>CM054158.1:43381773-43454273 GCA_028751875.1 Rapana venosa | reverse complement strand
AGAAGAATTTCTTTTAATGAAGTTGTACAGGTATACACAACAGTCACAGCATCTTACCTGAAAATCCCATGTTTGAAAATGTTGCCAAAATCCTAACCACTAGACTTAAACTACTACTCTCTGGTAGCCCAGACCTGCAGGCTTGGCCTTTTATACCCTCAAATCCATGACCTCATCTGAAGAACAGTGTTTGATTGGTGGGAAGCAGTTTGGAGAAGGTAGCAAGGTCCATTTGAGGGGGCGGGTCTGTTGTGTGAAAACAATGACATCATGGTCTGCCCTGACTTAATCACTGTGTCTAGCCACTTGAGATAAGCATTGCAGTGGACTCTTCACACTTTCTGTGAGGTCCTACACTCCAGATGTGGTGTTAAGCACTATAGATCAGGTGACTCATCCACTATTTTTTCTGTGAGTTGGGGGGGATGTGTGAGGTGGTGGTTGGTGCGGTGTGTATGCCTGTACTGTGTGTGTGTGTGTAGCATGTGTGTGTGTTACTTACTTAATTGTTTTTTTTTTCTTTTTTAGTTGTTTGTTTGTTGCCTGCTGTTTGTTTGTTGTTGTGTGCCTGCTGTGGGCGGGGGGGGGGGGGGGCTGGGACCCTGCCTGCATACAGCAGACCTGTCTGTGTTTCTGTATTGTGTGTGTTTCTACTTTGTTTATTGTGGTTGTATTAATTTCTTTTTTGGTTGTTTTTTTTAGTTGTTTGCCTGGTATGCCGTGGGTGTGTGTAAGACTTTGTTTTTTGTGTTATTGTTTCTTTTTGGTTTGATTTTTTAGTTGTGTGGTTTTGTGCGGCTCGTGCGTGTGATTTCTGTGTGTAGTGTGTATGTGTGTGGACTGTTTTTTATTGTTGTTATGGTATTTGTTTTGTTTGCTTTTGTAGTTTTTTGTTGTGTGGGTGCATGACGTTTTGCGTGCGTTTGCTTGTGTGAGTGTGTGCATGGGTTGCTTATGGACTGTTTTCGGGTGAGGAATATATGACTTTGTTTATCTAGTTTTAATTGTTTTTCTTTTTTTGTTTGCATTTTTAGATGCTTGATTTGTGTGCATGTGTGTGTGTGTGTGTGCGTGTCGTGTGTGTGTGCACGGGCGCACAATGTGTGTGTGTATGTGTGTGTGCGCGCGTGTGTGTGTGTGTTAATTGTTGTTATTGTTTTCTTTTTTGTTTTCTTTTTTTAATTGTTTGTTGTTGGTTTTTTATATGTTTGTGTGTGCTGCGCACCTGCGGTGTGTGTGCGTGTGTGTATGTGTGTGGTGTGATTTGTTTATTGCTTGTTGTCATTGTTTTCTTTTATTGTTTGCTTTTTAGTTGTTTGTTTGTGTGTGCGTGTGCATGTGTGTGTGTGCTGAGATACAGTGAAGTTTTCACTGTATGTACAGATTAGCATCTTCAGGTCCTGAACTATTCTGACACTTCTTGTTGAGTTTCTTTATGGCTACTGTGTGTAAGGGTTGGTTGTATGTTTTTTGTTGTTGTTTTTGCAGACACAATCACATTATCAGCAATATCTTTACTGGCTTTAAATGTTCATGACAAAAAGAAAAAAGTCCACATTGCCGTTTTGGGGAATAATTATCCTATCCATTGTGATGTTAGGAAGGTTGTCGGTGTTATGTTTTAATGCCATGTATCCCGTTCCTCCTCAACAGAAAGCTCAAACTGCATTGAACAGGTGGTTGTGTTTTTACAATGAAATTATACAACTAACCCAATCCAACCAGACAAAAGCATAATAGAAGAGGAAGCAGCAACACCAAGAGTTACCCTCGCTTTACCTATTACTGAGGGAAGAAGTGGAGAAGCCATTCCGCGTTTACAGTAGGAAAGTCCCCTAGGAGCAGAAAACATACAGCAGAGCTGCTCAGCATGGTTGCGAAACAGTCATCACACATGTTCCAGTATCTGTCAGAAGATTTGGGTGGACAAAAAGATGGCCAAACAGAATGGATTCATCACTCATCTATACCTGCCAATGAGGGGGAATTTACGCCAATGCCAAAATTATAGAAACATCAGCCTCATCAGCCATGCAAGCAAGATCATGCTCAAAGTTATGTTGAATCGATCAAGAAGAAGGCCAAAAGAAACACCTTGAGAGGAACCTAGCTGGGTTCAGGGCAGGCTAGGAGCACAATCGAACAGTTTTTTAACTGACATCCTGATGGAAAAAAAACACCTCACATCAGAGAGACCTGTTCCACAACTTCATCGACTTCAAGATGGACTTTTGACAGTGTATGGCTCGAAGGCCTGTGGCAGGTCCTCAGAATGTTTGGCATTGAAGAAGGACTTGTGCCAAACCATTGTGCAATATACAACACGCAATCAGTTTGAAGTCCTTTTGAACAAATCAGGTCGGAGACTACTTCAAAACCCACAGTTGGGGTCCGAAAAGGATGCCTGTTATCTCCAGCCTGTTTAATCTGTTCTTGGAAAAACATTATGAGAGAGACCCTCATGACTTCCACTCTACCATCTCCATTGGCGGCAGACCCTCTCAACAACTTCGGTTTGCCGATGACCATTGGACCTCATGGGCGGAACAAGTAACACAGAAGCTGCAAGATCTTACGTCCAGACTGAGAACAGAGCTGAGGATATGGGATGGAGGTGAGCTCGGAGAAAAGTAAAGTACTTGTGAACTGCATGAGCAACGCACTGCTAAAATTTACATAAATGGCCACAACAGGAGGGAGGTAGATGCTTTAAATACCTATGTCGTACACTCACAAAGACGATGACAGTGACAAAGTCAGAATAGCCATGGCAACATCTTCCATGACAAAACTCACCACCATATGGAAAAGGATATGTTTGTTAATGAGATCAGTTTCCCAATCAAACTAAAGATCTTACAAAGCCCTATTAAGACTAGCCTGGCTGTTACGGAAGTAAACCGGACATTGATGCTGAAACGCAAAGCGAATTCCAGTCCTTTGAAACAAATGCCATAGAAAAACTACTGGGCATATCCTGGAGAGAAATGATAATAGACCATGAATTTGTCAAGAGGCAAATAACAGGCTGGCAGGTCCACAGGAAACCCCTTTTCACATGTCAAGAAGAAAAAGCTTGACATGTTCAGCCACATCACCCGCCACAACACTCTGCCAAAAATAGTACTGCAGGAACATCGAATGGTGGCAGAAAGAGGGAGACAGGCAGGACAAGCATGGATGGACAACATCAGGGAATGAACAGGATGGACTGACTCGGCACTACTGCGCAGAGCCGAGGACCGTGAATGATGGTGGAGGCTTACCGGCGGCATTGTCATTTCGGTCTCCTCCACGACCTGCAAGTCACCGGGACTGATGATGATTGATTTCCCGTTCAGGGACAGATTTGCTCAGTGTCAGAGCACTCCTTTCCACTGGCCAATGTTAAGCAGATCAGCGTGGTTACCATTTGGGAATGGGTGACCATTGAGTGCTTGGCTCAGTACAGTCACTATTCACCCAGATAGTTAAATGGGCACTGCCTTATTAGGGACTCAGGGAAGGTAAAGCAGTGAGGGAGAGGAGATGGGTGCCGCCCTCAATATGCTGGTCCCTTAGAGAAGTGAGGTCTCTAATACCTCGCTCCCCTGACACCTTTACTTTTTCTTGTAGGACACCTGTGTTTTTTTCTGGTTTTTTTAATCTTTTATTTCAGTTCAATTTTGCTAGAGTTGTTTAGATCTCACTGCCACTGGTTCTCAGGTTTTCTTTCTCTATAGGATCTCTTGGTCTCTGATTTCTTCATTTTTTTGCATGGTCGCTCTTTTTTTTTTCCTTTTCTTCTCAAGATCATGTTTTCTCAGTTCTTAATACAGTATTTTCTCAATTCTCTACATTGTGCTTTAGCAAATCTCAACATGATATTTCTTGTGTTCTCAGCATCATACTGTTTGTTTTTTGTGTGTGTGGATTTGTTTATACAGTGAAATAGCTGACAGTGAAAAGAAGTCAGTTGAAACTTGTGTACTGTAAGAACTGAAAATGTGCACTTTGTCTGTAAAGACTTGATTCATTGTCAGTTGTAATGCAGGATTGACAACAGGTCAAAGGAGTGTGACTTTATCCAAAAACCAGCATCAGAACATTTGCTGTTAGTAATCTTGCGTTCAGCTTTTTTTTCTTTTGCATTACATAAAGGGGAAAGAGAAGAAAACTAGACCCATCACATCATATAATTGATCATACACACTGGCAAACGGTTATTGATCCCCTTTTTTGTGAACTACTCAAAAGATGATAATGAAAAAAATGTAATGGTAGGATTATTACACACTTGTAAACAGATTTTTTTTTAAATTTCATAAGTCACACTGAATAATCATAAAAATATTTTCTGCTCCAAATCTCATTTCACTTTGGCAAATGAGAATTTAAATCTGAAGCATGAATGCAAAGCTTACTGTCCTTTACATTCTTATACTTATTTTTATCATAAGGATGTAAAAAGCTATTATATAAACTTTCTTGAGCTAAAAATGTAAAAGCTCACAGAGTAAAACCACGCATGTATTACTGATGTTTTTCCTCTGTTTTGTAGAATATTGATTTCAAAAGGTTTTTTTCAATCACATTGCTGTAGATATTTATTTATATTATATTTATTTATATTATATATATATAGATAATATCTTTTTATAAAAGATTAATTTGACCTGGTTTTTTGTGGTGCAGGTGGGGAAGGTACTAAACCAGATAATTATGTGCATTTCAACTGTATATTTAGAATTGTTATACGTTATCTCAAAATTGATTTTTGTTGTTGTGCAGTACTTCTTGTGTGATAAGTGAATATATTTTACCTTGCATTATAAGTTTGGGGTGCCTCTTTTCTTTTGCTGTTCACCCAGGTGCTGAGTATCATAGATTTGGGTTAAAGGAGATGTTTACGTTGTTGCTACGCAAGTTTTATTTTTCACTTTCAACATTCCTGAAATGTTCGTTTTAGTATAGCTTGTGGTACACACACACACACACACACACAACCACACACACATTCAAACCTCACACACACACACACTCAACACACACACACACACACACACACAACACGCACACAGCACACACACACAACAACACCACACACACACACACTTCGCATTCTGAAATTATCAATTTTAGTATGTTTGTGGTCCACACACACACACACACACACACACACACACCACACCACACACCACACACACACACACACACACACACACACACTTTTCTGGATTCTCTCTATTGGAGATTGATGTTCACCGAGCACACACACACACAAACTCACACACACACACACACAACACACAAACACTACACACACACACATCTGTGCATACCTAGTCGAGCTGACAAGAGGGGGAGAAAAGCAACATGTATTTATAAACTAAACAGTGATCATGTTATGAAATAATGTTGCAATTTTGATATTGATCGAGATATTCAGGAACTCTCTGTTCCTTTTTCTGGTTAAACACCACACACACCCCATGTTTTGTTTTCTCTTTTGCATTTCTTTTGCAGCAAACTTTGCAAACACTATGGGGAAGAAAAAGTCATGGGTTGTTTAACTTAATTTGCGGCATTATGGGCGGGTTTGCCAATTTTGAATTAAGAAAGGAGGTAATAGCATAAGTCTGTTATGATCATTTTCACTAATGAGGCATCTTTTACAGGTATCTTGAACCTATTGGTAAAATCGTTCTTCTTCATCTTTTCTTTTTCCTCCCCCCCCCCCCCCCCCACTCCCCCCAAAGAAACTGTATGATTCAGTAACTTTAAAAGGTATTCGGGTTCCCTTAAATATCCGCCATACTTATTAGGGGAGATCATGGGATGGGGGTTGGTTGTAACTGAAACAAAAAGTTTGTTTTCTTTTAAGAGAGAGAGAGAGAGAGAGAGAGGAAGAGAGAGAGGAGAGAGAGAGAGAGAGAGAGAGAGAGGAGAGAGGAGAAGAGAGGAGAGAGAGAGGAGAGGAGAGAAGGGTTCCAACTTAACTAGAATGTGTTTTTTTTAAAAGAAGAAGAAGAAAGGATTGTAACCAAACCAAAAAGTTTTGTTTTTTTAAAAGAAAGAAAAAGAAAGAAAGAAATGAGAAAGAACAAGTAAGTTAAAAGCAAATTGACAGCACT
Organism: Rapana venosa; assembly: GCA_028751875.1. Classification (NCBI taxonomy): domain Eukaryota; kingdom Metazoa; phylum Mollusca; class Gastropoda; order Neogastropoda; family Muricidae; genus Rapana; species Rapana venosa. The sequence continues at coordinate 43,448,160 of CM054158.1, read as the reverse complement.
TTTTTTTCTTTCTTCAAATTTGGCATACCAGAACCCTGATGTTGTTTTAAAAAAAAAACTTCCTTAATATATGACATGGATAGGATTCTGAAATAAACCTTTTCTTTGAAAGAGGAGAAACATTAAGAAACTGAATACCTTGTACATTTACTGAGTTATGGAGTTTTAATTTTGAAAAGTTTTCAACCTAACTGTATCAGTTTATGTCTCTGATTAAGCTTAGCTACAAAGATGGAGAGAGAGGTGGAGATGTGACATAGTGGAAATAAAGATAACCTTTTTTCAGATTTTTCTTTCTGCTTTTGTTTTTTATTTTTTTTAATTTTTTTTTTTTCTTTGGCAAAGTTTTTTTACTCCTCCCGTGGTTCTTTTTGTAAATTTTTGTATTGTTCCACCGGAAAATGGTTTTTTAAAAAAAGGGAAAGGGGTTTATTTTTCCGTGTTTGCATTTGACAGGGGCCTTTTATATTTTTAAATTTAAAATTTTTTTTTTTAAACTTTTAAGGGGGGGGGGAATGAAAAAACTAGTTTTTTTCACAAAGTCCCATCCCCCCGTTTTTTTCCTTGTTTTGTTTTTGTCTTTGTTTTGTCCTGTCTTTTTTTTTTTTATTTTTCTCTCTTTTTTTTTTTTTTTTTCAAAACTTGTTTCTTTCTTTTTTTTTTTGTTGGTTTTTGTTTAATTTTTTGGGGTTTTGTTTAATAAAATAATGTTTCGGGTCATAACATTAAATTTGGGCTTAGGGTTCCATTTCCCCTTCTCCAAAACTCCTCCCCCCCCCACTCTGGAACCCCTCACAAAAATTTGCACTTTTCCTCTCGGCTTTCCCCCAAACCACATACACAGCCTTTGGGTGCCTAAAAGGTAAACAAAGTTTACAGAATGCAGGGCCAGGGTACGGTGGAAAAAAACAATGGGTTTTTTCCTTTTCCCAGAAAATTTTTATTCAAATAAAAGTCCAACAAACAAACACCAAAACCACACACACAAAAAAACAACAATAAAACCTTTTTTGGAAATGGTTTAATCCCAAAATGAAAAGGGGATTCAAAAAATTTTTAAAAATCCTTGGAAAGGGGCTTTTTTGAAATACTCTTTAAGGATGAAATATATTAAAAAAACTTATGGAACCCTGGGGGGGGAAATTGGGGTTATGTGGAATTTTTGCAGGTTAAAATTCCCATAAAAGAAAGGGATTTTTTCAGAGGTTTGTTTCCCCCAGAGTTATTTTGGGGGGGGCCCCCCTGGGGGAAGCAGGGACACACAGTCGGCTTCTTTCCCCTTTTCCGATCGTTGAAATTTGAAATTCCCCCCATTGAGTGTCTGAAAAAAGTTGAGATTCGGGGGTTAAGGATTTTTAAGATTTGGCTAAAAAACCCCTGTAAGTAGTCTCAAGCACCATCATTTTCCTGCAGATATTAATATGTTTTTATCATTGAATTATGTTAAAAAAAAAAATTTTTTTGGGGGGGGGGGGCATTTAGTGTCAATGAGTTTTCTTTGGGCTTTGTTTTTTGTTATGTTTTTTAAAAAAAATCAGATTTTCGCTTTGGGGACTGGATTAAAAAGAAAATTTTTATCTTCCCCTGAAAAAAAAAAATTTTGAAATTTGTTTGATTTATAAAGGGTAATTAAGTAAAACCGGGAAAAAATTCAAGGGATTTGGCCATAGATTTTAAAATGTAATAATCGTCTTTTTTTTTTTTTCCCCCCCTTATGAATGTCAAAAAAGAATTGGTTTTTAATGGGGAAAAGTTTTGCCTCCGGAAGCAAGGAAACCCACCCTTTTAAAAAACCAGGGAGGGAGAGGATTGTTTTCATTTTGGGGTTGGAGTTAAAAAAGCCTCCTTAAAGAAAAAGCCCAAAAGGGCAAATAAAAGGGAAACCAAACTGAAATGAGGGAATCATATTCTTTTAAATTAGGAATTCTTCAAAAAAAAAAACAAAAAATTTTTAAAATATGGCCTTAAATTTTCAAAATTGTTGAAAAAATTGGAAAAATTTTTTGATAATTTTGTTTGTTTGTTTTTTGCCCTTTGGTGTTTTTGTTTTTATGGGGGGAATTTTTTTCCCCTTTCTCAATTTTTTTTTTTAAGGGAAAATTTGGTGGTAGTTTTTTAAAGGGGGGGGGGGGAAAAAAAAAGAGGGGGTATAACATTTTAATGTAAGGGTTTTATTTCTCTTTTTTAAACTTTTTTTTTCTTGTTTGACTTGTTTATTACTGTTTGGATTCAATTGATAAGAAACATCTTTTTACTAAAAATTTAAGAACTTTGTTTTTGATTTTTTTTGAAGGGTTTGGCAAAAACATCCCTTAACATATTAATTTAATTCAATTAAATTTTTTAGCCCCTTAAAATTTTATTAATTCAAATCAAAACATTATTTTCATTTCCTTAAAATTAAAATTTATTTTTTTCAAAACATTTACATTAAAAAATCAATTCTTTTCTCCCTACCTTCCCCTCCCCCCCGGGTTTTTGTTAAAAACAAAAAAAATGAAAAATCTTAAAATTTCAATTCCACCCCAACACACACACACACACCCCCCCACCCAAACCAACCACATACACCAGGGTTTTTGTTTTTTTTTTGGGGAATTTTTTTTAAAAATTTTTTCTTTGTTTATTTGTTTTTCTTTTTATTTTAAAGAAAATTCAAATTTATGATGTTAAATCAATTTTTTCTTTGTTTTTGTTTGGTTTCCCTTTTTTTTTCTGTTTTTTGTTTGTTTTTTTTTTTTGTTTTTTGGCTTTTTATTTTTTTAAAACACTAAAAATTTTTAAATTCCTTTTAAATAGAAGTTGTTTCCCCCCCCCCTTTTATTTAAAAAAAAATTTCCAAAAAACCCCCCCCCCCCCCCCCCCCCCCCCCACCCCAAACACGCATTTCCTATTTCTGGAACATCCAGGGAAAACCCAACCCAATAGACCTTATCCCTTTACCCCACACAAAGAGGATTGCCTACTTTGGGCCACCCCCCCCCCTTTCCCTTTTTTTCCCCTTCCCAAATAAAACCCCTTTAAAGACAAATTTTTCCCCCCCAGTTAAAGCTTGGCAAAAACCCCATTTTTATTTATTTTTTAACATACAAAACAATTAACCTCTTACTTTTTTTTTTCTTTCCCCCCTTTTTCTTTTTTTCTTCTCTTTCCCCAGGAACTGTTTTTAAAAAAAAGCACGATTTATTCCGAAAATGTTCTTCTTCAAAAAAGTTCTTAATTTTTTTAAAAAGGTGGTCACCACTTTTAAATTTGGGTTCCCCCAAAAAATTTTTACCATGCAATTTTTACCCTGGTTTCCCCTCCCCCTTTTTTTCCCACACGCAACCTATAAACACTGGGTTTTTGTTTTTGGGCCTAAAATTTTTCACCCTAAGGGATGGGGCCCCCTTTTAAGGGGAAGGAGGGGGGAGGGGGGGGAGGGGGGGGGAGATGGGGTTTAACCACAGCGGGATTTTAAGCGGTGGGGTTTTTTTGCTGCCCCATGGCATTTTTTTTTTTTCCCTTGGCAAAGTGTGGGTGATTTGCCCCCTTTTTTGGCAACTGGGGGGGCGTTGTTGTTGATTGTGTATTGTTCTCAATGAGGGGGACTAAAAAAGGGTTTGGGGGGGGGGGGGGAGGGGGGTGTTTTTTTCCGGGGGCGGTGTGTCTATTCAAGGTCTGGGCCCTTTATTTTTTTATTTTATTTTTTTTTTATTTATTTTTTTATATTGAGGAAAATGAAAAAGCATTATTGTTTTTTTTCTCCAGTCCGCCGTTTTAGGTGTTACATACAACATCTTTCTGTTTTTTTTGTCTTCCTGTTTTCTTCTTTTCTTTTTTCTTTCTCTCTCCTTTTCCTCTCTCCCCTCTCTCTCTCTCTCTCTCTCCTCTTTCTCTTCTCTCTCTCTCTCTCTCTCTCTCTCTCTCCGTTTTTTGTCAGCAGGGGGAAAAAAAAACAAAAAGTTTTGGGTTTAAACCCCACCCCACACACCACACACTTTTTCTCTGTCTCTCCTCTTAATTTTCTTATGGGGGACGGAGTAAAAAAGCACATGGGTGCTTATTCTTTATCCCCCAAATAAGAATTTTTCATTGTCATTATCTTTGTCTCTCTTCTCTATTTTTTTATTTAAGGTACAACCTTAACTATGACCCTTGTTACAAGTCAGCTTTGTTCTCTGTTTTCGTTGGTTTCTTTCTTTTCTTTTCTTTTTTTGTTTGTTTTTTTTTTTTGGGGTTTTTTCCCTAAACACTAAAAAAAAAAATTGGTTTAACCCTCTTCATACTGAAAAGCCCCGTTTTTTTTTTCTTTTTAAATTTTAAATTTTAAGGGGAGGGGGGGGAATTTTAAAAGTAAGATTTTGGGAGAAAAAAACATAGAACACTTTGACACGCAAAAAATTCCAAAAACAAAGTTTCAGAATATCCAAATGACACCCAGCAACAGACTATTTCCCCTTTACTCGATTTACTACTTCAGCGGGAAATATGAAAATCACCCAAACGAATGTGGCGGGCCCCCCCCCCCCCTTCCTAACCCCTTCTCCTTTATTCTTCACCCTCAAGAGGACCCTTCCACTCTCTCACCCCATCCACATTCAGAAAATGAAAAAACCCAACAGTTTTGGGTTCAACCCACCCCAAAACACACACCCCACCACACAAAACCACATCTCTCTCTCTCTCTCTCTCTCTCTCTTTTTTAAATCCCAAGGGGGAAAAAAAAGCACATGGGGTGCTTATTCATTATCCTCGAAAAAAAAAAATTGTCATAGTTCTTTTTTTCCCCAAAAAGATAAGATTTTCATTTTTTTAACTGTTTGGTCCACACCTTCTCACACTCACTCCCCGGGTTCCCCCTCCAAAACAAGTCACTACAAAATGCAATCATCTGTTGTAAAATTGGGGGGTGCTTCAGAAGACAGGTTGTTGGGTGATAAGCAGGGGGAGGGGGGTGAGCATGGAAGGTACCACAAGAAGAAAAGGGACTGGCTGCACCTGTATTTTGTGTGTGCCACCCCCAGGCCTGGTTGCTTTTTCAGAATTGCACTCTTTTTAGGTCGGCCAAAGAGGGATGAGTTCTTGATGCCACGTCTATGAAATCTCTCTTTTCCCTCACATCTACTCTTCTTGGATTTGTGAAGGCAAGCCCTCTGCCTTCCATCCACAACCACTCTGAACTTCCTTCTATATTTTCTACATTCTTTTCTGAAAAAGTCCATAACATTCGCTCCAAACTGGATCAGACTCCCTTCCAGCCTGCACTTCTGATCCTAAATTTCCTGCATTCCCTCCTTTTTTTCACCAACAAGTAAAAGAAATTGAAAATTCTGAAAAAAATGATTAAATCATGTGTCTTGACCCCATCCCTGCTTCTTTTTTTTTCACACAGTGCCACCAAACTCATACCCATATCACAAAAATAGTAAACTCACTTTGTTTCGGGAAAATGTTCCACAGCTCTCAAAACTGCTATAGCACACCTCTACCAAAAAGCATGACCTGCCCTAACATTCGAAAAATTTATAGACCTTTTTCCAAATCTACCTTTTATTTTTAAGTTTTGAAAAAGTAGTTTCAAACGCTCAACAACCCCCTTTTTCCAACAACTTCTTCCTGATTTTTCAGCTGCCTATCGCATAAACCCACAGCACTGAAACCACCCTATTTCACACTTTAAACGGGCTTCTACCGCTTCTGACTCAGGGAAAATTCCCTTCTCACTCAAAATCGACTTATCAGCACCCTTCGATACTTAGCCCACTCAACTTCTCTCCGTTTTTCAAACACGTTCGGGTTTATGGCACGCCCCCAACCTGGTTTAATTTTCATCCCTTTAACGATTCCAGACTTTTGCGTAAAAAATTTCAATCAATACCTCAAAAGGGAATGGGGAGTTCCACGGGATCAGTTCTGGGCCTGTTCTTTTCACTTTTTATACTGCCCCACTTCAATATAAAAAACCGCATCAAACAACCATCTTTTTACGAGATGACTCTCAGTTTCAAACATGTTACTCCTAAAAATCTGCCTTCTCTCTGAAAATTATGGCCCGCGCTTTAAGATATTCAAAACGGATGACACAAAACAAATTACAGCTAAATGCAGATAAAAAAAACCCATGCTGTGGGACCAAAACAAACTCTTTCCCATTAAAATGCTTCAATAACAATACTCAGCCCCTCTATCCACTTCTGTGAATATCTAGGTGTCGTTATCGACAACACACTCTCTATGAAAAAGTCTACCCAACCCTGTCAGTGTGCTACTATAAATTACACCCTTTTTGCAATTCAAAAGTCCCTGTCCGGATGCAACGCCAAACTTGTCACTTCTCTATTCTTAGTCGGGACTATTGCAATTTTTTTTTGTCTGGTCCCCAGCATCCTATCTACCCCTTAAAACGATACAAAACCGGCACTCGAATTTTTCTCAGAAAAAAAAAAATCTGAGAAAAATTTTACCCCTCTCTTGCGATCTCTCCACGGCTGCTGTGCCACAAAGTAGTTATAAGTCAACCCCCTGTACCAATGCCCACAAAACGCACCCCTACCTATGTGAAGTCTTAACCTGTACTTCCCTTCATTTCCCCCTCGCTCTCGCAGATCCCTTTGTGCCTACAATACCAGATTAAACCCAAAATCCCTGTTGGCCGCCGCTCATTCTCTATTTGGGCCCCATGGGCCGGGAATGAGCCCCCTCTCTCTTCCCCGAAACCTATTTATACACTTTTAAATCCAGCCCCAAGACATATTTTTTCAAACTAAGCCCCCCCCCCCCCCCCCCTTTTTTTCTATTACCCTGTCCTACACCCTGCTAAAGTAAAACGGCCTGTGCGAGTGTTTGCTTTGAAAAACATTTGACTATCGAATTTTTTTCATTTTTTTTTTCTGCATCGCACCAGTTTGTAAATATCTTTTTGGTTTAAACTTTTGTTATTTTCATATTGCATGACTGTGTAAGATTAGGTTGAATCTGCATTTTGTATGCTTTGCAAGAATGGGGCCTATAAAATTCCATTTATTTTTATTATTTTTTTTAATAATAATGATAATAATTAGGGAAATTTTAAAATTTCCCTGAATCTTGTAAACAAGGAAGCCCTGCACAGATCATTTATGGGCATCCACCCTCCACAAATAATGAATTTACCCATAACAAATTTATACACACCCACACCCCACAGCCCACCAGGGACTTGCAACCACATCCCTAAAGGGAGCTATTTCCGCTGTTTTTTCAAATCTAACCCGCCGTTATAAAATTTTTTTACGAAAGGGAAGAAAATTTTATTGCACAGGTTTGCTTCCCCATAAAGCAGAACATTTTGTGCACAAATTAAAAAAAAAAAACTTCGCTTTTTAAAGATAGCCTTTGTGTGTAGGGGGAAAGGGATGAAAAAATTTTTACAAAACTGCATAACAAATGTAAAAAAACACAGATCTTATTCCATCATCCCAAATAAACAAAAAAAATACTGTGAATGGAAATTGACTGTTCATGTTTGTAGTTTTTGGGAAAGGGGGGTTGGGGGTGTGGGGGTAAGAGAGAGAGCATGCTTTTGTTTAACTATTAATGAATGAAAGCATACAAAAATCTATTAAGCATGATGGGCTATAATTTGCAAGGGAAAAGGGGGGAAAAAAGTGGTTGATGAGGTGATGTCAAAGTCCTTGATGAACTAAAAACCCGGGGCCCAGTTCCAACGCAGCAAAACATTTGGGGCACACTTTTAAATCCTTTTCCGTTTTGGGAAGAGTAGGCATTGTGTGCCGGTGGGAACAAATACAAAATTTACAAAACCGAATTTTACAGGGGACTGGTGTAAAAACAACCCACATGAGGCTTTTTTCCATTACTTCATAAAAAATAAATAAAATAAAACATAAATGGTAGATATTGTACGGGATTTTTTTCCCCCATGCCTTTTCTCTTGCCGTTCTTGGTTTTATCACGGATTTGCTTTTTTATAGTTGGTATGGGACCATGTGCTTTTTAAAAGTTTTTGGGTTTTTTTGTTTATTTGGTTGTTTGTGTTTTTTTGTTTTTTTTGTTTGTTTTTTTTGTTGTTTTTTGGGGGTGGTGGTGGTTGTCTTTTGTGGGAGGTTTAGTTTGTATAATTTTTTTATTCTTATTTTTTGTCTGTTTGTTTGTTTTTGTTTACCCACCCTTTCCCCCCTCGATACTACCCCCACCCCCCCCCCCCCGTGGTGTCCATGGCTTTTTTGTCATTGTTCTTTTTTGTTTGTTGCTATTAGAGTGAGGGGTGATTATCTTTATCATCCTATCACAGAAAATAGTTGTTTGCTGTTTTGAGTTTCGATGATGACGAAGTTCGTATTTCTTATTACGATAAATTTGATATTTTTGTTTTTTTTTTTTTGTTATTGATGGATAATGTTAAAAAGACCTTTTTTTGAGCATGAGCCCATATGAAAACTTTGGGGGGGGAGGGGGGGGGGGTAGCCAGGGGTCGAATTTTTGCGTCGAATCTGGTTCTTTCCCCGTTAAAGGGGGAATTTTCCCCCTGGATTAACACCATGCAGATTTCCCCCCTTCCCCAAAATCCTTTTCGGAGAGACTGTAAACCAAATCCCCGTGTGCGAACGAAAGAGAACCCTTGGCACCGTTAAATCCTTTCGCTTTTGTAAGATGGGGCCATTGTTGCCTTGGGAACAGATGAAAATTTCAAAACCCATACACAGGGGTATTGGATGTAAAAAAGCACATAAGTGCTTTTTTATTATCTTTCGATATAAAAAAAAATTTTTTAAATTTAAAAAAAATGTTGTAGGGGGGGGATAAACTGCTGACAGTTTTTAAATGATACACAATAAACCCCTGGTATTTTTTTGGGGGAGGGTGGGGGAGGTTGTTTCGTGTTGGTTGGTTTGTTTTTGTTTTTTATAGAGTATGAAAATAAAGAATGGGTGATTTGAAACCTGAAAATTTTGTTTGACTTTTTTTTTTAAAATTAAAAAATTTTAATTTGTGCCTCCAAAGGGATTTTTTGTTGTTTTTGGTGTGTGGGGTTGTGGGGCGGGGCCGTGTGTGTGTTGTGACTTGCCCCCTTTATGTGCTGCAGCCCGGGTTGTTGGCCTTTGGAACACTGCAATCTGACTGCCTTATCCCCTTGGCCAACAACAGCTTCAATAAATTTTTGGCAATAGGTCTGTCCCTCTATCCACTGTGGTGAAATATCTGGGGGGGTAGTTTGATAACACCCCTCCATGAAAAAATTCATCACCCAAACCTGCCAGCGGCACTTTTAAAATTACGCGATTATTGCATTTTCAAAATTATCTGTTAAATGAGCAACATCAAACTAGTAAATCTTCATTCCTCTTTGGGGGATTATTAAAATTCTCTTCGGGCGGGTCTCCCGATAAACTATCCACCCCTTTTCAGCGTATAAAAAAACTCTGCAGCTCAAAAAAATTCCAGAAAAAAAAAAATTTGACACATTCTCCTCTCTTGCACTCCCATGGCGCCTGGCCACAGAATAAACTATAAAATCTACCTGGGTTTCAAATGCTCCCCCAAAACGCACCTCCTACTCTGTGAATGTTTCACTTGTACATCCGTCTCGTTTCCCCCCCCCTCTGCTGCAGTACTTGTGCTTAAAAAAATCTAATTCAACCATCCCTGTTTGGTGTCGCTCTTTTCTGTTTCTGGTCCCTATCTGGAATGACCTTTCCCCTCTCCCTTCGTCAAAGCCTACTTATGATGCTTTAAATCACTTAAAGACACTTTTTTTCAAAACCAAGTTCTCCCATCTTTTCACCATTTTTGTCCCCCGCCTCAACAACCAACCCCCCCCCCCATCAACCCCCCCGAGTGTCAACCTTTGTGTGTGTGTGTGGGGGGGGGGGGGGGGGGGGGGGCGGTGTGTGTTTTGCTTTGAATTTTTTAAAAACTATTTAAAAGTGTGCTTGTGTGTTTACAATTGAATTTTAAAAAACTATTAATGTAACTGGCTGCATGTGAAAAAATAGGGTGAATGAAAGCGCTTTTATTTTTTTTTTTTTGCAAAAATAGCCTGTATAAATTCCCCTTTTATTATTATTATTATTTTTTTTATTGGGGCCCCGGGGAGTGGGGGGGCTGGGGCAAGGATCCCACTCTAATCAAATTGGCCTTTGGGCCCCCTCCCCTTTTTTAAGGGCGTCCAACCCAAAGGGAAAAAATTAAAAAATTGTTAAACCTTTAGGGTTTAAAACCCCAGCCAGGGTCATGGGAGGGGGCCAGGGGGGGTGATACCGTGATCGTTTACCCGGGGTTTAATCTCGTTTTTGAAAGGGTTTTTTTCTGGAGTTAAATAGGCCACTCCCCCCCCCCCTTTTAAAAAAAAAATCTTCGATGAGACTATAAACCGAGGTCCCCCGTGCGAACATTGGCACACTTAAAACCCCTTCCGCTTTTGGAAGAGTCCATTGGTGCTGGGGGAAGGGGGACAAAAATTTTTACGCTACAAACCCCGGGGCTGGATGAAAAGCACATGTCTATTCCCCTTTTCCCGAAAAAAAAAATAAAAAATAAAAAAAAAAAAAAAAAACCCCCGATATTTTTTTAAGGATTTACAAAAAAAAACACCACCCAACACAAAAAGGGGGTTTTATCTTTTGTCCGTCTTCTCTTCTTTTTCCTTTTTCTTCCTCCTCCTCCCCCCCCCCCAAAAAGGGCTTAAAAAATATACAAAAAACGGGGCCCTTCTTTGCAGTTTTTCCCTTTCCCTTTCTCCTTTCTTCTTTCCTCCCCTCTTTTCCCCCTTAAAACTTTTTCCATTTCCTCTTTTCGCCCCCCCGAAATACTTTAAAATATCAAAAAACTGCTGTTAATCTTTTCTCTCTTCTCTTCTCTTTTCTCTCTCTCCCTCCCTCCTTTTCCTCTCTCTCTTTTCTCTTCTTCTCTCTCTCTCCCGACCTAAAAACAATAAACCCTCCCATCCTCAATCCCCAGCTCCCTTTTTATCCTTTCCCCTCATCCCTTCCGCTCTCTTGAGGGGTTTGTTCAATAACGCGTTTCTTCTATCTTCCCTATCTCTTTTCCCAATTTTCTTTACTTTTTTCTCCTTCCTTTCCCCTTTTTAAGGGGGGGTTTAGGGGGGTTTCTGCCGCTTTTTCCCGTGTTTTGCCGTGGGACCTTTGCGTTGGTGTTGTGCTTGTTTGGTTCCGTATTGGTGGGCTGTTTATGGGGGTTTCTGGCCCTTTTTTGTTGCTCTGTTCTGCCGTTTGCGGGGCCCCTGTTGCTGCCCTGTTGTACGGGTTGCTGTTGCAGCTGTTGCTGCGTTGGGGTTTACGTTTGGTGGGGAATTTTAGGGCGGGTTTTTCCCTTGCTGTTTTATTGTTGCTGCCGGGTGTTGCTGGGTTTTTGGTTTGCTGCCCCTGTTGCTGCGCTGTTGCTGCCTCTGTTGTGGGGGGTTTTGGGGGGTTTTCTTTTCAACTGTTCAAAAGTTCGCTGCGTTTTGGACGGGGGATTTGTGGCGGGGTTTCTGCCGGGTTGCTGCTTTCCTTTGTTGTTTGCTGCGCTGCTGGGCCCGGGGGTTTTTGCCCTTCGCGTTCGGCAGTGGGGCCATCCTCACGGGGGGGAAAGCGACCCGCAGGGTGGGTGTATATGGTGGTCAGGCCTTTTTTGGGTTTCTGTAAGCAGGGGGAGAGAGAGAGACAGGTTAGACACCCACTACATACAGCCACCCAGCTTCGCCATTTTTTTCTGTTCTGTTCTTTTTTTTTACAAAGCAGTCTGATTCTTCGAATGGGTGAAGAATGGAGTGAAGAAGAGACAAGGGTGTAGTGGGGGTAAGGGGTGATGGTGGGGGGTGGTGGGAATGGTGGGGGGTGGGATTGTGGATTGACGTGTTTTTTTAGGAGGTGGAAACGTTTAGTTGCAGCACAGTGTGTGTGGTGTGTGTTGTGTGTTGTGTGTTGTTGGGGTGTGTTTTGGGGTGTGTGGGTTTGTGTGTGTTGTGTGTGGTGGGGTGTGGGGTGTGTCTTCATTTTAAAGTCTATTCACTTTAGTGTTTTAGACGTGTGTGTGGTTGGTTGGAAGGTGGGGTGTAGTGTTGGTTTGAGTGTGTTGTGAAAGAGAGTTAAGGAGTGAGTGGTGTGTGTAGAGTGAGTTTTTTGAATGAGTGTGTGTGCGGCGGTGCGTGCGTGGTGCGTGTGTTGTGTGGAAAAATTGTGTGGGGTGTGTGGTGTGTGTGTGTGTTGGTGTGTGTGTGTGTGTTGTGTGTGGTGATGAGTTTGTTGATGTTTGGGAGTGTGTGTAGAAGTTGTATGTGTATGCATATGTGCATGTAGTTGTATTGTGGTTTTTTTTTGAAATTTTTTTATTCTCCCCCGCTTCATGTTCATAACTTTTGTCATGTGTTTTTACTTTTCAGTCACAGCAAATTTTCTCCTGAAATTCGGGATGCTTCCCCGGGGGGAGAATATGTCGCCCAAGGCAGCGCCACCCATTTTTGCAAAAAAAAATTACCTTTTGCCATGCACGGTTTCCAAGAAAAAGTTTTTTCAGCACAATTTTTTCCAAGACAGCTCCTCTCTCTCTCTCGCTGTGGGTTCTTTTTCGTGCACTCATTGCCGCTGGACCAAATCTTGGTTTATCATCGATGCGAAAGACTACATTTTAGATCACAGGGAGGTTAGTAAAAGGCGAAAAAAGTTGGGAATAAAAGGGGGTGGAAACCAAAAATCTTTCTTTCTGGCAGGTGCGGATTGACACCTCAATTGATTCAGACAAATTAAAAAAACAGACCTGGCATGCCATATTGACAGAATGGGGGAGGGGGGGGAAAGGGGGAATGGGGGAAAGGGGGGGGGGTAAAGTTGACAAATAATCGACCAACATTTTCCAGCCTTCTGCCCCCGACTGAACACCTTCAACGGATACTCTCACACTCCCCTGGCAACACACAGAACTCTCCAATACTGAACAGTTCTCCCCTTTAAATTAACTTCTCCCGGGGGGGGATAGCTCGTGGTCGGACCCCCCCGCTTTCCCCAACCAAGTTTAAACAGCGTCGAGCGGGTTACCAGTTGGATGGGTACCGTTTCGCGCCTTGGCTTCAGTCAGTTCCCCCTTCACCCACGTAAAAGGGTACCTGCCCCCTTAGGGGCGGGAAAGGGAAAGCAGCGGGAGAGGAGATGGGCGCCCCCCCTAGCTGGCCCAGAGAATGAGGGCTCTGACGCCTCGCTCCCCACGACCTTATAGGTTTTTGGGACTCCTTTACCTTTACCTTTTACGGGTAATCAAACAATCTGGCGGACTGAAAAAAAAACCCAAAAAACAGGGAAACATGGAAATTTTTTTTTTCTTCCCCCCCCCCCCCCGCTGGAAAGTTTACTTTTGCCATCACGCCATAACGATGTGTCTGTGTCACACAGTCTGTGCCTGGCAAGGTCTTTTGAGTTTTAACATTGACGACTTCCATCTTCCATCATTCCTAATGTCATGCAGTTGATTTCTTCCTCACTCTGTCTCCTAGTGATATTCACGTGTGTGGCATCTTCTGACTGGCTGCTTGAAGAAGGAGGGGCGGCAGTGTTTAGAACTTCAAGCTCGTTAGGATATCAACATATCGCCTCTTTTATTACATTTTCTCTCTTCCAACCAGAAAGTGAGTAGAGGAAAAAGAGGAAAGAGCGAAAGAGAGACGGACAGAGGGACAGACAGACAGATAGAAAAAAGTCAATGCAAATCTCTGTGCACCAACCTGGTTGTCTGACCCGGCCTTGGCTGACTGGCAGGCTCCTGGGTGGTGGCCTGACTTCTGTCCTGCGTGCTCACCTGGCTGTTTTCTTGTAACACACACACGGGTTACACTCTTAACACCAACACGGGTTACACCGCAAACAACCCCAGGGTTAACTCCTGTACCACCAACAAGGGGTTTCACTTCTTACACACCAACACGGGTTACACTTCTGTCACACACAAAACAGGGTTCCCTCTCTGTACACACACAACACAGGGGTTCACTTCTGTACAACACAACACAGGGGTTAACTCTCTGTACCAAACCAGGGACTTCTTCCAAAACAAGGGTTCACTTTTCACAAAACCGGTTCACCCACAACACAAAAACCCGGGAACTCCCTTTTAAAAAAAAACCGGTTCATCTCTGCACCCCAAAAAAAGGGACACTTCCCCGTACCCCCACCAAACGGGTTAATTCTGTCACACACCACAGGGGTTACACTTTTCTTTCAACCGCCGGTTCCTCTCTGTTTCACACACAACACATTACACTCTCTGTCACACAAGCAAGGGTTTAAAAACTAATTTTTACCATAATCACTGGCCATTTCTAAAAGGTGCAAGATTCAAAGGATTCATTTTGAAAAATTTTCGTTTCCACACACACACACACCAAACACAAAAAAAAACTCACTTACAAAGACCCTGTTTTTGGGGTAGTTCCCTTCAGGCTCAAGGGTGGGGGAAAAAAAAAAAAAAGGGGAGAAAATGCAATGGTAAACTTTGCATCCAAAGGGTTCCCTCAAACTTGGGGTGCTTGGGTAAAACCGGGGGTCCAGTAGGGGGGCTATTGGCCTTCTTTGGGGAAACCCCCTTTTTTCCGCTTCCTCGATTTGGGGTTTTTTCCCGTTTCTCCAAAAGTTTAATTTGACAACACCAAAATATGGATCAAAGAAAACGACCAATACATGAATATCCCTAACATATGGGAAACAGTGGGCAAAAGGGGCCAGGTTTTTCATCTGAAAAATAATGATAGGGGTTTTAGGGGGGTATCATTTCCCTCTTACAAAAACTTCAAAATTTTTATCAAAAATTAAAAAAGTTGGTCGGCTTATTTTTAAAAATGTTCACAGTATTTTTGGGGGCAAAAATTTTTTACAATCCTTTTGGTCCCTTTGGTTTTTCTAAAGATATAAACTTAAAAAACAGCAGATGATATTCATTTTTATATACAATTAATAGAAAACTTAGCAAAAAGGTTTTTTTAAATTAACCCAAAAATTTCCATATTTTTGAAAAATGGTAGAATATATAAAAAATATTCTTTTATAAAAAAAAAACAATTTAAACTTTTTCTTGTGAAACAAATTGAAAAAATTAAATAAAAAAATTTTCAATCCCTTTATCTAAAAAAGAAAGTTTTTGGTTATTTTTACCAGAAAAAAACTGGGATTTTTAAATTTTGTCTGATAGACAAGGCATGACAACCCTTTTTAAATTTGCTTTCACCCTTTGGGGAGGACCAAAACCCCTTATTACAAAAAGTTAAAACAAAGTAAGGGGGGGAATTTTTTATTATTTTTATTTTAACAAAAGTTTGAAAGATTTTGGCTCCCATTTCTCTTTTTGGGGAAAAATTGGGATTTAAAAATATTAAAAAAAAAGGGCAATTTTTCCCCATAATTTTTTTGAGGAGTTTGGGGGAAATTTTTCAATCAAATTCATTTTAAAAATGAAGAATATTACTATCAAAAAGTTTCCTATTTCTGGGAGGGGGGTAAGGGGGGGGGAAAATTTATTTCACCTCTTTAACCAACTCAATTTTGTTAAACATTTGGGCCATGAAAGAAGGGAACCAATACCATTGTAAAACAATAGTTCTTAAGATTTCCCATGGGGAGAGTATGGGGAGGGGTAAATTTTTTTTTATTAAAATTTCACAAAAAGATGACATTTTTACCTACCTTGCCTCTGATGTAATAAAACCTTGAAACAAACTCAAATCCCAAAAGTTTTACACAGGGGCCCCTTTAAACTTAAAGGGGGATCGGGTTTTGGGTTTTTCCCTCCCCAGATAAAAAAATTCATCCTGTCGGGGAAGTGTTTTTCATTTTAGTGCGAACCCCAAAACTACTTATGCACGACAACGTTTAACTCATTTTCTTTCTTTCCCCCGCTTTCTGTGGGGACTCAAATCGGCTTTAATATTTAAAAGATAGACCTAAAAATTAAACATTTCATTTTTAAAATAAAATATTTGAAATTTTTCCAGGACAAAAGGTTTTGAATAGATTCTCTCGTTTCCCCTTCCGCTGGGGAACACGGGAAAAACGGAGATATCTAAAAAAAAAAAGGGTGCAAAAATTTTTTTCCAAAACAAAACTAAAAAAATTTTTTTCACAAAAATTATTTCATTATCGGAAATTCTTTTCCTTTTCATGAGCTTTCTGGAAACTTAAAAAAATGGGCATCCAAACATTTTCCACTTATCTTAATTGTGCAGAAATTCTTGAAGAAACTTTCTAAAAAATCCCTGTTCTGACCACCACTTGGATCAAATTTTCTTTTTCAATGTCCAGTTTTAAATAATTTTACAGAGATCTGGCAAGAAAAAAAAGAACCAAGTTAACAAGCGGTGAAAATCAACGAATACTATGTTGCGGAATTATTTCCGGGTTTTCTTTGAATACTTATGGGTTTTTTTTTTTTAGATGGGGGTTTTGGGGGTTTTTTTTTTTAAAAACATTTTATTTTTTTTTAAGTGTAAAACCAACGAGAAAAACTTCAATAACTCAACAACATTCATGCACCATTTTTTTCCTAAAATTTAAAAAAGAAAAAAAGAACATCGTTTAACACACACTCACTCAAAAAACCACCTGTAAAAGACCTTTTTGGGGGCTGGAGGTCCCTCGCAGCGGGGCGGGGGGAGGGGTGGGGGAAGGGGGGCGGGGCAAACTGCACTTGGTCATCGCCCCTCAGCATCCAGAAGGGGCCCCGGGTCCTCAAACTTGCAGGGTGCGGGGTGCAGCGGGCGGGGGGGTCAGTCAGCTGAGGAACTGCACCCTTTGGCCTGCGGGTTTTGGGGGACACCCCTTTGCCTCTGCCGCCTCTCCTCCCACTGGCTGTTTGCCTGTACATCACAACACCTTTAAACACTCCTGTACACACACCACTAAATAGGGCCCCCAAAACAAAGAAAACGACTTGCCCCAAAAAATACACTCAACAATACAGAGGAAACGTGTCAAGATTGGCTCAGTGAATTCATTTTAAAAAAATAAATTTTCAATTTCAGGGGCCTTAATTTCCTTTCTTATTCCGCCTTTCAAATTTTCTATCAAAAATAAAAAATTTGCCATGCATTCATCTTTCAAAAATGTTCACATTTTTATTTTTTGGGGGTCAATATTGTTTCTATTCAATTCATGACCTCCTAATGGTTCGTCTAAAGATATAAACTTAATACAACATGCAAAAAATTTTCATTAGGGATAATAAAAATTTAGAAAACATTTTTCTAAAAGTTAAAATCAAAAAAAAATCCTCATTAGAAATAGATGCATAATTTTTTATATAAAAGAAAATCGAGGGGGCTCTTCCATAAAAAAAACATATTGAAACATTTTCAAAAGTAAAAATCCAAATTGAAACCACATTCCAAAAAAAAAGAAATTGCAAACCCTGCTATACTCTCAAATTAAAGCTTTTACATTCTTTTTCAACCAAATGAAACGGAGATCTCCTTTTAAAGCGAGTCTGATAGAGAAAGGACATGTTTCAACCTTTTAACATTCTGGGGTTCAGCCCGGGGTGGGGCACAAAGACACTCCTTCACTCACAACATCTATCAGACAAGGTTGTCAGGGCAGAAGTTTACTTTTCACTCTGATTTCCCTTTATCAAACAAATTGCAAAGCTTGAAGTCAAACGTTTAAACACTTTGGGATCTGGCGATTATAAATACTTTGAGTAATACAAAAGTCAATTTTCTCTACCGATCATGGAAATTTTTCTGTGGGCAAGTCTGTTAAAATCTCAGCTCAATTATTAAAAACTGAATACCATTCACTCAGTTCAAGGGATTTCCCAATGCAGGGAGAGGGGGGGGGGGGAGGGGGAAAAAATAATTCATCTCTACTCATCCAATCGAAATTTGGGTTTTTAAACAACTTAGGCCTACGATTTTAAAAAAGTGTGACACCCAATACCAATTGTATCATTTTTTTTAAATACCATGGGAGTAGGGGACAAATTTTAATGTTTAAAACCCATTAAAAAAAAAAAAATGACACTTTACGTACTACCTGACCTCTATTTAATACAACACTTGAAAAAAAACACTAAATCATCTAAAAGTTTACACAGGTTCCCTTTATAACTAAATGCAGACGGTTTGGTTACCCCCTGCTCCCAGGAACAAAATCCCCTTCGGGGAAGTGTTTTTCAATATTTAGTCTGAACCCATGAACTATTGCACTGAAAACTGTAATAACAGTCATTTGCATTCTTTCCCACCGTTTCGTGGGGACCTAAACGGCTAAAAATCTTACAAGAATAAGCCTAAAATTTTAAGACGGGTTCATTTTTTAAAATAAAATTTTGAAATTTTTGCCATGAAAAAAGGGTAAGAAAGTTTTCTGCTCGATTCCCTTCTGCTGGGGAAATTACTGAAAAAAGGGGGAGATAGCCCTTAAAAAAAAAGGGTGCAATAAAGTTTTTTCCAAACATAACTGAAAAGAGATTTTCACAAAATTTAAATTTCATTATCGGAAATTCTGTTTTTTCATGGTATTTTCAGGGGAAACGAAATAAAAAGGCTATCCAAGACTGTTTCCAGCATTACGTACTTTGTGAAAATTTTTGAAGACTAACATTCAAAATATCCGTTCTGGCCACCATCTTGTATCATAATTTCTTTTTTAAATTTCCACTTAAATACAGTTTCAGAATGCTGCAATGAAAAAAAAAGGGAACACAAGTTAACATACGGTGAAAACAACGAATACTGATTTTCTGTTTATTTCCAGTCTTCGTAAATACTTTATTATTGTTTTTTTTTTAGAGGGTTTGGTTGGTGGGGTTTTTTTTTTAAACTTTTTATTATTCTTAAGTGAATTTTACCAACGTAGAAAAACCCAAAACGAACTACAACAACTTTCATCACCTTCTTTTCCTAAAATTTAAAAAGAAAAAAAGAACACGTTTTTACACACACTCACCAAGAAAACCCCCGTCAAAGACCTGCTTGGGCGGATTCCCTCTGCGCTGCAGGGGAGAGGGTGGGGAAGAGGACGGGGCAGAATGCACAGGTCCGTCCTCAGCACCCCAAAGGGGGCCCGGGCCCTCAAATTTGGGGGGGGTGCTGGGTCAGCGGGCAGGGGGTCATCATTTGGGAACTGCAGCCTTGGCCCGGGCTTTGGGGACACTTTTCCCTCTGCCCCCTCTGCCTCCCACTTGCTTTTGCTCGTACAGTCAAAACCACGTTACACTCTCTGTACACACTCACAAACAGGGCCTACAAAAAACTGACATAACAAAAACCCAAAACAGGGGCAACAATACATAGGAAAAAATTTGGGCGGGGGAGAAGGATCATTTTATTCATCTTTCACAAAGTTTGAAGGGGGTTTTTCAGGGGCAGAATACTACAATTCGTTTTCCACTTTCATGACCCGGAACTTTTGTAAAAAAATATCAACCGAACAATTTGCAATAATATTTCAATACGCAGAAAACACCCCTGGAAAAATACTTTTTGATTATAAATCATCAACAAAATCTTCAGAACCAATAAATAAGTTACGAAAAAAATACATGGACTGGCTATTCAAAAAACAAAATTAAAGCTTTTTCTAAAATGGGAAAATCCTAATTTTTTACCAGTATCCCAATAACTACCCAAAACATATTTCCAGCATTATGTAATTGTATTAAATTCTTGGGAAAACAAATATTTAAAATGGTCCTGTTCTGAGCCCCTTCTGCAACCATAACAAAACTTTTTTAAAAATTTAGGTTTAAAAACAGTTTCAAAAGCTGGCAATAAACTGAAAGGGGAACAGGGTTACAGAGTTTTGCGAAAAACCCTGAGACTGATTTGCTATACTATTTTCAGCCTGTAAAATTTTATTTAGAGTTTTTTTGGTTGGGTGGTTTGGGTTTATTGTGCAATATTTTATTTTGGTGTTTTTTTGTTTTCAAGTGTAAATTACCAAGTGTAGAAAAAAAGTTAGAAAACTTTTAAAAAGAACACACAAGACTCAATCTATGCACCATTTTTTTCCAGTTTAAAAGAAAGTGAGGTTTAACACACACACACAACCCCACCACACAACACACCTCAAAAAACTCACCTGACAAAGACCCTTCTTGGGGGGTGGATTTTCCCCTGCAGCTGGCAGGGGGAGGGGGGGAAGGGGACTGGGGAAACTGCCAGGGGCATCGTCCCACATCCCAGAACGGCCCTGGGCCCAAAATTTCATGCCCGTGACAGGCAGGGGGGGAGTCAGCGGGAAGCGCACCTTGGGCCCGCTGGGTTTGGGGACAGGTTTTCCCCCGCCTCTGCCTCGCCACCCCGCTGTTTGCTCTGTACATCACAACAACTTTTCACCCGTACACACCTCCTAAATAGGGGGAACAAAGAAAAATCATTGACACATAATATCACTGGCAACAAAACAAGGAAACATTGGGAAATTTCTCAGTGATTCATCTTTAAAAATAAAATATTCGAAATTCAGGGGGCCTTACATTTTCCCCTTTTTATTCACGACCTCAAAGTTTCATCAAAAAAAAAAATTGGCTCAGTGCATTCACTTTCAAAAAATTTTACATTTTTATTATTGGGGGGCAATATTTTTTTCATTCAATTTTATGACCCCCAAAGGTTTTGTCTAAAGAATAAACTTTAAAACAACAAGCAGAAAAATTGCAATTGGGGAATACAACATTTGAAAACATAAGTCTAAAGGGGTTTTTAAATCATAACAAAATCCATCAATTAAAATAGATCTTAAACTTATAGAAAGACAATCGACTATATGAAAATTTTCTAAAGGGGAAAATCCTAATTTTTTACCCATTCCAAAAAAAAAATAATTGAAATCTTTCATACTCTCAAAATGTAAAGCTTTTGACATTTTTTTTTCACCCAAAAGAAACGAATTTTTCCATTGAAAACAGTCCCCAAAGGGCATATTCAAAACCCTTTTAACATTTCTCGGTTTAGCCCCAGGTCAGGAACAAAGGGCACCCTTCACTCACAAAAAGTCTAGTCAAACAAAATTTATCATGGGCAAATTTTCTATTCATCTGACTTTTTTATAAAAAAGTTGCAAGCTTAAGTCAATTTATTAAACTAGCTTTTTGGGGGGATTTACAAAAACAAAAAATTTTTCTAGGCTTTTTGTAAAGCTGAGGGGAAAATTTTAATCAAATTTTTAAAAAAAAGTCCATTTCCCCATCAAATTTTTCGGGAGGGGGAGGAGGGGGGTTAAAAACATCCCTTCATAAACGAAGTAAACAATTAGCCCCAGGTTTTTTGGGTTTTTCCCATGCTAGGGAAAAAGGGGATAGGGGAGAAAAATTTTTATTATTTAAAAATTCCAAAAAGCAATTTGATAAAAATTGCCTCTGATGTAAAAATGAAACAAAAATCAAAAACCAAAAGTTTAACCCCTGGTTCCCCTTTTAAATAAACAGGTGGGTTTTTTCCGGGAAAGGTCAAAATTTTGTTTATGTTTTTTTAAATCAACCCCTAAAAATGACAACTTTTAACTTTTTCCTTTACCCTTTTTGTTATCAAATCTTAAAAAACTTCAAAAACCCCAAAATTTAAACAGGTTCTTTTTTTAAAAAAAAAAATATTTTAATTTTGCCTCAAAAAGGATAAAAACGCCTTTCCCCTGGGGAATTCAATAAAAATGCTTAAAAAAACAAGGTGCAATAATAGAGTTTCCAGAACATAACTGAAAAGATGATTGTCACGAAATTATTTCATTATCGGAAATTCATGTCCTTTCATGGTAACTTTCATGGGAAACTTGAAATAATAGGCTATCCAAGACATGTTTCCAGCATTATCTGTACATTGTGCAGAAATTCTTGGAAGACTAAGCATTCTGAAAATACTCCTGTTCTGAGCCACTATCTTGTGATCATAATTATTCTTTTTCAATGTCCAGCTTTAAATACAGTTTACAAAGATGCTGGCAATGAAAATGAAAGGGAACACAAGTTAACATAGCTGTGTGAAAATCAACGAATACTGATGTTGCTGGAATTATTTCCAGGTCTTCTGTGAATACTTTATGGTATTGTTTTTGTTTAGATGGTTGGTTGGTTGTTGTTTTTTTAAACATTTTATTATTTTTAAAATGTAATATTACCAAGTGTAGATAAACTTCAAACTGAACTACAACAACATTCTATGCACCAGTTCTTTTCCTAGAAATTAAAAAGATAAAAAGAACATCGTTTTACACACACTCACTCAGAGAAAACTCACCTGTACAAAGACCTGTCTTGGGGGCCGGAGTGTCCCTCTGCAGGCTGGCAGGGGGAGAGGTTGGGGAAGGAGGACTGGGCAGAACTGCACATGGTGCATCGTCCTCAGCATCCCAGAAGCGGCCCTGGTCCTCAGAACTTGCAGGGTGCTGGGTGCAGCAGGCAGGGGGGTCATCCAGCTGAGGGAAGCTGCAGCCTTGGCCTGCTGGCTTTGGGGACAGGAGTTTGCCTCTGCCGCCTCTGCCTCGCCACTTGGCTGTTTGCTCTGTACAGTCACAACACACGTTATACTCTCTGTACACACTCACTAAACATGGCCATACAAAACATACCTGACATTGACACTATCAACAACACTGGCAACAATACATGAGGAAACAGTGTGCAAGAGTTGGCTCAGTGTATTCATCTGTTAAAAATGATGAACTGCGAAATTCTTTGGGCCTGTATCGTTTTCCATTTTTATTCACGACCTCCCGAAAGTTCTGTCAAAAATAGCAAAGTTGGCTCAGAGTATTCATCCCTAAAAAGAGTTCAAATTGGTATTTCTTTGGGGTCAATCATTTCTCCAATATTGTTTTCTATTTCTAATTCATGACCTCCTAAAGGTTATGTCTAAAGATATAAACTTAATGCAACATGCAGATGATATTGCATTATGGATGAATACAAGCATTAGAAATATACATCTAAAAGAGTTATAAATCATAATAAAATCTATTCATTAGGAAGAGATGCATTAGATACTTATATGAAAGACAATCGACTGCCTCTTTCAGTATAGAAAACTATATTGAAACATTTTCTAAATGGTAAAAATCCTAATTGTTTACCAGCATTCCAAATAAAAAATAATTGAAACATCTTGCTATACTCTCAAAATGTAAAGTTTTTGAGTATTCATTTCAACCAGAAATGCAACTGGAGATTCTCCATTGAAAGCTGAGTCTGATAGAGCAAGGACATGATTCAACCTTTTCAACATTACTGCGGTTCAGCCCTAGGGTCAGGACACAAAGACACTCCTTCACTCAGCAACTAATCTAGTCAGATCAAGGTTGGTTTATGGGCAGGAAGTTTACTATTCAGCTCTGACTTCTTTATCAAAGAAAGTTGCAAAGCATTGATAGTCAATTCATTAAACTAGCTTTTGGAGATCTGGTGAATATAAATACATTGAATACATACAGAGAAGTCAACTTTCTCTACCAGATCATGGCAATTGATTTGTAGGTAGGTCTGTTAGGAGAGGAATTTCTCTGTCTTTCAGATAATAAAGCTTTTGAATTTGAATTTGAAAGGTCTTTCAGCATCAAATTTATTAAAAACTGAAGTTCTCATTAACTCAGTCAAGGATTTTCCTAAGCGAGGTGGGGTGGGGGAGGCAATATATTTCATCTCTATATATATCCAATCTGCAATTGTGTTAAACAACTTTGGCCTACTGAGTGTAATCAGAGTATGGCTGCCTATATAACAAGAACACAGCTGGCATCAAGCAGAATGCATCAGCTTACGAGAACTGGAATGATTGGTTTGTTGGGTTGTTTTTTCTCCTGTTACTGGGCTAGAGCTCCAAGGTTCACTCTTGGCGAGATTTTGCTATGGGAACTTTTACCGTCCATTAAGGTAACCGCATACCCACTTCAGAGATGATATGTATTTGATTCCCCTATTTCTGCTAGGTTCTACCAAGATGATTGGAATGTACCCGATCCTTTTCCCTCTCCGCTTGTAAAGATATATCATTTCTTTTATTATTTGGACTAAGTAAAAATATGTTTCCATTATTATTTTGGGCTATGTAAAGATATGATTCCATAATTATGTTGGGCTATGTAAAAATACGATTCCATTATTATGTTGGGCTATGTAAAGATGGTATGATTCCATTTTTTATTTTGGGGCGTGTAAAGATGGTAAATTTCTTTTATTGTGTCAGGCTTTAAAAATAAAATGATTCCTTAAATTTTTCGGCTATGAAAAGATGGATATTCCTTTATTATTGGGGGCTATGTAAAGAGGTATGTTTCCCATATTATGTTGGCTGTGTAAAGATGTATGATTCCTTTATCCGCTATCAACACCCTATCTATCGCCCGAGCTGACACCGGGGGGACCTAAAAAGACTCACAACCATTCCCCCATTCCCTCTCTTTCTGCCTTTCTCGGGGTTTTGTTGATTCTACCCCTTGTCCATAACTGATTTATCCCCCCAGCTTTTCCTTTGGGTCTCCTCTTCTCTTTCCTTGGAAAAAGGCCTTGAAAAAACTTCTTTGAAATTTCCTTTGGTCTTGTGACCCCCTACCACTTAATTTACGCTTTTTCACGATCTTTAAAGGGTTCTCATAGGGCCCAAAGGGTTTTGCTGGTTTCTTTTTACACGTTTTCGTTGCTTAGGGTCTTTGTGGGAGATCCAAGGAGTCTCCGAAAACACTCTTTCCCCACGCCTTACTCTTTCTCTCCAAATCTCAGCGGGGTCCTGATAAGGCTACAAATATGGATTGACGAGGGGCGCATTATCTGATCTTGGAGAAAGTGAAATTTTTTGTCTCTCCAGAGGTTTTAGTTTTTACAAAGCTTTATTGCGTGCAGTCCTGCAACTACTTCTGGGTTGGTCCTGTCTGATACAATGGGCCCCGACTTGAAGCTTTGACTGTTTTCCGCTCTGGTCCATTAACCCTGAATCATGCTAATGCCGTTGGTGTTTTTGTCACGTTTGGTCTTCTCGCACAATTTCCATGCGTATTTTTGGAGGCCTTATCCAATGTTCTGTTAGGCTGGCAAACTCTTTTCTGATCTGCTATTCCCTCAAAGTCATCTGCAAGCGGAGGTTTTTTGGGTCGTTCTGCCACCAAGCGATGACCTTCATGATTTCCCGTGCACACCATGAATTTCCCAAGGGAAAAAGTTGAAAAAGTGGGGGAAGTAACAGCCCTCTTTCTCCAACTTTGTTCGAAACCTTTCCCTCCAATGTTGTTGTTGTAGTACACTGCACTGGTGGCCTCGCTGTACAGCTGTTTAAATGACTCTAAACAGGTTTGCATTGATGCTGTACAAATTCATGGTTGCCCACAAAGCTGCATGCCACACCCTGTCAAATGCCTCCTTAAAATCGAAAATAAGTGGTAAAGGTCTTGTTGATGTTGAAGTACCGCTCACATAGTATTCTGAGGTTGAATATCTGTTCTGTTGTGCTGCGCCCTGCTCTGAAACCTGCTTGTTCCTCAGCAATGATGGTCTCTGCTTGTGGCTTCAGTCTATTCAATATTATCTGCAGCATGACCTTGCTTGGGTGACATATGAGGCTGATTGTGCGGTAATTATGGCATTGTTGTAGATTTCCTTTCTTGGGGAGGGTGATGATGAGTGACTGCGTCCATGGTGTTGGCATGATCTTGTGATGATGACTTTCCGACTACGTCTAAAGAAAATCCACAAGCGGAACAACATCAGGATCAAATTTGACCTCGAGAAGCTGAAGGACCCAGAGGTATTAGAAATTTTTCAAGCAAGGATAGGTGGAAAGTTTGCAGCACTCACTGTGATAGACTCAGACATAGATACACTGACGAATAGTTTCAATACAGGGGTGACTGAAACAGCAAAAAACCCCCAGTCAAAAAACCAGGGGTCACACCTAACATCCAAACAACTATGCGACAAGCGAAGAGAGTTAAAAGAAAAAGAAAAAACAAACAAAAAAAGGACAGAACAATATAGGGCAGTCAAACAAAAGAATCAGGAAGTCCATGAGGGAGGCAAAAGAGAATTGGATGGGTGAACATGCCAAGACATTGAAGAGAACATCAAAAAAAACAATAGAAAGAAAGCATATCAGCTGGTGAAAGACCTGACAAGCACGAAACAGAGAAAAGTTTAACAATCCAAGACAAAAAGGGGAAGTGTCTCACTGATTGACCAGGATATTCTGAACAGATGGACAGAATATTGCTCCGACCTGTATAACAATAGAACCGCAGGAGATCCAGAAGTCCTTAATGTACCCGAAAGCAAAGACACAGACAGTCACCCTATCCTCCGAGAAGAAGTGGAAACAGCAGTCAGATCGCTGAAAAAGGGGAAGTCAGCAGGGGCTGACAACATTCCAGCTGAGTTGGTCCAAGCTGGAGGGGAAGCCATGATCAGCGCCCTACTAAGAATCTGCAACAAGATCTGGCAGACAGGAAAATGGCCAACATTATCCTGCTAGGCTGTGTAAAGATGGTATATTTCCATTATTGTGTCAGGCTATGTAAAGATGGTATGATTCCTTTATTATGTCGGGCTATGTAAAGATGGTATGATTCCATTATCCTGCTAGGCTATGTAAAGATGGTATGATTCTATTGCCCTGCTAGGCTATGTAAAGATGGTATGTTTTATTCTGCTAGGCTTTGTAAAGATGGTATGATTCCATTATTCTGCTAGGCTATGTAAAGATGGTATGATTCCATTATTATGTTGGACTATGTAAAGATAGTATGATTCCATTATCCTGCTAGGCTATGTAAAGATGGTATGATTCTATTGCCCTGCTAGGCTATGTAAAGATGGTATGTTTTATTCTGCTAGGCTTTGTAAAGATGGTATGATTCCATTATTCTGCTAGGCTATGTAAAGATGGTATGAGTCCAATATTCTGCTAGGCTTTGTGAAGATATGATTCCATTATTCTGCTAGGCTTTGTAAAGATGGTATGATTCCATTATTATGTTGGACGATGTAAAGATGGTATGATTCAATTATTATGTTGGGCTATGTAAAGATATGATTCCATTATTTTTTTGGGCATTATCCTGCTAGGCTATGTAAAGATGTTATGAATCCATTGTCCTGTTAGGCTATGTAAATTTGGATCATTCCATTATCCTGCAGGCATTTTAAAGATGGTATGATTCCATTCTCATGCTAGGCTTTGTAAAGATGGTATGATTCCATTATTCTGCTAGGCTTTCTAAATATGATATTATTCCAATCGCATGCTAGGCTTTGTAAAGATAGTATGATTCCACTATTCTGCTAGGCTTGGTAAAGATGGTATGATTCCATTCTCATGCTAGGCTTTGTAAAGATGGTATGATTCCATTATTCTGCTAGAATTTGTAAAGATGATATGATTCCATCATTCTGCTAGGCTTTGTAAAGATGTTATGATTACTTTATTCTGCTAGGCTTTGCGATATGATTCCATTATCCTGCTAGGCTTTCTAAAGATTGCATGATTCCATTATTCTGCTAGGTTTTGTAAAGATGGTTTGATTCCATTATTCTGCTAGGCTATGTAAATATGGTATGATTCCATTATCATGCTAGGCTTTGTAAAGATGATGTGATTTCATTATTAGGCCAGGCTTTGTAAAGATGGTATGATTACTTTATTCTGCTAGGCTATGTAAAGATATATGATTCCATTATTCTGTTAGGCTTTGTAAAGATGGTATGATTCCATTATTCTGCTAGGCTTTGTAAAGATGGTATCCTTCCATCATCCTGATGGGCTATGTAAAGATGGTATGATTCCATTATGATGTTGGGCTATGTAAAGATGATATGATTGCATTATTCTGCTAGGCTTTGCCAGGATGGCTGGTATGCACTGCGTTCCTTTGTTCTAGTTCTACATCAGCAATGTTTCCTGAAGGACTCCCCCCCCCCCCCCCCCCCCGCCCCACACCTATGGGCCCCTGGGACTCCCTGTGTACATTTGACAGGAGGAGGGGGGGGGGGTCCTATCTTCAGTAATTTGAGAGAATCCTTCCTACAGGATTTTATGTTGGTTCAGCAGTTTGTGTGTGAAAAGCACCAACGGTTTTTGAATGTGGTTGTGAAAGTGTGTGTGTGATAAGATTGTTGATGGAAAGCAGACGACGTTAAAGTTAATTACAGGCAGTGGTGTCACCCCAAAAGCCAGAGGCATTGCCAGTGATAAAACACACCTGGTGTCACAGCGTTATCAACTGGGTCCATCTGGTGGAAGATACTGGATGCCAAAGTGAAAAGCAAATAGAACCCGTTTACAGTTTTATACCCAAGTCTTTTTCAACTTCTAAATCATGCTGATTTAGATTTCTTAATTTAAACCACGGACATCTGATAACAGTGATGCTTATGACGACTGTGTATCCCCCGCGACCACGGTGTTGGTGTGTGTGTGTGTGTTGTGGTGGGGTGTGTGTGTGTGTGTGTGTGTATGTATTAATGAAATTTTTATGTATGTATGTGTGTTTTTATGTATGTGATGTGTTTTGTGTTATTATTTTATATTTATATATATAAAATATATATATATATATGTGTGTGTGTGTGTGTGTGTGTGTATGTATGTATGTATGTTTTTGTGTGTGTGTGTGTGTGTGTGTGGAAATGTATGTGTTGTGTGTGTGTGGGGTATGTGTGTTGTTATATGTGTGTGTGTGTGGTGTGTGTGTGTGTGGTATGTATGTGTGTGTGTATGTATGTGTGTGTTATGTGTGTGTGTATGTGTGTGTGTGTGCGTGTGTTGTAGTATGTGTGTGTGTGTGTGTGTTTTTGTATGTATGTATGTATGTATGTATGTATTGTTTTGTGTGTTGTATGTATGTATGTATGTATGTTTTGTAGTTTGTTGTTGTGTGTGTGGGGTTGAGTGTGGTGTGTGTGTGTGGTGGGGTAGTTGGTGTGGTGTGGTGTTGTGTGTGTGTTTTTTGTGTGTGTGTGTGTGTGTGGCCCGGGGCATGCATGTGAATTCTTCAGTTTTATTGTTTTCCATAAACAGCGATATTAGATGGAAAGTGTGTGTGTGTGTGCGATTCAGATTTCAGATTCAGATTCAGAATATTTTATTGTCATTTAAGTCATGTAGACTTATTTGACACAACAAAACATCAATTATAATCATTATCTGTTTTGGCTAAAAGTGATGTACACTAAAAACATGTTGCATTCTACTTCTCTTTTTCTCTTTTTTCAAAACACTCATACACATATCTTATGATGTCTGCTTGATACATATCAACTGTGATTATGTCACTTAATTTATGTACACAGTTTTTGCGTTCTTTGTCTTTCATTTTGATTTTTAATAACAAATGATTTCTGAGTTTATCATATAAAATACATTCATCAAGTAAATGAAATTCATCTTCTATTTTGTTACAGTATCTACATTTTCTGTCCTCTCTGGATATATTTTGGTGCCTCCCTTTATCATTAAATTGTGAGAGCTTGTGCGAAATTTGTTTTGGTAGTTTATTAAATATGGTTCCAGTCTGTATTCTTTGGTAGCATAATCATAACATTTTAGTTTTGCAAACTCTTTCTTCTGGAAGATCCAAAATGTTTTATCCATGTCCTCAAACTTTCTTCTAACAGCATAACTCAACCGATGAATGTTAAGAGAACTTTGGTTCTTTCAGACATGTTTGAATCCAATTGTGTACAAAATATTTTTCACTGTGTCGATTCATTTATCATATGTATTCATCTGATACATATAGTCGTATACTATTCTGATATAAGAGTCTGGTTTTGGTTCTGTCAAATGAATCCAAAAGGATATTATCTGGCATATGATTTTAAGGGTCAGTGGAAATCTTCTTAATTCACCCAAAGTGGGTAGTACTAATGCTTTATTATGAACGTCTACTATTTGTTTACAAAATTTTACATGAAAATTCTCATACAAAAACTGATTGTATAAGCATGTCTTGAATAGTTTATTAATATGAAATTCTGTCTCCCCATTAAAACAAAAAGGAAACCAAACTTCTGCTCCATAGGTTAAAATAGGGGTTATCAATGAGTCGAATAAACGCATTATTATAGTAGTCTTTAAATTTTGTCCATGAATTGCTCTTTTTAAGGCGTATATTGCTTCGTTGCTTTGTTTTACTAAATGTTCTTGTGTTGCTTGAAATTTCCCATTCTGATGAAAAACGATATCTAGGTTTCTACTGTTTCAATTACATGTTCTCCACATTTGAAATAAATTGGAATTTTAGGAGGTGATCTCGTAAATACTATTACCTTTGTTTTTGTTTTGTTTATCTTTAAACCCCAATTAGAACAGTATTCTTGCAGTTTATTCAGTTTAGTTTGAAGACCTATTTTGGTTGTTGATAGGAATGCTAGGTCATCAGCATAGAGTAAACAAGGAATTCTGTCTTTTGCAGTTATATATGGCGTATCTTTCTCATCAATATGTTGAACTATGTCATTGACATATACATTAAATAATGTAGAACTTATTGTATTTCCCTGATCTACCCCCTTTTTGGGGACGGGATATTTCTTGCGTGCGTGCGCATATATATATATATAATATATATATAAATATATAAATAAATAGTATATATATATATATTATATTATAATAAATTTGTGTGTGGTGTGTGTGGGGGGGGTGGTGTGTTTTCACAATTTTTAAAGCATAAAAAATGCACGGTACTCTATTTGAGGGATTGAGAAAAAATACAGAGTCAGGAGAAAGTGGAAATATCACAGACGATAGGATTGCTTGTGTTCCTAAGTGTTTGACCACAGCATGAAAAAAAAGCAGTGACTACTATCAGGGATTAGAAAAAATTTTAAATAAACCAAATTTGGCAAAAAGGAAAAAAATCACAGCTATTTGGGTTGTTTGAAAGGCAGACAGTTGAATGACAATCACATAATTATACTACAGGAGAGTACTAATGGCACACAGCTTTAAAAGGCGACACACATTTCAATTAGCAATAAAATGTTACTGAAAAAAGGTTAACCAAGGAATGTTTCATCAAATGTCGGCAGGTGTTATTGTTGTTGTGTTTAGTGTCAGTGTGTTGTGTGTTGTGTGTGTTGTGGTGCGTGTGGCAGTGCGCGCGTGTTGTGGTGTCGTGTATGTGTGTGTGTGTGTGTGTGTGTGTTTCAAACAGGTTATTGATAGCTGAAAGGCACAAACACAGATGATATTTTCGTTTTCTTTTTTTGTTTTCCATCTTTTGCTTTTTGATTCCTTTGTAGTCATCAGCACTTACTACTGCTCTTTCCTCTTCTCCAACTTTTGTTTGTTTTAAAAAAAATCAAGTATCAGTAGTAAGTTGTCATGGCTTTGCGTTGTTTTGGTTGTACTTCTTTTTTTTTTCCATTCTAAACAGGTAATTTACACACATACACACAGATGCACACACACTTGTACACACACATACACACATGTACAAACACACACACACACATGTTACACACACACACCACACACACACACACACACACACGTGCGCGCGCATGTTGTGCACCCACGCACACAACAGGCACACACACACACACACCCAAACAGAACAACACACACACACGAGCGTGGGCGCGCCGCATGTGCACTCACAGCAGCCAACGCAGGACTTTTTTACATCTTGTTGTTGGTCTGGGTATCATTGTTTTTTTGTTTTGCTTTTATATTAGTATATGCCGTTTTGTAGTTATATAAAATAATGTTGTTTGTGTTTGTTTGTTTTTTGTTGCTGTTATTTTTTTTAAACTCCTTTCCAATGTAACAGATCCCTTTAAACTCTGTGTGTGTGTGCTTGTTTTATTGTTTATGTTCTCTTTGTTGTTGCTTTTCTAAATGTTTGATGTACGTGGTGTGTGTGTGCGATATGTGCGTGTGGTGTGTGGAGGGTTGGTGTGTTGTGTGTGTGTGTTACTACCTTAATTGTTTTTTTTTTATTTTTTTAATTTTGCTTTTTAGTTGTTTGTTTGTGTGCCTGATGCGCGCCGTGCGTGCGTAGTGGTGTGTGTGTGTGTGTGTTGGCGCGCGCGCGCGCGCGTGTGTGTGTGTGTGTGGTGTTTGTTACCTGTTCATTGTTGATATTGTTTTTTGTTTTGTTTGCTTTTTTAGTTGCTTGTTTATGTGCGTGCGATGCGTGCGTGCGAGCGCGGCGTGTAACGTTGCATGTGTGTGTGTGTGTGAGTGTGGTGTGCGCGCGCGCGGTGTGTGTGTGTTGTTACTATGTATTCAATTAGTTGCTTTGTTATTGTTTTCTTTTTTGTTTGCTTTTTTTATACTTGTTTGTGTGCGTGTACGGGCTCGCGTGTATGCGCGTGTTTTGTGTGTGTGCGTTTGTTAGTTTGTTTCATTGTTGTTGTTAATGTTTACTTTTTTGTTTGTTTTTTAAGTTGTTGTTCACACAACGCGAGTGTGGGTGTGTTTGTTACTTTATTTATTGTTGTTGGTATTCCTTTTTCTTTTTTTGTCTGCTTTAAAGAAAAAAGTGTTTGCATGCATGCGTGTGTGTGAGTGATTTGTGTGTGTGTGAGCGCGCACAGCGACGTGCAAAATGTGTGTGGTGCGCGCGGCGCGCGTGTGTGAGTTTGTGAGCTTGTTTATTGTTGTTGTTATTGTTTTCTTTCTTCGTTTGCTATTTTTAGTTGTTTATTTGGTTGGGTTTTTTGTGGGGGTCTCTGTGTGTGTGTGTGTGTGTGCGCGGTGCGTGTGTGTGTGTGTGTGTGTGTGTGTGAGGGTGTGTAAGTGGGGTGTGTGTGTATAAGTGTGTGTGTTGTGTGTGTGTGTGTGTGTTGTGTGTAAGTGGGGTGTGTGTGTATAAGTGTGTGTGTGTGGTGTGTGTGTGTGTGTGTGTGTAAGTGGGGTGGTGTGTGTATAAGTGTGTGTGTGTGTGTGGTGTGTGTGTGGAGGAGGATCTTTTTGTTTCGTTTTTCTTTGATTTGATTTTTTTCTGGCTGTTTGTTTTTGGTGGGAATACTTTTACAAGAATGTTTCCCTTGTTTGATTTGCATGGTTTAGCCTTTTTAGGTTAAAAAAATTGTCTGCATATATCAATATTTTCTTTAGCTTAAATTGTATGGCTTATCACTGTTTCAGTGGGTTGTTTGATTTTACTCTATGTATGCATAAAAAAAAACCTAGATGGCTTGATGAAAAATAGCAAATGCACTGCTTATTCAATGTACCATCTAAAAATAAAAGTTTGACTTTGACGTTGACACACACACACACACACACACACTGAAGAAACACTTGACTACTGTCCACCACCCCCAACTTATGCCTCCCTTTACCAACCTCCCATACCCCATCCTCCCCCCTTCCTCACACCCACCCCACCTTCCCTCTCTCCACACCCTACTGTTTCAGAACGTCACTTTAGCCCCAGAGTTCCGCGTCTTTGATCCATTACAATAAGCTACGCGTCTGTCGCCCAGCCTGAGTGGTTTCCATAGCCCCCTAGGAAGCAGGCTTGAAATACCTCAAACAAGCTGACGTGAGAACAGGTGTTTTAAAGAGGCCTTCCCACACCTTAGTGTGGGTGAATGGGTGTATTGTTCTTCGTTTGAACTTTTTTTCCTGCTGCCTTAGGCCTTCTTCATTTCTTCTCCCCCCCCTTCCACCCCCGCCCCCACCCAACAGACACCTCTTACGCCAACACCTTCAATTAAGATGGCCCCTGACCAACATCTCAAGAACAAAGGCGGGTTTTTTTTCAGCCTACCTTGCCTCAACAACCCTGATCCTCATTATCAGTAACTAAACAAAGGAAAATTCGTATTTGGCAAGTGAGGTAACCGTAGGGTAGCACTTGTCCATAGGATGTTATCATTCTCCCTTTCTTTTTGTTTCGTGTGCCGTGTTCGCCCAGGACAACAACCCCCCCCCCCCTCCCCCCCCAGCAATTTTTCTAGCCAACGCTTCATTCACACATTAAATACTTTCACCAGATAGGAAGTAACACCAATACTGTTCAACTGCCCACTCAGTTCAGTTAGAGGTAGAAGTTTAAAATGGGATAAGGAAAGGAAATCTCCTTGGACTGTTAATTAAACCAGAGGGAATGAGGCTATGTGTCTTGGAAAGCCACATGGAAAAACAAACAAGACGTGCAGAGATTGCCAACATCAGCTGCAAGATTGCAGACTAAAGACTGGGTACTGGGACCATGACCAATCAAGGGAAAGGTGGATGACACTTCACAACATGAACGACGATACCAGGGCAACTTGAAAGAACATACCAAACAATAAGTCTCCAATGTGCTTAAATGCCCCTCCACCCCCCCTCCCCCCTCCCCCAATCTGGCCCCCCACAACCCCAAAATCAACAAGGTAACAAAACGTTTTCCATCAGGTATAGCTATCTTGTGGCCCCCAACTAACTGGTCTATTGTCAAAGAACGGAGTAACCCGCTGCTGTGCCGCCGACCCGATATGCCCGCTATTCGTTTCTGGTGGTTATTTTTCAATTCCTCTTGAAAAGTTATTAAATGACGTTTCTTATGATGAAAAACCACTGAACGACACTGAAGACAAAAGGATATCCGTTAAATTTTCTATGATTTTTAATGAGAAACAAAAACAATAACAACAAAAAAAACAAGTGCTGCCTAGAAACGAATTTTCAAAGGAAAGTTTCCTCAAACAGCTATCAATGCATATACTTCAATTAGCTGAATGGTGACAAAGACAGGTGGGACTCAACAACGCAAAACGACAATTTGTCCAAAACTGTCTAATTTTTCTATCCCACCTGTGACTGAAAACGTAGACGACAGTGCGAAATCAAAACATCTATATAAGTGCATGATAGTCTAGATTATAAAAAATGTGTGTTTCCCCAGTACCTAGTAGCAACGGGCCGGTGGCCAAGGGTCGGCATCTCAACGAACAGCTCATACCCATCTAAGTTCAGTGTGGTTGAGGATCTGTAGTAAAAGTTGTTTGTGTGTATGGAAAGTCTTGTTCACACACACACACAACACACACGCGCGCGAGCGGAGCGCTCGTTTGCAAGTCTGAGAGAAGGATGGTGGTGAGTGTTTGTGTGCGTGTGTGTGGAGTGGAGGGTGTGAGGAGAAATGGGGTAGGGGAGCCATGTTTGTGATTGGTTGGAAACATGAAAAAGGGCTTGTTTGCATGTTACCTGTGAATGTCAAAACTTAATATTAACTTTATCCCTTAACCTCCTCTGAGGAATAACAGAGATGTTGTGTGCGTGGCGTGTGTGAGTGTGTGTGTGTGTGTGTGTGTTTTTGTTGGCTTTTTGTAGTAGGTTTTTTGTTTGTTGAGGTTTTTTTTTTTTTTTTATGGGGGGGGGTTGAAACTGCTGCAACCAACCTCTCTCCCAAATAGCAAGTGGAGTCATCCCATAACACCACTGACCATAGCTGGCTAACACTTGTACCAAAGGTTTTGGTATGCACACACAATGTTCAGTGTGTCTTTTGGTTTTTTGGTTTTGGGTTTTGCTCAGTGTGTCTTCATACATGAGGTTTCAGTCTCATCACAAGATTTTCAGGGGAAGGGAGTCAGTACCTATGTTGACGCTGGGGAAAAAAATCTCCCCTGAACATAGTTACAGGAGAGAGGAGACTCGAACCTTCACGCTCAGTACTGTCAGATCCTGGCTATGAGGCTGAAACCTCCAGGGCCTTTCCACCCCAGTGATAGAAAACAAAGGATAACAGGAACAACGATAAGTAGCTATATAAAGAAATAATATCAGTTAATTTTTTCTGATCCAGCATTCTGTTTTAAAAGTTGCCTACTACAAATATCCAGCAAGCCTTTGTTCTAAAAAAGGGTTTTTACTGTTGTTGTTGTGTTGAGTGTGTGTGTGTGGAGGGGGAGGGGGTTAAAGAGAAGAGGCAGAACCTTCTTTCCAATAAAAAAGCGTGACCTAGTTTTTGACTCATGTTGTTAGGATTTTCGTTTTTTCCAATGGTGCCTAATGATGTTTACGATTATTACTATCGATCATCATCCATCCAACATCACTACCATCATCATCATCATCATCATCATCATTATCATCATCATTATCATCATTGAAAACTAGAATCAATCAGTAGTATGCCCAAAGAAGTAACAGCCAGAGTTATTAGGTGTGGTACATTATCTTAAAGGTTATATGAAATGCAAACAGTGTGACACAGGGTGATGCCTTTAGTCATATGCTGTTTTCTTTATCTACAAATGAACTTCCCCTTGAAATGATTAAAAAACAACAACGACACGGCAGACATGGGGTCTAGTCAGTATAAATGCTGATTTATCTTATATACTTATTTATTCTTTTATATTTATTTATTCTTTTATATCAAGGATAATGAATAAGCACTTCATGTGCTTTTTGTACATCAGTCCCGTGTGTATCGGTTTTTGTAAATTTGTCATCTGTTCCCACCAGCACACAATGGCCTACTCTTTCGAAAAGCGGAACAGGATTTAACGCAGTTTGTTTATTTGGTTCTTTGCTGAGAACATTTTATTTTCATAGACTGTAATTGCCCTGCAAGCTCAACTGAGCAAACTTAGCAAGGCAGCATACAATTTACAACTCGCA
This sequence comes from Rapana venosa, assembly GCA_028751875.1. NCBI lineage: Eukaryota > Metazoa > Mollusca > Gastropoda > Neogastropoda > Muricidae > Rapana > Rapana venosa. Next base: position 43,411,658 of record CM054158.1, on the reverse strand, counting down.
GTTAACATAAAAAAGAGCAGTATCAAAAATAGTTTGAAGAGGTGGGGCTTCTATTTAGTAAGGAGAAAAGCATTTGTAACAAGAATATCTTGCGCACACGTTAAATCCAGTCCGCTTTTCGAGGGAAAAGAGTAGGCCATTGTGGTGCCCTTGGCAAACAGATGACACAATTTACAAACCGCATACACACGAACTGGATGAAAAAAGCACATGAGTGCTTATTCCATTATCCTCAATAAAAAAAAAAGTATCATCCTGAGCACTTGATTAGGTAGCTTTACAAATACGAGCGCTATAATAAATTCCATACATTCTTCGTTTTCACCCACGGGTTCATCTTCTACTTCTTCTTATTATTAATAAGGCGAGGGATTTTAAAGTTTTATAGCTATATACTTAATTGAATTTTTAATTAACAGACTGCAGTGGGGTTTTGCCAATAAGATATCTTCATCGGTTAGATTTACCTGTACCCGTATGCTTTTCTCCACTTCTGTACATTCTATACACAGAAGATTGCAGAAGCAGCTATGAAAATTCATTTCTTGTAAAATTTGCTGATGACAGTGCTCTTTTGTCTCTCTTATCTGGATCTGTCCAAAACCATGGTCCAGCCCTCACTGATTCGTCAATTTGAGTGATTGAGGCTATATCTGGAGTCTAAATGTTCAAAACTAAAGATCTTCCTATCAATTTCAGAAGATCGTGTCCCACACTCTGAGCATGATTTACCATCCTAGTCAAGAAGTTGAAAATGTTTCGAAGTACAAGTAATCTGGAACTATTTTTTAGACAACTAAACTGGGATGCAAACCGACGCTTTATTGTCCAAAAAGGGACAACAACGTATGTATTTTCTGAGGAAGCTTAACAACTTTTTTGTTGACAAAAAGAATCTTTTCTTTGTCTACAAGTCCTACAAGAAGAGTGATACTAAGTTTTGGCTTTCACTGTTGTACAACAACCTTAGTGTATAAAAACAAGAATATCTTGGAAGAATTGTTGAACTGCTCAAAAAAATTGGAAAGAACAAAGAGATCTCAAGCCGTACTGCGGATCAGCAATCTTGTGTGGCAAAGGACTGCCATTTGGCTGATCCATCCAATGCTATTCTTCGGAATTTTTCATTTTATTGCCTTCAGGTGACTCCAACACTAAAACAAATAGAAAAAGAAATTCCATGTTCCAGTAAGTAATCGAATTCTAAATTCAAAACAAGCACTGACCCAAACATTTCTTACATTCTCTGATATACCCCCCTGATTGTCAATTGCGTGTTGTGCGTGTGTGTGTGTGGGAATGAAGATTATACAACCTGTTATCTGTGCTTCTTGGCTCTCAAGAATGATTTTCTAAATGCATGTGGGTGTGTGTGTTTATTCTTTTACTAGATAAGGTCCATGGTGCGTTTGTGTATGTTGAAAAAACTTTCATAAACTGGTGGTGTATGATGGGTGTTGCGCGAGTGGTGAGAAAGTAGCGCGCCGTGTGTGAATGTGCAACGTGTGTGCACACGCCAAAATTTTTTAAAAATATTCTTTTCCAATCAATGGAATTTTACAAACATTGTATTCCTACATTGGTGTGCTTTTGTGGTACGCAGTGTGTGTGTATACCTGGGTTTGTGTTTGTGTATGATAATTTTTTTAAAGCTTTCTTGGAATGCTTATAACAATTTGAAATGTATTGTTCTTGTGTCTTGTGAGATAATTATAGATATCAATGTGCCTGTCAGTATTGTAATTGCCCTTCATGGGATGATTAAAGTGTTTTTGACATGACTTGACTTTGACTTGACTTAGGCATACTTCTTAGGCAAGATTTAAAAGGGCCAAAATCATGGGGGGTTTTAGAATACAAAATTGCTAGATGCAAATATGGAGATTTCCCTGGGTTCATTTAAAGGATTTAGGTTGTAAAAAATATGTCTGAACAAGTTTCTTGTACCTGTTATCCATATAAAGGCTTAGGAGTTTGAAAAATTTAGTTCTTGCAGCCATTTTGGATTGTTTCCATGGCAACAGTGCATAAAAATGAGTAATTTATAGATTTTTGTAACATGAGCTTGCCAATAAAATGTCATCAGTTTTGATCCCCATGTCCCACCTTAAAATTTCAGTTTCCAGTAAACAAGGCCAGAAATAATCAAAAAGTAAAGAAAGCAGCAATTTTACAAATCAAACGAGTTAGAAAACAATTATTCACCTTGGTTCAGAAAAGTTAATTTTTTGACATATATGACTTTTCATAGTTATTGTGAAGGAAGACAAGACTGTATCAGTCACGATAGCTGACCTTTTGACCACTTCTCCTCACTTGCATGCACCCTGTTTATTCCCAGTTGGTGGTGTTGATCAGCCAGCTGAGTCAAGTCACCAAGTGTTGTGTAAAGAACCTGCATTTGCTGAACTTTTTGACCAGACCACTCTTCCTCACTTGCAGCCTGGTTTATTTGTTCCCAGCTGGTAGTGTTTGGTCAGCCTGCAGACCACTGCTGTGTGAAGGACCTGCCTTGTGTTGTCTTTAACTGTGGAACTGTCTGTTTGCTGCTTGGCAATTCTTATGTTGTGTAAGTGACTGCTCGTTTTTATCAGTTTTAAAGGCGAATTATTTTTGTTGTGCTTCCCAAACTTTTGAATGACCGAATCTCTCTGGTTTTTTTATTAGTATTTTGTCGTAACAGAGTGGAGATTTTAGATCTGCCACAACTCTGTACAACTTCTCGGCTAAGACAGCACAGTATGAACAGCAAGGATATGGCCTCTAAGAAAGAGGCTGTATAAATACTACATATTACCAGAAGGCAAAGTGTATGTCATGGGCAGTTTTCAACCACCACCCAAGGAAACAGAGCGCTGCACAATTTGCAGGTGTGTCCCAAAATAGTAACACGTCGGCTCTGAATCACACGGAGGCAATAAACATACCAACACCATCACATTGTTTTTTGCTGTTTTTTTGTTTTTTTTTTGGGGTGTGGGGTGGCAAGTCTTTCCAGTCCTTCACTCTCTCTCTCTCTCATCATTCTCTCTCACTCTCATCTCCTCTCACTCTCTCCCTTCAGCTCTCTCACTCTTCTCTTTGACTTTATTGGGCTTTTTTCCGTCCCCCCTCTTTATCTAGGTGAGTGTATGGGTAGTTGCAATTATTTTATTACCATGACATCAACTTGCATGAGAATAATTAAAAAAGAGTTTGTGTTGATCGTAGTTCTAATGTGAGTAATAATATTTAGTACTATCCCATAACACCCCCCCCCCCCACCCCCCCACTACACACGCTCAAACACACACACACACACACACACACAACACAGTGCACAACACACACACACACACACACACTAACCACACACAAAAAAAGAGCGCACACACACTCACTCACCCGATCAGCAAGGAAAATGGCCACCCATATTCTCTCCCTCAACGACTGTAATAGTTTTAATTCTTCTTGGTTTTGTTTCTTGTTTTTTATATGTGTGGAATGTATGGGTAATTAAATTTTATTCATTATCATGACATAAAATTTGAAACGAGTATAATCTAATAAGTGTTGATGGATCGCATACTGTTTTGGAGTTAAATATATTGGATATTATCTCTGAAAAACACACACAAAACACACCCTCTCTGACTCTTTCTCTCTCTCTCTCACTTTTTATCTGTCCCTGCTACATAGTCATAGTATATCCTGATGAAGGATACATATTTATTATATTTTCAATACGTTTATGGACTTGCCTCTGTACTTAAGTTTTAATGATTGCCCTATTTCAATATCATATAATTGTGTAACAATATGTTGTACCAATAGACAATGTGCAGATGTTTATCTTTATGACTTATTAATTTGGTTGTGTAAATTTTCTTGGCTTTGTTTTTGTTCTTGTTCTTGTTGTATGTTGTCCTGTTTTTCATCATTTTTATCCATCTTCGTTGAGTTTGTTTTCCTTTCTCTTTGTTTGTTTGTTTGGTTAGGGTTTTTTGGGGGGTGGGGGTAGGGTGGGGTATTTTTTAAGGAATTTTCCTTTTTAATTGCCGTGCTTTGGGGGGGAGGGGAGGGCTGGTTGGGGTGAGCTTGTTTTGAAAGTGTTATTTCCCTTGTTTTTAATGTGGAGACTGTATGAAGTATTGGTATTAATTAATTAAGAGTATCCCTAACGGCGGGGACAGGATGAAAAAAGCACAAGTGTGCTTATTCATTATCCTCGAAATAAAAGAATTTGTCATTGTCCATTGTCATTGTACTCTCTCTCTCTGTCTTTCTCTGGTGGTCTCTCTGTCTCTCTGTTTTTCTCAATCTCTCCTCTTCCTCATCTCTCTCAATCTCTCTCACTCTCTCGCTTTCTCTCTCTCTCTCTCTCTCACACACCTATCTCGTCTCTCTTCTCTCAATCACAACTCAATCTCGTCTCTCTCTCTCTCTCTCTCTCTCGCTTTCTTTCTTCTTCCGTCTTCTCTCTCACACACTCTCTTTCCCAACTCTCTCTCCTTTCCGTTTTCTCTCATTCCGTCTTTTTTTTTTTTTTTTTTTTTTTTTTTTTTTTTTGTTTTTTTTTTTATTTTTTGTTTTTTTTTTTTTTTTTTTTTTTTTTTTTTATTTATTTTTTTTTTTTATTTTTTTTTTATTTTTTTTTTTTTTTTTTTCCCCTCACTCATTCTTTCTTTCTCTCTTCCGTCTTCTCTCTCTCTCTCATCACATACACACACAACACCGTCTCACTTCATCTTTCCATCTTCTCTCTCTTTTCCGTTTTCTCTCTCATTCGTCATCTCCTCTCCTCTTTCCTCTCTCTCCTCTATCTCTCTCTTCTCTCTCTCGCCTCTCTCAACCTCATCATCTCTCTCCCTCACTCTCTCTCTCTCTCTCTGTGTCTCTCTCCTCTTCTCTCTGTCTCTCTCCTCTTCTCTCTCGCTCAGCTCTCTCTCTCTCTCTCTCTGTCTCCTCTCCTCTTCTCATCTGTCTCTCTCCTCTTCTCTCTCCCTCTCTCTCTCTCTCATCTCTCTCTCTCTCATTTCCGTCTTCTCTCTCTCTCTCTCTCAATCTCTCTCTCTCTCTCTCTCTCTCTCCTCTCTACTCTCTCTCCTCTCTCCTCTCCACTCTCTCTCTCTTTCCGTCTCTCTCTTCTCAGCTCTCTCTCACTTCTCTCACTTCTCAGGATCACTCTCTCTCTCTCTCTTTCCGTCCTTCTCTCTCTCTCTCTCTCCACTACACTCTCTCCGTCACTCGCTCTCTCTCTCTCTCTCTCTCTCTCTTCTCACTCTCTCTCTCTCTCTCTCACCTCTCTCTCCCATTTCCGCTTCTCAACTCTCTCTCAGTCTTGTATAATGTTGTGTTTTTGTTAATGAAGTTTGTTTAACTACTTTATTGTTTATCAGTGTAATAGTTATTTTTTAACTCATAATAATAGTTTCATTTTTTTAGGACTGTTAATACAAAGATGAAATAGGGATTTATCCCAAAATAGTGTTCAGTAATATATCTTCCAGTACTAAGTTTCTCAATTTTTTGTTGTTGCATTTTTCTTCGAATAGTAATTTTTTTTTTACATTTTGAAGATAATGGAATAAGCACTCGTGTGCTTTAAAAAAAAAAAAATCTAGTCCCCGTGTGTATGCATTTTGTAAATTTGGTCATCCTTATTCCCCCCCCCCACCGAGCACCTATAGCCACTCTCGGAAAGTCGTAACGGGTTTTAACATGTGCGCAAGATACTCTGCGTGCGTTCGTTCGCACGCAGGACCTCGTTTATGTTTTATATCTCTACCTAAGGATTAAAAAAAAAAAATTAATACTGAAGACTAAAAACTTAGAAAAAAAATTATGCTGAAAGTCCCTGGGAAGGCTGCTGTTAGGAATTAATATTTCCATTGGACATGTATTGAAACCTCTCTCTCTCCTCTCCCGCCCCCTCTCTCTCCCTCACTCACTCTCCCTCTCATCTCTCATCTTCATCTCTCCTCTTCTCTCTCTCTCGTCTGCGTGTTTAAAAGCAAACCAAAATGGATACAAACAACTTAAAAAATTTGTGAAAAAAGTTATCTTATGTTGTTTGCCTGGTCCCCGCCTTTGGAGCAGTGACCATCTTTCCCCGTGTTTTTAACATGGTCAAATGAAAAGTGGGGGGTGGGGATGGGGGTTTGGGGGGTTGGGGGGGGGGGGGTAGAAGATTCGAATAATTGCCAACAAAGTCACTGTGTTCGCGAGTGTGTGTGTGTGTGTGTGTGTGTGTGTGTGCGGCGTGCGTGCGTGCGTGCTGCGTGCGCGCTCGCGTATGGATTTGAAATCTGTGTTCATTATGTTTTTAAGTGAGAGTTGTAGCTTGTAAATGATTTGAGTGCAAGCGCATCGATGTTTTGTTTTTTTTTACAAGATTCAGCACTATATAAATTCCATTATAATTATTATGTTTATTAATATTATTATTATTAAATACAGATCTTATCTCACTTCACCAAAAAATGCATTTTTTATTAGATTTACTCAGCTCTCTTTTTTTATCATTAGTCTTATACGTTTACTAACCCTGACCATAGTGTTTTGAGTTTGGTACCATATTTTCTCTATGTCTATATGACAATGACAAATTCTTTTATTTCGAGGAAAATGTATAAACACCCAGGTCTTTGTTTACATCCTGTCCCTGCCCATAGGCAAATATAAAATAAAGAGTGAGACAGACTGAGAGAGACAGAGAGTGTGTTTTGTTGGGAGTGCAATTGGCCGAAGACATTGCACCCATAAAACAAAGCGGTAATCTAAAAGCATTCCAAAAGATTCCAAGGATAACTGAAGAGGGGATAGGGTCCATTAAATGAGAAACAGTTATCGGAACCAGGAAGAGTACCAACTGCGGATATATATAAGTAAGGAAAAAGTAATTTGCAACACCTTATATGTTCATCCACTTCGTAGTTGCACTATGGAAAAACTTAAAAGATCTGATCTCACAAAGAAAAAAAAGAAACACAACCCCCCCACCCCACCCCACAAAGAAAACCAAAGCAACTATCTACTATACTTTTCAAGTCAGACAATATATCTGTTAGGAAAGCAATAAATCATTTGACTAATTATAAAAAAAAATGTATGTATCATAAAGTTCATCCAAGATATGATATTAACATCATTTCCTGCAATATAGCCTCTTCCAACAGGAAGACAAAATAGCGTCTTAACAAATTAGAAACATTAAAGCCGTTCGTAGCTCTAAAAAACATTTCATCACATTTAAGATATCCCCGATGTAATCAACGAGTTTACAATCGCTCAACGAAAAAAAAGAACAAACTGAAAAAACCAATCGCTCAACTCATTTAATACAAACACAAAAGGTCTTGATGGCATTGACGTAACATTCTTTTTAAATTAAAAAAAAGAAGAAAAAAAAGCTGCCCCTCCTATTGCAGAATCTCTTACATACATTTACAATTTATTATTTAGGTGGATCGGTGGTCTAGAGGTAACGCGCCTGTCAAGAAAGTGAAAAGTCCGGGTCTGAATGTGCTGCGGTTCGAACCCCCGTTGGACCGGAAATTTTCCCCCATCCATTAGAACCATCGATGGTGGTCGGGCGCTGTCTTCGGATGATACGATAAACCGAGGTCAAGCTAGTCCATACGAAGTCAAAACGTAAGATAACTACTCCCCGTGTGTTACACGAAATTATTTTAGCGCACTTAGAAACACCCACGGCAACACAGAGAGTTGTCCCTGGCAAAATTCTTAGAAAAAAGCCAACTCTGAATAGGGAAACAAATACAGCTGCAGAAAAAAAAAAAGGGTGAAAGGGTGCGCACCTAAGTGCGACGCGTCATCCCGCTCTCCCCGGGAGAGCTGCCCCGAATTTCACGAGAGAAATCTGCCGTGACTTAAATGGTATAGAAAATAAAATCTGAGCGCTTTGATTTGATGCTTTCAAGATTCAGCGCTATATAAATTTCCATACATTATTATTATTATTACTATGCATTACTGCCAAACACCATTCTAAAGCAATCAAAATTGCCAAGTTATACTCGGGGCATAGGTGATCGGTGATCTAGAGGTAACGCGCTGTCTATAATCGAAATAAGTCCGGATGGAAGTGTGCGGTGGTTCGAAATCCCGTTGGGCCCGAAACTTTCCCCCATCCCATTAGACCATTGATGTGTCTGGCGCTAGTTATTCGGATGATAGGGTAAACCGAGTTCCCGTTTGTACTTAAAATAATTCAGCGCACGTAAAATAACGGGGACAGGATGTAAAAAGCACATGTGGTGCTTATTCATAAGCCTCGAAATAAAAGAATTTGACCATGTTGTACATTGTCATAGTCATTGTCCTCTCTCTCTCACACACACACACAAAAAACACACACACACACACACACACCACACACACACACACACACACACACAACGGCACACAATCACACACAAACACACCCACACACACACACACACACACACACACACCACACACAAGAACAACACACACACTACACACACACACAAATAATACACACACACACAAAAGACACCCAACAACCACACACCCACACACAACACACCACACTCGCAATCTGAATGACCCGGGTTCGATTTCGTTCAATGGGGATATTTTTCCCCTAGGAGTTTTACGTCAGTGCAGACTCCACTCTCCCCCAAAATACCTTCGGATGAGACTATAAAACCGAGTCCCGTGTGGCGAAACTCACGCAGAGACATCTTGTGCACCACGTTAAAATCCGTACCGCTTTTCGAAGAGTAGGCCAATGTGTTCGGTGGGACAGATGACAACAATTTTCAAACTAACTGTATACACACGGGACTGATTGTAAAAGGCGCATAGTGTTTATTCCATATCCCACCGATTATAAAAGAAATTTTTAAATTAAATTAAACAGAAAGTTATTTATCTCTATATCATGACCTGTCTACATCTCTCAACATATAGAACAAAAGAAACAAAAAAAAGTCCGAAAAAAGTTAGAGAGATATTTTTATTTTTAAAAATGAGCAGAATTGGCAAGAGGAGTGGTAAACACTGGAAAAGAGAAGCGTACTTTAGATGCTGGCCAGCCGTAAGACTCTTTGAAGCTTCACAGCCAAACAGGAGGAGGAGAAGACTGGACATGAAATGCACTGGAGACTGTGTGTTTGGTGTTAACAGTTATCTTCTTCTTTTTGCTTGCTTGCTATGCTTGCTTTCTTTCTTTCGCTGCCTCTGCTGCTCGTTTGCTTCACTATCATTGTTTTACAGATGTTGCTCTTTGTCTTCTGTCTGCTTCTCGTGTCATTGTTTTTAGCTGGGGGTGGGGGAGGGGGGGGGGGTGGGGGGGAGGGAGTGTCTACGTCTGTCTCTGTCTCTATATATTTGTGTGGTGTCTCTCTCCTTTCTCTGTTCCTCTTTCTGTCATTTGTCTCGTCAGTCCCCTAGTCTGTCCTGTCTGTCTCCTCTCCCCCTCTCTTCCTCGCACTTTTCTCTCTCACTCTCTCTCTCTCTCATCTTGTTTTTGTTGAAAATCCCTAATCAAGTCAAGTCAAGTCAAAACACAACTTTAATCATCCCATGAAGGCCAAATTTACAATCAGGGCAAGGGACGGATGAAAAAAGATATGCCTAAGCTATTCTGTTACTCTTTAGAAAAATATAATATTCATACATATCATTCATTCTCTCTTTCCTCTGTGTATCTCTCTGCCTCTTATCTCTATCTGTCTGTGTGTGTCTGTTTGTCCTTTCTGATCGTCTGTCCTGTCTGTCTTCTGTCTTTATATGTCTGTCTCTCTCCTCTCTCTCTCTCTCTTCTCTATCTCTCACTCTCTCGTCTCTCCTCATCTCTCCTCTCTCTCTCTCTCTCTCTCTGACCTGCTCGTGTATTATTTACTATTTGTATAACAAATAAACCCCTCAATCCTTTCTCTAAACTTTCTCTTCACTTCCACGTATCCTTCATACTGAACTTCCTTCCTTGTCCACTTATTACTTTCATACTTCAAGATAGGAACAAAGAAAGAAAGATGCAAGAAAAAAAAAAAGAAGGGAAAGTAAAGAAAGAAAGAATGAAAGGAGGAAGGAAAGAATTAAAGGAGGAAGGAAAGAAAGAAAGAAAGAAACAAAGAAAGAAAGAAGGAAGGAAGGAAGGAAGGAAGGAAGAAAGGAAGGAAAGAAAGAAAGAAAGAAAGAAAGAAAGGTGTGTTCTCTTCCTCAGTTTATCATCCTCCTCTTTGTTGATCCCATCCTTCTCCTTATTCTTTCTTCTTCATCCTTGTCTTCACTGTCGGCGGATCAGTGGTCTAGAGGTAACGCACCTGCCTAGAAAGTGAAACGCCCGGGTCGGAAGTGAGCGGTGGTTCGATCCCCGTTTAGGCCCAAAACTTTTTCCCCCATCCATTTAGACCATGAGTGGATGGTCTTGATGCTAGTCTTCGATGAAACGATAAACCGAAATCCCGTGTGTTTTACCAAATTATTTAGCGCACGTAAAAGAACCCACGGCAACAAAAGAGTTGTCCCTGGCAAAATTCTGTAGAAAAAAATCCACTTTGATAGGGAAACTAATATAATTGAAGACAGGGTGGGGGGTGGAATAGGTGGCGCTGCTGTTGTGGCGACGCATTCTCCTCGGGGAGAGCAGCCCGAGTTTCACACAGAGGAATCTGCAGTGACTTAAAGTGGTATGGAAAAAAAAGAAAAATGAAACTTTCTTTCAAGAAAGGCAGACAGTTGAATGACAATCACATAATTATACTACAGGAGAGTACTAATGGCACACAGCTTTAAAAGGCGACACACATTTCAATTAGCAATAAAATGTTACTGAAAAAAGGTTAACCAAGGAATGTTTCATCAAATGTCGGCAGGTGTTATTGTTGTTGTGTTTAGTGTCAGTGTGTTGTGTGTTGTGTGTGTTGTGGTGCGTGTGGCAGTGCGCGCGTGTTGTGGTGTCGTGTATGTGTGTGTGTGTGTGTGTGTTTCAAACAGGTTATTGATAGCTGAAAGGCACAAACACAGATGATATTTTCGTTTTCTTTTTTTGTTTTCCATCTTTTGCTTTTTGATTCCTTTGTAGTCATCAGCACTTACTACTGCTCTTTCCTCTTCTCCAACTTTTGTTGGTTTTAAAAAAAAAATCAAGGTATAAGTAGTTAAGTTGTCATGGCTTGCTGTTGTTTTGTTGTACTTCTTTTTTCATTCTAATCAGGTAATTTACACACATACACACACATGCACACACACATGTACACACACATACACACATGTACAAACACACACACACACATGTACACACACACACCACACACACACACACACACACACGTGCGCGCGCATGTTGTGCACCCACGCACACAACAGGCACACACACACACACACCCAAACAGAACAACACACACACACGAGCGTGGGCGCGCCGCATGTGCACTCACAGCAGCCAACGCAGGACTTTTTTACATCTTGTTGTTGGTCTGGGTATCATTGTTTTTTTGTTTTGCTTTTATATTAGTATATGCCGTTTTGTAGTTATATAAAATAATGTTGTTTGTGTTTGTTTGTTTTTTGTTGCTGTTATTTTTTTTAAACTCCTTTCCAATGTAACAGATCCCTTTAAACTCTGTGTGTGTGTGCTTGTTTTATTGTTTATGTTCTCTTTGTTGTTGCTTTTCTAAATGTTTGATGTACGTGGTGTGTGTGTGCGATATGTGCGTGTGGTGTGTGGAGGGTTGGTGTGTTGTGTGTGTGTGTTACTACCTTAATTGTTTTTTTTTTATTTTTTTAATTTTGCTTTTTAGTTGTTTGTTTGTGTGCCTGATGCGCGCCGTGCGTGCGTAGTGGTGTGTGTGTGTGTGTGTTGGCGCGCGCGCGCGCGCGTGTGTGTGTGTGTGTGGTGTTTGTTACCTGTTCATTGTTGATATTGTTTTTTGTTTTGTTTGCTTTTTTAGTTGCTTGTTTATGTGCGTGCGATGCGTGCGTGCGAGCGCGGCGTGTAACGTTGCATGTGTGTGTGTGTGTGAGTGTGGTGTGCGCGCGCGCGGTGTGTGTGTGTTGTTACTATGTATTCAATTAGTTGCTTTGTTATTGTTTTCTTTTTTGTTTGCTTTTTTTATACTTGTTTGTGTGCGTGTACGGGCTCGCGTGTATGCGCGTGTTTTGTGTGTGTGCGTTTGTTAGTTTGTTTCATTGTTGTTGTTAATGTTTACTTTTTTGTTTGTTTTTTAAGTTGTTGTTCACACAACGCGAGTGTGGGTGTGTTTGTTACTTTATTTATTGTTGTTGGTATTCCTTTTTCTTTTTTTGTCTGCTTTAAAGAAAAAAGTGTTTGCATGCATGCGTGTGTGTGAGTGATTTGTGTGTGTGTGAGCGCGCACAGCGACGTGCAAAATGTGTGTGGTGCGCGCGGCGCGCGTGTGTGAGTTTGTGAGCTTGTTTATTGTTGTTGTTATTGTTTTCTTTCTTCGTTTGCTATTTTTAGTTGTTTATTTGGTTGGGTTTTTTGTGGGGGTCTCTGTGTGTGTGTGTGTGTGTGCGCGGTGCGTGTGTGTGTGTGTGTGTGTGTGTGTGAGGGTGTGTAAGTGGGGTGTGTGTGTATAAGTGTGTGTGTTGTGTGTGTGTGTGTGTGTTGTGTGTAAGTGGGGTGTGTGTGTATAAGTGTGTGTGTGTGGTGTGTGTGTGTGTGTGTGTGTAAGTGGGGTGGTGTGTGTATAAGTGTGTGTGTGTGTGTGGTGTGTGTGTGGAGGAGGATCTTTTTTGTTTCGTTTTTCTTTTGATTTGATTTTTTTCTGGCTGTTTGTTTTTGGTGGGAATACTTTTACAAGAATGTTTCCCTTGTTTGATTTGCATGGTTTAGCCTTTTTAGGTTAAAAAAATTGTCTGCATATATCAATATTTTCTTTAGCTTAAATTGTATGGCTTATCACTGTTTCAGTGGGTTGTTTGATTTTACTCTATGTATGCATTAAAAAAAAACCTAGATGGCTTGATGAAAAATAGCAAATGCACTGCTTATTCAATGTACCATCTAAAAATAAAAGTTTGACTTTGACGTTGACACACACACACACACACACACACTGAAGAAACACTGAATTAATGTCCACCACCCCCAACTTATGACCTCCCTTACCACCTCCCCATACCCCATCCTCCCCCCTTCCTCACACCCACCCCACCTTCCCTCTCTCCACACCCTACTGTTTCAGAACGTCACTTTAGCCCCAGAGTTCCGCGTCTTTGATCCATTACAATAAGCTACGCGTCTGTCGCCCAGCCTGAGTGGTTTCCATAGCCCCCTAGGAAGCAGGCTTGAAATACCTCAAACAAGCTGACGTGAGAACAGGTGTTTTAAAGAGGCCTTCCCACACCTTAGTGTGGGTGAATGGGTGTATTGTTCTTCGTTTGAACTTTTTTTCCTGCTGCCTTAGGCCTTCTTCATTTCTTCTCCCCCCCCTTCCACCCCCGCCCCCACCCAACAGACACCTCTTACGCCAACACCTTCAATTAAGATGGCCCCTGACCAACATCTCAAGAACAAAGGCGGGTTTTTTTTCAGCCTACCTTGCCTCAACAACCCTGATCCTCATTATCAGTAACTAAACAAAGGAAAATTCGTATTTGGCAAGTGAGGTAACCGTAGGGTAGCACTTGTCCATAGGATGTTATCATTCTCCCTTTCTTTTTGTTTCGTGTGCCGTGTTCGCCCAGGACAACAACCCCCCCCCCCCTCCCCCCCCAGCAATTTTTCTAGCCAACGCTTCATTCACACATTAAATACTTTCACCAGATAGGAAGTAACACCAATACTGTTCAACTGCCCACTCAGTTCAGTTAGAGGTAGAAGTTTAAAATGGGATAAGGAAAGGAAATCTCCTTGGACTGTTAATTAAACCAGAGGGAATGAGGCTATGTGTCTTGGAAAGCCACATGGAAAAACAAACAAGACGTGCAGAGATTGCCAACATCAGCTGCAAGATTGCAGACTAAAGACTGGGTACTGGGACCATGACCAATCAAGGGAAAGGTGGATGACACTTCACAACATGAACGACGATACCAGGGCAACTTGAAAGAACATACCAAACAATAAGTCTCCAATGTGCTTAAATGCCCCTCCACCCCCCCTCCCCCCTCCCCCAATCTGGCCCCCCACAACCCCAAAATCAACAAGGTAACAAAACGTTTTCCATCAGGTATAGCTATCTTGTGGCCCCCAACTAACTGGTCTATTGTCAAAGAACGGAGTAACCCGCTGCTGTGCCGCCGACCCGATATGCCCGCTATTCGTTTCTGGTGGTTATTTTTCAATTCCTCTTGAAAAGTTATTAAATGACGTTTCTTATGATGAAAAACCACTGAACGACACTGAAGACAAAAGGATATCCGTTAAATTTTCTATGATTTTTAATGAGAAACAAAAACAATAACAACAAAAAAAACAAGTGCTGCCTAGAAACGAATTTTCAAAGGAAAGTTTCCTCAAACAGCTATCAATGCATATACTTCAATTAGCTGAATGGTGACAAAGACAGGTGGGACTCAACAACGCAAAACGACAATTTGTCCAAAACTGTCTAATTTTTCTATCCCACCTGTGACTGAAAACGTAGACGACAGTGCGAAATCAAAACATCTATATAAGTGCATGATAGTCTAGATTATAAAAAATGTGTGTTTCCCCAGTACCTAGTAGCAACGGGCCGGTGGCCAAGGGTCGGCATCTCAACGAACAGCTCATACCCATCTAAGTTCAGTGTGGTTGAGGATCTGTAGTAAAAGTTGTTTGTGTGTATGGAAAGTCTTGTTCACACACACACACAACACACACGCGCGCGAGCGGAGCGCTCGTTTGCAAGTCTGAGAGAAGGATGGTGGTGAGTGTTTGTGTGCGTGTGTGTGGAGTGGAGGGTGTGAGGAGAAATGGGGTAGGGGAGCCATGTTTGTGATTGGTTGGAAACATGAAAAAGGGCTTGTTTGCATGTTACCTGTGAATGTCAAAACTTAATATTAACTTTATCCCTTAACCTCCTCTGAGGAATAACAGAGATGTTGTGTGCGTGGCGTGTGTGAGTGTGTGTGTGTGTGTGTGTGTTTTTGTTGGCTTTTTGTAGTAGGTTTTTTGTTTGTTGAGGTTTTTTTTTTTTTTTTATGGGGGGGGGTTGAAACTGATGCAACCAACCTCTCTCCCAATAGCAAGTGAGTCATCCATACCACTGACCATAGCTGGCTAACACTTGTACCAAAGGTTTTGGTATGCACACACAATGCTCAGTGTGTCTTTTGGTTTTTTGGTTTTGGGTTTTGCTCAGTGTGTCTTCATACATGAGGTTTCAGTCCCATCACAAGATTTTCAGGGGAAGGGAGTCAGTACCTATGTTGACGCTGGGGAAAAAAATCTCCCCTGAACATAGTTACAGGAGAGAGGAGACTCGAACCTTCACGCTCAGTTACTGTCAGATCCTGGCTATGAGGCTGAAACCACTGGGCCTTTCCCACCCTGTGATAGAAAACAAAGTGATAACAGGAACAACGAATAAGTAGCTATATAAAGAAATAATCTCAGTTAATTTTCTGATCCAGCATTCTGTTTTAAAAGTTGCCTACTACAAATATCCAGCAAGCCTTTGTTCTAAAAAAGGGTTTTTACTGTTGTTGTTGTGTTGAGTGTGTGTGTGTGGAGGGGGAGGGGGTTAAAGAGAAGAGGCAGAACCTTCTTTCCAATAAAAAAGCGTGACCTAGTTTTTGACTCATGTTGTTAGGATTTTCGTTTTTTCCAATGGTGCCTAATGATGTTTACGATTATTACTATCATCATCATCATCCATCATCATCATCATCATCATCATCATCATCATCATTATCATCATCATTATCATCATTGAAAACTAGAATCAATCAGTAGTATGCCCAAAGAAGTAACAGCCAGAGTTATTAGGTGTGGTACATTATCTTAAAGGTTATATGAAATGCAAACAGTGTGACACAGGGTGATGCCTTTAGTCATATGCTGTTTTCTTTATCTACAAATGAACTTCCCCTTGAAATGATTAAAAAACAACAACGACACGGCAGACATGGGGTCTAGTCAGTATAAATGCTGATTTATCTTATATACTTATTTATTCTTTTATATTTATTTATTCTATTATAATCAAGGATAATGAATAAGCACTTCATGTGCTTTTTGTACATCAGTCCCGTGTGTATCGGTTTTTGTAAATTTGTCATTCAGTTCCCACCGAGCACACAATGCTACTCCTTTCTAAAAGCGGAACAGATCTAACGCAGTTTGTTTATTTGGTTCTTTGCTGAGAACATTTTATTTTCATAGACTGTAATTGCCCTGCAAGCTCAACTGAGCAAACTTAGCAAGGCAGCATACAATTTACAACTCGCAGTTAACATAAAAAAGAGCAGTATCAAAAATAGTTTGAAGAGGTGGGGCTTCTATTTAGTAAGGAGAAAAGCATTTGTAACAAGAATATCTTGCGCACACGTTAAATCCTGTTCCGCTTTTCGAAAGAGTAGGCCATTGTGTGCCGGTGGAAACAGATGACAAAATTTACAAAACCGCATACACACGGGGACTGGATGTAAAAAAGCACATGAGTGCTTATTCCATTATCCTCAATAAAAAAAAAAGTATCATCCTGAGCACTTGATTAGGTAGCTTTACAAATACGAGCGCTATAATAAATTCCATACATTCTTCGTTTTCACCCACGGGTTCATCTTCTACTTCTTCTTATTATTAATAAGGCGAGGGATTTTAAAGTTTTATAGCTATATACTTAATTGGATTATTAATAACAGACAGCAGTGGGTTATGCCAATAAGAATATCTTCATCCGTTAGAATTTACCTGTACCCGTATGACTATCTCCACTTCTGTACATCTTTACACAAAGATTGCAGAAGCAGCTATGAAAATTCATTTCTTTTAAAATTTGCTGATGACAGTGCTCTTTTGTCTCTCTAATCAGGATCGTGTTCCCAAAAACCATGGTCAGCCCTCACTGATTCGTCAATTTGAGTGATTGAGGCTATATCTGGAGTCTAAATGTTCAAAACTAAAGATCTTCCTATCAATTTCAGAAGATCGTGTCCCACACTCTGAGCATGATTTACCATCCTAGTCAAGAAGTTGAAAATGTTTCGAAGTACAAGTAATCTGGAACTATTTTTTAGACAACTAAACTGGGATGCAAACCGACGCTTTATTGTCCAAAAAGGGACAACAACGTATGTATTTTCTGAGGAAGCTTAACAACTTTTTTGTTGACAAAAAGAATCTTTTCTTTGTCTACAAGTCCTACAAGAAGAGTGATACTAAGTTTTGGCTTTCACTGTTGTACAACAACCTTAGTGTATAAAAACAAGAATATCTTGGAAGAATTGTTGAACTGCTCAAAAAAATTGGAAAGAACAAAGAGATCTCAAGCCGTACTGCGGATCAGCAATCTTGTGTGGCAAAGGACTGCCATTTGGCTGATCCATCCAATGCTATTCTTCGGAATTTTTCATTTTATTGCCTTCAGGTGACTCCAACACTAAAACAAATAGAAAAAGAAATTCCATGTTCCAGTAAGTAATCGAATTCTAAATTCAAAACAAGCACTGACCCAAACATTTCTTACATTCTCTGATATACCCCCCTGATTGTCAATTGCGTGTTGTGCGTGTGTGTGTGTGGGAATGAAGATTATACAACCTGTTATCTGTGCTTCTTGGCTCTCAAGAATGATTTTCTAAATGCATGTGGGTGTGTGTGTTTATTCTTTTACTAGATAAGGTCCATGGTGCGTTTGTGTATGTTGAAAAAACTTTCATAAACTGGTGGTGTATGATGGGTGTTGCGCGAGTGGTGAGAAAGAAAAAAAAAGAAAAGAAGAAAAGAAGACTTTTTTTAAAAGGGGGAAAAACCCCCAAAAAAAACCGAAAGGCGGAAAGGGAAAAAAAAAAAAAGGGGGGGGGGGGGGGGGAAGAAGAAAAAAAGGGAAGAGGCTTTTTTTCCAAACACAAAGGGAAAAAGGGTTTTTTAAACCTGGAAAGATTCCCCCTTTTTGGTTTTTTATTCCCGGAAAACCCCCAAAAACCATTTTTTTGCCGGGGGAGGGGAGAAAGGGAAAGAAAAAGTCAGACACCCCCCCGAAAACCCCGGCCGGGAAACAACCGTTTTGGAAGTTTTTTCTCTCAAGACCCTTTTTTATTTTCTAAATTTATTTTTTTTTCGGGATTTTGGGAAAAAGCACCTTGGTTTTTTTTAAAACCCTTTTTGGCCCGGGGTTTTTTAAAAAGGACCCTTCCCACCCAAATTTCCCCCTTTGAAAGGGAAAATAGGGGCAAACCTTGGTCGAAGGGGGGAAACCCCCGGGCATTCCCTTCAAGGGGGGATTTTCCCCGGGAAACTCCCGGGACCCCCTTCCCCAAAAAACCTCCCAAAAAAACCCCCTTTGGGCGAACCCAAAAAAACACTTCCAACTTTTTAACCGTTTCCCCTTTAATTGGCCGGGCCCCCCAAAAAAGTAATTTCAAAATTATAAAAGGGGGGATAAAAAAGGGAAAAACTTAACCCTAAAATTAAAAAAAAAAAAAAAAAAACGAGGTTTTTTCCCGCGGTCCCCTGGGGCGTTGGCCCTCCCCCTTTTGCCTCCAAGGGAAAGGGGGGTTAAAAAAATAGGGAAAACCCCAAAAAAAGGGGAAAAAAACCCCCGGGAAAAAAAAGGGGTTTTTAAAGGGGAAAAAAAAGCCCGGTTTTTCCCAAAAAAAAAAAAAAAAAAAAAAAAAACTTTTTAAAAAAAAAAAAAAAAAAAATTTTTTATTTTTTTTTTTTTTTTTTTTTTAAAAAAAAAAAAAAAAAAAAAAAAAATTTTTTTTTTTTTTTTAAAAAAAAAAAAAAAAAAAAAAAAAAAAATTTTTTTTTTTTTTTTTTAAAAAAAAAAAAAAAAAACCAAAAACGTTTTTTGGGGGGAAAGGGAGTGCCCCGCCACTGAGCTATCCCGCCCCCTCCCCTTTACCTTTACTTTGTATAATACACAAAGGGATTAAGCACTGGCAGGTCGCATTTGGTGGACCGGGGAGATCGAAAAAAAAAAAACCCCGACCTTTTTTTTACCAGAACCCGCCAAGTTTCGAACCCCCGATTTCAGGGACGACCCAGGGGATTGAGCGATCGGTCTTAACCACTCGGCTACAACGTGTCCACAGAAAAAAACGGACAGTTCCCAAAGACAACAGACAGAAACTGAGGATTTCAGCAGGATACAGACAGAGCATAACAAACATAGATACCGACCAGCTTTGATTTAGCCCCCAAAAACCCTTTACTGATAGGGTAC
The DNA here is from genome assembly GCA_028751875.1 of Rapana venosa. Classification (NCBI taxonomy): domain Eukaryota; kingdom Metazoa; phylum Mollusca; class Gastropoda; order Neogastropoda; family Muricidae; genus Rapana; species Rapana venosa. The sequence continues at coordinate 43,392,345 of CM054158.1, read as the reverse complement.
TTTTAAATGTCGAATATACTGCTGTATTAAATAGCTCGATCATTGGGATGATCAAAGGGTATGTAATGATGCGATTTGTCCTGCTAGGCTTTAGCCCAAGTTTGGAAAGGGATAAAGACCCTATAAAATCCAGTTTAAAAGAGTTTGTAGCTAACAGTAGAGGGTTTTTTTTCTCAAAAAAAATTATAATAATGTTTCGATTTTTTTTCTTTTATTTTACAGCTGTGGGGGGGGGGGGGGGGGGGGGGGAGGTGTTTGGGGTTTTTGTTTTCGGTGTGTGTGTCGTGTGTGATAGATATTGTGGCTTACGCCATTTTAGTGCTGGGTACATTTTTATGCCCCAAAGCTGGGGCAATGACAGACTACAGCCCCCTTTTGGGGAAAGACTGAAAAAGGAAGATTTAAAAAACCCCAAAATGGGATAATCTTTTTCTGCACTTTTTTTTTTTCCTTTATATCTTCGCACAGCCGCTTAATTTAATGCATTGAATTTTTCAAGAACTGCAAAGTGATCAAATCAAACCTGGCGGAGCCCATCTTCCTTCAGGCAACCGGGTGCATGCTGGGTAAGTTTATATCATCCACCACACTAGCTATACCTGGTCTTTTCCCCTACTAGACAAAGGTATGATTTTAACATGCACACAAAATATTCTATGTGCGTTCACACACACAGGACCTCATCTTCCTCGTCTGTTGGTGGGGTTTATTTTCATTCCTTGCTAGAGCTCCGAGGCTTACCAATGGTGAGATTTTTGTATATGCGACCATTTTTGTCTACCACTAAGATTGTTAAAATGCCATTGGACCATATGTAGAGCTCCTGACTTCAATGAAAAAAGCAAACTAAAGTGGTAGGAACGTCACATGGACTAAACTGGTCAAGACTGTCCACGGGGAAAACAGTAAAGGAGGAACGAAGAGGCAGACAGAGAAAACGATGGGAAACAAATCAAGTGAAACGGCCTTGAGGGGAACAATTTGCTACAAAAACCGTGGGGGGTAGAGGAAGGGGTTCAAACTTCTTGGGCCCCCACGGTCCACGGGACTATGGAATGGGGTGAAGGTGAAGATAGCTAATTCCGATTTGGGGGAAAGTCTCACTTTAAAAAAAACCTAAAGGAGTGAACCCAGTACCATATGACCGGGGGAAGAAAAAAAAAACCTCTAAACAGAGCGTCAGGGGGGACTCAAACCTGTGCTCTCTTTGCCGTCAGGTCACGAGTTCAAAGCTAAAACCCCCGGGCAATAACCCCCTTCCCCCCCCTTTTCCCCGATGACCCTATACGTGTAACAAAAGATACTTCCCAGCTTGTCATTGTCCTTCCCCTGCGCTGCTGCGGGCTTTTCCCGGCTTTCCTAATCACTGACCAAATTTCACTGCGGGGCAGCGGAGAAAAAGAAGAGAAGGGGGGGGGGTGAAGGTAGAATCAGAAAAACAGCGAGAGGGCAGTCAACAGACACACGGGCAGATAAGCAGCCCAACCAAAAAAAGAGCGATGGTTTAGGACGTTTATTTTCTGTTTTTTTTCTGTGAGTAATAGGAATTTTTATCAAAAGTTCTGAAGGTACTTCCCGGTGTGGTGTGGTGGTGTGTGTGTGTGTGTGTGTGTGTGTATGTATGTGGTGTGCCTGGCCGGTGCTGCCTGAGTGCGTGGTGCCTGCTATGGTGTGTGTGTGTGCCCGGCGTGCGCGCATGTCTGCCGGCAATATCGTTTCTTGTGTTGCAGGGATATTTTGAAAACCTACAAAAGAAGATTTCGAAGAAATCTAGCTTCCTTTTAAACTGTATCACTCCAACAGAGAGGTTTTTTGTAAAGAAAGGACTTCAATGCTTTCAAAAACCTCCCCTTTTTTTGCATCTACCATTTGGAAAAACCAATAGAAAAAACAGACGGTCACCCTTTTCTCTAGGGGATTTAATTTTTGCAAACTGGAGAAATAAAACCCATAAAAAAAGGGGGCAAAAAAAAACCTAGGGTGAAAGGTAAAAGAAACCACCAGAGTCAATGTTCCTGGTTTTAAAGAAAACGTTACAGAGAAGGTTGACCTTTCTTTAGCACAAGAGTACTTTTTTTAAAACACCCCTTGAAACTTGGGTCTAGTCAATAAAAGAGGGGTTGCACATTTTTGTACCCCAATCCCCTCGAGATAAGCAGGGTTTCAATGGCTGTCAAAAGCTACGATTACTATTCTAATAGAGACATGGTTGGGGACGGGAAGAGGGGACAGGGGGCGGCAGCCAGGGGTTAAGGTTTTTCCCCAGATCTGACGGCGCGGGTTTTTTTTGGGCACCCACCGACACTCATTCGAGGAATTTTCCCCTGGAAAAAACTCGAATACCGCCCACTTCCCCCCAAAAAAGTCCCCCGGGAGGAACCAAGACGCGGGTTTTCGTATACAAAAACGTAAGAAATTTTACTCACAGGGAAAAAAATTTCGTCTTTTAGCAGAGCAGGCCATTGGTACAGTAAGAAGGGGATGATAACATTTTTAAAAACGCATGCTATGGTGTCCTTTTAAATATAAAAACAAATTTGACCCTGTAGCAATTTTGTTGGAGCCAAAAGGGTTTTAAAAATTTGTGGCAAGAGCTTTGGGGTTTTTCGCACAGGGCCTCGGAATTCACGAAATCCTGTTTTGTTCCCTTCGTACTATTTTCAGACCACCATTATCTATCAAGTTAGGGTTTCATTCGTTAATCATTTAAACTTCCCATGACAAACAAAGGGCATGAGTGCATTTAAGGTATCGAACGGAATGAGTAAGATTTGGAGACTTCCCTTATTTCACATTCATTTTTTGGGGGAACATTTCATCAGCAATGCAATTAAAAAAAAGGATCTAAAGAAAAATTTGTGGTGGGGTTTTGGCATAGCATGAGGGAATTTTCCACTGGAAGGCTCCCCCTTCCATCCTCTTTACCCCCTCCTCCTCCCCTCCCTCCACCCCCCCCCCGGGAAAAAATGAACTGAAACATCAAAACCCTCATAACGCTTAACCCAAACCCCATATCTTCCCCCTTTACACATACCCAAATTTGTTCAGCACATGACGGACGCCATACTGCGGGGTTTAAAGCAATTAGCTTTACCCGGGGGCCCCAGTAAGTCGTGGTTTGACTTAACACGGGGCACTGTCCGATGTTTAGCTTATTTTTTGTGTGTGCACTTAACCTGATGTTTAGTTTTTTTTGCGCTAAAAAATCTTTCCAGGGTTAAGGTCTTCTTTTAGATTCTTTGTCATAACCTTTGTCTAAAACACAAAAGCGAGATGGAATGACTAGTCAGCGGGCCCATTTGCTGGTGTACTGGGGTTTTTTCCCCAAATTCCAACTGCAGTGAAATGGTACAACTTACCTACATCAGCCAACATTCTCCGGTTTTTTGCAGAGCCATGGGTCATAGTGTGTGCACACTCTTGGATTGAAAGTTTACAGGGGGAGAACAGAGGGGGGGGACAGACAAGAAGAAAGGGGGAAGGGTGTATGTTAACGGGGGGGTGCCAGGCTCTTTTAAAGCAAATAGATTTTTTTTTCCCTTTCTTCTGTCGTTTTTTTCCCTTTCCTTTTTTGCCTTTTTTTTTTTTCTTCTGCTATTCATTTATAGCCAGGTTATTTTTTTCCCCCTTTCTGCTTTCTTTTTTTTTTTTTTCATTTTTTCCTTTCTTTTCTGTCTGTATTATTCGTTTCTCCTTCTTTTCTTTTCTTTCATTTTTCTTCTATTTCTTTTTTCCAAGATCCTTTTTCCCCTTCATTTTTTTCTTCTGCTTTTTCTTTTCCCTGCACTGTTTTTATCCACTTGCTTCCCCTTTCACTGCGGGGATAAAAAATACAAACGTGATTGATACGTTTTTTTTATTTCTTTTTTTTTTTTTTTTTTTTTCCCTTTGTCTATCCACTTTTTTCTTTCTTCTTTTTTTTAAAATGGGTATATGTAAAAAAATTGATCCCTTTATGTATCACGAAGTGGAACAAAGCCCAAGGCCTTTCGAAAAAATGCGTGATAACGGAAATCTCATCTTTTTTTTTTTTGTTTTTGTTTTCTTATTTCTTCGTTTTTTCTTTTTTTTGTGCTTTTCATTTTTTCCTTTCATTTTATTCTTTTTTTTTTTATTCCTTTTTTCTATTTATTTTTTTTTTTTTTTCTTTCCCTCTTGGTGTTCCACGTTTTTCTCCTTTTTTTCGTGTGCCTGTCTCCCTCCCTGTCTCTCTGTCTTTCGATGTCTCTGCTCTTTCTCTGTCTCTGCTCTGTCTCCTCGTCTCTCTTCTCTTTTGTATCTTTATCTCTCTGTCCGTCTCTTCTCTTTTTCCTTCTGTTCTATCCTCCTTTCTGTTCTATCTCTGCCCTCTCTGCCTATTTCTGTCTCGTCTTCTGTCTGTTCTCTTGTCTGTCTCACTCTCTGTCTATCCTGTCTCTCTCGTCCTCTCTGTCTCTTCTCTGCCCTTTTTTCTTTCTCTCTCTATCTCTATCCTTTCCTGACCTAAACCCCACCTATCAGGAGTTTATTTGTTTTTTTTCTTCTCAAATCCTTTTTACCCTAAGGAAAACTCTTGCCTCCCCCCCCCCCCCCCAATTTCAAAACGCGCGGCAATTTTTCCAACCCTCCCTCCCCCCGCCCCCCCTTTTTAAAAAAAAACAGAAAAAAAGGGAAAAAAAAAACAAGAAAAACGCCTCTCCTTTTTCTTTTTTTTAAAAAAATTCGCAATCAAAACTGATAAAGCAAACATTTATTTTATTTTTTTTTTTGTTTTGTTTTTTGCATGATGGCCCCGTGATGCTGTTTTGTGTTGTCCCCACTAAACAGTTCTTTTGCAAAATTGCATGTATTCTTGATTTTTTGTATTTAAATTTGAAGTATTTTTAATTTTTTGGGTTCATTTATTTATTGAAATGTACTGTTTGTTTTTTTTTAAAAACCACTTTTAAGCCCCAAATTTCGTGAACCCCAGGCCTACTTTTGAAGGGGAAAAATTTTAAACCCCAAAGATATTGTTGTTGGTTTCACCCTCGGGATAACAACTTATTTCATCCGAAGACTTTTTTAACGGGAGTGGGCACTGTGTTAACGCAGGGGAAAAATCCCTTGAACACTGTTTTTTTTGTTGTGGCCAAACACAGACCACAGATTCCAGCTCAATGCCTAACCAAGCTAAACCACCACGCCCCACCTCCACCCCCACTCCCCCTCCATGATTTTAAATCATTTGATTTGATCTTTTTGGCTTTAGAAAAAAAAATTTGTAAGTTTTTACTTTGACGACTGAGCTTTTTTTTGTATAACGAAATTACGTTTTTTTCCTATCCAAAAATTTCCCAAAAATTTTCCGTCATAGTCTTTTTCAGCTTACAGATTATCTATTTTATTGATCCTTGTTCACCTTTCACCTTCACCTATCCCGTGTCCCGTGGACCGTGGGGCACCCAAAAAAAATTTTAAACCCGCTTTCCCCCTCCCCCCCAACCCCCTTTCTTTCCGAGCATTCTTCCACTCAAGCTAGTCCACTCCTGATGCGCTCCCTTTTTTTCTTTTCCTCTTCCCCCCCTTTTTTACTTTTCAACAAATTAAAAGTAACAAAGGTTTCCCCTCATTCTTTCATCAAAATCATTAAGAATCAAAACAACTTTTTCCCCCAAACTGTTATAAACCAAGAATTTTGGGGTCATACGGGCCAACAAAAAAAAGAAAAACTATGACAAACAAAAAACAAAAAAAAAAAAGAAAAATTGCCCTTCCGAAGGGGTGGACGATATTTCCCCCTGTTCCCGGGGGCCCCCGGGCTGCCTTTTTGAAAAATGGGATTCCCAATATTGGCAAAAACCCGGAGCTGTTTTCCCTTTTTTTTTAGGTATGGTAAACTTCTGCCTAAAAATTCTTTGATTGTTTTTCCCCGTGGAATTTTGTTAGTTGGTCCCCTTTGCACAAATGTTTTTTTTTTCCCAAACCCCCTTTTTGGGTTTTTGAAAGTTTTTTTTCTTTTGTGTTTTGGGGGTTTTCGCTAATTAAAATTAGGTTTACCAAATTGGTTTTCTTTGGCCCTTTTTTTTTTTCCATTTGTTTATTAAAAAATTTTAAAACCCCCCCAAAACCCCGGTAAAATTAAGCCCCCCAAAAAAAAACCCCAAACCCCTTTTTCCCCCAACCCCCCCCCCCCCTTTTTCAAAATTTTTTCCCTCCCCCCCCAAACTTAATCAAACAAAAAACCCTAAAATTTAAAAGCCGGTAAGGGGGGAAAGAAGCCCCCCAAACCCCCAATAAACCCCCCCAACCCGGGGGAAACCCCCCCCACCCCCCAAAAACCCCCCCCTCCTTTTTCCCCCCCCTCCCTCCCCTTTCCCCTTTCCCTTTTCCTTCTTTTTTTTTTTTTTTTCCGATCTTTTTTTAAAAAAAACACCATCCCCCACCCTCCCCCCGCCCCCTTAAAAATTTTAAACCCTTTCCCGGGGCCGCCCCCCAAAAAACCCCAACACTCCCCCCGCCTTTTCCCCTCGCCCCTCCCTTTCCCCCTGAAATTGACATAAAAATATAACTTCCCCTTTTTTTTGGCCGGGGGTTTTTTGGAGGGGAAAAAAGGGAAAGCTGGCAAACCCTTATTTAGTATTTGCCAGTGTTTTTACAGATTTCCCCGCGTTAAGGGGGAACATTTTCCCTAACTTTCCCCAATCAAAAACCCTTTTCAAACCCCCCCCCAAAACCCCCCCCGCCCCCCCCCCCCCGTCCCTCCCTTCCCCCTCATTGTTTTGGAAAACGGGAAAAAACAGTTTTGAAAAAATTCCCCCTTTTTTAAAACCCCCCTCAAAAACCCGGGGTGGGAAAAAAAAAAATAAAAAAAAAAATACCCTAAAGGGGGGTCGAAAAGACCAGGGAGGGGCCCGGAAGAAAGAGGGAAAGAGCACTACAAGCAAGCAAACTTTTTTTCAGATAATTAACCCCTGGGCTTTTTTTACAACCAATGCCCTTGGGTCAATTTTTTTAAAAAATAAAATTTTAAACTTACCATTAAAACCCTTTAAAAAAAAAATTACGTCCAAAACCCGCCCCACGGAAAAAACCCCCTTAAAATAAAACCCCAAAAAAAAACTGAAACAAAAACACAAAAAAGAAAAAAAAAAAGCAAAAAAAAAAAAAGGGCCCAAGGGGGGGCCCAAAAAAAACCCGCAAAAAAGAAAGGAAAAAAGACGCAAAAAGGAAGAAGGAGGAGGGGAAGGAAAAAAGGAAAAAGGGGGGGGAGAAGGAAAAGGGAGGGAGAAAGAGAAGAAGGGCCAAAACTTTTTAGCCCCAACTTTGCAAAAAGAATTTCAGCCAAAATTTGAGCCTCTGCCCTTTTTTCCCTAAAATCCCCGTTTTTTTCGTGTTTCTTTTTTTTGTTTTTTTTTTTCCAGTCCCCCTTCATTTCCCCCCCCTTTTTCCCCCCACCCTTTCCCCCTTGCTTGCATCCCCCCAAATTTTCCCCACCCCCCCCCCCCCCTTTTTTCTTTTGTTTTCGTGGGTTTTAAACTTGCCGTTTTTTGCTTAAAACTTCCAGTTCTTTGGGGTTTTTGGGGTTGGGGTGGGGGTTTTTGTTTTTTGTGTTGGGTTGTTTGGGGGTTTTTTTGTCGGGTTTTGTGTTTGTGGGATAAATTTACACCCAAAGTTTTTGGGGTTCCATTTTTTTATAATTTTAACCAGCTTTTTGTGTACTTATTAAAAACTACAAATTTTCTCACTTCTTTTACTTCCCCCCTTTTTAAAACTGCAAACTTTTAAATTTGCATTAAAGCAAAAAATTCGTTTTTCCCCAAAACTTATTAGAAATTTTCCCGAATAGCCCTCAATGAAAAGGGGGATGAAAAAAACTAAAAGAAAGGAAGGAAAAAGCTCCCGGCCAAAAAAGGACAGACCAAAATCTCAACTTCAACTCTCGATTCCATTGGTTCAAAGCAATATTAATGGGTGGAGGGGGTGGGGAATGTAGCTCCCTTTTTTTAAACTATTACCCGCTCTTAGCCTCTTTTTTGCCTTTTACTTTTTGTTGATGGGTTTTTCTTTTTTGGGGTTTTTTTTGGTCATTCTTTTTGGTTTTTGGGGGGTTTTTTTTTTTAAAACTCTGCTTATATACACAAGACTCTTTTTTGTGCTACAGGAGCTAACCCTGTTTAACATCAAACTATTAGTAAAAAAAAACCCCGGACAAAAATTTTTCTACCTTCCCACCTCTTTCTTTAAAACTCTTAGTTTTTTCGACACTCCCCCTTCACCTCCTCCCACTTTCCCTGGCCCCGTTTTTTCTGACAAACCCCTTTAAGCTACTAAGGTTTAACCCCCCCCCCCAAATTCCCCGGGGATTCAAAAAATCTGTTTTTTTTTTTTTTTTTTTTTTTCCCCCCCCCCAAAAAACCACCAGGGGAAAAAAAACAACGAAATTTTTTTTTAAAAAAGAACACACCCAGAAAATTCAAAAGGGAAAAAACCCAAGGGGAAAGGGAAAGAAAAATTTTTTTAAGGATGTTTTTTTTTTTTGGGTTTTTGGTGTGCCTTTTTGTTTTATTTTTTTAATTTTTTTGAATTAATATAAGCATCATTGGGTTTTTTTTTAAACCCTAACACAGACACCAAAACCAGGAGGGGGAGGGGGGTTTTTTTTTTTCTTTTTTTCCCCCGGGCAGAGCCCTTTAGGGGGGGGGGGGGGGTTTTTTGGGGGGGGGGGGGGAAAACAGCAAAACACAACAACAGGAAAAAAGAAAAGAGAAAAAAAAAAAGACAAAAAGAAAAGAAAGGAAAGGATTTTTTAAAAATAAAAAATTTTTAAATATTTAAAAAAAAAAATACAATTTTTCAAGAAATCAAAAAAAACTTTTTTTTCTTTTTTGGGTTTTTTTTTCTTTTTTTTAAAAAAAATTTTTTTTTCCCAAAAACTTTTCCCTTTTCCTCCATTTTCCCTTTTTTTTCTCTTAAATCCCCTCGGGTTTTTTGTCCTGTTAAAAAAAAAGCTCCTTTTTTTTAAAAATCATCCTTCGGGGGTTTTGGGTTTTTGGGGGATGTTTTTTTTTTTTTTGGGGGGCTCCCTTTTAATAACCAAGTTTTAGGGCCCCAAATTTAAATTTAACCCCGTTTGTCCCCAAAAATTTTCCATCATAAACCCTTTTTAAAATTTTTTTTTTTATGGGGGCCTCCCCGTTTTAAAAAAATTCACGCAAAGAATACCCCAAAAGTTTTCCCCGAAAATTTTAAAAAGAACAATTCATAAAAAAGGGGTAAAAAAAAAAGGGGGGGAAATTCTCCCCCCAAAAGCAACCCAAGTTTTTAATCATACACTCTATTCAATTTGGTTAAAAGCAGAGTCTTTTCCCACACGTAAAACCCAAAATATTTTTTTGGAAAAAATACCCTACGGGGGGTTGGGCCCCAAAATTTTCCCCAATGTTTGGGAAGGTTTTGGGTGGGTTTTGGAAAATTTCCAGGTGTTTTTACTCCCGCCCCTTTTCCGGTCTTTTTTGCCTGAAAGGCTTTTTTTTTGTTTTCGTTTCTATGGGTTTTTTCCCGCGACCTTTTTTTTCTGTTCCCTTTTTTCACTTTTTCCCTTCTGTTTTCGAAATTTTTTTTTCCCCTCCTTCCTTCTTCCTTTCCTCTTTTTTCACCTTCTCCCTTCCTCTCTCTCCCTATTTCTTTTCTTTTTTGTTTTTTTTTGTCTGTTTAAAAACCACCTACCTTAACTTTATACCCACCACCTCTCCCCCCCTCTTTTTCCCCTTTTTTAACTCAATTTATCGTTTTTACTTTGCAATTTTGGTTTTTTTTTTTTTTTTTTAGAAAAGGTGTTTTTTTTTTTATCAAATTTTTCGCTTTTTTTTTTTTTTTTTTTTTAAACAGTTATTATTTTCCCCTTTTTTTTAAAGAAAACCAAATTTCTTTCCTTTTTTTTTTTTTTTTTTGTTTTTTTTTTTCTTTTTCCTTTTTTCTAGGCTTTTTTTTATTTTGGGTTTTTTTTTTTTTTTTTTTTTTTTCATTTTGGCCGGCAACTTTTTTTTTCCCAAAAAAATTTTTTTTTTTTTTAAATTTTTCTTTTTTTGCTAATTTTACAATTTTCTTTTTTTTTTTGTTTTTACTTGTTTTTTTTAAAATTTTTTTAACCCCTTTTTTTTTTTTAATTTTTTTTCCTTTTGTTACTTAAAATCTTTTTTTGTTTTTTTTTTTTTTTACCCCCTTTATTATTTTTAAATTTTTTTTTCCTCCTTAAATTTTTTTTTTTCCCTCTTTTTTAAACTGGTCAAAAAACCCTTAAATACCTTTTTCTTTTTTTTTTGGAACTTCCCATGGGAAAAAAAATTTTCCCGACCACAGTTTTTCTAAGGGGCTTTTTTCCATTTTTTTTACCTTTAAAACCAGTCATTCAAACTTTGTTTAAATTTTTAACATTTTAAACTAAAGAGTTTTTTGGGTTTTTTAACAAACCCCTTTTTATTTGGAAAATAACACCCTTAAACCCAGACAAGAATTATACGGAAAAAACTATTTTAAGAGCAAATAATTTAAAAAGGGCAGGGCAGGGTTTTAAAAAAAAATTTTGGGGAAAATCTAAAGGGGAAAAATGTT
>CM054158.1:43378424-43381273 GCA_028751875.1 Rapana venosa | reverse complement strand
GTTGTGGTTTTTTTTAATTTAAAGAAAATAAAAAAAATTTTTTGGGTTTAATTAGGGGGAATTTTTGTAAAAAAAAAAAAAAAAAGGGAAGGGGGGAAAAAAAAGAAAAACAACCCCAAAAAAAAAAACAATCACCCCACTACCACCAACCAACACCACACACACACACACACCCCACACACACACAACACACAAAACCCCAAACCCAAACACAACCCCAAAAACCCCAAAAAGGGCCAAAAAAGGGCACCAGCCCGCCAGAACGAACAGAACAAAAACAACCAAAGAAAATTCCCAAGATTAAAATTTAAAGAAAGGATAATTAACAAAAAATAACCCAATTTTTTTTTCTTAAAAAAAAAAACCAGCCTTCCCAGCTCTCACATTTTCCCAAGGGAAAACCCTTTTTTTTTTTTTTCCCTCCTTTCTTATAAAATAATTAATAAAAAAAGGGTATTTGTTTATAAAAAATTTTTTTTTCCAGATCGTTATAGTAATAAATCTAGGGAGATTATGTAAGCGGTGATATATGGGTAAAATAAAAAAGGGAAACCTGACCGGTGCGAGAACCACCCAAAAAGGAAAACCGGCGAAGTAAACCCCCCAAACCCCGGGACCCACCATCACCAGACAAAACTCGCTACCAACTCGGAAACAAACCGATCCAACAAAATAACCCAAAAAAAACACCAACAAAAACCATCAAAATTTTTTAAAAAAACAACACCAAGGAAAAAATACATCCACCAAAAAAAAAAGAAAAAAAAAAAGGGGGCCCCAAACCCAAAGGCCCCAAACAATTACCAAAAACCCCACTTAATGATTAAAAAAAAAAATAAATAAAAAAAATAAAAATACCAAAAAATGTAAAGAAAACTTTTCTATATTTCCCTAACCCCCCAAACTTTTTTAACAGGCATCCAATACAACTTTTTTAAAAATTTTCTCTCCTCCCCATATTCAATCACCTTAAAAAATTAATACCGGGGGTACAACGATAAACCCCCCCCAAACCCTCCCTCCCCCCGCCCCCCTAAGCACCCTCCCCCTCAAACCCCCCTTTACAATTTCTACCCCTTCCCTTTGTACACAAAGACTTTTAAACCCCTCCCTACAATCTCAAAGGGGGAAACCCATTAACCCCACTTCTTTTTCCCAAAAACCTTATCTTAACCCCTTTTCCATCTTTTTAAACCTTTACTCCACCCCCCCTTAAACCCCAACCCCCCCCCCCTTCCCCCTCCCCCCCCCCCCTCCTTCCCTCCTCCCTCCTCCCCCCCCCCCCCCCCTTTTTTCCCCCTTTAAATTCCCCCCTTTTTTTATTTAAACTTTTTTTTTAAAAAAATAATTTTTATTAACCCAAAAATTAATTTTCAAAAAAATTTTCAAAAAAATTTTAAACCCCCAACCTTTTTCCCCCCTTTTTTCCAATTCCCTTTTTCCCCCCTTTCCCTTTTCCTTTAACGGATGGAGTGTAACAGGTAAGATCAGTACGAGATAAAGGGTGCAGATTTGTGGAGACATTTGAAACAGAGGGTATTGATTTATACTGCAGTCTTTGTGAGACAGGCAACCATGGAAGAAGATCGCAGAAGAGGAGTGATTGTGTTCATATTTTTCTTTCTTTTAGGACCAGTCGAGCTGGCAGAGTTTTGTATGCGTGAAGAGAGGTGATAGATGATGCTGGTAGGCCACCAAAAGAGAATTACAGTAGTCTAAAACGTGAAAGAATAAGAATGTGGACAAGCTTTGGAAGTTTGCTCATGGACAGATACTTTGCGAATCGCGCTTACCGCGCCGTAATTGATAGTAGCAAGACAGGCAGGTCTGGTGATGAATTTTTCATAGAGAGTGTGTTGTCCAAGAACTACCGCTAAATACTTCACAGAGTTGGACAAAGGAACTGGACGTAATTGCCGAATACTATTGAAGTTTTTGTGATAGAGGAAAGTTTATGTTGTCCCTATGACATGGCTTCGGATTTTATCGCATTAGTTGTAACTTGTTCTGAGTCATCCATTTTGAATGTCTTGAAGGCAGTAGGACATATTTGTCAAGAGGGAAGAATGTCAAGTTTTCACACAGTATCGCTGCACTGAAGTTGAAGTATCATCGGCATAGAAATGATGGATCAATAGGGTGGTTTTTTTATTACATGTGAGAGTGAGCAGTGTATAGAGTAAAGAGAACAGGGCCCAGGACTGATCCCTGCGTGACACCACATTCCATTTTGACAGGTTTTGATTGAATATTTGTTTACAATAACTTTCTGGCACCGGTCTGTGAGGTATGAAGTAAACCAGGTGAAGGGCTGTGCCATTAATACCACACGTATTTTGGAGGCGAGAAAGAAAATTGAGTGATCTATGGTATCAAAGGCTGCAATAAGTCAAGAAGAGTGAGGAGGCGATTTTTCCTCATCAGAGCAAGTAAAGTGTATCTTAAAGTATGGACTAGGGTGGTTTCGTGCTGTGGTTGGTGACGATAGGCAGACTGAAAAGTGGAAAGAAGATCATTAGGAATGAAGGTGACTGTTGAGCTTGTTTGAGAACAACTTTTTCTCGTACTTAGAGATAAAGGGTAATTTGAGACAGGCCTAAAATTTTCTTCAGATGTTGGATCTAGGTCGTGCTTTTTCATAGAGGTGTGACGATTGCTGTTTTAAGAGCTGATGGAAATTCCTGACTGAGAGAGAGTTTACTATTTTAGTGGATAATAGCCACAAGTTGTGGAAGGCATTTGTGCAAAACAGGAGCAGGTACTGGGATCAAGTCGCATGATTTTATAGTCATTTTTCCTTCAAATTGTCATGATTTCTTTTTTCAACGTTGTGGATTGAAGGAAAAGAG
>CM054158.1:43370924-43373424 GCA_028751875.1 Rapana venosa | reverse complement strand
GTGTGAATTCTGAGAACTATTTTAAACTCTGACTGTTAAAAAAAAAAAATCAATGAAACTAATCGAATGTGTCCTGATTCTCTCTCTCTCTCTCGTCTCCCACTCTCTCTCTCTCTCCTCACTCCTCTCTCCTCTCTCTCTCTCTCGCTCTCTCTCCCACTCCCCCCCCCCCCCCCCCCTCACAAAAACTGCCCAATCCTGATAGGTAAAAAAACACACCCCAAAAACTGGTTGTTATGGTTTCCATGTCAAACCTTTCGCGTTGTGTTTGAATCGATCTGCGTGCGTGATGCATGCTTGAGGTTCACAAAAGATAGTTGCGTTACCTCCCTTGTCAAAAGGCCTATTTGGGCAATGACAACAAATTGTTAAAGGGTTAAAACGTTAAAAGCTCTCTCTCTCATGATAGTTTGTATCACAGGTATATTATTCATACTTTTCAGTTATTACAAACCCATGTTGTGGATTTCCATGCCATTTTGTCTATTAGGGCTGTTGTTGAATGTATTTTGTTTTCTCAATGTATGTGTGTTGTGCCCAGTCCCCATCCCACTGTCCCCTTTTGAATGGGCGTAAAGCTTATCACAAATAAACAATTGCCATTGTCATTCTCTCTCTCTCTCTCTTCTTCTCTCTCCTCCTCTCTCTCTCTCTCCTCCGTCTCTCTCTCTCTCTCTCTCTCTCTCTCTCACTCTCTCTCTCTCTGTTTCATGGAAACTTTCAAAGAAAATTATATTGTCATTGCTTTTGCTCAGGCCAAAAGCTGTGGTCAGTTACTGAGGAAACCAAATGCAAGGCTTTTTTCCTTAAAATTGTTGATATTGATCTTTCAAAACAAAGAAACTGCTTTACAAATAAAATTTTAATTGGATTTAATTTACCCACGCCATCCGCTCACATTATGGCTTTCTCTCTCACACACACACACACACACAACACACACACACAACACAACACACGCACGCACGCAGCGCACGCACGCACACACACACACACACACATTTTTTGCGATGAACTCTTGCTTTCCAAGTTCCTGTTTAGTATTCACTTTATTTTTGGGTGTAATGCTGTTTAGGTTTGTTCTCTCTGTTGAATTCGTTTGTAATCCTCCACATAACCCAAAGGGGGTGAGTGAAAGGAATTTAAATCTTGATTCTTGAAATCCTGGTATTTCCCTATCCACAATTTGACAGTCCTGTGAGCCTAAGGTATGGGTGTGTGTCCCCCCCCCCCCCCCCCCCCCCGAAAAAAAAAGAATGTGTATTTGTGCTCTTTGAAACTGGTCTTAACTCAATAAATCTGTATTTTTGATGTCGATTAAACGCTTCAGACGCACCAACAATGCATTTACTTGTGATTTACAGAGAGTGAGTTAGAGAGAAGGGACAGGAAACAGACACAGAGACAGAGAGAGACGGCAGAGAGAGAGAAGAGAGAGAGAGAGAGAGAGAAGAGAAGAGAGAGTATGAGAGAGAGAAGAGAAGAGACAGAGACAGAGACAGAGACAAAGATACCGACTGGCAGACACAGAGAGATAGAGACAGACACGAGATACAGACTGGCAGACACACACAAACACACACACACACACACACACACACACACACACACACACACACACACACACAACACACACACACACACAAACACACGAACCACACACTTTCTGCGCAAAGAAAAAAGAGCTCCCTGCCACAACCATACCCACATTCGCTATGTCGCATCCGCAGGGTCAGAAGTCCACAGGGAGCCCATGAATATCAGGCCGCCGTGGAGCAACAAGCCAGAGTGGCTCTGCACCGCTTGCTGGGTCACGAATGCAGCTATCTTAATGGGGGAGAGAATGATCGCATACTTAACATCTCACCATTGGTGAAACGCGCTTGGGCACTAGCGAAGAAGAACAACCAAAACTAAACCTTCCTATACAAAACCCACCTAAAACAAACAAAGAAAACCCACCTAAAACAAAAAAAAACCCTACCTAAAGCAAAACAAAACCCCCCTGAAACAATAGTAACGAAATCCACATAAAACAAAACAAAAAAAAAAGCCCACTGAAACAAAACAAAAAACAAAGCCCACCCTGAAACAAACAAAAAAAAACCCACCTAGAACAAAACAAAACCCCCCTAAAACAACAAAACAAAAACCCACCTAAAAACAAACAAAAAAAACCCACCTAAAACAAACAAAACAAAACCCACCTAAACAAACAAAACCCATCTATAACAAACAAAACAAAACCCACCTAAAACAAACAAAACCCATCTATAACAAACAAAACAAACCCACCTAAAACAAACAAAACCAAACCACCTAAAACAAACAAACCAAACAAAACCTCCTAAAACATACAAACAAAACCAAACAAAACCACCTAAAACATAACAAACAAACTCACCTAAAACATAAACAAAACCCACCTAAAGCAAACAACAAACCCACCTAAAGCAAACAAACAAAACCCACCTAAAACAAACAAATCCCACCTAAAACA
>CM054158.1:43275924-43365924 GCA_028751875.1 Rapana venosa | reverse complement strand
GGAGGGGGGGGGAACGAATACTACACAGGGAAAAGACAAAAGGGAAAAGAGAGAGAAAACGGGAAGCCCGCAGACAGACGGGACAGAGTGGGGGGGGTGGGGAGAAAATTAATAATGGGAGGGAAGAGGGGGGGGGGGGGGGGATTGGGGGGCAAGCCAAAGAGAGGGGAAAAAGTTGGAAGGGGGGAAAAAAGGGGGAAAAGGGAAAGCCCAAAACAGGGCGGGGAGAATTGGGGAGAAAAAAGGAGAGAGGGGGGGGGGGGGGGGGGGTGGGATAGAGGAGGGGGGGGTTAGGGGGAGGGAGTTTAAAAGAGAGAGAGGGGGGGGGATAGAGAGAGAGCGGGAGAGAGGGGTGGAGAGGAGCAAAGGATGGGAGAGAGAGGGGGAGAGAGAGAGAGGAGAGAGGGAAAGGTTTAAAGGAGGAGAGGGGGGGAGAGAGAGATAAAAGAGGGGGAGTTTGAGGGAGAGAGAGAGGGAGGGAGTAGAGAGAGGGGGCTGGGGGCAGGGGGAAGGGGAGAGGGGGGGGGGGGAGAGGAGGGGAAGAAAGGGCAAAGGAAAAGATTTTGGGGGGGAGAGGAGAGGGGAAATCGAGGGCAGAAGGAGAGGAGAAGAGGGAGAGAGAAAAGGTGAGAGAGGAGGAGAGAGGAGAGAGAGGAAACACCTTTTTAAAAAACTTTTTTTGGCTTCTTCTTTTTTTTTTTTTTTTTAATTTCCCTTGTTTCCCAGGGCGGTTTTGCACATTTTTTCTTCATTTCCCCAACCGGCGAAACAAGGGGCCCTTTACTCTTGAAAACAAAAAAAAGTGGAACGGGTTTTTAAAGAAACGTGTCGGAAGATTGTCTCCGGGGTTTCGGTGTTTTAGTTTCATCGGAAAAAAATAAGGGAGACAGAGGGCAGACAGACAAACAGACAAATAAGCGAAGACAAACAGCAGAGACAAGGGGGCAGACGTAGAATGAGACAGGCAGAGAGAAAAACCCAAAAAACACAGGCAGAAAAAACGAAGACAGCCAAAAGGCAGGCAGACAAACAGGGGGTAGACGGGACAAGGGGCACATGGCAAATGCCCAAAAACAATTGACCTGGAAAAAAAAGGGTTGGGATTTGGGGTCAGTAGCTAAAGGGGGGGGGGGGGGGGGGGGGGGGGGTTTGGCGTCTGCCTTCTTTTGGAGTTTCCCTCCCTCCCTCCATCCCCCCAAACCCTTCACGACGAAAATTTTTTTTCACTACGGGTGAACAACAAAACCCCGCCCTTTTCCCCCCCCCCCCCTAAACACACAAAACCCACACACATAGGTTCCAAGTAGGGCAGGGCTTGCACTAACACCACTTAAAACCTCCCACGTACGACCCCCACATACAGTCAGGTCAGAGACAAAAAGGGAAAAAACAGGCGGGCCCGACAAACAAAAGGGCAGACGCCCAAGGGCGCACATGGCAAAATGTCAGAACATTTGCCCTGAAAAAAAGGGTTTTAGGTATAGTTTTGGGGGGGGGGGGGGGGGGGGTGGGGGGGGCAGTGTCGTCTGCCATCTATGGGGTTTTCCCTCCCTCCCCCCCTCTGCCCAACACGACGGGAAAATTTTAAAAACACTACGTGTGAAAAAAAAAACCCCCCCTTCCGGTCAGGCCGGTTTCCCTCCCCCCTCAGGTCAGGTCGGGGGACCCCCTTTTGCTATTTGGCCCCCATTTTAAACCAGTCCCACCTCCCCACATGTGGGGAGAAAACCCAATAAAAAAATTCCGACCCTGGAGAGGGAGGGGCCTCGGGGTTTTTTTAAAATTTTGGCCCAAGTTTACACCCATGAAAAAGACAGCCAGATTTTCCATCCCGGTTTGGGTTTGTCCCCCCGGGTTCCCAAAGGGAAAACCGCCCCTTCGGGTTGCTCATCGGGGCAGAGGTCGAAAGTATGTTAATGATGTTAAAAAAGAAAAAACCCGGTCCCAAAAAACCCCATTTCCCCAGGGAAAAGTACGGACAAAAGGCGGGCGGAAAATTGGAAAAAAACTGAACAGGATGTCCAGTTACCCAATGGCACATCTTGGGGCTCTGCGAAGTAAGGGGGGAAAAAACATGGGAAAAAAAACAACGCCCCGGGAAGACCAAAAAATTTTTCTACATTTGGGAAAAACAGGATAAACATAAACCCAGGCGTGGGGTTTTCGTTCACAAAGACCCGGGGAAACCCCCGTCATGAGCTTTTCAGCCTGTGCCCGCAGATTATTCCCATCCCCCTTGAGGAAACCCCCTTTAACTTAACTTTTAGTCAGGCATACCCCCCTACATCGACTGCACGGGGATAAAAGCCATGGAAGAATTTTATAAAAAAAGCTACAAGAGGTTTTTGAATAAATCCCCCAAAAGAAAATGACTTTCCTCTTTGTGCAAGGGGACTGGAACCCCAAGGTGGAGAAGATGCATGGAAAGCTGGGGGGGCGTTTGGGGGCCCACATTTTTAATTTAACCAAAAAAATTTGGAAAGAGGCTTGAGCCCCCCGGGGATTTTGGGCCACTAACAACCCCCTAAAAGTAGGGGGGAATACACTTGGCCCCACAAAAAACCCAGAAAATGGACAGGGCATACCCCAAAATGGGGGAAAACCCCCAAAACCAAATAGTTTAAACCCCATGGTAAAAAGAGGGTTTTTCAGCTAGCGTTAAATCGCACGGGACACGAAGTTTTCCGGGGCCGGGACTTTAGGGATGGGACCCTTGATTTTGGGTGATGATGTTTCCGAGTCAAAAGAAAATCCACAAGGGGAAAACAACATCAGGATCAAATTTGCCCTGGGAAAAGCTAAAGGCCCAGGGTTTTAAGACATTTTTAAAGGGCAAGGATGGGGGGGAAATTTTTGCAGCACTCATTTGTGATAGACTCGGGTTAGATACACTGACAAATTTGTTAAAAATACAGCAGGGGATGAAACAGCAAGCGAGCTTTTTGGCAAAAAACCGGGCCCAGCAAAAAAAAATGGGTCCCCTTTAACTTCCTAAACTATGCAAACAAGCTTTTAGAGAGTTGAAAAAAAGAAAAATGAAAAAAGAAAGAGCGGGAAAAATTTTAAGGGCATTAAACAAAAGAATCAGGAAGCCATGGCGGAGGGCCCCCCCCCGAAATGGATCGGGGGAAAAAGTGCCCAAAACATTGAAGAGAACATCAAGAAAAACAATAGCAAGAAAGCATATCAAACGGTGAAAGACCCGACTAGCACAAAACAGGGGGAAAAAAATTTTAAAAAATCCAAGACAAAAAAATGGGAAGTGTCTCATGACGGGCCAGGATATTTTGAAAGTGGACAGAAAATGCTCTGAAAGTTTTTTTATGAACCCCAGGGGATTCAGAAATTTCCCTTTAAAGTACCCCCAAGCAAAGAAAAGACAGTCACCCTATCTCCGAAAAAAAGTGGAAACAGCAGTAGATCACGGGAAAAAGGGGGAAAAAGTCAGCAGGGGTGACAACATTCCGGGTGGTTGGTCCAAGTGGAGGGGAACCATGATCCCGCGCCCTACTAGAATCTGCAAAAAGATCTGGCAGACAGGGAAAAAGGCCAACACCCGGACACGTCACTCAACTTTAACCCCCCCCAAAAAAGGAAAATTTTTTTCAAAGCCCCTTTAATTTCCGCACAATCAGCCCATTTTGCCCCCCAAAACAAGGTTTTGTTGCAGATAATTTGAATAGACTGAAGCCCCAAGCAGGACCTTTATTGTGGGAAAAAAGAAAGGTTTTTAGAGCAGGGGGCAGCACAACAGAAACCCGTTTTTCAACCTTTTTCCCCGAAAACTTTGTTGAGCGGTACCTTCAAAAATAAACAAAACCTTTCACATTTATCCCTTTTTTTGAAGGCCTTTGAAGGGGGTGGGATGCAAGCTTTGTGGGAAAACCCTGAATTTGGGACGCATCAATGCCCAAAAAGATCAGAGTCATCAAAACTGGGTTACAGCGAAAGGGCCCCCAGTTTCAGTGTTCTACAAAACAAAAACGGAGATTGGTTTTTGAAAAACAGTTGGAGTAAGGCAGGGGTGTCTACTCTCAACCCCTCTTTTTCAACATCTTCCTTAGAGAATCATGGCTGATGCAAATGGAACATCGTTTAAGGATCGTCAGCATTGGTGGGGAACGCCAAAATTTTTCGCTTTGGGAGATGACATTTATGGAAAAGAGGATCAGAAAAAAAGCTTTCCAGCCCCAACGAACACTTTTTTAAAGGGCCCCAAAAATACGGATGGAAATCGTGAGGGGAAGACCAAATGATGGGGCTAATAACACCAAGGCATTAAACATGATATAGGGTTTTAAAGACCAGAAGCTTTAAAAGTTCAAAGGGTTCAATACCTGGGAGCCTTGTATCCCGCCGGGGGTCCAAACAGAAATGTATGCAGGACTGCACAGACAATAAAAAGCTTTGGGCAAAAAATAAACACCATCTGGAGAGATAAAAAAAATCTCATTTTCTCCCAAAATTAGCTAATGCGTCCCCTTTTCATATCCCTTTTTTGTTTTGCCCGTGAATCAGGACCCTGACGAGATTTGGGGGAAGAGTACAGGCGGTGGAGATGGATGCTTTTTTGGGGATCCTTGGGATCTCCTCAAAAACCAAAATTTAAACAAGAAAAAACGTGCTTTTCAGAATCCGCAAAACCCTTGGACCTATGGAAAATTCTAAGATTTGTGGGGGAAAACCGGGAAATTAAAATGGGGAAAGGGCTGTAAAAGATCCAAAGGACTTGCCAAAAGGGAAAATTTTTACAAAAGGGCCCGTCCCAAAGGGGGGAAGAAGAAGGGCGACCCAAAGGGAAAAGGTGGGAGGGTTTAAAATCAGCGAATGGAAGGCCTTTGAACTCAACAAAAACCCCGGAAAAGGGGAAAAAGAGGAGGAATTTGGGGGGAAAGGTTGTTGAGCTTTGGGGTGCCCCCCGGTCGTCAGAATTTCGGGGGCGATAGGACAAATTTCACGTCACGCATGAAACCCCGGTCCCCCCCCCCCCCCCCCCCCCCCCCCACACCAAAACACACATGGACCCTTTCCCAAATTTTGCCCTTTCATGCACGTTTGACACACACTTAACTTTCAAGTGTGCCCTCCCTTTTACACGCACCTTTGCGTGCGCGCTCGCTGCCCCCACACAAAGTCAACCCCACACACGCTCGCACGCTCACACACCCACACACACCACCCCACACACACAACCCCCACAACACACAAACAAAAAAACACACCTTTACACGACACACCCCAATTTAGAAGAGAGGAGAGAGAGAGAGAGAGGAAAAGTCAACTCAAAACAAAAACACACGCACGCACGCACAAAACACACACACACACAACACACACACACACACACCTCACACACACACACAAAACCCCACACACACACACCACAAAAACAAAATCCTTGGAAAGAGGCCCATTAAAACGATTTCCCCCTGTGCGGGAAAGCATGCCGAAAATCTTTCGCGCACGTTAAAAACCTGTTCCGCTTTTGTAAGAGTAGGCCCCTTGGGTGGGCCCGGTGGGAAAAAGGTGACAAAATTTTTAAAAAAACCCCAAAACACACGGGGGGTTTGGGTGGGAAAAAAAAACATAAGGCTTATTCCATTAAACCCCCGTTTTTAAAAAAATAAAATAAAAAAAATAAAAAATATAAACAACACAAAAACACACACGCACACTTGGGAAAAGTGGTTAAAAACCAGCGATATACCATTAAATTTTGTATACGTGGAAAAAAAAACGTCTTGTTTCATATTTGTTATTTTGTGCCTTTTTTTTTTAAAAAACAGCGCATTTCCGGGAACCCCACACAAAAACACCACACCACACAAACCCCACAAAACCCCCCACAAAAACACACACACACACAGAGTCAACTCACACACACCCCACACACAGAGGGAAACTCTGTCTCTTCTACATACCAGTCAACTCACACCAACACAACAACAACACACACACACAAAACACACCACACACAAAACCCCAACCCCCCAACCCCACACACACACATCGCTTTAAAAAATTGTGTTTTTCAGGGAAGCAAAAAAGGGAAGTTTGATTTTGTATTATGGACCTTTCCATTAAAAAAAACAATAACCCCCAAATGGTCACCCTCGACCATGAAAAGAGAAAGGGGAGAGAGACAGGACGCCCCGCCAAACCAGACAGAGAGAGAGAGACACAACAGAATGGGGCCCTTTTCAAAGATTATTGGGGGTTAAGCATTTTTAGCCTTTTGGCTTTTTAATTTCCCTGATTGGTTATATTCTGGTGTGTATATTTACACACAAAAAGGGGAGGGGGTAGGGGGGGGGGGAGGAATTGAAAGGGGAAGGGACTGTGTCAAATAAATAGGAAATCAAATGGAGCAATGCATTTAAAGAATATATGACATTGATACCGATCATGGCTTAATTTTGTTCCGCAAAAGGGACATCTGCGAAAGGGGGAGAGAGAGAGGAGAGAGAGAGAGAGGGGGAGAGGAAGAGAAAAGAGAGGAGGGGAGAGATGAGGAGGAGAGAGAGGAGAGACAGACAGAAAAGACAGAACAGACAAGAGGAGACAGAGACAGAGACAGAACTACAGACTTAACAGACCCCGTAGGTCTAGATTTAAAAGCGATTGTGGGATGCCTTTGGCAACGGTTGCTAAGTGTTGTTAAGGAAAGCGCCACAAAGCAGACTGTGTCAGCAGGCATCTGCCCCCCCCCCCCCCCCCCCCCCCCCCCCCCCCCCCCCCCCCCCCCCCACCACCCACTCCTCCCTCTCCCTTTTTTTTTTCTGCTCAGTCTGGTCTACGATACTGTCTGAAGAAGCCCTGGCCATTTTGAATAATGTCTGATTGCCACCCCCCCTCCCCTTCCCAAACACACACACACACACACTTTGGCCACAATCCTACTCCATTTTTTTTAATTTAGCGGGGACGGGATAGCCTAGTGGTTAGAACATTGCGCTCGCAATCTGACGACCCGGGTTCGATTCCCGTTCAAGGGGGATATTT
Source organism: Rapana venosa (assembly GCA_028751875.1). Taxonomy (NCBI): domain Eukaryota; kingdom Metazoa; phylum Mollusca; class Gastropoda; order Neogastropoda; family Muricidae; genus Rapana; species Rapana venosa. The sequence goes on along the minus strand of CM054158.1, from coordinate 43,358,922 downwards.
TATTCTGGAGTTAACATCAGTGCAGACTCCGCTCTCCCCTAAAGTCTTTCGGGTGAGACTATAAACCGAGGCCCCGTGTGCGAACGCTCGCAGAACATCTTGCGCACACGTTAAATCCTGTTCCGCTTTTCGTAAGAGTAGGCCATTGTGTGCCGGTGGGAATAGATGACAAAATTGACAAAACTGCATACACACGGGGACTAGATGTAAAAAAAAGCACGTAAGTGCTTATTCCATGATCGTCGATATAATATATATGTAATTCTCTTTTGTCTGGTCTGCCAGCATCATCTATCCACTCCCTTCAACGTATACAAAACTCCGCAGCTCGACTAGTTCTCAGAAAGAAAAAATCTGAGCACATTACCCCTCTCTTGCGATCTCTCCACTGGCTGCCTGTGCCACAGAGAGTAGATTATAAGATCAGTACCCTCTGTTACAAATGTCTCCACAAAACTGCACCCTCCTACCTCTGTGAATTCTTAACCTGTACACTCCTTCACGTTCCTCCGCTCTACTGCAGATACCTTGTGCCTACGATACCTAGATTCAACCAATCACTGTTGGCCGCGTTCTTTCTCTATTTCGGGTCCATCGACCTGGAATGAGCTCCCTCTCTTCTTCGCCCGAAACCTAGTTATGACACTTTTAAATCCAGCCCCAAGACATATTTATTTCAAACCCAAGATTTCCCCCCTCCTGTTTCATATCAGAGTATCCCCCCTCACTAACCATTCCTATCACCCTGCCCAAAGTATAGGACCTAAGTGAGTGTGTGTGTTTTTGGGGTTTTTGCTTTTGTACAAATTTGACTATTGAAATTTTATTTCATAGATTTTGTCTGCAGCGCACTATGTTTGTAAATATCTGTTTGTTTAAACTATTTATCATTTATCATTGATTGCATGACTGTGCAAGATTAGGTTGAATGCATGCGCTTTGGTTTGTCTTTTCAAGATATAGCGCTATATAAGTTCCATGTATTATTATTATTTATTATTATTAAAAGAATAAAAAATAAAGAAAGAAAAGAAAAAAGTTGTTTCCCCCATTTCCGTTTGTTGTTTTATTCCCACTCTCAAACGCGTACGCGCACGCGCGCACGCACACACACACACACACACACACAACACACACACACACAAAACACACACACACACACACACACACCACACACACACACAGCACACACACAACACACACACACACACACACACACACACAGCCCTTGCCACGGCATTGTCCCCGGACTAATAATGAGAAGAAGAAGAAGAAAACGACGACGACGACGAACGACGAAGAAGAAGAAGAAGAAGAAGAAGAAGAAGAACAAGAAAGAAGAAGAAGAAGAAGAAAAGAAAGAAGAAAGAAGAAGAAGAAGAATAAGAAGAAAGAGAGATGAAGAAGAGATGATGATGAGGGATGATGAAGAAGAAGAAGAAGAAGGAAAGAAAGAAAGAAAGAAAGAAAGAAAGCACTACCAGGACTGTTTCTACTGAAATGTTATCCTTGGACGTTCCCCAGAGTGACATCGTTGGGGTCACTCAGACTAATCATGCTCTCTGTCTCTCTCCCTCCCTCCCTCCCAGAGGTCTCAGATTTGTGGGATTGTTCTGGTCTAAATCCAGACAGTAGGTGTCAACCCCCCCCCCCCCCCCCACCACCACCTCCGGTCCCCTCCAACCTCACCTCACCTCCCCTATCCCGTAGTCCCTTGGACCGCGGAGGCACTAATGAAGCTACCAGCTTCCTCCACTCCCCGCCGTCCTCTGCTTTCCGTAGCAAGTCGTTCCACCCAAGGCCAGTCCTCCACTCTCTGATGTTGTCTTCCCATCGTTTTCTCTGTCTGCCTCTTCGTCTCTCCCTCCTTGTACTGTGTCCTGTAGGTCAGTCTTGGTCAGTCTAGGTGTTGGTGTGACGTGCCCGAGCCACTTTAGTTTACGTCTTTTCCTCCTCAGTATCAACAGGACAAAGTGCTGATTTGGGATCAGACTAAAACCCGGAGACCCCGTTGCCACAGATTCAGAATCAGACAGAATCAGAATCAGACAGAATCGGAATCAGAATGAATCAGAATCAGACAGAATCAGAATCAGAAAACTTTATTGCCATTAAGTCAGAACAAGACTTATTTGACACCAAACGTAAACATGTAATACATAGAAGGAAGGTGGCAGGATGGTTAAGACGTTTGCCTGCCAACAAGTAAACCGTGAGGTTCTGGGTTCGATTCCCAGCCTCACCCTTTCTTCCCAGTTTGACAAAAAAAATCGAACTGAATGTCAAAGTCCTTCGGATGAGACTATTAAACGAGGCCCCGTGTTCGAACGCATGCAGAACATCTTGCGCACACGTTAAATCCTGTTGCTCTTTTCGAAACAGTAGGCCATTGTGTGCAGGTGGAAACAGATGACAAAATTTACAAAACCGCATACACACGGGGACTTGATATAAAAAGCACATGAGTGCTTATTCCATTATCCTCGATATAAAAGAATAAATTTTTAAAAAATCCTTTGGGGCGCCTTTGAAGCTTTGTCAGCCACCTTTCTCCAGTCCTCTTGTCTCTCAGCCGCCCTCAGGGTGTCTCTCAGCTTCATGTCTGTCCACTCTCGAATGTTGTCCTCCATCTCTTCCTTTGTCTGCCTCCTTCTTCTCCTCCTCCCTCACTGTTGCCTTGTAGGATTGTTTAAGCAAGACCAGAGCTGAGCGTGTGACATGACCAAACCACTTCAGTTTTCGTTGTCTGACGAGTGTTTGAAGGTCAGTATAGGGCCCGATTTCATTTTCTAAAAGTTGAAGTTTTTTAGATTTATGGAGTTCGTCTATGCTTTTGCTCTTCTGGAAAAAAATATCATGCACATACAATAATTATTTTCGATTATCAAAAGAGCCATTATTGCAGAAACCCACGATTTGGCACAGACTGACATAATTAACTGAAGGAATCTTGTGAATAACTCTTCAGGTGCATGCTTGTGCCCCCATGATTTCCAGTCCCAGCAGAGGTGGTGCAGGAGATGGAAGAAGCAAACAAACAAAGAAAAGAGAAATTTGGGGAGGAGATGATGGAGGTGGTGGTTGAGAAGAAGAAGGAGGAGGAGGAGGAGAAGAAGAAGAAGAAGAAGAAGAAGAACAGAAGAGGAAGGGAGGAGGAGGAGGAGGAGGAGAGAAGAAGAAGAAGAAGAAGAAGAAGAAGAAGAGGAGGAGGAGGAGGAGGAGGAGAGAAGAAAGAAGAGAAGAAGAGAAGAAGGAAGAAGAAGAGAGAAGAAAGAGGAGGAGGAGGAGAGGAGGAAGACGAAGAGAGAAGGAGAGAGAGAGAAGAGAGGAGAAGGAAAGAGGAGGAGGAGGAGAAGAAGAAGAAAGAGGAGGAGACGAAGAAGAAGAAGAGGAGGAGAAGGAAAAGGAGGAGGAGAAGAAGAAGAAGAAAGTGGAGGAGGAGAAGCAGCACAAGAGAAAGAAGAAAAAGAGGAGGCAGAAGAAGAGGAAGAGGAGGAAGAACAATAACAACAACAGCAGCAACAACAAGAAGAACATTTTAAACCAACACTTTTAGGACTAGTAAGTAGTATCCCAGATAAAACTGTAGATGATTATTATACTTGAGTATTCATGTATTATGTACTTAAAATTTGCGTGTTAGAATACTTTGAACACTCTCTGTCTCTCTCACTGACATTAAAAATTGACAACACTGCATACACACGGGGACTGGATGGAGAAAAAAAGCACACGAGTGCTTACTCCATTATCCTCAAAACAAAAGTCAAGAGTCTCTCTTTCTCTCTCTCTCGCACACACACACACACACACACACACACACACACACACACACACACACACACACACACACACACACACACACGCGCGCGCGCGCGCGCGTGCGCGCACGCACGCATACACAAACACACGTTCCGTCAAAAATTAGTAAATGTGAATAGACGTTAAACTGAAGATATCTCACACACACACACACACACACACACCACCACCACGCACCACGCACGCACGCACACTCACACTCACACACACACACACACACACACCACACACACGCACCACACCCACACCACACACCACACCCTCCCCCCCCCTCCTCCACACACACACACACTTACATAAAAAAAAAATCCGTGATCATTTTTCATTTTCCGAGTGTACTGGAAACGAACTATACACTATACTAAAGCCAACACTTAACCAGAGTTTTATATATTTTTTTTTCTGCTCTGCAAGACATCACCAGAGCTTGTGAACATAACTGGGGGGGGGGGGGGGGGGGGGGGGGGTACACTGATAAATCGCATGGCCTGGTCTGGCCTAGTAGGTCTGGCCTGTTATTTTCTGCTAAAATGTTCCATCTGCATTTTGGTGGTGGTGGTGGTTGAGGGGGCGGGGAGTGGGGGGGGGGGGGGGGGGGGCGGGGGAGGAAGGGGGGGGGGGGGGGGTAGTGGTTGTATGGGTGTGTAGCATTTTAGCAAGCGAAACGCAATTGCGACGTACAGCGTTTCCTGTGTATGCACACGCACGCACGCACGCACACACAGAGAGGCATATATATATATATGCTATATGTTAAATGTATTGGGGGGTGGGGGGTCATATGCATGATAAGGGTGTGTAGCATTTTATCAAGTGAAATGCAACTCTCTCTCTCTCTCTCTCTCTCTCTCTTCTCTCTCTCTCTCTCTCTCTCTCTCTCTCTCTCTCTCTCTCTTTCTCTCTCTCCTCTCACACACACACACACACACACACACACACACACACACCACACACACACACACACACACACACTCACTCACACACACTCAGAGGCATTTATGCTATATGTTAAATGTATTTTCGAGGGGGTGGGGGGAAGTCATATGGGTGTGTAGCATTTTAGCAAGCGAAACGCTATTACGACGTACAGCATTTCCTGTGTACATATGTACACACACACACACGCACGCACGCACACTGTCCATTCCCTTCTCTGTTTTAACTTTCACTTCATTTTCCACATCCCTCGTCTAATATCACTAAGAGTGAACAGACGTTAAATTGAAGATAACAACAGCAACGCACGCACACACACACACAGAGGCATATATATGCTATATGTTATATGTATTTTGGAGGGGGTGGGGGGGGAAGTCATATGGGTGTGTAGCATTTTAGCAAGCGAAACGCTATTACGACGTACAGCATTTCCTGTGTACATATGTACACAACACACACACACGCACACGCACACGTCCACCTCTCTTACTCACACACACACCTGTCTAACACTAGAGTGACAACTAAATACGTACAACAGCAACGCACGCACACACACACACAAGCAAACTAAAAGTACATATACATTACAACAAAACGCTATACGACACACATTCCTTGACTAGTACACACACACACACACACACACACACACACACCCCACACACACATGCGCGCACAACACACACGCTTGCACACAGCAGCACGAAAGAACTACACATATGACACATTAGCACATACGACACACACACACACACACACACACACACACACACTACACAACACTAACAGTTATATTACATACAAGCATTAGAAACAAAACGCACACACACACACACTCACAAAGGCATGCATATTCTATATACATGTGTACTTTTATTACTAGGTAGAAATGGTGTTTCACATAATTATGTGCTCAGTTCTCCCCTTGATAAGTCAGATATGAAGTCACTGCTATTATCCGCATTTACTTCCCAGTAGGGGATGGAGGGGGCCTGTCAGTATAAATAGCATCCACACCTTCTGGAAATTCTGTGCCAGGAATTCCCTCTTTTCTATCGCTCTCTTTGTTTTTGCTTTGTTTTTTTCCTTCCTGTTACCTCCTTATCTATTTTCTACCTTTTGAGTTCATTTTATCTATTTTCTACCTTTTGAGTTCATTTTCTTGCCTTTTCTTCTCCAAAAGATAACCATTTTCTCCTACGCCGAAGTCAGATGCGCTGGGCCTGATTTGTCAGGCGCTTAAGGGCAGCACAATGCTTTTTTGTCGGTGACTAAAAACAATAGTTGTTGTACTTTTTTTTGTTGCGTAAAAAAGCTAAATTGTTGCCTCTTTCCCCCCCCTGTGTCCCATAAAGCAAATTTTTTTTAAAACCCTTTTATCCTGTGTCCGGGGAAAAAAAAAAGTTTTTTTTTAAACCTCCTATTTTTTTGTTCGGGGAAAAAAAGCTCTTAACCTCTTATTTGCTGTGCGTTTAAAAAAGGCCATATTTTTTTCCCTTCATTCCCCTCTGTTGCTAAAAAAAGGCCATCTTTTTTTCTCTTTTTTCCTCGTCGCTGAAAAAGCTTTTTTGTTTCTTCTTCAGGGGGTTTGGGTAGCCACTTTTGTGTTTAAGTTGAACACGCGGGTTTATGTACCCATCCCTTCAACGCATACAAAAATTGCAGTCGACGGGTCTAAAAAAGAAAAATTTTCTGAACAACATCTCTCTTGTGTTCTTCACTGGGCCCCTCCCCTTAGAGGTGGTTTAAGGCCAGACAGTGGTCGGTAAACTTTAAGAATATCATTTACTGCTTTGAATGGGTTTTGTTGTTTCATATGTATCACATACCACTTGAAAGTCCGAAAAAATCAGTTTGATTCTGCGTTATGACCTTCCGTTGCTCTGGAAACTAATTCAAAATGGCCGACAAAGAACTCATTTTAAAAGAATAAAACTAGGAAAAAAAAGAATATATTGTACTTCTTTTTTCTTTGAAAAGTTTTTACAGATAATTTTTATATTTCTACAGTTTTTTTTTTTTTGAACATTTTTTTTTTTTTTTTGGGTTATTTTTTTTTCTTTCTTTGTTCGTGGGTTTTTGTTCCAAATCTGGCTGGATACAGAATTTCAAATTGCTATAACTTTAGAAGTTATTCATAATTATAAACCCTAATAAATATGTTGAACTTTAGATCATTACACAAACAAAGAACACGCAACATTTCAATACTGTATCTCTTGTTTTAAAAAGTGTATGTTCTTTTAAAAAATGTATTTGGCAGTATTAAAAAAAAGAAAGAAAACTGAGAAATTCACTTAAATATGAGGTTGTTTGTCATTTTTCGGCTAATTATTTATGCTTTTTGCTGCTTTTTTCGGGAAAAATTATGGGACAGAAAGTAGATTGTATAGTTATGGTTTTTTTCCACACAAAACCCCCAAACATAAAAAAATCATGATTTTTCACTAAAAACCCGGCCTTGATGCCCCTCTGCTAAAATGTCTCCACAAATATGCCCCTCTTATCTCTGCAACTGTCTTCACCTGTCACCCCGTCCGTTCCCTTCGCTCAGCTGTGTACCTGTGCTTTCGAACATCAAGTTTTAAAAACCACTGTTGGCCGTCGTCATCTCGTTTTGGGCATTCAGGGAATGACCTCCCCTTATCCTTGCCCAAAAGCCTTCATTTGATACCTTAAAGCCCCGCCCCAAAACACATTTATTTATTTTAAGATACTCCCTCATAATCTATCGATAAAATGAGTCACCCTGTTTCGCACCCGGCTTAAAAAAAGTGCTGTCGCGCACGCGGTGCATGTGTGTGTATGTGTGTGTGTGTGTATGTGTGTGTGTGTTTGGGGTGTGTGTGTATGTGAGTGAGATAGAGGTCTGTCTGTCTTGTGTTTTAAATTTATTCACGGGTGACCCCCTTCTTTTTGTATTCTCTCCTTTTTTTTTTTCCCTGAAGGTTTTGGGGCAATGCACGAAGAGGTGGTGCCAGTTCCCCCATATATCTACTGTATGTGTGGGCTATGTACAAGACTCTGTTGTAATGATGTCCCAGCTCCTTTTAGCAGTGATGGGTTATTCCAGATTACTATTTTTCTGTCTGATGGCGGGTATGGGGAACATGGTGGCCCGTGGGTAAAGGTCCATCTCCTGGTCTTGAATTTAAACCCCGACCCCGAAAACCCAACCGCGCATTGAATTGAACCGCGACCTTAAATTGAACCTGCGATTAAATTGAACACGGGGCCTTAAATTGAACCGCGCCCCTTTAAAAAAAACCCCGACCTTAAATTGAAAACCCCACCCTTTAAAAAGAACCTTTTGCCTTTTAATTTAACTGCGACCTTAAAATTTAACCTGCAACATTTTAAAATGAATTTTAACCTTTTAATTGTACCGCGCCTTTAATTGAAATCGCCATATTGAAAGTCCGAAAATGAACCCACAATTTTGAAATTTAACGTGCAGAAGAACCTGCGACTTGAATTGAACCTGCGACCTTAAAAAAGAAACCGCGACCCTTAATGAACGCGACCTTGAAATTGAACCTGCAGCTTTGAAGGAAAATGCAACCTTAAAATTTAACCCGCGACCTTAAATTTGAACCCCCGCCCTTTCATTGATCCTTGAAATTTAGCTGAAACCCTTTAACTGAACCTGCAACCCTTTAATGAACCTGCGACCTTACCGAACCGGGGACCTTTACCAAAAATGCGGGCCGTGAATAAACCGGCAACCTTCTGCACAGGTGTGTCTGGGTTGGACCACCCATCATCCAATTTGAGAATTGCCTGGTTTGGGGTAGTCTGGTACTGGCTGTATTGCATTATCTTTGTGCTTTCGAATACCCATATTCATACAAACCACTGATGGCCGTCGCTCTTTCTCTGTTTCTGGCCAATCCTCCTGGAATGACCTCCCTCTTTCACTTCGCCAAAAGCCTTCAGTTGATACCTTCAAATCCAGCCTCAAAACGCACTTATTTCCTACCTGACACTTTCCCCCTCATGTCTGTTCCTCTTTTCAACAGCATCCTTCTTTCCCCCTCATCACACCTAAGTAAGTAAGTTGTTGTTGGTGGGGGTGTGTGTGTGTGTGTGTGTGTGTGTGTGTGTGTGTGTGTGTGTGTGTGGGAGGAGTTGTCTGGTGGGTTGTGTATGTGTATGTGTATGCGTGTATGTACATAAATTTGAATATCTTAGTTATTTGAGGAAAGTTGCATGCGTGTCAATGATTTGCGTGCAAGCACTTCGATTTGTTTGTTTTACAAGATTCGCGCTAAAATATAAATTCCTATTTATCATTATTATTATCTTTATCTCTTATTATTTTTGCATTATTATTATTTTTTATTATTATTATTATTTTTATTATTATTATTATTATTATATTATTATTATTATTATCATCTGTAATTTGTCCTTTGCCAGACAACGTGAGTGGGGATGGGATGGGTACATAGGGGGTAATATAAAGGGCGTGTGCTGTGGATTATGATAAAAAATTGTTTGCTTACTGGGCTGCTGTTGTTCCTCCTATTCAGGGCATGTATGGCCGCACTCCAGCTTTATGTGGGGTTGGTTTTTTTGACTATTTTCAGCTTTTGTTCCCCTACAAACTTAATAAACATACGACAACACTTACTATTGCATCTCCCCCAAAATGTTACTACTACCACTTCTACTGTTGCTGCTTCTGCTGTTGCTACTACTACTACTGCTGCTGCTGCTACTGCTGCTGCTGCTGCTGCTACTACTACTATTACTACTACTACTACTACTACTGCTGCTGCTGCTGCTGCTGCTGCTGCTGCTGCTGCTGCTGCTGCTGCTACTACTACTATGCTGCTGCTGTGCTGCTGCTGCTGCTGCTACTACTTTTGCTGCTGCTGCTGCTGCTGCTGCTGCTGCTTTCTGCTGCTGCTCTACTACTCTACTACTACTACTTACTGTATCTAAATATACTACTACTACTACTACTAATTTCTACTTTTATTAGTACTCGACTACTTCTACTACCACCACTACTCTACTACTACTACTACTTATCTATACTTTACTACTACTACTACTACTACTACTACTACCATACCCCTCGACTTCGACTACTACTACTACTACTACTTACTACTACTACTACTACTACTACTACTACTACTACTACTACAATTTCGGTAACAGACTAGCTTTGGACTCACAACTGGTAAGTCACCCAAAATTGTCAAGTCTCCAATTAAAAAAACACACAAACACCCAAAAACTATGTATTCAGCTGTGTTTTCTCAATCCTTTGCCGTCTAGTCTGTAAGCGTTAAGACACCTAGCCACCCCACGCATGCGCAGGGTCAACACTGTAAAAACAAAGCAAGCACCCTCTTGTGATGGATGACCGTTCCTAAATTTCTCATCAGGCTTGGTTTTTTTTTCTCTATGTCCTTGGCATATTGCTTTATGTCCTTGGCTTTATTTTCTCTATGGGCCTTGGTATTATTGCTCTAGGGCCTTGGCATTAAATTTCTCTTTTGTCCCTTGGGGTTTTTTGCTCTTTGTCCTTGGGGATTATTGCTTATGTTCTTGGTTTTATTGCTCTTTTTTTCCTTGGCATTACTGCTTATGTCCTTGGTTTTGGGTCTATGTCCTTGGTATTATTGCCTTTTATGGGCCTTGGCATTATTGCTCTTTGTTTCCCTTTGGGATTATTGCTCTTTGGGCCTTGGTTTTATTGCTCTATTTTTGGCATTTTTTTGCCCCCTATGCCTTGGCATTATTGCTTTTGTCCTTGGTATTATTGCTCTATTGCCTTGGCATTAATGCTCTTTGTCCTTGGTATTTTTTGCTCTTTGTCCTTTATTATTTCTCTTTTTTGTCCTTGGTTTTTATTTTCTCTATTTTTTTTTCCTTGGTATTTTTTGCTCTATGTCCTTGGTATTTTTTGCTCTATGTCCTTGGGGTTTTTTGCTCAAATTTTCCTTTTGGCCTTTTTTGCTTTTTATGTCCTTTGGTTTTTTTGCTCTATGGGCCTTGGTTTTATTTGCTCTATGTCCTTGGCATTATTGCTCTTTTTTTTTTGGGATTATTGCCCCTATGGGCCCCTTTTTATTTTTGCCTATTGCCTTGGAAATTTAAAGCTCATGTCCCTTGGGAAATTTTTGCTCTATGTTTGGCATTATTGCTCTATTTCCTTGGTATTATTTCTCTTTTGTCCTTTTGGGATTTTTTGCTCTATGTCCTTGGCAAATTTTTGTCTTTGGGCCTTGGCATTTTGCTCTATTTTCCGTGGAAATTTTTGCCCCCCTATTTTCCTTGGTTTTTATTGCTTTTTGTCCTTGGTATTATTGCTCTATGTCCTTGGTTTTTATTGCTCTATGTTCCCTTTGGGTTTTTTTTTCTCTATGTCCCTTTGGATTATTTTCTCTATTTTCCTTTGGGATTATTGCTCTATGTCCTTTTGGGATTATTTTCTCTATTTTCCTTTGGCCCTTATTGCTCTATGTCCTTTTTGATTAGGGTTTATGTTTCCCTTGGGTTTTAAAAAAATCTTTGTCCTTTGGGATTGGTTTCTCTATGTCCTTGGCATTATTGCCTCTATTTTTCCTTTTGGTTTTTGTTGCTTATGTCCTTGGTATTATTGCTCTATGTTTCCCTTTGGGATTATTGCTTTGTCCTTTTGGGATTATTGCTCTATGGCCTTGGAAATTTTTGCCCCTTTGTCCTTTGGGATTTTTTGCCCATTTGGCCTTGGCTTTATTGCTCTATTTTCCCTTGGGTATTATTGCTCTTGTCCTTGGCATTATTGCCCCCCTATGTCCCGGTTTATTTCTCTTTTTTCCTTGGTATTTTTGCTCTAGTCCTTGGTATTATTGCTCTATGTTTTCCTTTTGGGATTATTTTCTCCCATGTCCTTTGGGATTAATGCTCTATGTCCCCTTTGGGTTTTTTGCTTCCTTTTTGTTTTTGGCATTAAATTTTTTATGTCCTTTGGTTTTTTTGCTCTATGTCCTTGGTATTATTGCTTATTTTTCCCTTTGGGATTATTTTCTTATGTCCTTGGCTTTTTTGCTCTATGGGCCCTTTCATTCTGCTTTTTTGTCCTCGGCTTATTTTCTCTATGTTCCCTTTGGGATTATTGCTCTATTTCCTTGTGTTTTTGCTTTATGTCCTTTGGTTTTAATTGCTCTTTTGGCCTTGGATTGTTGCTTTTATTTTCCTTGGCTTTTTTGCTTTTATGTCCTTTTGGGTTTTTTTTTGCCTTTGTCCTTGGTATTTTTGCTCTATTTTCCTTTGGGAAATTTTGTTCTTTGGCCCTTTGGGTTTTTTGCTCTATGTCCTTGGCATTATGCTCTATGTCCTCGGGAAATTTTTGCTCTATGTCCTGGCATTATTGCCTTCCCATGTCCCTTTGGCCCCTTATTGCTCTAGGGCCTTTTGGGATTATTGCTCTGTTTTTTGGAATTTTTGCTCTATTTTCCTTGGCCCTTAGTGCTTTTGTCCTTTGGCCCTTATTTTCTTTGTCCCTTTGGGTTTTTTGCTCTATTTTTTCCTTGGTACTATTGCCCCCTATGTCCTTGGCATTATTGTCTATGTCCTTTTTGGGTTTTTTGGGGTCTATGTCCCTTTGGGATTATTGCTCTATGTCCTTGGGATTATTGCTCTATGTCCTTGGTATTAGGGGCTTTGGGCCTCAGTGCCTAAAGCGTAAATCGGTTAAATTTTTTCCCTACTTTAAACCCTTCTCTGCAACGCAATACTTGACCTGGGAGTTTTTAAAACCTAGAGCGTGACCTATTTGTGTATGTTTTGCACGGGCCCAAAAAAACGCACGTGCTTGCGGTTTGGGGCGCGCGCCCCACCCCACAACACACCGCGCACGCACGCAAGCACGCGCGCGGGGCGGAAGCACACACACACCACACACCACACACACACACACACACACCAAAATAACACCAAAACCACCACATAATTACACACACACCCCAAAACATTTCACACACACACCACCCCACATACACACACCAACACCACACACACAACCCCACCACACACACACACAACACACAGAGGATTTTTTTTCCCCTTTTGGGGTTAACTCAGTTTCCGACTCCAGTCCCACAAAGGTCCTTCGGGTTTAGACTGTAAACCCAGGGGGTCCGGTTTTTTTGGGGAAAAAGCATGCAGAACATTTTTTCGAAAAGCCCTTTTTAAAAACCCCTTCCGGCCCCTTTTTGGGGAAGAGTAGGCCATTGTGTGCCGGTGGGACCGGATGACAAAATGTACAAAACTGCATACACACGGGGACTAGATGTAAAAAGGCCAAAATTAGTGCTTATTCCGTTATCCTCGAAATAAAAGGATGAAATAAATTAAATAAATAAACACACACTTACACTCACTCACTCTCACTCTTTCTCACTCTCACACACACACGCGCGCGCGCGTACGCGCGCAAACACACACACACACACACACATACACACACACACACACACACACACACACACACACACACACACACACACACACACACACACGAGACAAGCCAAAACGATGCGATTGCGATAAAAAACAGCAGAATGCAATACGGTGCAACACAATTTAGAATGCAACAGAAAAATAGTTTATATGATTATTATTCAGGCCTGTACAGACGCATTATCATACAAGAAAAGACAATTCACAGACTTGTCACAAAGTCTTCACACACATTCACACACACTCACACTCACGCGCGCGCGCGCGCATGCACGCACGCACACACAAGCTCTCTCACTCATCCCCACCCCCCTCTCTCTCTCACACATAAAAACACACTCACACACCGCTCCCTCTCTCTGTCTCTGTCTCTGTCTCTCTCTCTCTCTCTCTCCTCTCTCTCTCTCTCTCTCTCTCTCTCTTCTCTCTCTCTCTCTCTCAAACACACACAGAACAGGCTGCACACACGTTCAAACCTGTTCCGCTTTTCGGAAGAGTAGGCCATTTTGTGCCAGTGGAAACGGATGACAAAATTGACAAAACTGCATACACACGGAGACTGGATGTAATAAAAACACATGAGCGCTTATTCCATTATTCTCGAAATAAAAGAATAAAATGAAAATAAAATAGAATCAAATCACATGCACACACACACGCACGCACGCGCGCGCGCACGCACGCACGCACACTCTCTCTCTCACAAAACAAAACACACTCTCTCTTCTCTCTCACACACACACACTCTCTCTCTCCCTCATACACACACACACATACACACACTCTCTCTCACACACACCATCTCTCATACACACACACACTCTCTCTCTCAAATACTCTGTCTCTCACACACTCTCTCTTTTTCACACACACACACACACACACACACGCTCAAAACACACACACACACACACACACACACACACACACACACACACACACACACACACACACACACACACACACACACACGCTCGCTCTACACGTCCAAAACGGACATGTACAAACTTGTCAGAAAACTGCCTGTGAACAGATCTGAATGCAAGACCTTTCCTATGTGAAAAGAGGCTACAAAAGGAATGAATAAATGATGGAGCGGTCGATGGAATGAATAAATCCACGAAGTGGAACGACAGACAGACAGACAGAGACAGGCAGACAGGCAGGCGGATAGATAGATAGACAGACAGGCAGGGAAGCAGGCAGGCAGATAGACAGACAGGCAGACAGTCAGACAGACAGACAGGCAAACAGATAGACAGGCAGGGAGACAGACAGACAGATAGACAGACAAACAGATAGACAGACAGACAGGCAGGCAGACAGACAGACTGACAGATAGACAGGCAGGCAGACAGACAAACAGACTGTGTCTATGAGTGTGTAGAAGTGAGAGGCTGGATGGCCCTGTGTTTAAAACCTTAACTCCTGGTCTGAATTTTTTTTTGTTTTTTTTTTGGGGGGGGGGGGGGGGGGGGTTATTTTAATCGGTCTTTGGCTATACCAACGAGATTCATCAATGGTGAGATTTTGCAAGTATAGATACATAATGGATGGGACAGCTCAGTGGTCGGAGCACTCCTTTCCCCCCAGCAAAAGGTTAAGCAGCATCGAGCGTGGTTATCACGCACTTGGATGGGTGACCGTTTGCGCGCCTTGGCTTCAGTACAGTCTCCCAGTTCACCCAGCTGTAAATGGGTACCTGCCCTCTTTAGGGTCAGGGAAGGTAAAGCAGCGAGGGAGAGGAGATGGGCGCCGCCCTCAATATGCTGACCCCTAGAGAAGTGAGGTCTCTGACGCCTCGCTCCCCTACGACCTTAAAGGTTATGGGACACTTTTACCTTTTTACTGATTCCATCATGTCCCTGAAAGTCTTTCAGAGGAGACTGTACATTGAGATGCTGTGTGTGAACGCGCAGTGACTCTTGCTCACACGTTAACTTTTTTTGGGGAAAAAACTTACCCTAGGTAGAGGGCAAGGCCAGGTATAGCCCATGGTAAACATTTCACAAAACACAAGAGAGAGCGAGGAGAGAGAGAGAGGAGAGAGAGAGAGAGGAGAGAGAGAGAGAGAGAGAGAGAGAGAGATCAAATAAAATGAAATGAAATCAAATTTTTTTATATTTCGAGGATAATGAATAAGCACTCGTGTGCTTTTTTAACATCCATCTCCCCCTCTCCCAACCCCCCCCCCCCCCCCTAAACAAACAAAAAAAGAGCAACAACAACAAAACACCCCCCAAAAAATACAACAACCAAACACCAACAACAAACAAACCAACAACCCAAAACTAAAACAATAATAACAGTGACAATGACAATAGTTTATTGTGATAAGCATTAAGCCCATTCACAAGGGGACAGTGGGAAGGGGACTGGGCACAAAACACATATTTAACTAAGAAAAAAATTCATTACAGCCCAAATAGTCATCATGGCATGGCTTCCACATCATGGTAACAATTGCAACAAATGCTAATATTGTAATCTGTGATTACTGTTGTTTTTTTTGCACAGGGATTTTCAAGTTTAATGTCATCATCCCACTTCAATCACGGCACATCTCTACAATAAACAGAGACAATGATATATATATATATATTATATATATATATATATATAGAGAGAGAGAGAGAGAGAGAGAGGAGAGAGAGAGAGAGAGAGTATGGAGGGAGGAGGAGGGTGGAGCTCAGAGTGGATATTATGGATAATACCACACCACTGTATCTGGTGTCATCCTGACTGCGAAATGAGAGTCCACATCTCTCTCTCTCTCTCTCTCTCACTCTCTCTCTCATCTCTCTCATCTCTCTCTCTCTCGTATCTCCTCTCTCATCTCTCTCTCTCTGTCGGCCTGTCTGTCTGTCTCTCTCCCTCTCTCTCCTTCCCCCTTGTCTCTCTCTCCCTCACCCTCTCCCCTCTCTCCCTCTCTTATTCCCTCCCTCCCTCTCCCTCTCTTTCTCCCCTCCCTCTTCTCAGTCCCTCTCCCTCCCCTTTCTCTCCCTCCCCTCTCTCTCCCTCCTTCTCTCTTTCTCCCTCCCTTTCTCCCTTCTCTCCCCCCCTCTATCTCTCCCCCTCCTTCCCTTTATCTCTCTCCCCTCTCCTCCCTCAATCTCTCTCCCCCTCCCTCCCTCTTTCCCTCCCTCCCCTCTCTTTCTCCCTTCTCTCCCCCCCCTCCCTCCTCTCTCTCCCTCCCTCTCCCCCCCACCTTCTCTCTCTTGTGGGAAAATAACCTGATCTCTTTGCCAGCAAATGACAGGTTCACAAGACCTGGTTCCGCGATGGGTGTGTCCTTACAGGGGTTTGTTGTCCTAAACAGGTGCGCAGCGTTCAGCTGTACAAGTCCGTCCATAATTTATGATTATAGCCATGAATTATTCCCAAACTGCTCAGCACTTTTTTTTATTTAATATTAAGGCAGATATTATGAGCTGGGGACGGGGTAGCTCAGTGGTCAGAGCGCTCGCTGTTCCCCCCCCCCTCCCCCCCCCCCCCCAGCAAGGTTAAGCAGCATCGAGCGTGGTTACCAATTAAGTGGGTGACCATTTGCGCGTCTTGGCTTTAGTACAGTCCCCCAGTTCACCCAGCTGTAAATGGGTACCTGCCTCTGTAGGGTCGGGGAAGGTAAAGCAGCGAGGGAGAGGAGATGGGCGCCACCCTCAATATGCTGGCCCCTAGAGAAGCTGAGGTTTCTGATGCCCCGCTCCCCTACGACCACACAGGTTATGGGACACGTTTGCTTTACTTTGTTTTAAGCTTGTCCAAACAGAAAAGGAATTTACAGAATGATATTAAGCCCAAACGGGGATTCTAACCACCGCACACTTCCGACCCGGACTTTTCGCTTTCTAGGCAGGCGCGTTACCTCTAGACCACCGAGGGAGTGTGAATATTGGCAAAGACGCAGATGTACACTATTTAATAAATCAAAGCCCGGGGTATTATAATCCGAATAATCTCTAATGAAGGAATACGGGTACCGTGTAATGATGGGCAAACGGTTGCAGACGCGAAATCTCGCCATTGATGAACTGTGGAGCTTTAGCCGTGGAACCAAAACCAAAACTCCAAATAATCCCCGAAGTCGGAATGCGGCTACCATAATGCATCAATGATGGGCACTCGGTTGCAGACGCGAAATCTCAACATTGGTGAGCCGTGGAACTCAAGCCGTGGAGTGGAGAAAAGAAAAATCTAAGTAGCGTGAATATGAAGTGGATTAAAATCGAGGTTGGGAGTGACGTATTTCAAGGATGGATACATGGCTGTGACAATTTATATCTGTTTGTCCAATGTGTTCCACGACGACCTCCAAAAAAGAGCGTACATCAAGGATGGATACATGGCTGTGACAATTTATATCTGTTTGTCCAATGTGTCCCACGACGACCTCCAAAAAAGAGCAGAAGAGGAAGCTGCTGTTTCGGAAGTTGGGCAGAAATTTGATTATAGTGGAGATGCCTTGCCCACAGCACATCCCCACTCTCTCGGCCAAGTGGGCATACCTACAGTCAGCGTTGAAGATGTTCTCCAAAGGCCAACCAGCTCCCAGGGCTGCAGCACGTAAGGACTGTGCACGTTAAGCCTCCTAGTGAGAGAGTCATAGTCTAAAGACTAAAGGCTAAGCTGTAAAGTGATATTCTGATATTCTATGAATGGGAAAGCCACTGATCATACAGCCTCTCACTTTGCTGTTGCCCCCCAAATTAAGTTCGGAAAAATACAATTTTAGTAAACTTGGTGCTTCAAAATCTTCCAATATCTTGCCATACGGTGTTGAATGTGTGTATGATCAATACTCGTTTTGTTATTTGCTTTTCTGTCTCCAATGTCTGATGAATGTGTGCTATAACATGTTGCAGGTATGTGTGCCATAAGAATTTGGATTAGTGTTTATGTTGAATGGTTTATTGTCTTATATTCAGTAGTACTGCACCTGCCAGACTTTTTTCTTTTATTCGTTCTGTTTATTTCGAGTATAATGGAATAAGCACTCTGAGTTGGGGTTTTTTCCACTTTACATCCAGTCCCTGTGTGTATACAGTGGTGTAAAGTTTGTCATCCATTCCCACCAGGCACACAACTGTTCTGAAAAGCAGAACAGGTCTTAATGTGTGTATGAGATTTAAAAAAAAAAGTTTGTCTTGAACTTTCAATTGAAAAGTCCACACGGAAGTCTGTCTGCACTTAAAAAGTGATATTAGACGAAAATGTGTAAACACGGAGGTCAGTTCTGATATTTGGCGAGCCTTGCCTGTTAGGGACAAAAGACCGTTAGCGACACCACATACACTAGCTCCCTTACTGGCTGGGTGAAATGCCAAATCCCCTAACCTCTCTCTCCACTGACGCTGGTCAATACATCAGATTAGTGGTAGGTCATGGCTTGGTGGATAAACGCGCCCGTATCGTATCGAAAGCGAAAGGTCGCGGGTTCCATTCCCTTCTGAAGCTGGATTCTCCTTCCGTCGACTTCTTCATGAGGGGTGGTCTGGGTGCTAGTCTTTCGGATAACGCGAACCACACACACTCAGCGCTTGTAAAAGAAACTGCGGCAACGAAGAAAGATTGTTAATTTACACGGTGAAAATTTTTTGTAGGCATAGTCGGTCTTCTGCTGAAAGTAAGGCACTTTCGGTTAGAGCAAAAAACAACAAAATAACAAAAAAAACCACACTCACACGTACACACATACACACAAATGTCACTCACACACACACACACACACACGCACACGCACACACACACACACACTCACATACACGCATATTGGGGGACGGGATAGCCTAGTGGTCAGAACATTGCGCTCGCAATCTGACGACCCGGGTTCGATTCCCGTTCAAGGGGATATTTTCCCCTGGAGTTAACATCAGTGCAGACTCCACTCTCCCCAAAAGTCCTTTGGATGAGACTGTAAACCGAGGCCCCGTGTGCGAACGCACGCAGAACATCTTGCGCACACGTTAAATCCTGTTCTGCTTTTCGTAAGAGTAGGCCATTGTGTGCCGGTGGGAACAGATGACAGAATTTACAAAACCGCATACAGACGGGGACTGGATGTAAAAAAGCACATACGTGCTTATTCCATTATCCTCGATATAAAAGAATAAAATGAATAAAAATAAAATAAATAAATAAACACACAAACACACGTGTACACACACATCACACACACACACACACACACACACACACACACACACACACACACACACACACACACACACACACACACACACACCACACACACACACACACACACTTTGGTGGAGTTATACTTGCCGCGATGCAGTTTTCCCAGGGAGAGCATCCCAAATTTCACGCAGAAAAATGTGCTGTGTCGGACACTAGAATACAATACAATGCAATATAACACAATACTAAACATTGCTGTACAATACAGTGCCATGCTACGCAGTACAAACTATACAATCCAGTACAACACAGTACATAAAAGCACATTGCAGTAGTATTCAACACATCACACTGTATAGCACAGCACACTTTAATAATATAATGTCAATGCAAATGCAATACGTTACAATACATTGCGATTCAGTGCGATATAACAAATCCTACACAACATATTACAATATAAAGTATGACAGTGCATTGCAATACAATGCGATACAGTGCATAACTTCACAACATTACACGTTAGAATAACATACAATGCGATGCAGTACAATACAATTAATTACACAGTACATTGCAATGTAAAGGTAAAGGTGTCCCATAACCTATGTGGTCGTAGGGGAGCGAGGCGTCAGAGACCTCAACTTCTCCAGGGGTCAGCATATTGAGGGCGGCGCCCATCTCATCTCCCTCGCTGCTTTACCTTCCTGAACTGGGGGACTGTACTAAAGCCAAGGTGCCGCAAACTGTCACCAATCCAATTGGTAACCACGCTCGATGCTGCTTAACCTTGTCTGGGGGAAAGCGAGCGTTCTGACCACTGAGCTATCCCGTCCCCCAAATGCAATGCAATACAACACGACACAAAACAACACAACACAAAACGACACAATACAATCCAGTCCAATACAAAACAATGCAGTAGGAGGTATAGTCCCCCCCCCCCCCCCCCCCTTGCCCCCGCTTTTTTTTTTTCTAATTGGCTGTTCAGGTGGATCGATGGTCTAGAGGTAAGGCGCCTGCCTAGAAAGCGAAAAGTCCGGGTCAGAAGTGTGCGGTGGTTCGAATCCCGTTTGGGCCTGAAATTTCCCCCCCATCCATTAGACCATGAGTGGTGGTCTGGGTGCTAGTCTTTCAGATGAGACGATAAACCGAAGTCCCACACAAAATTACATAGCGCACGTAGAAGAACCCACGGTAAAAAGATAGTTGTCCTTGGTAAAAGTCTGTTAAAAAAAAAAGCCACTCTGATAGGGAAAGAAATACAATTGCAGACAGGAAAAAAAAAGATAATGGGTGGCGCTGCTCTTGTGGCGACGCGCTGCGCCGCGCTCTCCCCGGGGTGAGCAGCCCCGAATTTCACGCAGAGAAATCTGCCGTGACTTAAAATTGTATGAATAAATAAATACATAAATATATATAAATGTGTATACCCTCTCTTCAAGAGGGGCTAAAATGTATATTGAATAAAACTTTCCGCACTCTCATCTGTCCTTATATTTCCCCCTGCCTCCCCCTCTCTCCCTTGTGTCCTCCCCCCCACCCCCCCCCACCCCCCTTTCTCCTCCTTCTTGTCTTCCCAGGTCTTCTGACGCTGAGTGGATTTGCATATCATCATCAGTGTTTCTATAGAAGAATAGCGAAAAGGGAAAGGGAGGTTACACAGTGTAAGGCTGCACACCGGTATTACTTTGTGGGTCATGTAGTATCTTTCTTTAGAGTGCGACTCGGGGAAAAAAATGTTGGTGATTTTCACAGATTTTTTTTTCAAGTATGGAAAAAAATGCACTGTGCACTTGGTTTTGTTGGGTTTTTTTTTGGGGGGGGGGGATTGAGGACGTAGAGCAATACCAGGTAGTCAGGAGAAAGTTGGAAATAATCATCAAAAGAGGATTGCCTGTATTCCTACGGCGTTGACCCCGCGCATGCATATTGCGGTGACAATGACAAATTCTTTTATTTCGAGGATAATGAATAAGCACCCATGTGCTTTTTTACATCCAGTCCCCGCCCTTAAGGATATACATGATAATAAAATGAAATAGGTAAGGAAGCTAGCAGAGGACTGGGGTACAGTGTTTGCTGAAATTTAAAAAAAAATTCAAACCTACCAAATTTGTTCAAAATCATGAGTTTTGAGTCAGAGGCTAGTCTTTCACAAAAAAGTGGTTTTTATTTATGTGGATGTCATAGTACGTGCGGTATGAATATAAGAGTCACATAGAAAAACAGAAGGAAACGAGATTTTTTAAAATACCGGTGTAAGGCCAAAAGGAAATTACAGAGTGTAACGAAAAAATTGGGCAGAAGCACTCAGAGAGAGAGAGAGAGAGAGAGAGAGAGAGAGAGAGAGAGAGAGAGAGAGATCCATTCACACACACATAGACACATGCACGCGCGCGCGCGCACAAACGTACACACACATGCAGTGATACACACACGCACGGGCGCCCGCACGCCCGCGTAAAACACGCACTCTCACACACACGCGCACGCGCGCACACATACGCACACAGAAAAGAGGAGGAGGAGAAGACAAAGAGCTAAGCGTGCACACGCGAACGCACGCGCGCGCACACACATTCACATACACACACACTGAGAGAGAGAATGAGGAGGGCTAAGCGTGCATGGCCCACACGAACATCACCCCCCCCCCCCCCCCTACACACACACACACACACACAGAAGAGGAAGAAGAAGAGGAGGAGGAGAAGAAGAAGGAAGAGGAGGAGGAGGAGGCGAAGAAGGAGGAGGAGAAGAAGAAGGAGGGGGAGGAGGAGGAAGCAGCAGAAGAAGAAGAGGTAGAAGAGGAAGAAGCAGAAGAAGAAGCAGAAGAAGAAGCAAAGAAGAAGAAGAGGTAGAAGAGGAAGAAGAAGAAGAAGAAGAAGATGAAAAAGCAGAATAATAAGAAGAAGAAGAAGCAGAAGAAGAAACAGAAGAAGAAGAAGAGGCAGAAGAAGAAGCAGAAGAATGCAAAGAAGCAGAAGAAGGAGGAGGAGACAAAGAGGGAAGCGTGGAAAGAAAGGGGAAGAAACAGAGAGGGAAGCCAAGGCAGGTCGATCAATAACACAGACAGCCACCGGTACCGACCCCCCCCCCTCCCTCCCTCTCTCCTCTCTCCTCTCTCTCTCTGCTCCCTCTCTCTCTCTTTCTTCTTCCTCATCTGTTGTCTGCTGTCGTCTCTCTGTCTCTCTGTCGTCTCCTTTCTTTCTCTCATTCTCTTCCTCTTCTTTCCTCTCTCTCTCCCCCCCCCTCTCTCTCTTTCCTCTCCCCCCCTCCCCCCTCTCTCTCTTTTTTCTTTCTTTCTCTCTGTCTCTTATCTGTCTGTCTGTCCGTCTCTCTCTCCTCCTCCCTCTCTCTCTGTTTCTTTCTTTCTCTCTCTCTCTCTCTCTCTCTCTCCTCTCCTCTCTTCTCTCTCTCCCTCCCCCTCTCTCTCTCTCTCTTCTCTCTTCTCTTCTCCTCCTCTCTCTCCTCTCTCCTCCTTTCTCTCTCTCTCTCCCTCCTCTTCCTCTCTCTCTCCTCTCTCCTCCCTCTCTCTCTCCTTCTCTCTCTCTCTTCTCTCTCTCTCTCTCCTCCCTCCTCTCTCTCCCCTCTCTCTCTCTCTCTCTCCCCTCCCTCCCTCCTCTCTCTCTGTCTCTCTCTCTCTCTTCTCTCTCTCCTCCCTCTCTCTCTCTCCATCCCTCTCTCTCTCTCTCTCTCTCTTCTCCTCTTCTCCTCTCTCTCCCTCTCTCTCTCTCTCTCTCTCTCTCTCTCCTCTCTCCTC
The DNA here is from genome assembly GCA_028751875.1 of Rapana venosa. Lineage (NCBI taxonomy): Eukaryota > Metazoa > Mollusca > Gastropoda > Neogastropoda > Muricidae > Rapana > Rapana venosa. The sequence goes on along the minus strand of CM054158.1, from coordinate 43,335,797 downwards.
TCCCCCTCTGTCTCTCTCCCTCTCTCCTCTCCTCTCTCTCTCTCCCTCTCTCTCTCTCTCTCTGACAGCAGCTCTTGTAGCAGACGACAGTGTTCAGCCCCCCCCACCCCCCCTGAACCTCCCAGGGGAGCACGGCTGTTGCCCCTGGTTACCTACTGGCTGCCCAAATTTCCATAAATTCTTTCCCTGAAAGATTGGGGAGGGGGTGGGGGGGAGGGTTAGGGGTAGGAGGAGAGTTGGGAAAAGAGAGAGAAGGGGGGGGGGGGGGGAGAAGGAGTGAGGTTTGTTTTTGTGTTTTTATTTATGTGTTCTTTTATATCGAGGATAATGGAATAAGCACTCATGTGCTTTTTTTTTTTTTTTTTTTTTACATCCAGTCCCCGGTTTCGTAATTGTAGTCATCTGTTCCCGCCGGCACGGAATGGCTTACTCTTTCGAAAAGCGGAATTGGATTTAAGGTGTGCGCAAGATGTTCTGCGTGTGTTCGCGCACGGGACTTCGGTTTATAGTCTCATTCGAAGGATGTATGTACGTGTGTGTGTGGTGTGTGTGTGTGTGTGTGTGTGTGTGTTGTGTGTGTGTGTGTGTGTGTGTGTGTGTGTATTTGTGTGTAATTTGATTTAAAGAAAATCATACACACACACACATATGTATATATATATAATATATATATATATATATATATATATACACACACTTATCAAAGAGCAACAACACGCTAAAAGCTTATAATGTGCTCAACAGCAATGATAAAATCAATCTTTAAATTAGGAAGCTGGTAAACATCAATTTGTTCAAACTGTTAGAGTGGATTTTGGTGGTTCTTTGGGGGGGAAACACCTTTCGTAACATATTTTATAATTGTTAGTTTAAATCATCCCTTCACAAGTCACTGCACAGACAAGACATTTTTTGGTAAGGGAAAGGTTAGAACAACATGTAGAAGAAAAAAAAATATAGAAATACATGAAAAAGAAAAGTGGGCAGTAAGAAAGAATGAAAGCGCACGAATGGAATAAATGATAGGAAATTTATTTTAAAAAAAGACATCAGAGAGACTAAGGGAGCACCATCTACATTACATCTCTTATTTCAAAGCACCAAGTAGGTTTCTGTGTACTGACTACGTTATTTGTAGTGTGTGTGTGTTTAAACTTTAAATCATTTTCTTTTAAAGCTAGGGGAGGGGGGTGGGGTAGGTTGGAGTATGGGGAGAGGGAGGGTGGGAGGAAGGGTATAGGGAATGGGTAGAGGGGGGGTAGGGGGTATAAGGTGAGAGGGGGGAGGAGAGTAGGGGGCGAGGGGGTATCAGGTAAGGGGGAGGAGGAGGAGAGTAAGGGGAGGAGTGGGGAGGGAAGAAGGAGATAGTGGGGAGGAGGATGGGGAGAAGGGAGGGGGGAGGAGAGTAGGGGGCGAGGGGGTATCAGGTAAGGGGGAGGAGGAGGAGAGTAAGGGGAGGGAGTGGGGAGGGAAGGAGATAGTGGGGAGGAGGATGGGGAGAAGGGGGTGGGGGGATAAAGTTGGGGAAAGGTAGGAGGGGATAAAGTAAGGGGTAAAAGGGGGTAAGGTAGGGGAGGTAGGTGGGGTACACTCACACAACACACACACACACACACACACACACACACACACACACACACACACACACACACACACACACACACACCTCACACCTTAGGCCAGGTGATGAAAACGGGGATGACTGGATAGATAAGGAGAGGTGGGGGAGGGAAGGAGACGGGGGGGGGGGGGGGGGGGGGGGTTGGATTAGATAGGAATAGTGCTTTTGAGGCAGGATTTCAAGTATCAGGCGTCCTGCTGAGCAGTACGTTTCATCTTATAAGTATGAAGACCGTTCGCCGTTGTTAGCTGTTGTCTGCGCTGCCTCTCTGTGCTAGAGAGCAGCACCCGAAGTAAAGCAGCGAGGAAGGAGATGGCGCCGCCCTCAATAGCTGGCCCTAGTCCTTGATGAGACTATAAACCAGGCTCGTGTCAACGATGCACATCTTTGCGTCACGCGTTAATCCTGTTCTCGCTCTTCAGAGTAGCCATTGTGTGCACGAGGGAACAGATCACAAATTTACAAAACCGCAGACCATGGGAGACTGGATGGAAAAGCCATGACTTTTCCTTATCCTCAATATAAAGAATCATTAAATAAATAAATAGAGAAGCTGAGGTCTCTGATGCCTCACTCCCCTACGACCACATAGGCTATGAGACACTTTTACCTTTACCGTAATTGCTTGGAGGCTCTGATCATCTGAATTTTGTAACAACCAAAGTAGTTTTGACTCCTGCTTCGCTTTCGTGTCTCTCTCTTGTTGGGTAAAGTACAGAAGTTTCTGTTGTTGTGTGTTCTCCAGCTTTACACCCTGGGGGTCACCCAGAACATGCACTCTGACTCATTCATCATCCCACCTGGGAATCACTGTGAGATAGGAAGTACAACCGGATGAGAAGTTTGCGTGTAAGGACTCTTTTCAAGTTACCTCGCCGTACAGGCAGCCATACTCCGACTTCAGAGGATTTTTTTTCCCTCTCCTTTAACAAAGAAGAGTGCAGGTTTTATTATTTATTATTTTATATCGAGGGTAATGGAATAAGCACTCAGGTGTGTTTTTTTACATCCAGTCCCCGTGTGTGTGCGGTTTTGTCAATTTTGTCATCTGTCCCACCGGCACACAATGGCCTAACTCTTTCGAAAAGCGGAACAGGATTTAACGTGTGCGCAAGATGTTGTTAGGTTAAGAGCTTGTCATGGCTGAAGGCAATCTCAATACGACATTTTACAACATAACAACATTTTAGTGTAGGCCTTGGTGATTAGCTGACACAGCTTTTGGCCTGAGCTAGTGAAGTGTTTTTTACGTTTACCTACATACCTAGTGTCTGCTGATGAACTGTACTATTCTGGTGGTCAATGAGTACCAGGGTCTGTCTTCGGGGAAAATGTTGCTGTTTTATCAATCCACTGTATGATTATTTTCGCCGCTATAAATCAATGTGGTATTCTTCCAGTTGCTTTAGGCTTTTGCTGTTCTCTTTTTAAAGGCTCGGCTGCGTGTAGGTGTCCTTGATATTGCTTTGTGTTCAGCTTGTGGTTGATTTTACGCCAGAGCTTGAAGTCCTGTCCAGTTTTTTATAAACAGCTCTTTCGTTTTCATTACGCAATGAAGCATTATGTAATTTCCTTTGTATTTACTAAAGAAAGTCGCGTGTAACACCCCACCCCCCCCCCCCCCATCCCCCCATTCTCAATAGGCCACATGGGGCAATGACCATAAATTGGTCAAAGCGTCAAAGCCTCTTTCTGAGTCTTTCGGATGAGACTATAAACCGAGGCCCCGTATGCGAACGCACGCACGCACGCAGGACATCTTGCGCACACGTTTAAACCCGTTCTGCTTTTCGGAAGAATAGGCCATTGTGTGCCGGTGAGAACGGATGGATAACATTGACAAAACTGCATACACACGGGGACTAGATGTGGGGGACAAAAAGCAGCACATGGGTGCTTATTCCATTATCCTCGAAATAAAAGAATACATTAATAAAATAAATAAATAAATAAGTAAAATAAATAAATAATAGTAAGTATGTTCTTTCGAGCCAGAAGGCCCATAGAGCCGGAGAGCTTATCCCGGTTTCTGTAGCGTTAAGCGAACTGATAGTTTTTTTCACCACCCCTGTGACAGGACGCTAGTCTGTCGCCGGATACTTCCCCAGCAGAGCTGGTACCCACTTGTACACCTGGGTGGAGTCAGGAAAATAGGAGTAAAGTGTCTTTCTCAAGGGCACAACACCGAGCCGAGCGGGGGGATCGAACCCGCGACCTCTGGATCACGAGTTGACCGCCTAAACCACTTGACCACGGTGCCTCCTAAATAAATAAAAGGTAAAGGAGTCCCATAACCTATAAGGTCGTAGGGGAGCGAGGCGTCAGAGACCTCACTTCTCTAGGGGCCAGCATATTGAGGGCGGCGCCCATCTCCTCTCCCTGGCTGCTTTACCTTCCCTGACCCTAAAGAGGGCAGGTACCCATTTACAGCTGGGTGGACTGGGGGAACTGTACTGAAATAAATAAATAAATAAATACAGCGTCTCTGACATGTGCCGTGTGTCACGTGCAGCTGCTGGGCTGTGCTGTCCTCGGGGTGGGCATCTGGATCCGGGTGGACCCCATCGGGGAGAAGTACGTCAGCGAGTCCACCATCCACGCCCTGCACTACACAGCGGGCGCCTTCATGTTCATCGGCGTCGTCATCATGCTCATCGGCTTCCTGGGCTGCTGCGGCGCTGTGCGCGAGAGCCCTTGGATGCTGGGGGCGGTGATGTGGTTGCCCGAGCGTTGTGTGTGTGTGTGGGTGGGGGGTGGGGGGTGGAGGGGGTGTGTGTGTGGTGGGGGGTGTGGGGTGGGAGGGGGGTGTGGTGGTGGGTGTGTGTGTGTGTGGGAGGTGGGGGTGGGGTGGGGGTGGTGGTGTGTGGGGTGGGGGTGGTGTGTGGTGGGGGGGTGGTGTGTGGTGGGGTGGGGTGGGGGTGGTGTGTGTGTGGTGGGGTGGTGTGTGTGTGGTGGGGTGGAGGGTGTGTGTGTGTGTTTGTGTGTGGTGGGGGGGGGGGGGGTGGGGGGGGGGGTGTGGTGTGTTTGTGTGTGTGTCGGGGGGGGGGGGGGGTGTGGTGGGGGTGGTGTGTGTGTTGTGGTGGGGTGGAGGGTGTGTGTGTGGTGTGTGGTGTGTGTGTGTGTGTGTGTGGTGTGTGTGTGGTGTGTGTGTGGTGTGTTGGTGTGTGTGTGTGTGTGTGGTGTGTGTGTGTGTGTGTGTGTGGTGTGTGTGTGTGGTGTGGGTGTGTGTGGTGTGTGTGTGGTGTGTGTTTGTTTGTGTTGTGTGTGTGTGGTGTGGTGTGTGTGTGTGTGTGTGGTGTGTGTGTGTGTGTGTGTGTGGTGTGTGTGTGTGTGTGGGTGTGTGTGTTTGTGTGTATGTGTGTGTGGTGTGGTGTGTGTGTGTGTGGTGTGTGTGTGTGTGTGTGGTGTGTGTGTGTGTGTGTGTGGTGTGTTGTGTGTGGTGGGGGGGGAGGGTGGGGCTTCTTTCTTTTTTCTTCCTTTCTTTCTTTTTTCTTCCTTTCTTATTATTTTTTTTTATAGAGATCAGATTTTCATTTTTTTCCTGTCAGCAACTACAGTGTGATATAATTATAATCATATACGTATAGTCTCAGGGAGGTACTGAATGGGGAATTTTGTTTTGTTTTGTGGGCGGCTTTCTTTTGTTTTAGGGGGCAGGATAGCTCAGTGGTCAGAGAACTGACTCTCCCCAAGTTAAGCAGTATCGAGCGCGGGTACCTCTTGGATTGGGTGGACCGTTTGCGTGCCTTGGCTTCTGTACAGTCCCTCAGTTCACCCAGCTATAAATTGGGTACCTGCTCTCTTTAGGGTCAGGGAAGGTAAAGCAGCGAGGGAGAGGAGGAGATGGGCGCCGCCCTCAATATGCTGGCCCTAGAGAAGTTGAGGTCTTTGACTCCTTGCTTCCCAACGAACTTACAGGTCATGCGAATACCTTTACCTTTTTTGTTTTGTTTTTAAAAGGTAAAAGGTAAAGGAGTCCCATAACCTATAAGGTCGTAGGGGAGCGAGGCGTCAGAGACCTCACTTCTCTAGGGCCAGCATATTGAGGGCGGCGCCCATCTCCTCTCCCTCGCTGCTTTACCTTCCCTGACCCTAAAGAGGGCAGGTACCCATTTACAGCTGGGTGAACTAGGGGAACTGTACCGAAACCAAGGCGCGCAAACGGTCACCCATCCAAGTGGTAACCACGCTCGACGCTGCTTAACTTGGCTGGGGGAAAGCGAGTGCTCCGACCACTGAGCTATCCCGTCCCCTTTTGTTTTTAGGGGTGATTTTATGGATGTTGTTGTAGGTAGGAGAAGGAGTGGGTGGATTTAGAGGTAGGTTGTTTTCCTTTTTCTTTTGGTGGGGCCCTCAGGAGGGGGGTGGGGTGGGGGGGGGGGGGGGTGTAGATGGTTCTGGTGGTTTTGTTGTTAGTTTTGTGTGTATGTGTGTGCTTCGCGCGTTTGTGTGCGTGCGTGTGTTGTTGTTGTTGTTGTCTTCAATTTAACGTCTGTTCACTCTAAGTGATATTATAGTGGAAGTCGTCTGTTCACTCTAAGTGATATTATACGAGGGAAATAGAAAGAGTAGTGGAAGTAGGGACATGAAGGAGTGGAAGGAGAAAAGGTTAAGAAATAGCATCAGTGTTGGTATTTTTGTGAGAGAAAAAAAACACCCTAGAAAAGTAATGATAATACTTTTAAACAGGAGCAAAATATAAACTCAACAATGTGGAAACATGAAATAACAATAATGTAACTACAATAAATATTCAAGTGGGCTATGCAATAAACATCTGGCAATGGCAAAGGCTAGCTTTGAATTTTCAAATACATTTTCCAGAGACTGTTCAGAAAATGTAGGTAAAAAAGGTTTTACAATAGGGCACTCAAATGTGATATGAGCATTGGAAATGCGTGTGTGTGTGCGTGTGTGTGTGTATGTACGTGTGTGTGTTAGTGTATCCTTATACAAGTGTGATCTACCTGTGTTCCAGTTCTTCATTCTCCTGTTCATCATCTTCACTGCGCTGCTGGGGCTGGGCATCTGGGCCGTGGTGGAGAAAGAAGTGGTAAGCCAGGGCCAGGTAATGGTGACGTAGGTAGTGACGGCATGACTGTGTCGTGCATGACGTCACGGAGATGAGATGACGTCGCGTCGTGCATGACGTCACGGAGATGAGATGACGTCGTGTCGTACGTGACGTCATGGAGATAGTCGTGTCGTGTGTGACGTCATTGAGATGACGTTATGTCGTTTATGATGTTGAGCTGTCACGTCGTGCGTGACGTCATTGAAATGAGATGACCTCATGTCGTGCATGAGGGCACTGAGATGAGATGACGTCATGTCGCGCATGACGTCATTGAGGTGAGACGACGTCATGTCGTGCATGACGTCATGGAGATGAGATGACTGGGCAAAGATGACTTGGTGGAACATTGTGCATGGGTATCAGCAAAGTGAGCCTAGAGTTCTTTGTCAAAGACTTTGTTGCTTATTCCTAGCGTCAAGGCCTTGTCTGTCCACTGCAGGATGTAGCTCTCCCTCTGTAGCAGCCATCCCTCCCTCTGTAGCAGCCATCCCTCCCTCTGTAGCAGCCCTCTGTAGCAGCACTCCCTCCCTCTGTAGCATTCCTCCCTCCCTCTGTAGCAGCCCTCCCTCCCTCTGTAGCAGCACTCCCTCCCTCTGTAGCAGCACTCCCTCTGTAGCAGCACTCAGCAGCACTCCCTCCCTCTGTAGAAGCACTCCCTCCGTCTGTAGCAGCCCTCCCTCCCTCTGTAGCAGCCCTCCCTCCCTCTGTAGCAGCCCTCCCTCCCTCTGTAGCAGCCCTCTGTATCAGCACTCCCTCCCTCTGTAGCGGCCCTCCCTCCCTCTGTAGCAGCCCTCTGTATCAGCACTCCCTCCCTCTGTAGCAGCACTCCCTCCCTCTGTATCAGCACTCCCTCCCTCTGTAGCGGCCCTCCCTCCCTCTGTAGCAGCCCTCTGTATCAGCACTCCCTCCCTCTGTAGCAGCACTCCCTCCCTCTGTAGCAGCCCTCTGTATCAGCACTCCCTCCCTCTGTAGCGGCCCTCCCTCCTCTGTAGCAGCCCTCTGTAGCAGCACTCCCTCCCTCTGTAGCAGCCCTCCCTCCCTCTGTAGCAGCCCTCTGTATCAGCACTCCCTCCCTCTGTAGCAGCACTCCCTCCCTCTGTAGCAGCCCTCCCTCCCTCCCTCTGTAGCAGCCCTCCCTCCCTCCCTCTGTAGCAGCCCTCCCTCCCTCTGTAGCAGCATTCCCTCCCTCTGTAGCAGCACTCCCTCCCTCTGTAGCGGCCCTCCCTCCCTCTGTAGCGGCCCTCCCTCCCTTCGTCCCTCCCTCCCTTCGTCCCTTCCTGTCTTGTGCTTCTCTGTGTCATGTCACGCCCGTGTCTTTCCTGATGTCCTCAAGCCAGCTTTGTCTGCCAGAGGTTCTGTGGTCGTGTCACGACTGCTGTTCTATGCGCCTTTGGGAGTACTTACCCCTGAGAAAATCAGATTTAATTCAAAACTTAAAACGAGTTCTTACCTTAGGAAGTCAAAGTTTGCGTAGAAATCTATGATGTAGTGTACGGGATAGGTGAGATGCGCACACGCCATATTTCACAGGTTATCATTTCAAGGTGATAGAACTAACTACAAAGTGTAATTTTCTGTAATACCAGTTCATGAATAATATGAATCCTATCTCAAACGTCCATGGGTGTACAAAGCAACCTGCAAGCACATAATCTTGTTGAAATACTGAATTCAGTTCCTACACAAGATGTTTATGGAATCACAGTTTGTGTCTGGGATAAAATCAGAGTTACAGGGTTGAGCATCAATCCCCTGTTCACGGAAACTGCATCATAACATTCTTCACAAACCTCAACTTCCCAAGATCATGAAATTTTAAGTTTAGAATTCCATTTCTTAATAATCTACAGAAATTATTTTATTTATCTTTTTAAACAAAATCAATCTTTTATTCTGAGGATAATGGAATAACCACTCTTGTGCTTTTTTTCATCCAGTCCCTGTGTGTATGCAGTTTTGTAAATTTTGTCATCCATTCCCACTGGCACACAATGGCCTACTCTTCCAAAAAGTGGAATGAGTTTTAATGTGTGTGCAAGATGTTCTGTATGCGTTCGCACACGGGACCTTGGTTTATAGTCTCAACCGAAGGACTTTTGGGGAGAGTGGAGTTGGCACTGATGTTAACCCCAGAGGAAAAAATCCTCTTCAATGGGAATTGAACCCGGATCAGCAGATCACGAGCACATCACGCTAACCACCAGGCTGTCCTGTCCCCGAAACTATATGAAACGTGAGACTTTCAAGTTGGCTCCAAAAGGTCAATGAATAAACGATACAAAATGCTTGAATATTTCCATTCAGTGATTTTTTTTATGAACTGAGCAGAAGGGGGAAAAATATATCAGAATTGTTCAGCAGTGAGTTATCTCGTTGCTGACTCTGCAAAAAATGACTAAAGGAATATGTGGAGTTTTTCTCTTTAAATAATTTTTGATAACCAGAATGCCTGTTGAGTGATTAGGTTACTAACTAAACTAACTGTTGACTGATTGAATGACTGACTGACTATCCACTCCAGCTAATGACCCATGGGAAGAAGTAAATAAACCATAAAATTGACTGACCATCAAAAAAGTAACATGCTGATATAAATATCTTGACTGATTGAATAACTGACCAATTTGCGAACTTACTTGCTGTTTAATTAACTTAGCCAACCAAGCCATTAGCCAGCAGACAAGCTACTAGGCAACTAATCAGGCAATTCACCAAGCAACCCAGTAATGAAGCAGTTAACTTGCCAACTAATCAACTCTGTGAATGAAGGAGCAAGAGAAGGGACAAGAGCTGTCTATAATTATTGCCTGACAGTGTTGCATGTTTTATGCATGAACACGATGGTGGGCTCTTATTCATTCCAAAATATGTCGGCTTGTGCATATGGAATGATGATGACAATGATGATGGGGGTGATGGTGGTGGTGGTGATGTTGATGGTGGTGGTGATGATGATGATGATTGTGATGGTGAAATGGTTATGATGATGAAAAATGGTGACAACGATGACGACGATGATGATGACTGATGATGATGACGACAACAATGTTGATGCTGATGATGATATTGATGATGATGGTGATGATATTGATGTTGCTGATGAAGATTGCAATGCTGCTGCTGCTGCTGGCGATGATGTTGTTGTTGAAGATGATGATGATAATGACTGTGGCGATGATGTTGATGCTGCTGCTGCTGCTGCTGCTGCTGCTGCTGCTGCTGCTGCTGATGATGATGATGATGATGATATGTTTCAGCTCAGAACGAAGGTAGGCGACATGCTACAGGATGCGGTGGATGATTACTACTCGGACCCTCACAGCAAGGCCTATATGGACACCATGCACGAAGTGGTCAGTACTCAACCCCACCCCATCCCGCCCCTCTCTTTACCTGTTCTGAACAAACCATGAAGTTATGTTGTAGGGCATTCCTCAGCTTAACACCTTGATGGTCACTCTGAACATGCACTCTGACTCACCCATCTCACCTGTTTTATTTTTTTAATTATATTTTATTCTTTTATATCGAGGATAATGGAATAAGCCCTTATGTGCTTTTTTTTTTTACATCCAGTCCCCGTGTGTATGCGGTTTGTAAATTCTGTCATCTGTTCCCACCGCCACACAATGGCCTACTCTTACGAAAAGCGGAACAGGATTTTAACGTGTGCTCAAGATGTTCTGCGTGCGTTCGCACTCGGGGCCTCAGTTTTATAGTCTCATTCGAAGGACTTTTGGGGAGAGTGGAGTCTGCACTGATGTTAACTCCAGGGGAAAATATCCCCATGAATGGGAATCGAACCTGGGTCATCAGATTGCTAGTGCAACACTCTAACCAGTAGGCTATCCTGTCCCCCATAAGTAAGATTGTAAGTATGAACTGAATCTGCTCATGTTTTAATTTTTTTTTTTAAAGTATCTCGCCACACAGGCAGCCACACTCCCATCTTCAGAGGATTTTTAAAATTTTTCACTAACCATGAAAGAAGAGTGCAGGTTGTTTTGTTAAGAGTTTGTCATGGATGAAGACAATCTCAACATAACATTGTTAAAGTGTAACAACGTGTTAGTGTAGGCCTTGAGTCTTTGCTGAGATTTTATTTATTTATTTATTTTATTTTGTTAATTTTTCTACTACTTTAATTCATATCAGATTTCTCTGCGTGAAATTCGGGCTGCTCTCCCCAGGGAGAGCGTGTTGCCACAAGAGCAGCGCCACCCATTATTCTTTTTTTCCTGTCTCCAACTGTATTTGTTTCCCTATCAGACTGGCTTTTTACAACAGAATTTTGCCAGGGACAACTCTCTTGTTGCTGTGGGTTCTTTTACATGCGCCAAATAATTTTGTGTAACACACGGAACCTCAGTTTATCGTCTCATCTGAAAGACTAGCATCCAGACCACTACTCATGGTCTAAGGAATGGGGGGAAAAGTTTCGGCCCAAACGGGGATCGAACCACCGCAGACTTCCAACGCGGACTTTTCGCTTTCTAGGCAGGCACGTTACCTCTAGACCACTGATCAGTAACTGACACAGTTTTGTTGACCTGGGCCATGTTTATGAAGTATCATTTGTTTTTCGTTGGTTGGTTGGTGGGTATTTTTGGGTTTTAAAAAATTTTTTTCTTTGTTTTTGTTTTCTTTTGTATTTGTGTGTTTGTGGATGGGGATGGGGGGGGGGGGGGGGGGGGGGGGGGGTATGGGATTGTGGTGATTGTGAGCGCTTTTGTTTGATTAGTTATGGTTTAAAAAAAAGATTTGAGGTTTTTTCCTACCTTTTTATTTTTTTGCAGAAAGACTTACAAGATAATTATCTCTCTCTTCTCTCTCTCTCAATCTCTCTCTCTCTCTCTCTCTCTCTCTCTCTCTCTCTCTCCTCTCTCTCTCTCTCTCTCTTCTCTGTCTCTCTCTTTTGTGTCTGTCTCTGTCTGTCTGTGTTGTCTCTGTTCTCTGTCTCTCTCTCTCTCTCTTCTTTCTCTCTCTTCTCTGCTCTCCTCCCTGCTAAGTTTTGCATGTCTGGCCTCTTGTCGTGCTCTGATCATCGCAGCTTTTTTTGCTCATTGACGTCACACAATTCGTTCATCTCTGAATCCTCAGCCAACTAGACGAAAGTGATGGCTGGGTGACCAGGAAGAAAAAGAAGAAAAAGTGGCTCGAAACAAGAGGGAATTTAGCACAAAAATTCAAGAACAAAAAGATTTGGGATGTGGAGAAGTGTTGGGATGCTGAGGTATGGACGTTGACAATGACAAAATTCTTTTATTTCGAGGATAATGAATAAGCACCCGTGTGCTTTTTTACATCCAGTCCCCGCCCTTAGGGATATATATATAATAATAAAATAAAATAAAGCCCATACCAATACACTCACACAGTATACGGGGAAAAAATATCATACACAAAAGCCCCCCCACAAAAATCACCGAAAAGAGAGAGAGAGAGAGAGAGAGAGAGAGAGAGAGAGGAGAGAGAGAGAAGAGAGAGAGAAGAGAGAGAGAGAAAGAGAGAGAGAAAGAGAGAAAGCCACAACAAGCAAGAAAGAAAGCAAAACAGAAAACACAAAAAAACAACTGAGAAAATAGCAAAGAAACCAAGAGCAAAACAAAAGCGGCAACAACAACAAGGGTGGACCATGAGTGGTGGTCTGGGTGCTAGTCTTTCGGATGAGACGATAAACCGAGGTCCTGTGTGTTACAAAAATATATTTAGCTCACGTAAAAGAACCCACGGCAACAAGAGAGTTGTCCCTGGCGAAATTCTGTAGAAAAAAGCCACTCTGATAGGGAAACAAATACTGTTGCAGACCAAAAAAAAAAAAGGGTGGCGCTGCTCTTGTGGCGACGCGCTCTCCCCGGGGAGAGCAGCCCGAATTTCATGCAGAGAAATCTGACGTGACTTAAAGGGGTATAAATAAATAAATAAATAATAAATCCCCCCCCCCTCCAACAAAAAAAATGAGGCACCGTGGTCGAGTGGTTTAGGCAGTCAACTCGTGATCCAGAGGTCGCGGGTTCGATCCCCGCTCGGCTCGGTGTTGTGTCCTTGGGAAAGACACTTTACTCCTATTTTCCTCACTCCACCCAGGTGTACAAGTGGGTACCAGCTCTGCTGAGGAAGTATCTGGCAACAGACTAGCGTCCTGTCACAGGGGTGGTGAAAAACCATCAGTTCGCTTAACGCTACAGAAACCGGGATAAGCTCCGGCTCTATGGGCCTTCTGGCTCGAAAGAACATACTTTTTTCCAACAAAAAAATGAAGGCACTGGCAGGTCTGCAGGCCGGGAGGGAGGTCAGTGGACGAAGTGATGATGGGCTGCACAATTATGGGGTGTTTCAGTTTGAATGCTGCGGGGCTCGGCAGGGTTCCAAGGACTTTGAACAACACCAGGAGGTTCCTGACTCCTGCCAGTACGAAACCAGGGACACTGTGAGTGTGTGTGTGTACTGTGTGTGTGTACTATGTGTGTGTGTACTGTGTGTGTACTGTGTGTGTGTGTACTGTGTGTGTGTGTTGTATGTGTGTGTGAGTGTGTGTGTTGTATGTGTTGTGTGTGTACTTAGTGTGTGTGCACTGTGTGTGTTGTGTACTGTGTGTGTGTACTGTGTGTGTTGTGTACTGTGTGTGGGTGGGTGGGGGGGGGGAGGGTTGAGTGTTGTGTGTGTGTGGGGGGGGGGGGGGATTGAGTGTGTGTGTTGTGTTTGTGTGTACTGGTGTGTGTGTGTGTTGTGTACTGTTTGTATGTGTGAGGGGGGGGGGGGGGTGAGTGTGTGTATGTGTGTGTTGTATGTGGGTGTGTGTTTGTGTGAGGGGTGTGTGTGTGTTACTGTGTGTTGTGTGTGTGTGTGTGTGTGGGGGGGGGGGGGGGGTGTTGAGGGGATTGGGTGTGTTTTGTGTGTGTATTGTGTGTATGTTGTATGTAAGTGTGTGTGTGGGGGGGGGGGGGGGGAGGTGTGTGTGTTGTGTGTGTGTTTGTGAGGGGTTTGTGTTCAATTCAATTCAACATCTGTTAATTTTAAGTGATATTAGGATGTGTGTGTTTTTGTGTGAGTGTGTGTGTGTGTTCAATTCAATTTAACATCTGTTCACTGTAAGTGATATTGGGGTGTGTAAATGTATGTGTGTGTGTGTGTCTGTGTTGAATTCAATTTAACGACTGTACACTTTAAGTAATATTGTGTGTGTGTATGTGTGTGTGAGAGAGACAATGTGTGTGTGAGTGTATATGTATGTGAGTGTATTTGTGTGTGTGTGTCTGAGAGAGAGTGAATGTGTGTGTTTGTTTTTTATTTTTTATTTTTTTTATTTTATTCTTTTATTTCAAGGATAATGGAATAAGCTCTCATGTTCTTTTTTCATCCAGTTCCCATGCACATGCAGTTTTGTCAGTTTTGTCATCCATTCCCACCGGCACACAATGGCCTACTCTTCTGAAAAGCGGAAAGGGTTTTAAAATGTGCGCAAGATGTTCTGCATGTGTTTGCACATGGGACTTTGGATTTTAGTCTCATCCGAAGGACTTTTGGGGAGAGTGGAGTCAGCACTGATGTTAACTCCAGAGGTGTGTGTGTGCGTGTGTGTGTGCGTGTGTGTGTGTGTGTGTGTGTGTGTGTGTGTGTGCATGTGCATGTGTGTGTGTTGTGTGTGTTCATTTCAATTTAACATCTGTTCACTCTAAGTGATATTAGGGTGAGTGTGTTTGTGTAAGTGTATGTATGTATGTGTGTGTGTGTGTGTGTGTGTGTGTGTGTGTGTGTGTGTGTGTGTGTGAGTGAGAGAGAGAGAGAGAGAAACAACAAATATAGAGAAAGAAAAAAAAAAGAGATGTGTGTGTTTGTGTGTGTGTTTGTTTGAAACAGCAAATAAAGAGAAAGATTTTTTTTAAAAAGACAGACAGTGAAAAATAAACAGTGAGAGACAGACAGACAGAGACAGGAGATGTCAGTGTAGATCTGTCAGTATATTCACATTTTCTCAGCATGTTTTTATCTGTCCCTATGATGCATGCATCCGTGATGTCCCTAAGTGGTTCTTGTGCTGTTAACTGGTTCATTTGCGTGAACCCGGTCCACAAGTAAGCAGAATGTATTTTTAAACTGCTTAGTTCATTGTAGGGGAGGGGATAGCTCAGTGGTCAGAGCACTCGCTTCCCCCCAGCCAAGGTTAAGCAGCATTGAGCGTGGTTACCACTTGGATGGGTGACCGTTTGCGTGCCTTGGCTTCAGTACAGTCCTCCAGTTCACCCAGCTGTAAATGGGTACCATCAGGGAAGGTTGTCATCCGTTCCCACTGGCACACAATGGCCTACTCTTCCGAGAAGCGGAAATGGTTTTAACATGTGCGCAAGATTTTTGTTTGCTTTGCACACGGGACCTCGTCTATATTCTCATCTGAAGGATTTTTGTGGGGGGAGGGGGAGGGGGGGGGGGGGGGGGGGGGGAGGTGTGTGGAATGGAGAAGGCACTGCACTGATGTTAACTCCAGAGATAAAAATCCTTTTGAAGAAGATTCAAACCCAGGTCATCATTTTTCTATGGAAATATGAGAAGGCTCTTGTGGTTGGATGGCTTTACATTAATTAAAGCGGATCGTGCTGGTTCGGTTTACAGCCCTGTGAGAAGAAATTCTTCGCTTTCCTGACCGCCATCTTCATCGTAGCAGCTGGAGTGGCCATTGGCGTGGCCTTCATCATGGTCAGTTCTTTTATTTCTTGCCTAGTAACCTGACTTTTTAGTGTTGGGCGTTCCCCAGCTTAATGCACTGGGGGTCACCCAGAACATTCTGACTCACTCATCTCACCTGGGAAACACTGTGAGCTGGAAAGAACACACTGGATGAGAAGTTTGCGTGTAGGACTGATCATTCATTCATTCATTCATTCATTATCCTTTTATTTTGAGGATAATGGAATAAGCGCACGTGTGCTTTTTTTTTTACAACCAGTTCCCATGTGTATGCAGTTTTGTAAATTTTGTCATCCGTTCCACCCCCACCACCCCGGCACACAAATGGCCTACTCTTACAAAAAGTGGAACAGGTTTTAACATGTGCACAAGATGTTCTGCATGCATTCATACATGGGACCTCATCCAAAGGAATTGGGAAGGGGGGGGGGGGGGGAGTGGAGTTGGCACTGATGTTAACTCCAGAGGAAAGATCATCTTGAACGAGATCTGAACCCAGGTCAGCAGATCACAAATACATCACTCTAACCACCAGGCTATCCCGTCCCCCCTGATTTCAAATACCTAGCCACATGGGCATCCATTGTGTGACTTAAGAGGATTTTACTCTCCTTTAACCTTTTCCCTATGGGTAACCCGCTATAGGGTAACCAACCATCTACTAACCCTTCCCTTTTTATCACCCACTACTGGGTTATGGTAGCATACAAATGTGCACAGTGCACGTGTACTGGGAAAGAGGGTCTCTCTCTATCTCTCTCTCTCTAACCCAAGTTCACTTTTTGTTGGTGTGTCCAGTATATTGTGAAATTAGGGGAAAATACTTACCTCGTAAATTTTTCTCTTGACCATCAGGGTTTGCAGTGACACTTTTGATGGCCAGTGAAAAACATTCTAAAGCACTTGCATGGTATATATTCGAAGCTTTTCAAAAGAGGCGAAATGAAACGGAAAAACCATGACAGACTTCTCAAATCAACCAACATGTTTATTGTTGTGAAAACGTGGAAGATCTTGATTATTTCATTTTTGGTATGCCATTCGTATATTAATGAGAATGAGCTTATTTGCATTTGTAAGGGCATGTGTGTATGGTGTGTGTGCATGCATGCACATGTGTTTGTGTGTAATTATAGGTGTGTGAGTGTGTGTGTGTGCGCACGCGCACGTGTGTGTGCGTGTGTGTGTAAGTATGTGCGTGAGGGAGAGAGAGGGAGAAAGAGAGAGAGAGTGCACATTAGACTGAACTTTACATGCAACCTTGAAATTGTTGCCAAATTAATGTGAAGTGTTTTACTTTCATTTGTCTGGCTTTCAAGATGTTCTGAACCCCATGTCATGGGTATATGGCCTGGTACATTTAATGTACCCTGTTCCGAGTTCTCTCTCTCTCTTACTTAAGGTGAGGATAGTGTTAAAAGGAGAGTGCAGATAGTGGTTATGCTGGACCCTTGTCATGACTGAAGACAGTGTCAACATAGCATATCAAAGCATAACACCACTGTAATGACTGTAGACCTCAGCTGACGTCAGTAACCGACACAGCTTTTGACCCGGGCCAGTGACTGGACTTCTGTCCTAACTCCTTCAGGAGTTTTTGACTTTTTTTTTTTAAAATGATCAATGCCTTAGAGCAACAACGGTCTATCGACAGAGCCACCATTTTTGAAAGTTTTGAGATACACTCATTTGAAAAGTTTGAAAGGTCAGAACAAATTGAGGATTGAATGGAAGTATTCAGTTTTTGGAAAGAGGATGGGTATTGATGCGATCTTTATCATAGCATCTTTATGTTGTAATACATGTAGAAGAAAGCGCATAAATTCATATTTACAACTGGTGATCTTTTTTTGCCCAGAATTTTCTTGCAGTCTGCATGTGAAACTTTGATGTCCACTAATTCTGGTCCTCTCAAAGCAATGCTAGGCTAGACTAGTGCAGAAAGTGGAATTTCCAGTAAAGGTCAGGATAGCAAAAACACTGGCAGTGAAGGTAGACCATGCTTGCAGAGAAAATACAGGGGATGGCACAAAGCTTGACCCTCTTTCCCAGATAAGATCACATTCCAGCCATCAGCTTTCAGCAGGAACAACCACACAACCTCCAGACCTGCCAGTGTTACATAAACCCTGCCCAGCAGTCCAAGTGTATCCACTCCTAGGCAAGAAGGGTTTGCACAGCTGGATGTCCGCTGTTGCAGACCCCTGTCCCAGATAATTGGCATTAAAGCCTTTAGAGGGATGGTGTGTGGTAGTCCAGTGTACCCTGTGAAATTTGCTAGGTTAATTTTGTGCAACAAAGGTTTTCTTCAAATATCTTTGAAATTAATAAAACTTTTATTAATTTTCATACTTTTGTCATCTGAAAGTTTACAGTAGATTCTACCAAATATGAAAAAATTGAAAAATGCTATTTTTTCCCCTGATAAACCGTTGTTACTCTAAGGCATCGTGATGTGTGCATTTCTTGTTGACGAATCAAAGAAAAATTCCTCTTGAAAATATTTTGGAAACTGTCTTTATCACGTTGCAAATCATTATCGCAATACAGAATACTACAGTATACTGCCAATAAGAGAAATTACAAGAAACATTTATTCCAAGAAAAGAAGGGTTGCTTTTAAAAGGTGACAAGCACCAAATTGGTGATGGGTTTTATGTATTATAAATAATTCTGCGCATTCAGCGGTAAAAGAAGACTATGACATAGCTGCCAGCCATTACTTTGTTGTTGTTCTTGTTCTTGATGGAATATTTCCATCTTTTTGCTGTGATTTTGGTTTTCCAGTAGAGAGAGAGAGAGAGAGGGGGGGGGGGGGGAGAGGTAGAGAGAGACAATGACAATGACAGATTCTGTTATTTTGAGGATAATGAATAAGCACCCATGTGCTTTTTTACATCCAGTGCCCACTTTTCCATAGGAATACATCATATGATAATAAAATAAACCCAAATACCCATACACTCACAGAGAGATAGAGAGAGAGAGAGAGAGAGAGAGAGAGAGAGAGAGTAGAGGATATTTCTGGCTATCTAAAGTCAATAATATGAGGTATGGTTTGTTGTGTGCATTATCAATATGATAATGCATATCTTGTGTTAATGTCAGTATGATATAAGGTTTTTTTGTTGTGTTGCTTGTCAAGATGATGTATGGCATGTTGTGCTAACTGTCAAGATGATGTAAGGTTTTGTTGTGCTAACTGTCAAGATGATGTAAGGTTTTGTTGTGTTGCTTGTCACTGTGACATATGGGTTGTTATGTTAACAGATCCTGGGAATGATATTCTCCATAACCCTGTGTTGTGCCATCCGATACAGCAATTCGTGAGTTCCTCCGTCTGTCTGTCTCTCTTTGTGTGTCTCTCTGTCTGTCTGTCTCTCTCTGTGTCTCTTTGTCTCTCTCTCTGTGTCTCTTTGTCTCTCTCTGTGTCTCTTTGTCTCTCTCTTTGTCTCTCTCTGTGTCTGTCTCTTTGTCTCTCTCTGTGTCTCTCTTTGTCTCTCTCTCTCTGTCTGTCTGTCTTCTTTCTTTGTCTCTGTCTCTGTCTGTCTGTCTGTCTTCTCTCTCTGTCTCTGTATCTCTCTCTGTCTCTTTGTCTCTCTTTCTGTCTCTCTCTGTCTCCCTTTGTCTCTCTCTCTCTGTCTGTCTGTCTTCTCTCTCTCTTTCTGTCTATCTCTCTCTCTCTTTTCTCTCCCTCTGTGTGTGTGTCTCTCTCTGTCTCTCTGTCTTTCTCTCTCTGTCTGTCTTCTCTGTCTCTCTGTCTCTCTCTCTCTGTCTCTGTCTGTCTGTCTGTCTGCCTGTCTGCCTCTTTCTCTGTCTTCCTCTGTTTCTCTCTCCCTCTCTCCTACAATTACTCTTGTGTGTTATAGATGTGAGTGTGCCTCTACACCGTGTGTTTGTGTGTGTGTGCGCACGCACGCACAGCGTGCAAATCCCACATTACTCAGTCAAGGGTGCTAAATTTAGCCCACCCCTTTCTTTTACCTAGTCCAAGTGTGGTCAGTTCCTGCTATAATTAGCACCAGCTGGGATAGAATGGATAGCAGCTGAGAGCAGCTGAATGTGGGGGAAACTGACAGCTGTAGCGCATGTGTGCTGTGTGCGTGTGTGAGAGTGAGTGTGTGTGTGTGGCTTTTTAGCATTCTGCTTTTAAATAATGTATATCTTAGCATTCTGCTTTCAAATAATGTATATTTTAGCATTCTGCTTTCAAATAAAAATTTAGCATTGTTATTTCATTTTGCTTTATGTGTATATTTCAGGGCATAAAAGAAAACTCACCTCGGCAACAAACCCCTTCCGAGTCTTGCAGCCCTTTGAGCAATATGGCCTACACTTCAAGGGAGACAGAAAGGCACTGGATGACTCGGGTCAGGCAGAGTTATGACCCATTGAACTTGCCAATTCATTTGCATTTGTGAATCAGCATAATGCAGTTTTATCATTGAAAGTGACCAGTTGGAGGGGAAAAACAGAAAGCAACAAATTCTTTGTCTTGCAGAAAATGTTTTGGTTTATTACAAATGTACCAATATCGAGTTTGATTATTGTTTGTTGTGTTCACTACATGGAAACCAATGTAGGTTTTAAGATTTTTGTGGGAGTTACTGCAGGTTTGGTAAGGGTGAAGGTTGTTTACGTCATTTAGAGTTGGACTTAAAACTGCAAGGAAAAGGAATTCAAATCTAGTTTATCTAGAATTCGGAGCTATTGTCAGAAATAGGGAGTTTGTGGAAACAGCGAAATTCTCAGTGTAATCAAAACCTTGCAATCTTTGAGTTAGCCTATGCTGAATATGGTTGGTCTGTCTTATTTTGAATGAATTTTTCAATAACATCAAGAACACTTCAGTTTTGACTTCCATATTTCATGATGACAAGCAAAGAAGCTGATATGAAAAGTGTATATTCTGGTTGATCATAAAAATATTTTTTACAATTTGAACTAGCCAAATCTTGCAAAAATCTTCATAGGTGTCCCCACAGGACTATGGGGTAGGTAACGGTGAAACTAGTTTAAAAAAAATATATTGAAAATGACATAATAACAGGTCAGCTTGCAATTAGGATTTATGGCGAGATTTCAGTAAACTCTTTTCTGATTCCGAAAATTTAAGGTACTTTGATTTGACAGACTGTAGGTGAAGAAATATGACTGAAAAGTCTTTGTTTTGCAAAAGGAATGAAACTCATGGGTATGTAAGCACAGGGGTTGATGACGATGATGTGGACAGTGATTCCAGACTGACGTTTTAGCATGTCTGCTGCAGTTGTGTCTTCTGGGAACAAGTGTCAACCATTCATCAGCATTTTTTTGTTTTTTTGAGTCATATGGTGACTATTGCCATTATTTAAAAAATCCACAATCATCCATTGCTTTTTTGGGTTTATACCCCTGTACTTAACTGTCTAATCATACACTTGACATATAGGTCTTTTTTTTAAGATAAACATTTTGATAGCAGATTTCTTACACGCAAAGTTACCTTGGAACATTTTTTGTGAACTTGTGTTTCCTTTTTTATACTTATGATTATGCTGACCAAATATTATTCAAGGTATGACAGTGTAGGTGAAAGGAATACTTCTATAGGCCTGCTTTGTGAGGAATCAGGGAGTGTAGGCTGTCCCTGTTGCTGCAGTGGTTACAGAAACCCCAACCCAAGCAGGTGTATCACTGTGCTTCATATTGTCATCCACAGGACAGGCTAAGGACTGGTGAGAACTCATGGGGAAGTTCCCTTCAAACAGAAAGCTTACAAGAGGCTCGAACCTGCCTCCACAGGTCACAATTTTCACGTTCTAACCACGGAGCTGTTTGTATCCCCCCCCCCCCTGGTATCCCACGTTGGAAAAGTAGTTTCAGTGGCAGCAGAATCTCTCCTCTCTCATCAGCAGGAATTAAGTTGTTAGATTGCCGGGCATTCCTCAGCTTAACACCACGAGAGAGTCACCCAGAATAGGACTCCCTGCATTGCTCACCACTCCTTTGCCTGGATTCCCTAAGTACACGTCAGGTGAGACATTTGTTAGTACGGCTGTTTTCAAGTTCCTTGCCGCAGAGGCAGCCACACTACCAGCTTCAGAGAAATTGACCTCCTGGAATACAGGTTGTAATGCCAAGAGCTTGCCGTGGATGAAGAGGATTAATTTTCACGATAACATTTTAAAGCGTGACACCGTTTTAGTGCAAGACTTGGCTCTTGGCTGATAACCGATAACTGACACAGCGTTTGACCAGGACCAGGGTGGGCCGTGGGGGAAAGTTAAGAGCTTTTGAAACTGAGTCCACTGTTGAGTCTATTGTGAAGTTTACAGCTTTGACTGTGTGGAATATGTTCCTATTCGTGTTTAGATCTGTCTTTTTTAGTAGTATTATTACTATTCCAGATTATATTTAGTTTTGGATGGTGTATGCTCAAAGCAAGCAAGTATAAATAGTAATTTTTATGTTTTTGCTGCTGCTAACAGAGTACATGTTCTTTTTTTAAAATTAGTATTATATCCCTTTGTACAGCCGATTGACAATAATGGCAAATGTACTGCAAGGGATATCATGGTCAATTTTTTTTTGACTGGCACATGCAGGTTGTCTTTGTTGTCAAACTGACCATTTCTTTGTTCCAGAGTAATACTGTGGCATTTTTATGTCTTTTCAATGTCATACCATTGTCTGCAATGACTGTATGACCCTTCTACTGTCTCAGAACTGTTGTTTCGATGTTTGGCAAACGTAATAGGTGTCATTTTTTTCCCCCATCTCTCCTAACTGCCATTTTCTTGTACCAGAAGAATGGTATGTGTTGTGTGTGTGTATGTATTTCTCCTCCATGTTCCTTTTTCGAGATTTTTGGCTTCTGTCACTGTTTGTGGTTGTAGACTAACATAGTTTTTGTCCGAAGAAATGATACATCAACAACAACAAAAATCTCCCCTCCCCCTTCCCCAAATTTCAGAACAACAATGCTGTGAAGAGATCATAGCAATAATTTTAAAATTCCCAGCAATTGCGTCGTACATTAGCGGCAACTAGCGGTGTGTATATTTTGCCTGTTGCTGCTGTCTTCTGTTTCCTGAAGCTCGTGTTGTAACTGTGGTAACTGGAAGACTTGAGACTTGACTTTTTCAAGATGTGGAAATGCTCACTGTCTGTCAATGGATGGGGGTTTTTCTTTGTCCTCCTAGAGTTGCCCTTGTTGTCTCGTTGTGTGTAGAAGTCGTATTGCTGTACAGATCTGACAGGGGAAGGTCAGTCACGACTCAACCATGGGCAGATATTTGCAGTGTGTCTGTTTTCTTTCATACCGGTTTTTAATCCTGTGTCATCTGTGTTGTGAGAAAAAAAAGGGCCCTAAATGTCCGATCTGCTCATACTGATGTCTGTACATAGCGTTTTATTGGTCTTTTTTCTTGTCTGTGTGCTCTTAATACTGCTCTTAATATTTTTTTGTTTTAAGCTGACGGTTAAATGCAAGAAGGTATATAGAGTCGGTATTGTATTAATCATAGAGCGCTTTGAAAAAAAAAACAAAAAAAAAGAGAAAGAAAAGGCCGAACATATAAAATAGATTTGAAGAAGATATCTAAGAGGTATGGTAGAATTTGCTCATTGTTGTGTGCGCCAAACATTGTCTTTATTCAAAGTGTTATTCCGAGATATTTGATTTAAGTATTTTTCTACTTTACTGTTTAAAACTGGATTGCTCAAGTTTTTTTTTTTTTACCGAATGATATAAAATACAAGCAATTCCTTGCATTTATGGGTGTGTACAAGCACCTGCGCACATATGCACCTACACTTGCTTACATGCACTCAGGCATTCACACAGAAACACAGCACACGCACACATCAATACCAATAATTGATCACGTGCATATAGGTACGAGATAGGTTTTTACTCAAATTAAAACCAGAAAACCTAGGAGTGTTGCAAATATTCAGCTCAAAATACATGGTGACTATTACTGAGTTGACCCAGACAACCAAGCTCACTATGTACAGTTTTGTAAAAAAATTTTTTTAAAAACGACACACCTATTGCATTATTCATTATTTTCTCATTGTTTTAGCTGTATAGATTTGTTTGCATCAACAAGATATTGGGTTATCATTTTGGAAGGTTGTTTGATTGATGGGGGGGGGGGGGGGGGGGGAGGGGGGGAGAGTTACAAGAATGGAAAACAAAGTCACATAAACATAATATCAGTATTTGCTGAGGTGAGTCCTACTTATTAGGGAACTGACAATAAAAATTGAAATAATATTTCTGATACATCATTTGTGTAATACACAACCCTTCTCTCATTCCCAAGGAAAGTAAAAATAAAACAAAAAGGTGATTTTGTTATGTTAGATGAATCATACAATTGACAGAACACTCAGTCACTACCATGAGGTTACAGCCATTTTTTTTTCATCAAAGGGGAAGCACTCCCTAGTCACTTGAGGTAAACAAGCAATAGATCATATTAGTTGCTTCCCTTACTGCATATATTAATTACATGTTGCAGGTCAGGAATAGGAAAAGTTCCAAGTGATTAAAAAAAACCACCCTGAAAAATAGTGAAACATTCACAGAAATAACAGCGAGCAGCTTTATGAGGGCAAGCATACAGAGCAATAATGAAGAACAAGCACAAGTGTTGAAGAAGGGGGACAGGATAGCCTAGTGGTTAGAACATTACATTCGCAATCTGATGACCTGGGTTTGAATCCCATCCAAGGCGATATTTTTCCCCTGGAGTTAACATCAGTGCAGACTCCACTCTCCCCAAAAGTCCTTCGGATGAGACAACTGAGGCCCTGTGTACAAACCCACGCAGAACATCTTGTGCACATGTAAAATCCTGTTCTGCTTTTTGAAAGAGTAGGCTTTCATGGGAATGGATGACAAAATTAACAAAACTGCAGAAACATGGGGACTGGATGTGAAAAAGTGCATGAGTGTTTATTCCATTTTCCTCAAAATAAAAGAATGAAAATGAATATAATAAATAAATTAAATAAATCCTCAAAATAAAATAAATAAATAAGAAAGTGGCATTGATGAGCATCAAGTGGCATTGATGAGCATGTTGATGAGCAATTGGGGAAATACTTTTTACAATGATATCAAAGAGGAAATTCCTATTTTCACAAATATTTGAAAGTCTGAGATGCTCTTAATACTGAAAGAGTTCCTAGGACAGATAGAAAAGAGGATCTTTCTAAAGGTTAGGACTTCTGTTCTAAACTGACTTGGAAACTTAGGAAACAGGATAACTTTTTTGCTCAGCATCATTGCAATTACTCGTTATGCTGAAAGAGATGCCTGGAGAGATGGGGGGAAAAAAAGAGATCTTTCTAGCTCATAATTTTTAGGCAGTTGGGATTACTATTTATAGTAACATACCTACTCCTACTCCAGAGACAATTAAAAAGAGGATCTTTCTTCCAAAGAAATTTGAATCAGGATGGGATTATTATCTCTACTGAAAAAGTTCTCTCAACAGGGGGATAGAAAAAAAGGACATTTTTTGCGCAGAATTTTTTTTATTTTATAAAGGTTGGGATCGCTCTTTGCTCTGAAAGATTCCGCCCTGGAGAAATAGAAGGGAGGATTTTTCTTGCTTACATTTTTCTTTAGATGATGAAAGAGGCATCTGCATGTGTTGATAGATATGTGCTATAATAGCATTCGCTCAGTTGACCAGTTAAGATTGAAGCAAGGAAACTGTCATAATTGTATAGCTTGTCAATAATGATAATGTGCTCCTGTCCCTTTATAATGGCAAAAATTTCGCACACAGAAATACAACACTTAAGATATGGTTAAGAAAACAAGTACTTTTCTTTTCTCTTGCCATGCTAGAACACTCTGCTCTTGAAGAATTTTAGAGATAGTTTTGCTTTGAAAGTAAATGACTTGTCAGTTATGAAGCACCCATGTTTATTATGATTATGGCAGCTGCCGGTTTGTTTGGGTTACTTCCCTTCTCCCTAAGCTCTCTCGCGCTCTCTGTCTCTCTCTCTGGTTGTGTTGGCAAATTGTGTTTTTATGACTGCTGTGCTGTATAGGTGTGTGCGAGGGAGAGAGAGAGAGAGCCAGAGCATGCATTGGTGTGGGCCTTTTGATTGAATATTTTTCCCAAAATTTGTCTCATTTTTATGTTTGACTTTAATTTGGCTTGGTAACTTGCATTTTTAAAGACTTTGCTACATTACAGAATTAATCTTTTTTTCCCATATATATACTTCAGTGAAGTTGATTTGATTGATTATCTGATAAGTGATTGATGGATTGATCGATTGGTTGATTGGTTGATGGATTGGTTGATGGATTGATTGGTTTTTGTTTCAGAAGTTTAGATGACCTTTGCTGTGAACCTTTTAACTTGGCCATAAAAAACTAACTAGTCAGTGAGATATTTTATTTATTGGCATACTGCTTACTTCGTCGATCAGTTAATAGTTTTAGTCTGTCAATTCTTAGCTTAGGTTTTAATTTGCTGGTCTCATGTACACATGCATACAAACATTCACAGAGATGAATATGTTTCCTTACTGTAGTTATTCACTCATCATTTGGTCGTAAAGAGGTAGCCCACACACAAAAAGAGAGAAGTCCTTTGTATGAATCTTATTTTCCTCTTCATCAAGACCTTGAATAATGGTCAGTACACTCAGGGGTTTGCTTTTGTTTTGGGTTGGTTTTGTTTTTTTCTAACAAGGGGAAGGTAAAGCAGCGAGGGAGAGGAGATGGGTGCCGCCCTCAATATGCTGGCACTAGAGAAGTGAGGTCTCTGATGCCTCGCTCCCCTACGACCTTATAGGTTATGGGACTCCTTTACCTTTACCTTTTAACAAAGTGATAGACATTGACCTAGTGATACTATATACTGCACACATTTTATGCTTGTTAAAGTACCCATGACAAACAGAAAGTTGCCCCTGGAAACAAAAGGATATAGAAAAGCTCACTCTCTCTCTCTCTCACACACACACACACAATGATTCAGGGTTTTAAAATAGGTGATCCCAAACAGCCAAAATACATATAATTATATAGATTCCATCCACACACACAATTCTTGACTTAAAATAATGCTGGTAAAATACAACAGATTTTAACGCAGGACAAAATTATGCCAGAGATTTAAAAGTATGACAATGGTAATTCTGTTTAAACAATCATTCACAGTGTTTTATTTTTTAGAATGATTTATAATTATTCCATTCTTTCTACCTCTTTATGCATGTATGATACATGACTGTTTAGCAATGGCAACTCTGTGTGTGTGAGAGAGAGAGTGTGTGTGTTTATGAGATGTGTATATCTTTTAGAGATGCAGAAAAAGATAGAGAAAGTGTGTGTTTGTGTGTGTGTGTGTTTGTGTGAGAGAGAGAGAGGTATAGGTGTATGATGCAGAAAGAGACAGAGAAAGTGTGTGTGTGTGTGGGTAGGGGGGGTAACATGTTTATGGGTGTGAACATGTGTGTGTGAGTGGTGGTGAAATAGAAGTGGGTATGTATGTGTGTGTGTGTTGTGTGTGTGTATGTGCACGCGCATGCCTGCATGCATGTGTTTTTATGCAGGTTCAGAGGATCTTACTGATGATTTCCACAAAAATTTAACGTGCAATATTTTTTTATTGTGAATTTTTTTAATATATTATATATATATATATTGTATTCATCATACCATTTACCCATTTTGTTCTGCAAGTAGTTGAAGACTAGTATTTATGAGCTCAGTATGATATCGGCAAGAATAGACGTTTCGATTTGTGTCAAAATGTAAAGATTTTTCGTTCTATTCCTTGTTTTAAGTGTGTACTTACATGGATACATCTTCACACCCAAGTATGCTTAGATATACCCGTGCACATGCATTTATTTGTACCCGAAACGAACATGGGAACAGACATGCATATTGCGCACATGTACACATGTTTTTTTCTCATCCTTTTTAGTCTCTGTTTCTCTTTCTGTCTGTGTCCATGTCCTTGTTCCTGTCTGTCTGTCTCCTTCCCCCCCCCCCCCCCTCTCTCTCTCTCTCTTCTCTCTCTCTCTCTGTCTGTCTCTGTCTGTCTGTCTCACCCCCCCCCCCCCCTCTGTCTGTTTGTTTCTGTCTGTCTGTCTCCCCCCCCCCTCTCTCTCTCTGTCTCTGTCTATCAGTCTGTCTGTCTCCCCCCCCTCTCTCTCTCTCTCTCTGTCTCTCTGTCTGTGTGTCTGTCTCTCTCATGTGTATGCACACACACATACATACACACACATGCACGCACACATACACACATACTTACACACACACAAACACACACACGCACATGTACGCACACACACACACACTTAACTGTCTGATATCACTTTTCGGTGGAAGGACGTTAAACTGAAGAACTAACTAACACATACTTACACACACACACACACACTCACACACACACACACACACACACACACACACACACACACACACACACACACACACACACACATACTCACTCACACACACACAACACCCACACACACAACACACACATACAACACACACACACACTCGCTCACACACACACAACACACAAACACACACAATACACACAACACACACATGCGTGCAAATCAAGAGTAAGTAAAAGATTTGAAATACTAAGCTTTCAATCAAATCAGTAAATCACAAGCCCATCCTCCTTTCCCCCCTACTCCCCCCCCCCCCCCCCCCCTGTTTGTTGTTGTTTTGTTGTTTAAATTCAGTAGCTTGCAACATCACAGCATTACAACTATACACCTGGGATTATGTTTTTGGTTTTGAAAATACTCAAATTGTGTGCGTGTCTGGCTGTATATTTTGAGCCTCCCAAACATTTTTATTTTATTTTGATACATATTTATATTTTGATATAAACGCCTTTTGTTTATTCTGATTTTGTACAATTTTTAGCCTCTTTGGGATAACTTTGTATTCATTTTTTGTAGTTGTTTTTTAATTTGATATTGCACAGTTTTAGGGGATACTGTTTTTGTTTTGGGTTTTTTGTGTAATAACATCATGGTCTGTTATGATTGATTGTTTTATATATTGATGTTTGGAACTTTTTTTTCAAGTCAGTTGCTTTCTGATGTATTTGTATTGGGTTTTTTTTACAAATTAATTTTGGTTGTTTTTTTTAGGGGGGGGTCTTTTTTTTGCTGGATGTTAATGCTGAACAGTAAATATAATTATTACGTGTGGATACAGTTTGTTTTGTTGTGTAGTTGAGGTGCGTGTGTGTGTGTGTGTGTGTGTGTTCCCAGCATGATGTGTTATTGGTAACAATACATAATACTCCTCCATACCATCCCTGACAATGATAACGTTAATTTTTCATCTGCCTAAAACTGGGTGTACTTCACCCTGAAGGAACCACGTCGCCGCGCCACCAGACCAGCGCCACCCTTTTCTGTTTTGTTCTGTGCTGCCTTTTTTTTTTTTTTTTTTGCTCTGCATGAAGCAATCTTTTTTCAACAGTTTTTTTCCCACTAATGACAAACCTCTTGGTGCAATGAGTACTTTTACTTGTGTATGCGATATTTAGTTATTGTCTCATCTGAGAGATATTTCGGCACCCACGAATTTGGCTATGGAAAAACCTCTTGTTGCTATGGGGTATTTTACATGCGCTTAAGATACGTTGCACGTGAAACCTTCCCTTGTCGCTCTGTCAGAAAGATTATGGTACATCTATCACTCACTTCCCCCCCCCCCCCCCCCCCAGCTAAGGTTAAGCAGCATCGAGCGTGCTTACCACTTGGATGGGTGACCGGTTTGCACGCCTTGGCTTCAGTACAGAACCCCCAGTTCACCCAGCTGTAAATGGGTACCTGCCCTCTTTAGGGTCAGGGAAGGTAAAGCAGCGAGGGAGAGGAGATGGGCGCCGCCCTCAATATGCTGGCCCCTGGAGAAGCTGAGGTCTCTGACGCCTCACTCCTCTACGACCACATAGGTTATGGGACACCTTTACCTTTACCACTGATCGTGGTCTTGTGGGCAGGGCGATATATTAGCTGCTTTCAGATGTAGCATCACACCCGCCACTGCTTACTTTCTTCACTGATACATTACAGATAGAGCCATGATCCGTCCCTTTATTTTTTTAAATCCATCTATCCTTCCATCCATCCATGATCACATGCACTTAGATACGCAAGCATGCGCACATATCCATCCATCCATCCATCCATCCATCCATCCTTATTCATGCATGCATCTATGCGTACAATTTTGTATGTGCACCCCACACACGCAAGCACACACACATGCAAGCACGCACGCACACACACACGCAAGCACGCACATACCATCCATCCATCCATAATATTATTTCTGTTTGTGTCTGATTTTGTTGTTGAGAGCATGGTGTAAAAAAGCCTTGAGCTTATTCCTTTATTCTCAATAAAAAGCTGGAGTTCGAATTCTAGTTCCATCCATCCATCCATCCGCGCATATACTTATTCATGCATGCATCCATTCATACATCTGTACGTACACACACATGTGCGCGCACACACGCGCGCGCGCGCGCGCACACACACACACGCACGCACACATACACACACGCGCGCACACACACACACTCCTAACTCACGGCAGATTTCCTTGCGTGAAATTCGGGCTGCTATCCCCGTGGAGAGCACGTCGCCACAAGAGCAGCGCCATCCTTTTTTTTTCTTTTCCTGTCTGCAACTGTATTTGTTTCCCTATCAGAGTGGCTTTCTTTCTACAGAATTTTGACAGGGACAACTCTCTTGTTGCCGTGGGTTCTTTTATGCGCGCTAAATAATTTTGTGTAACATATCGGACCTTGGTTTAATAATAATAATAATAAATGGAATTTACATAGCGC
The DNA here is from genome assembly GCA_028751875.1 of Rapana venosa. Taxonomy (NCBI): domain Eukaryota; kingdom Metazoa; phylum Mollusca; class Gastropoda; order Neogastropoda; family Muricidae; genus Rapana; species Rapana venosa. Next base: position 43,305,556 of record CM054158.1, on the reverse strand, counting down.
TATATCTAGCAGAGGCAAATCAAAGCGCTTGCACTCAACTCATTCTTACACAGTCATACAACCAGTAACATCCGTAAGACTAGCACCCAGACCACCACTCATGATCTAGTGGATCAGAGAAAATTTTTTGGCCCAAACGGGGGGGGGGGGGGGGGGGGCATTGAACCACTAGTCTACACACTTGCGACCCGGACTTTTGGCTTTCTAGGCAGGTGCATTACCTCTAGACCACCGATCCACCTAATCTTCCTTTCTAAGACAGCATGCAGTGTCCTCATGTTATTTTTTTTATTTTATTCTTTTATATCGAGGATAATGGAATAAGCACGTTATGTGCTTCTTTTTTTACATCCAGTCCCTGTGCGTATGCGGTTTTGTAAATTTTGTCATCATCTTCCCACCAGCACACAATGACCTACTCTTACGAAAAGCGGAACAGGATTTAACGTGTGGGCAAGATGTTCTGCGTGCGTTCGCACACGGGGCCTCGGTTTAGAGTCTCATCCGAAGGACTTTTGGGGAGAGTGGAGTCTGCACTGGGTTTGAATGGTGGTGACATAAAGCAAGACCCATTGGCCACGGTGGGGAGGTCGTCAGATTGAAGGTTTACTGCTACACCTTGTAGGGTGTATGTATACTGTGACTGACAGAGTCAAGGTTTAGCAGAAGTAGGGTGTATACTGTGACTGACAGAGTACAGGTTTACAAGAAGTAGGGTGTATACTGTGACTGACAGAGTCAAGGTTTAACCAGAAGTAGGGTGTATACTGTGACTGACAGGGTCAAGGTTTACCAGAAGTAGGGTGTATACTGTGACTGACAGAATCAATGTTTACCAGAAGTAGGGTGTATACTGTGACTGACAGAATCAATGTTTACCAGAAGTAGGGTGTATACTGTGACTGACAGAATCAAGGTTTACCAGAAGTAGGGTGTATACTGTGACTGACAGAGTACAGATTTACCAGAAGTAGGGTGTATACTGTGACTGACAGAGTCAAGGTTTACCAGAAGTAGGGTGTATACTGTGACTGACAGGGTCAAGGTTTACCAGAAGTAGGGTGTATACTGTGACTGACAGGGTCAAGGTTTACCAGAAGTAGGGTGTATACTGTGACTGACAGGGTCAAGGTTTACCAGAAGTAGGGTGTATACTGTGACTGACAGGGTCAAGGTTTACCAGAAGTAGGGTGTATACTGTGACTGACAGGGTCAAGGTTTACCAGAAGTAGGGTGTATACTGTGACTGACAGGGTCAAGGTTTACCAGAAGTAGGGTGTATACTGTGACTGACAGGGTCAAGGTTTACCAGAAGTAGGGTGTATACTGTGACTGACAGGGTCAAGGTTTACCAGAAGTAGGGTGTATACTGTGACTGACAGAGTCAAGGTTTACCAGAAGTAGGGTGTATACTGTGACTGACAGGGTCAAGGTTTACCAGAAGTAGGGTGTATACTGTGACTGACAGAGTACAGGTTTACCAGAAGTAGGGTGTATACTGTGACTGACAGGGTACAGATTTTCCAGAAGTAGGGTGTATACTGTGATTGACAAGAGTACAGATTTACCAGAAGTAGGGTGTATACTGGGACCGTGGAAAAAAAGCAACAACAAAAGGCAGACCTCCAGCTTCTCCCATGGCAACATCACAGAATCCTGTGGCCTGAGAATCCATGAAGTTAGCAGGGCAGTACAGCGAAGACCGGAGGAGCACATGGAGAAGGAAGGAGGATCATGTCGGTGTCATTGGAAGCAGCGGCTAACGCCAAATTCAGTGATGCCGACAGGTGAGTCAGGTGAGAAAGTAGAATTAGAGTGAGGTTGAACTGAGGAAACAGACTGATCTGAGGGAGTCATCGACAGTTGGAAAGAATCACCATTTTGAGGATCCTTTGTATTCCAAGGCTCATGATCTCGAATAATTATTTATGTAGGCTATTAGTATGTGGACGGTATAGCTCAATGGTCAAAGCACTCACTTTCTCCAGCTAAGATTAAGCAGCATCGAGCGTGGTTACCACTTGGATGGATGACCGTTTGCGCGCCTTGGCGTCAGTACAGTCATCCAGTTCACCCAGCTGTAAATGGGTACATGCCCTCTTTAGGGTCAGGGAAGGTAAAGCAGCGAGGGAGAGGAGATGGGCGCCGCCCTCGATATGCTGGCCCCTTGAGAAGTTGAGGTCTCTGACGCCTCGCTCCCTACGACCACATAGGTTATGGGACACCTTTACCTGTTTTTATTAGTATTCTGGTTAGGAGGCCAGCGGACGAAAGTGAAAGTGCCGACATTGCTTGAAAATTAAAATCTACCCAATTTGTGCAGCAAAAATCACAGGAAATGTGAGTCAGGGGCTAGTCTTTCAAATGGCAATGCCTTTTATTTGGTGGTAATGAATTTGTAAATGCTGCATGGATGCAAATGTGAAAAGAAAACAGAAGGAAAGATGCCAAAAGGAGTTTGTTATATATATATATATATATATATATATATATATATATATATATATATATATATATAATATATAGGTAGATAGATAGATAGATAGATAGATATAACATTTTGTAATTTTTTGTACACAAATTCACAGTAAATCACCAAAACTCAAAATGTAGTGAGGGTATGATAGAGTGTTTAATTCCACATCTTTCTTAAAATTTGTTCAGACCAACGAGCTGACGTACGCTTTGCCGCGACTGCACAAAGACAGATCAAAGACTGAGACTTTTTTTTTCAGTTTCTGGGTTCCATCTTGAGGGGGGAAAGAATGGCGGCACAGGTGGCGCTGGACACTGGCTGTGCTTCAGAGAGGCATGCTGTAACAGTTGTTTTCGTGGAAGCTGACTGACACTATCAGTACGTCGGCCACCCCCACACTGCCTGTGAGACACACAAACACACAAGTATGCATACACGCAAGCACGCACGCACGCACACACACACATACATACACACCACACAGAGGCGCGTGTCCACACATTAAAACACACACTTGCATGCAGATGCACACACATACACACTCACTTACTCAGATGCACAACACACGCACGCGCACACGCACATACTCACACACTTACTTTTAATCTATCTAATCTCACATTTTTAGTGGATAGACGTTAAAACAAAGACACACACACACACACACACACACACACACACACACACACACACACACACACACACAGTTTTACAATTGTATCCAAGTGACGGGATAGCTCAGTGGTCAGAGCACTCGCTTTCCCCCAGCTAAGGTTAAACAGCATCGAGCGTGGTTACCACTTGGATGGGTGACCGTTTGTGCGCCTCGGCTTCAGTACAGTTCCCCAGTCCACCCAGCTGTAAATGAGTACCTGCATCTTCAGGGTCAGGGAAGGTAAAGCAGCGAGGGAGAGGAGATGGGCGCCGCCCTCAATATGCTGGCCCCTTGAGACGTTGAGGTCCCTGATGCCTCACTCTCCTATGACCATATAGGTTATGGGACACCTTTATCTTTACCTTTGCATCCATCTTAGAACCTGTACTTTCCATTGGGAAAAAATCTTCTGAAGTCGGAGTGTGGCTGCTAGCATGTTTGTATTATGTGACGAGGTATTTGAAAACAGTTATACCTGGAAACTCCTGATTGAGTCGCCACTTTTACTCCCTAGATAGCTAGTTTAGGTTGGGCGGGACATAGCCCAGCAAGTGTTGGCTTTCATTGACTGTTGGGATCACAGACAGATTCTCAAATCATCAAACAAACACATCGCCAACGTTTACCAAGCAGAAACTTGACCAAACAGAAACTTCACCAAACAGAAACTTGAACCAAACAAACACTTCACCAAACAGAAACTTGAACCAAACAGAAACTTCACCAAACACAAACTTCACCAAACACAAACTTCACCAAACACAAACTTCACCAAACACAAACTTGAACCAAACAGAAACTTCACCAAACAGAACCTTCACCAAAACACAAACTTCACCAAAACACAAACTTGAACCAAACAGAAACTCGAACCAAACAGGAACTCAACCAAAATAAGCATGGACACTCATCACACAGGTCTACCTGTATAATTGGTGATGGTGGAGTAGGGGGAGAAGAGGATGGCCGGGTAGTGGTCACCCTGCTTCTCCCAGGAGGGGCAGGGGTAGGTGGGTCCGTCCACCACCACCAGCCACCCCATGTCTTGGTCACAGCCGTGGTACCCCGTGTGGATGAAGAAGCGCCGGTCCTGCCGCCCATCCCTGGTGCACACACACACACACAAGGAAGGGGGCCTCCCTCCGTCACCACACCAGTCCTAGCCAGCCTGGTGTTTTTGTCTTATCCAGTCTGGGATTTGTCTTAGCCATAGCTTGGGATTTATCCTAGCTAGCCTGGGTTTTGTCTTAGCCAGCCTGGGTTTTGTCTTAGCCAGCTTGGGTTTTGTCTTAGCCATAGCTTGGGATTTATCCTAGCCAGCCTGGGTTTTGTCTTAGCCATAGCTTGGGATTTATCCTAGCCAGCCTGAGTTTTGTCTTAGCCTTAGCCAGCCTGGGTGTTGTCTTAGCCTTAGCCAACCTGGGTGTTGTCTTAACCTCAGCCTGGAGTTTGTCCTAGCCAGCCTGGGTTTTGTCTTAGCCTTAGCCAGCCTGGGTGTTGTCTTAGCCTTAGCCAGCTTGGGTTTTGTCTTAGCCTTAGCCAGCCTGGGTGTTGTCTTAACCTTAGCCAGCCTGGGTGTTGTCTTAACCTTAGCCAGCCTGGGTGTTGTCTTAGCCTTAGTCAGCCCGGGTTTTGTCTTAGTCAGCCCGGGTTTTGTCTTTGTCTTAGCCTGGGTTTTGTATTAGTCAGCCCAGGTTTGTCTTAGCCATAGCTTGGGATTTATCCTAGCCAGCCTGGGTTTTGTATTAGCCATAGCTTGGGTTTTGTCTTAGTGAGCCTGGGTTTTGTATTAGCCATAGCTTGGGTTTTGTCTTAGCCAGCCTTGGTGTTGTCTTAGCCAGCCTGGGTGTTGTCTTAACCTTAGCCAGCCTGGGTGTTGTCTTAGCCAGCCTGGGTGTTGTCTTAGCCAGCCTGGGTGTTGTCTTAGCCAGCCTGGGTGTTGTCTTAACCTTAGCCAGCCTGGGTGTTGTCTTAACCTTAGCCAGCCTTGGTGTTGTCTTAGCCAGCCTGGGTGTTGTCTTAACCTTAGCCAGCCTGGGTGTTGTCTTAGCCTTAGCCAGCCTGGGTGTTGTCTTAGCCAGCCTGGGTGTTGTCTTAACCTTAGCCAGCCTGGGTGTTGTCTTAACCTTAGCCAGCCTGGATGTTGTCTTAACCTTAGCCAGCCTGGGTGTTGTCTTAGCCTTAGCCAGCCTGGGTGTTGTCTTAACCTGAGCCTGGAGTTTGTCCTAGCCAGCCTGGGTTTTGTCTTAGCCTTAGCCAGCCTTCAGTTTGGCTTAGCCTTAGCCAGCCTGGGTTTTGTCTTAGCCTTAGCCAGCCTGGGTGTTGTCTTACCCTTAGCCAGCCTGGGTGTTGTCTTAGCCAAAGCTTGGGATTTATCCTAGCCAGCCTGGGTTTGTCTTAGTCAGCCTGGTTTTGTCTTAGCCAGCCTGGGTTTTGTCTTAGCCAGCCTGAGTTTTGTCTTAGCCATAGCTTGGGTTTTGTCTTAGTCTTAGCCTGGGATTTGTCTTTGTCTTAGCCTGGGTTTTATCTTTGTCTTAGCCTGGGTTTTGTATTAGCATAAGCCTAGGTTTTGTCCTAGTCAGCATGGGTCTTGTCCTAGCCAGCTTGGGTTTTGGCCTAGCCATCCTGGGTTTTGTCTTAGTCTTAGCTTGGGTTTTGTCTTAGTCTTAGCCTGCGCTTTGTCTTAGCCAGCCTGGGTTTTGTCTTAGCCAGCCTGGGTTTGGTCTTAGCCAGCCTGGGTTTGGTCTCTGCCATCCTGGGTTTTGTCTTAGTCTTAGCCTGTATTTTGTCTTAGCAATCCTGGTTTTGTCCTAATCTTAGCCCGTTTTTTTCTTAGTCTTAGCCTGGGTTTTGTCTTAGCCATAGCCTGGGTTTTGTCATAGCCAGCCTGGGCTTTGTCTTAGTCAGCCTGGTTTTGTCTTAACCAGCCTGGGTTTTGTCTTAGTCTTAGGCTGCGTTTTGTCTTAGCCAGCCTGGGTTTTGTCTTAGCCTTAGCCAGCCTGGGTTTTGTCTTAGCCTTAGCCAGTCTGGGTTTTGTCTTAGCCTTAGCCAGTCTGGGTTTTGTCTTAGCCAGCCTGGGTGTTATCTTAGCCAGCCTGCGCTTTGTCTTAACCAGCCTGGGTTTTGTATTAGCCAGCCTGGTTTATTTATTTATTTATTTTGTTGTTCTTTTATTTTGAGGATAATGGAATAAGCACTCATGCAGTCCCCGTGTGTATGCAGTTTTGTAAATTTTGTTTGTCTTTGAGACAATAAACCGAGGCCCCGTGTGCGAACGCGCGCAGAACATCTTGCGCACACGTTAAATCCTGTTCCGCTTTTCGTAAGAGAAGGCCATTGTGTGTCAGTGGGAACGGATGACAGAATGTACAAAACTGCTTACACAGGGAGGCTAGATGTAAAAAAAAAGAAGCACACGAGTGCTTATTCCATTATCCTTGATATAAAAGAATAAATAAATAAATAAACACACACACACAAGACACACACACAAGACACAACACACACACAACACACACAAGACACAACACACACACACGCACACATCACCACAACACAACACACATACACACACACACACACACACACACACACACACACACACACACACACACACACACCACACACACCACACATCACCACAACACAACACACACATACACACACACATGATCTAATATCACTTCATGTGAAAAGACGTTAAATTAAATAACACACACACACAACACAACAAAAACACAACACAACACAACACAACACAACACAACACAACACAACACAAACAACAACAGAGAGAGAGAGAGAATTCAAAGAATTCAAACTGGAACCATTATTTAATAAACTATGAAAACAAAACCCATCAGAAGACGTTTTGTAAATTTCGCACAAGCTGTCATGATTTAATGATAGAGAAAGGCAGGCACCAAAATATATCCAGAGAGGACAGAAAATGTAGATACTGTAACAAAATAGAAGATGCCTTTTAGTTACTCGATGAATGTGTCTTACATGATGAACTCAGAAACAATGTGTTAATAAAAATGAAAACCAGAGACAACGAACATATAAACTGTATAGATAAATTAAGCGACATAATCACAGTTGATATCTATCAAGCAGATATCATCAGATATGTGTATGAGTGTTTTGAGAAAAAGGAAAAAGAGAAGCAAAATGCAACATGGCTTAGTCTGCCTCATTTTGAGCCAAGCAGATAATTATGACTGATGTTTGATTTGTTATGTCAAATAAGCCTACAGGATTTAACTGGCAATAAAATCATCTGAATCTGAATCTGAATCTATCTCTCTCTATCTCACACACACAACACAAACAACACAACACAACACAAAACACACACACACACATGTATGTATGTTTGTCCGTCGTGTCCGACGATGACCTCCTAAACAGCAGCTGCCTCCTCTGCTGTTTTGGAAACTGGGCAGAAATTTGATTATAGTTGAGATGCCTTGCCCACAGTACATCCCCACTCTCTCGGCCAAGTGGGCATAAGGACAGTCAGCGTTGGAGATGTTCTCAAAAGGCCAACCAGCCCCCAGGGCTGCAGCAGTACATAAGGACTGTGCGAGTCAAGCCTCCTAGTCAGAGAGTCCTAGTCGATCACTAAAGACTAAGCTGTAAAGTGGAATTCCATGAGTGGGAAAGCCACTGGTCATACTACAGCCTCTCACTTTGCTGTTGCCCCCAGCGTCAATGGTTTAATCAAGAACTGTGATAAAGCCCAGGCGCTGACACACACACAACACACAAGACAACACACACACCATCCCACCCCACCCCACACCACACCACACCACCCCACACCACACCACACCACAGCACACCACACCACACCACACCACACCACACAACACACCACACGTACCCCTCAATGCTGAAGTAGACGGTCTTTGCGGAAGGGGTGAGGTCAGTATAGGAGGAGGCAATCAGAGAACGTTTGGAGAACCAGTCTGTGAAGGTGGAATTTCGGCCATCGAACAGCAAGTACTGCCGCTCCACCCCATCCTTGTACACCCCCACCCTCACCTGCACACAGCCACCCGACATCAACACAGGTGGACCCGTGGTATAGAGCTCACGCGCCGCCTACCTAGAATCCCCAAAAGGGCACGGGAGAGCCTAGTGGTTAGAACATTGCGATTATTTTATTTTATTTTTATACCACTTTAAGTCACGAGATTTCTCTGCGTGAAATTCGGGCTGCTCTCCCCGGGGAGAGCGCGTCGCCACAAGAGCAGCGCCACCTTTTTTTTCTTTGTTTTTCCCCTTTTGGTCTGCAACTGTATTTGTTTCCCTATCAGAGTGGCTTCGCAATCTGACGACCCTGGTTCGATTCCCGTTCAAGGGGGGATATTTTCCCTCTAGAGTTAACATCAAGTGCAGACTCCACTCTCCCCCAAAAGTCCTTCGGATGAGACTATAAACCGAAGTCCCGTGTGCGAACACATGCAGAACATCTTGCGCACACGTTAAATCCTGTTCCGCTTTTCGTAAGAGTAGGCCACTGTGTGCCGGTGGGAACAGATGACAGAATTCACAAAACCACATACACACGAGGACTAGATGTAAAAAAAGCACAAGGTGTCCCATAACCTGTAAGGTCGTAGGGGAACGAGGCGTCAAAGACCTCACTTCTCTAGGGCCAGCATATTGAGGGCGGCGCCCATCTCCTCTCCCTCGCTGCTTTACCTTCCCTGACCCTAAAGAGGGCAGGTACCCATTTTACAGCTGGGTGAACTGGGGAACTGTACTGAAGCCAAGGCGCGCAAACGGTCACCCATCCAAGTGGTAACCACGCTCGAGGCTGCTTAACTTGGCTGGGAGAAAGCGAGTGCTCCGACCACTGAGCTATCCCGTCCCCTAAAAGAATAATAAATAAATAAAGTCCCAGCAGTCAATAGGTGGATCGGTCATCTAGAGCTAACGCGCCTGCCTAGAATCCCAAAAGTCCGGGTCGGAAGTGTGCGGTGGTTCGAATCCCCGTTTGGACCCGAAACTTTCCCCTTCATCCATTAAGTGGTGGTCTGGGTGCTAGTCTTTCGGATGAGACGATAAACCGAGGTCGTGAGTGTTACGCGTAATTATTTAGCGCACGTAAAAGAACCCACGGCAACAAGAGAGTTGTCCCTGGTAAAATTCTGTAGAATTCAAGCCGCTCTGGTAGGGAAACAAATACAGTTGTAGACAGATAAAGAAAAACATAAGAATGGGTGGCGCTGCTCTTGTGGCGACTCACGCGCTCTTCCCAGGGGAGAGCAGCCCGAATTTCACGCAGAGAAATCTGCCGTGACTTAAAGTGGTATAAATAAAGTAAATAAATAAATAAAGTCAAGTCAAAAACCTTTACTCATCCCATGAAGGGCTGTTGATAACAACAGTGACAGGTAATACACTAATGAGAATGATTATAGAAAAACAGAAGAGATAGGAGTGACATTTTGTTGAAACATAAGTTAAAGCCGAAGTTATACACATGCACGCACGTACGCACATACGCACGTTCGCGCGTGCGCACACGCACACACTTACACACACACACACATATACACCACCACCACCACACACATCTCCCATCCTATCCACCCCCCTCCCTTACACACACCACCCCCATCCACAGACCCAAACCTCTCACCCCCACCAACCCCCACCCCCCTCCAAAAAAACACGCGCGCGAGCGCACACACACACACACACACACACGCAGCGCGCGCGCACACACACACGACACACACACACACACATGCGCGCGCGCGACACACACACACACACACACACACACCACACACACGCAACACACACATATGCAGAACATCTTGCGCTCACGTTAAAACCCGTTCCGCTTTTCCAAAGAGTACGCCATTGTGTGCCGGTGGGAACAGATGACAGAATAAATTTACAAAACTGCATACACAGGGGGGCTGGATGTAGAAAAGCACATGAGTGCTTATTCCATTATCGTCGAAATAAAAGAATAAATAAAATAAAATTAATAAACACCCCTCCCACACACACATTTAGTCTATGTCTGCATTTCCTTTTGTTCCATTTGTATAGTTTAGCTCTTTTTAGGTTTCTTATTTTATGTATCCATGTATATTATCTTTTTTTTTTTTAAATTGTAGATAGATGGCGTGATGAAAAAATGCAACTGCACTGCTTATTCCATGTACCACCTGAAACTAAAACTTTGACTTTCACACACACATACACACCACCAGCAACACCACCACTACCACCACCACTACCACACACACATACACACACCACCACCACCCACCTTATCAATAGGCAGATGCTCCCAGCGGTCCAGCAGGCGGGAACGGAAGTGGCGGTCACAGGACAGCCGGCCGTCAGAGCCCTTGCAGCCGCACGGCACCTCAAAGTCCAGCTGCAGAGGGTCGCTGTCGTCGTTGCTGCCCGTGTCCATGAAGCGGGCATAGGCCGAGGTCCTCAGGCCAGGCTGGATGCGGAAGGCCATGTGGAAGGCTTCGTCCTTCACTGTCAACAGCCTGTCGCCTGTCCTCCCAGCAGCAGCAGCAGAAACAGAATTAATTATAAAAAATTGTAGTGCCTGGGGACGGGATAGCTCAGTGGTCGGAGCACTCGCTTTCCCCCAGCTAAAGTTAAGCAGCGTCGAGCGTGGTTACCAAGTTGGATGGGTGACCGTTTTGCGCGCCTTGGCTTCCGTACAGTTCCCCAGTTCACCCAGCTGTACATGGGTACCTGCCCTCTTTAGGGTCAGGGAAGGTAAAGCAGCGAGGGAGAGGAGATGGGCGCCGCCCTCAATATGCTGGCCCTAGAGAAGTGAGGTCTCTGACGCCTCGCTCCCCTACGACCTTATAGGTTATGGGACACCTTTACCTTTACCTATCATCACCTAGAGAAGTGAGGTCTCTGACGCCTCGCTCCCCTACGACCTTATAGGTTATGGGACTCCTTTACCCTTATTTTTTTTAGTGCCTTAAGTCCAATCCAGTCCTGTTGTTTCCAGCCCCCGCCGACCACAGGGGCTATTATCATCTGCCGTCAGCGCCTGGGGTTTATCCCAGTTCTTGATGAAACCATTGACGCTGGGGGCAACAGCAAAGTGAGAGGCTGTATGACCAGTGGCTTTCTTTCCCACTCATGGAATTCCACTTTAATAATAATAATAATAATGTATGGAATTTATATAGCGCTGAATCTTGTAAAGCAACAAATCAAAGCGCTCAGATTTTATTTCATACCACTTTAAGTCATGGCAGATTTCTCTCCGTGAAATTCGGGCTGCTCTCCCCGGGGAGAGCGGGAGAACGCGTCGCCACTTAGCGCTGCGCCACCCTTTCACCCTTTTTTTTTTTTTTTTTTTCTGCAGCTGTATTTGTTTTCCCTATCAGAGTGGCTTTTTTCTAAGAATTTTGCCAGGGACAACTCTCTTGTTGCCGTGGGGTTTTTTACGTGCGCTAAATAATGACGTGTAACACACGGGACCTCGGTTTATCGTCTCATCCGAAAGACTAGCGCCCAGACCACCACTCATGGTCTAATGGATGGGGGAAAAATTTCCGGTCCTAACGGGGTACGAACCGCCGCACACTTCAGACCCGGACTTTTCGCTTTCTAGACAGGCGCGTTACCTCTAGACCACCGATTCCACTTTACAGCTTAGTCTTTAGTGATCGACTAGGACTCTCTGACTAGGAGGCTTGACTCGCACAGTCCTTTATGTGCTGCAGCCCTGGGGGCTGGTTCGCCTTTGGAGAACATCTCCAACGCTGACTGTCCTTATGCCCACTTGTCCGAGAGAGTGGGGATGTACTGTGGGCAAGGCATCTCCACTATAATCAAATTTCTGCCCAATTTCTAAAACAGCAGCTGCCTCCTCTGCTGTTTTGGAGGTCATCGTCGGACACGACGGACAAACATACATTATCAGGGCTGTCACCTCGACCAAATTTTAAATCTCAAAATTAATTAGAAACGCGAAAATATGTACAGATTAAAACAGGGCATAAAACCAACTCTACTGTCGTTCCTTGTAGCAACGCCCTGGCCAACCATAAGGGTCAACCCAGGACGGGCACCGCGTTGTGGGAAAAACCACATCAACCGCACATAAAATGAGATAAAACCCAAAACCAGATTCCTTAAAACAACCTTGTTCTTAGTGACCAACCGTAACACTTTCACTCATATCAAACGGGAAAAGCCCGATTCTCTCGGGACTTTAAATCAGAACAAGACTTATTTGACCATCATTCTTCAGTGTGTATGTTTGTGTGTGCGTGTGTATGCGTGCGTGCGTGTGCGTGTGTGTGCGTGTGTATGTATGAGCACACACCTAGATACAGTGTGTGTGTGTGTGTGTGTGTGTTTGTATGTGTGCACGCGGATGGATACAGTGTGCGTTCGTGCGCGTAAGTGAACGTTTAGGCCTAACCACCATGAATGTCGCTGTATTCCAGCTTCGGGCATACAAGTAAGTATGACAGTTATCAACAAATCGAATTACTAGGCTTGTTCCACCCCACCACACTCCTCAAATTTAAAGGTAAAGGTGTCCCATCAAATATACGGCCGTAGGTGAGCGAGGCATCAGAGACCTCAACTTTTCTAGGGGCCAGCATATTGAGGGCGGCGCCCATCTCCTCTCCCTCGCTGCTTTACCTTCCCTGACCCTAAAAGAAGGCAGGTACCCATTTACAGCTGGGTGAACTGGGGGACTGTACTGAAGCCAAGGCACGCGCAAACGGTCACCCATCCAAGTGGTAACCACGCTCGATGCTGCTTAACCTTGGCTGGGGGAAAGCGAGTGCTCCGACCACTGAGCTATCCCGTCCTCCCTCCCTCCAACTCCCCCCCCCCCCCCTATCCTCCTCTAAATTGAAGACATCAAAAATGTACTTACGGTGTTTAGCACTGGCACAATGTGCCCAAGAGCACAAGAGCGTCGTCAAGAGCGTTACCATGACGACAGAGAGTGACGTCATCGTGACAGTTGGAGCACGTGGTACGCTGTCCTTAACCGCCTCTTCTGGATCTTCCGTTGAAGCCTCTGCAGGTGAGAAGTACCCCAATTAATAATGATAATAATAATAATGATGAAAATAATGTATGGAATTTATATAGCCCTGAATCTTGTAAAGCAACAAATCAAAGCGCTCAGATGACTTTTTTATTTTAATATCGAGGATAATGGAATAAGCACTCATGTGCTTTTTTTTTACATCCAGTCCCCGTGTGTATGCGGTTTTGTCAATGTTGTCATCTGTTCCCATCGGCACACAATGGCCTACTCTTTCGAAAAGCGGAACAAGATTTAACGTGTGCGCAAGATGTTCTGCATGCGTTCGGACACTGGCCGGGGCCTCGGTTTATAGTCTCATCCGAAGGATGTCAGAATTGTAGGACTGAAAATGAATCTGAAACTAAGGATTCTGTCTTGTTTTCAAACTACACGAATTTATTGCAAGAACCCCCCCCCCCCCCCCCCCCCCCTGCGTGTAGATCAATATGAAATTTAGCAAGTAAGAGTCAGAGGGTGGGGGGGGGGGGGGGTGGAGGTTGTGTGTGGATGTATTCAGGGAAACATGAACGCATTGTGGCCCACCCCTTCCACAATACGATCAAAGAGTGCACCCTATGCATGAAACTAATGACACAGTGAGTTTTTTCTTTTTTTTTCTTATTTTCTTTTATATCGAGGATAATGGAATAAGCACTCATGTGCTTTTTTTTTTACATCCAGTCCCCGTGTGTATGCGGTTTTGTAAATTCTGTCATCTGTTCCCACCGGCACACAATGGCCTACTCTTACGAAAAGCGGAACAGGATTTAACGTGTGCGCTAGATGTTCTGCGTGCGTTCGCACACGGGGCCTCGGTTTATAGTCTCATCCGAAGGATTTTGGGGAGAGTGGAGTCTGAGTCTTTTAGGTGAGACGGTTATTTTTTCCCCCGTTCCTGCGCTAGAGTTGCAAGGTGTTTACCAATGGTGAGATTTTGCGATCGTTTGAACCCGCTGTTTAGGCAGCCGCATTCTGACTTCGGGTATAGGTAAAAAGGTAAAGGTAAAAGAGTCCCATAACCTATAAGGTCGTAGGGGGAGCGAGGCGTCAGAGACCTCACTTCTCTAGGGGCCAGCATATTGAGGGCGGCGCCCATCTCCTCTCCCTCGCTGCTTTACCTTCCCTGACCCTAAAGAGGGCAGGTACCCATTTTACAGTTGGGTGAACTGGGGGAACTGTACTGAAGCCAAGGCGCGCAAACGGTCACCCATCCAACTGGTAACCACGCTCGACGCTGCTTAACTTAGCTGGGGGAAAGCGAGTGCTCCGACCACTGAGCTATCCCGTCCCTGGGGATAGGTGGGACTATAAACCCACATCCAGTAGAGAAACATGCACACGCAAGCATAATTATCATCCTGCAGGCTCCTTGAAAACATAATTATATTGTAACCCGTTTTTACAAAAGGAGTCTTAAGGTATAATTGGGTCAAATTGAGTTGTTACCTTTTATGAAATCTACAGATCATTACCTTTATTTTGATGTATGATACATTGTTCTACCTATAAAATTGACAAAGTTATGGGTGTTTGAAATGGGTCACACAGCGATTTCACATTCTGAGAAAATCGGCTTTAAAGTTTTTCACCACTCTAGCTAACTAACACCTTAGCAACGGGTACTTCTATTCAACTGATGATGGCCAAATTTGACATGGTGTTAATACATACCATTTCAGGGCATCAGGCAAAAGATACTGTATATATTGACTGTCATTGCTGTGATATTTAGCTCAGAATCCCCCCTCCCCTACCCCGGAAAAAGGGCATGAAGTGGAAGAAGCTTGGACAGAGGTTAATGAGGAGACTTGTTAGTATCTGACTAGCATATTTCCAATAGAATGCACTCAGTCAGCTGAAAACATGTAGAATCTAATAATTAATATTTGGTTACATATGAATTAAAATATTATAATAGATTAATTAAAAATAATAATAACTACATACCCGGTTGTCTGTTATTCATTTTCACACAACACACATTTTCCATTTGATTTTGTTGTTGCTTTATTAATTTTTTAGATGGATGGCTTTATAAAAGGCAACAATAGTGTTATGCATTGCTTATTCAATGTTGTCGTCTGTAAATAAAATGTTGACTTTAATTTTTGCTCTCTCTCTCTCTCTCTCTCTCTCTCTCTCTCTCTCTCTCTCTCTCTCTCCTCTCTCTCTCTCTCTCTCTCTCTCTCTCTTCCCCCCTCTCTCTCTCCCTCATACACACACACGCACACATACACGCACATCCATGCACAAATGCATGCAAGTGAAATCAGACACAATCACACTCAATAGCATTTGATTGCTCAGAACAAAAGAAAATAGATTATCAGTATGACACCATCCAGAGGGAACACATGACAAAATACTGCATGCACACAGAGACTGCATGTAGAAAAAATCAATAGAGTACTCATTCATTTTCCTTGAATCAAAACAATCAAAGAAACACACACACACACCACACACACACACACACACACACACACACACACACACACACACACACACACAGAGCGAGAGAGAGAGAGAGAGAGAGAGAGAGAGAGAGAGAGAGAGAGAGAGAGAGAGAGAGAGAGAGAGAGAGAGAGAGAGAGAGAGAGAGAGAGAGATTACTTATTTATTACCCTTGAAAGAAAATGATCTTTAAAAATAGAGAAGAAAAACCACACCCACCCACCCACACACACACATGTGCAGTGTGGGCAAGATGAAAAGAAAGCTGTGTAAACCTAATCTTTTACCGTCAATAAAAATCATTTTGCCTTGATTGTTTACACACACACACACACACATGTGCACGGTGGGCAGGATGAAAAGAAAGCTGTGTAAACTTAATCTTGTACCCTCAATAAAGATCATTTTGACTTGATCGTTTTCTCTCTCTCTCTCTCTCTCCTCTCTCTCTCATCTCTCTCTCTCTCTCTCTCTCTCTCTCTCCACACACACACACACACACACACACACACACACCACACACACACACACACACACACTAATTTATTCAGTTTAACAACAACAGCACACACATTAAAACAGCTCCCACATTTTCTCATGTCATGCACTGACAGGTGAAATGCTACAAGTCTCCCCAGTAGTATCATCTGAACAGTCTAGATCTGCAGCTTTGATCTGTATGCATACCCATGTTCATTAACATTGCATGCAGGTACCAGCGCTTCGTGTATCTAACCTTGAATCCTAACACATAGATGGAATTCATTTCATCTTGCAAAGTTTCTTGGGGCCTTCCTCAGGATCATGATGGTTTGAATTTTTTGTCTTCACAATAAGATGCAGTAGAGTATTTGGTAAACAATACACCTGGTATTTAATGATCTGCTTTTTGCAGAGTTGAAGATCAGCTAGAAATGAGCAAAAATGCCCATTATTCTTTGCAAATGGCAAAGTTTCCCAGCCATGCAGTTCTTAAAATAGAAAAGAGACATCACTGGTGATCCCCCTCCCAACTAATCATAGACGAGTTTTCTGTTCGTTACTACAGGCAGTGTGCGTCCTCAACTCTCATTGGTCGATCTTCTCGAGCTTTCAGGTTTTTGTTTATGCCTAAATAACTCGAAACAGTATTTCTGATTGGTTAGATTTCACTAAAGACTGTGTGAAATTAATGGACAATATAGGTCACAGCCTTTCCAATGGTATGGACATGTGTGGGGCCCTGTTAGGGGTAAGGATAACGAGATTACTGAAATCGTGGTGGTAATGATCAACAAAACTGGAAAACTGCAGTAGGGTAGGTAGATGAAAACGGTTTAAAAACACATTTTTAAATCATACCTAACCTTTTCAAGTATATAGATAGGAAATTTAATGGCTACAGATTCCATTTTTGATGAAAAGTCAAAATTGGCAAAGTGGACCCCACCTTCCCTTTTTTTGGGCCTCTCTCCTTTTCACTGTTGAGCTCAGAAGCTCCAGAAGATCGACCAGTTAAGACTCATTTCGTAAAAACGAGTCACATATCCACTCAAAGGATTTCTACTGCAGAATTGGGCCAGAGCCCATTCTCTTGTTGCCATGGGTTATTTCACGCCCACTACATGCATGTTTCATGTGTGGCCTCAGCTTATCGTCTCATCTTTTAACACCCCCTCCCTATCCCTTCCAAAAAAAAGGAAGAAAAACGAAAAAAAAAACCTGAACAAAAGCACCAAGACCACTGTATAATGAAAAGGTAAGGTAAAGGTGTCCCATAACCTATAAAGTCGTAGGGGAGCGAGGCATCAGAGACCTCGCTTCTCTAGGGGCCAGCATATTGAGGGCGGCGCCCATCTCCTCTCCCTCGCTGCTTTACCTTCCCTGACCCTAAAGAGGAAGGTACCCACTTACAGCTGGGTGAACTGGGGGACTGTACTGTACAAACGGTCACCCATCCAAGTGTAAGTAACCACCACGCTCGTCGCTGCTTAACCTTGGCTGGGGGAAAGCGAGTGCTCCTACCACTGAGCTATCCCGTTCCTGCAGTATAGTTATGATCTAGTAAATCTACATTACAGGTCTGGAAGTAATTCACCTGTCTAGAAAGCGAGGAGCCCTGGGATCAGTTCCTGGCAAAAAAAACCTGGACTTGCCATTATTTAGCAAATAATGGCAAATCAGGTTTTCTTTGCCAGGAAATAATGGCAAATCCTGTTTTTTGCCAGGAACTGATCCCAGGGCTCCTCGCTTTATTTATTTATTTATTTTATTTTATTCTTTTATATCGAGGATAATGGAATAAGCACTTATGTGCTTTTTTACATCCAGTCCCCGTGTGTATGCGGTTTTGTCAATTCTGTCATCTGTTCCCACTGGCACACAATGGCCTACTCTTACGGGAAGCGGAACAGGATTTAACGTGTGCGCAAGATGTTCTGCATGCGTTGGCACACGGGGCCTCGGTTTATAGTCTCATCCGAAGGACTTTGACATTTCAATACACGTGAACTACTACCAGACCTCTAACCCACAAAAGTTTGGGTTTTTTTCAATATTCTGTTTCCTGCGACATCTCTCCCCCCCCCCCCCCCTCCCCGATGGGGATGCCTGAAGCCTGTCAGTATAAATACCATCCCCACATTCTGGAAATTCTGTGCTAGAAATGTCCTCTTTTCTGTCACTCTCTTTGTTTCTGCCTTGTGCCTTTTCTTCCTGTCACTCACCTCCTTCTTGCCTTATTTTCTGCCTTCTGGGTCCAGTCTCCTGCCTTTTTCTTTCTCTCCCCCAGAAAGACTAAAAGATAACAGTTCTCTCTCATGCCGAAGACGGATGCGCTGGGCCTGACTTGTCAGGCGCTTAGCGGCAGCGTGACGCATTTTCGCTCATACAACAGACAACAATAGTTGCTGTCTGAGCGTTCGATGACAACGAAGAAGGAGTTTCCCACGGAAGACCCTAAGCATGTGGCAATTTCTGTATATTGTGAGATACAACAACAAAAAACATACAAAAAGCAACATAACAACCCAAAAAAACCCAGACAGCTCGCACACACCCAGTATTTCTTTAGAGTCGTAACACTTGCTAGTAGGGACCTCTTCTCACAACAAGACCTTCAGCTGTCCACTCCTCCCTAGATGGTTGGGGGTTTAAGTCTATTCGTGCAAGTTATAAAGGTATTCGGGAAGTAGAGGAACTAAGATCAAGTCATCAACCATTTGTCACTGACACGGCCCATAATGGGTGAAGAGATATTGAAAGCAAAAAACAAAAATATGGAAATAAAGAACTGATAGGGAAAAGTACCAAGAAATACGAAATTCAAGACAAGATTAAGAAAGCATAAAAGACACACACACACACACACACACACACCATGTTCAAGGGGATATTTTCCCCTGGAGTTAACATCAGTGCAGACTCCACTCTCCGCAAAAGTCCTTCGGGTGAGACTATAAACCGAGGCCCCGTGTGCGAACACACGCAGAACATCTTGCGCACACGTTACATCCTGTTCCGCTTTTCGTAAAAATAGACCATTGTGTACCCGTGGGAACAGATGACAGAATTTACAAAAACCGCATACACACGGGGACTCGGTGTAAAAAAGCATAAGTGCTTAGTCCATTACCCTCGATATAAAAGAATAAAATAAAATAAATTAAAATAAAACACTCCTAAAGAAACAAACAAGTACAAACAAACAACAAAACCTCAAACCTAAACAAAACCAAAAAAGCAACCAACCCCCACCCAAAAAAACCAAAAAAACAATAACAACAAGCCACCCCCCCTCCCCCCGAAAACCCCCCCAACCAAAACAAACAACAACAATATCAACAGGAAATGAAGTGAAACACACAGACAGACAGACAAACAGAGAGAGAGAGAGAGAGAGAGAGAGAGAGGGAGAGAGAGAGAGAGAGAGAGGGGAGAGAGAGAGAGAGAGAGAGAGAGAGAGAGATTAATATTAAACATCTACAGACTGGAGAATGCTTTAACAATCAACTAATCTATAAACAAACACTTGTTGCTGCTATTGTTTTGTTGCTTTCGTTCTAGTGCTGATGAAGACACTTAAGATAACTGTATTTCTACAGCCTGGTTTTTTGTTTGTTTGTGGGTGGGTGTTTTTTTTGGGGTGCTGTTTAAAAAACAACATCCCTGCAACACAATTTAAACATTGTTATGTGTACTAAAATCACAATGTCAGCATGCCACATACTGTATAGGAATTGATTATTTTATACAGACAAGGGTATACATGCTTTATGAGAGAATATAACCTGCAAAGCAAGGGACGACAAAAAAATAAAATAAACTATACAACATTTCTTAAAATATGGAGATTCTTAGATTTATCAAATTTGTCGATGGTCGGGCTCTTCTGGAAAAAAAAGTATCATGCACATTATTTGATCATGTCCAACAGATAGTCCTGGTTGTTGAAAAACATTCTTTAAAAAAAATAAAAATAAATAAAACACTTCATTTTTTTTTCAAAAGAATAACCTTCAAAAACGAAATGCTTGCAAATGGCAAGACATAATATAATAATTATTATGAAATAACTCCAGGTTATTGAAAGCAAACCATCCAGCAGTAACAGAACTCCCTCTTTATTATTATTTTTTCCATATCGAGGATAATGTAATATGCACTTATATGCTTTTTTACAACCAATCCCCGTGTGTATGCGGGCTTTGTAAATTCTGTCATCTGTTCCCACCGGCACACAACAGCCTACACTTACGAAAAGCGGCAAGAAGACCCAAGACACAGTCCAACTCACCTCACCTGACTCGTGTAGATCCACACTAAGGTGGAACAAAGCTCGGGAGCCGTGTTTATACTGATCTCAAGCAGACGACAGTTTGCGATTGATTGTGCAAAGCGGCTGACATTCGAATAAGGCTCAATTTACCTTCTATCGTCTGGAAAGTAATGGTGTTAAGCTGGCCATTATTTTAGCGCACAGGGGGCTCAGTTAAGTCCAAGTGGTGGTAGTTTGCTGTGAGGCACTCGGTGTCTATCGACAACAAGCTCACTGCCTTCAGTCACAAGTTGAGTCCCTTTAGTTGAATCTTGGTTTTTATTTTTATTCTATTTTATTCCACTTTTAAGTCATAGCAGATTTCTCTGCGTGAAATTCGGGGCTGCTCTCCCCTGAAAGAATACATCGTCCCAAGAGCAGCGCCACCCATTATTTTCTTCTCTTTTTTTTGTCTGCAAGTGTATTTGTTTCCCTATCAGAGTGGCTTTTTTCTACAGAATTTTGCTAGGGACAACTCTCTTGTTGCCGTGGGTACTTTTACGCGCGCTAAATAATTACCTGTTACACACGGGACCTCGGTTTATCGTCTCATTCGAAAGACTAGCACCCAGACCACAAACTCATGGTCTAATGGATGATTGGGGGTGGCGGGGAAAAGTTTTGGGTCCAAACGGGATTCGAACCACCGCACACTTCCGACCCGGACTTTCCGCTTTCTAGGCAGGCGCGTTACCTCTAGACCACCTAATCTTTGGAGCTGAGAAGGAAAAAAAGTGCAGTATAAATGTGCATAAGTTTTCAAGTTTGTTACTTTCTGGTCTGTTACGATGTGTTAACGAACACGTTTGTGTGATTGCGAGTTGTTATACCAACACGTTTGAGTAATAGCAAGTTGATGTATATACAGACACAGAAGTGTAAATGCATGCATGTTGTAGAATTGCCAGCTAAAATGTGTAAAGTTGCTTAAGACTGTTGACAAGAGTGTCGGTTTTATTGTCTGTAAAGGGTGTGTTAAAAGACATGTCAGTGTAAGTGCATGTTGTTAAGGGTTTACATGTGCGTCATTGCATGCTATAGGTTTGTATGTATGTTGGTAATTGTATGTAATCCATGTCTGTCTGTTTGCGTGCTTGTTTGGATGCTTTTCTGTCTGTCTGTCTGACTTCCTATCTTAATGTAGGCTATGTATATATATATATATATATATATATATATATATATATATATATATATATAATTCTTTTATATCGAGGATAATGGAATAAGCATGTATGTGCTTTTCTTTTACATCCAATCCCCGCGTGTATGCGGTTTTGTAAATTCTGTCAGCTGTTCCCACCGGCATACAATGGCCTACTCTTACGAAAAGCGGAACAGGATTTAACATGTGCGCAAGATGTTCTGCGTGCGTTCGCACACGGGGCCTCAGTTTATAGTCTCATGTATGTATGTATGTATGTATGTATGTATGTATGTATGTATGTATGTATGTATGTATGTATGCATGCATGCATTCACGCGTGATTGCGTCTGGTATGCGCGCGTGGGTGCGCGCGTGCGTAATATATAGTCTGTTGCAAAAATGAAACATCAAATAGCTTCATTATTTTACAGAAAGATTAAAAAAAAAAGTAGAACACTGTTACTTTCGTTTTTGTCCTTAAGGTCTTCTCACAGAAGCTCCCGCCATTTTCTTCACTCTGTAAACAGCACTTCTCTATCCTCGTCTTCTGCTCTGAACAAACTACCGCCATTTTAACCCTCCCCCCCCCCCCCTCTTTTTCCGTTTGAATAGATAAAAAGGTAAAGGTATCCCATAACCTATAAGGTTGTAGGGGGAGCGAGGCGTCAGAGACCTCAAATTCTCAAGGGGCCAGCATATTGAGGGCGGCGCCCATCCCCTCTCCCTTGCTGCTTTACCTTCCCTGACCCTTAAAGAGGGCAGGTACCCATTTTACAGCTGGGTGAACTGCTGGGGGACTGTACTGAAGCCAAGGCGCGCAAACCGTCACCCATCCAAGTGGTAACCACGCTCGATGCTGCTTAACCTTGGCTGGGGGGAAAGCGAGTGCTCCGACCACTGAGCTATGCCGTCCCCTTTAATGGATGGCTCCGCAAAACATCAGCAGGTGGTTTGGAAGGCTGACTGATCTCCGCCCCTGTCGTGAGTTAATTAAGTGTCGAGGACGTGAAGCCTTGGTTGTATATTTGAAGTGCTCTGGTGGTCTACTGGGAGTGCACCTGCCTACAGAATAGAGAAGGCGGGGGTTCGATCCCCAGTGTGTGTCCGAACGTTTCTTTCCTCCATCCACTAGACATTGACCGTCATGATAATGACAATGACAATGATGGTGATGATGATGATGATGATGATGATTGTGGTGATGGCGATGATGTTGATGATGATAATGATGATAATGATGGTTGGTGGTGATGATAGTGGTGGGTGGTGGTGGTGGTGATGATGGTGATGATAATGATGGTGGTGGTGGTGGTGGTGGAGGTGATGATAGTGGTGGGTGGTGGTGGTGGTGGAGGCGATGATAATGGTGGTGGTGATGATAGTGGTGATGGTGGTGGTGGTGGGGGTGTGGTGATGATGATGATTGATGGTGTTGGTGGTGATGATAGTGGTGGGTGGTGGTGGTGGTGGTGTGATGATGATATTGATGATAATGATGATAATGATGGTGGTGGTGGTGGTGGTGGAGGTGATGATAGTGGTGGTGGTGGTGGTGGTGATGATGATGATAATGATGATAATGGTGGTGGTGATGATAGTGGTGGTGGCGGTGGTGGGTGGGTGATGATGATGATTGATGGTGGTGGTGGTGGTGGAGGGGTAGTCATACATACATACATACATACATACATACATACATACATACATACATACATACATACATACATACATACATACATACATACATACATACATACACATACATACATACATACATACATACACATACATACACATACATACATACATACATACATACATACATACAAACATACATACATACATACATACATAAACACACAAATACATACGTACATTCATCCATACATACATACACAAATACATACAAACATACATACATACATGCATACATACATACATAAAAATATACATACATACATACGTAACTACATACATACATACATACATTCATACATACATACATATATACATACATACATACATACATACATTCATTCATACATACAAACATACATATATTCATATATTCATACATACATATATACAAGCATACACACAAACACATATATACATACGTACATACAACCATACATACATACATCCATACATGCAAACACACACATATGCATACATAGATACATACAAACAAACACACATACATACCTTTTCTGGTAAGTGTTTGATCATATCATTGGAAATCGCATGAGCTCCAACAGATGTTTTCTTACTAGGAAGTGACAGAAAGTTAACCAACATAGACACAACCATTTGCTAACATTTCCAAGACCCAGAAATAACCTATATAAATCGAGCCTCTTGTATTCAGGCAGTGACCTATGGAATAAACTACCCCAAAATTTGAAATGTATTAAAAGCAAAAATCAGTATAAAACACATCTAAAAAGATATTTCATGAATAAAAGTACAGAACACGACTTGTAACTTAAGAGAGTGATTTAAGTGTCACTGACGTTATTCTTGTCATTAAAATCAGATATGACCCAAGTTTTCATATTCATATAGAGTACATGTGTAAACATCGATCTATATATGGATTGATATGATATCAACCCCAGCACGCTTTGAATCTGATGTGTGTGTGTGTGTGTGTGTGTGTGTGTGTGTGTGTGTGTGTGTGGGGTGTGTACAAGTGTGTGTGTACAAGTGTGTGAGTGCGTGTGTGTTGTGTAATTGGTTCGGTTTTGGTTTTTTACTTTCTTGCTGTTTTGGCCTTTTTATGTTCTTTTGTATTACACATAAATATGCTGATCTATTTAGTTTTGTCACTGTTATTTTTTCTGGTTCATTGTACTAGATGAGCTAAATTGTTATTGCTGACGTTAGTACTGCTGGGTGGATTTACATTGCTGAATTTATTCTTTGATCGAAGGATTAACGTTGCTCTGCCTCAAACCAAAAGCACATATACATGTGTGTATATGACCCGGGAAAGGGAGAAATGGATGTCTTTGTTATACTTCTTTTGCTCTGAATCCAATAGCTGCTGGTTATTCTTGTTTTTCTTATATATGAGTATATTATGTGTAAAGGGGATATGGGTGAGGTTGTGTATGTGTATGTAAGTGTTTAAATGATACATCAGTTTTCTCTGTTTATATCCATTAATTTTGGTTGTTGTTGTTGTTATTTTTGGTAGTGGTGGGGGTGGGATTCTGGTTTATTTGCTTTTGTTTGTTTTGGTTTTAGGGTGGTTTTCTTGGGGAGGGCAGGGATATTTTGGACTCTTTTTCTCGTCTTTTGTTAGTTCTATATTGTTCTTCATTTGTCTTGGTGTTATTTCGTGTCCTATGTTAGTATTGTCGCTGTTTGTTGTTGTGTATGTATATTTGTGTTTGTTTGATTGTTTAATTTCCTTGTTGTGGTTGTCCTTGTTGATTCATCCTTTTGTTGTTGTTTTATTCAGTTGTTTGTATGGTTGAAGGTTTGTGTGTACATGTGTGTGTGAGAGGGGGGGAGGGAAGCAGTTGGTGTGTTTTTTTTATATTTTTATTCTGTTTGTCTTCTTTGTTTGTTTTGGTTTGGTTTTTTATTGTTGCTTGTTTGTTTGTGTTATGACGGTATTTTTATTCAAGATTTTTGAATTATTTGAATTGTATGGTCTCATATTTTTCTGGGTTTTTTGTTTTATTCTAATTCCACATATGCATATGTTATTGATTTTTTTGTTTGATTTGTATAGTTTACCATAGATTAGGGTTTTTTTTATTCTATGTCTGCATATACAATATCTTTTTTTTTTTTTCTCTCGCTTTTTTTTCTTTCTTTAGATAGATGGCTTGATGAAAAAAAGCAAATGCACTGCTTATTCAATGTACCATCTGAAAATAAAAGTTTGACTTTGACTTTGACTTTGACATACATTCATTCATTTATTCATACATACATACATACATACATACATACATACCTACATACATACATACATACATACACTCACACAAACACAAACACAAACGTACATTCAGCCATCCATCCATACATAAAAAATACATACATACATACATACATACATACATACATACATACATACATACATACATACATACATACATACATACATACATATATACATACGTACATACATACATGTATACGTGCATACGTACATACGTACATACATACATACATACATACATACATACATACACACACACACACACACACACATACATACATACATACATACATACATACATACATACATACATACATACATACATACATACATACATACATATATATATATACATGCATACACATACAAACATCCATCCATCCATCCATCCATCCATCATTCATCCATCCATCCATCCATCCATCCATCCATCCATCCATCCATCCATCCATCCATGCATGCATACATACATACATACATACATACATACATACATACATACATACATACATACATACATACATACATACATACATACATGCACACACATGTTTGTCCATCCATCCATCCATCCATCCATCCATCCATCCATCCATCCATCCATCCATCTATCCATACATACATATATGCACACACATATGTTTGTCCGTCGTGTCCGACGATGACCTCCAAAACAGCAGAGGAGGCAGCTGCTGTTTTGGAAACTGGACAGAAATTTGATTATAGTGGAGATGCCTTGCCCACAGTACATCCCCACTCTCTCGGCCAAGTGGGCATAAGGACAGTCAGTGTTGGAGATGTTCTCCAAAGGCCAACCAGCCCACAGGGCTGCAGCACATTAGGACTGTGCGAGTCAAGCCTCCTAGTCAGAGAGTCACAGTCGATCACTAAAGACTAAGCTGTAAAGTGGAATTCCATGAATGGAAAAGTCACTGGTCATACAGCCTCTCACTTTGCTGTTGCCCCCAGCGTCAATGGTTTAATCAAGAACTGTGATAAACACCAGGCGCTGATACGTACATACGTACATACATACATACATACATACATACATACATACATACATACATACATACATACATACATACACACATACATACAAAAATACATACATACATATATACGAACACACATCCATACATACACACATACATACATAAATACATAAATACATACATATATATTACATACATACATACATACATACATACATACATACATACATACATACATTCATACATATATACATACATACATACATACATACATACATACATACATACATACATATATACATACATCCACACACACAACAAACACAACTATCCTTCCATCCACCATCCACCATCCATCCATCCATCCATCCATCCAACCATCCATCATCAATACATACATACATACATAACGTACATACAACATGTATCCATGCGTACAAACATACATAAATATATATACATACACTCACATACTTACATACATACATATATACATACATACATGCATACAAACACATCTACATAAATACATAAACACATATACATACGTACATACACATACATGCATACATACATACATACATACATACATACATACATACATACATACATACATACATACATACATACATACATACATACATACATACACACATACTTTACATACATGCATACATATACAACATACATGCATACATACACACAACATCCGTCATCCGTCCATCCATCCATCCATCCATCCATCCATGTATACATACATACATACATACATACATACATACATACATACATACATACATACATACATACATACATACATACAATCATACATACATACATACATACATACATATATACATACATAAAATACATAAAAATATATTATACAATACATACATACATATATATATCATACATACATAGATACATACATACATACATACATAAACAAACATACACACATACACACACGTACCTACATACATACATACATACATACATACATACATACATACATACATACATACATACAATCATACATACACACATATATATATATTATTATATTTAATATATATATATATATATATATATATATATATATTATATATATATATATATATGCAGAAATTTGATTATAGTGGAGATGCCTTGCCCACAGTACATCCCACTCTCTCGGCCAAGTGGGCATAAGGACAGTCAGCGTTGGAGATGTTCTCCAAAGGCCAACTAGCCCCCAGGGCTGCAGCACATAAGGACTGTGCAAGTCAAGCCTACATACATACATACATTCATACATACATACACACATACATACATACTTGCAGTCATACATACATACTTGCATACACACATACATACATACATACATACATACATACATACATACATGCATACACCACACATACATACATACATACATACATACACACACACATAGATACATACATACATTCATACATACATACAGACATACATACATTCATACATACATACATACATACATACATACATACATACATACATACATACACACATAAATGACTGCATTTTCCTTCCTCTCTTCTCTTTCTTGTTATGGTGTGGTGACTGCATTTTCCTTCTTCCCTCCCTTCCCTCCTTCCCTCCCTTCCCTTCTTCCCTCCCTTCCCCCATCACCCTGCCCGAGTGTACAACCTTTGTGTGTGTGTAAGGGGCGGGGGAGGGGGGGGGGCGTGTGTGTGTTTACATTTGAATTTGTAAAAACTATTAATTGTGTGCGTGTGTGTGTTTACATTTGACTTTGTAAAAATCTATTAATTGTAACGGGCTGCATGTGAAAGACTAGGATGAATGAAAGCGCTTTGATTTGGTTGGTTTTTTTTTTTGCAAGATATAGCGCTGTAATGTATTATTATTATTATTGCTGTTGTTGTTGTTGGCCGAGAGAGTAGGGGTGTGCTGTGGGCAAGGCATCTCCACTCTAATCAAATTGTGCCCAGTTTCCGAAACAGCAGCTGCCTCCTCTGCTGTTTTGAAGGTCGTCCAACCAATGGGCAAACATTAAAAGAATTGTGTAGAAGCCTTTAGGTGAAAGCACCCAGCTCAGGATCATGGGGGAGGGGGGGGGGGTGGGAAGGGGCAGGGGGGGGGGGGATAACCTTGTGGTTAGAGTGATGTACTCGTGATCTGCTGACCCGGGTTCGAATCTCGTTCAAGAGGATTTTTTCCTCTGGAGTTAACATCAGTGCCGACTCCACTCCCCTTAAAAGTCCTTGGAATGAGACTATAAACCGAGGTCCCGTGTGCAAAAGCACGCACATCTTGCGCACACGTTAAAACCCGTTCCGCTTTTCGGAAGAGTAGGCTATTGTGTGCTGGCAGGAACGGATGACAAAACTCACAAAACTGCATACACACGTGGACTGGATGTGAAAAAGCACATGGGTGCTTATTCCATTATCCTCGAAATAAAAGAATAGAGAACTAAATAAATATCAGATTTTCTTTTTTTGTGTTCCAAGAAATTTTCACACACACACACACACACACACACACACACACACACACACACACACACACACACATAGCCTGGTGGTTAGAGTGATGCGCTTGTGATCTGTTGACCCAGGTTCGAATCTCGTTCTAGAGGATTTTTCCTCTGGAGTTAACATCAGTGTCCACTCAACTCCCCCCTCCCCCCTACCCTTCCACCAAACAAAAAAGAAGTCCTTCAGATGAGACTATAAACCGAGGTCCCATGTGCGAACATCTTGCGCACACGTTAAAACCTGTTCCGCTTTTCGGAAGAGTAGCTATTGTGTGCTGGTGGGAAGGGGTGACAAAATTTACAAAATGCATACACACGGGGACTGGATGTAAAAAGAACATGAATACTCATTCCATTATCCTCGAAATAAAAGAATAAAAATTAAACACAGACACACACACAACACACACAGATATTTAACTTTTAAAGGATTTATTCATAAGAAAACGCCATTGGCCCATACACATAAAAATATGGGGTGATCTCTCTCTCTCTGTCTCTGTCTCTCTCTCTCTCTCCCCTCCCTCCCCATGTCAATGGTTAAAAGCTTCAA
>CM054158.1:43265634-43275424 GCA_028751875.1 Rapana venosa | reverse complement strand
GCCTTACTGTCACAATGCCTTTCTTCTACAGAATATTACCAAGAACAGCCCTTTTGTTGCTGTGGGTTCTTTTACATGAGCTGAATGTATGTTGCAAACAGGAGCTCGGTTTTTCGTCTCAGCCGAAAGACTAGCGCCCAGACACAGACCATCAGTCAAGGTCTAGTGGATGGGAATGGGTTGAATTGAAGCGCTGTGATTTGTTTTTGCAAGATATAACGTTATACCTCCGACTGAGCAAGTAATGATAATAATAATAATAATAATAATAATAATAATAATAATAATAATAATAATAATAATACAACAATATCAATAACAACAACAACAACACAACAACAACACAAAATAATAATAATAATAATAATAATAATAATAATAATAATAATAATAACAACAACAACAACAAACAACAACAATCATATAAACCAACAACAACACGAAAAGACGAAGACATATAAACAAAAAGAGAATGTTTCCAGCCATACCTTGGGTCTTTCGGCAAAAAATTATAAAACAGAGAGAACTTAGAACAGAACCGCTCAGATAGGCGATCACTCGCTAAATGATATAGTGCGCATCTCTCGCTGTCTGTCTCTGAATCTCTCTCTCTCTCTCTCTCTCTCTCTCTCTCTCTCTCTCTCTCTCTCTCTCTCTCTCTCTCTCTCTCTCTCTCTCTCTCTCTCTCTCTCTCTCAGGCTTTGAAACGCGATACAATTATTGCTTCTCTGGATCCTTGTTCCTACTCGAATCGGTAGCACCATCGAGTGAACAAGGATTTCTGATGGGCTTTCTTTTTTTTCTCTTTCTTTTGTTTGGTTTCGGGGTTTTATTTTTTTATTTTTTATTTGTTTGTTTGTTTGGTGTGGGGTGTTTTTTGTTGTTGTTGTTCTTTGTTGTTGTAACTTGTGTTTCATGATGATGTGTTCGTGTTTCTGGCTGTTTTGCTTTTACTTCCTTGTTCTACAATTTTTACAATATATTTTTTCGATTTTTTGTTTTGTTTTTGGTTTCTGTAATTCTTAGTCATTTTTTTCCCTGTGGTGTGTGTGTGTGTGTTGTGTGTGTGTGTGTGTTTAATTTTTTTCATTTTATTTCGAGGATAATGGAATAAGCACGTATGTGCTTCTTTTTTTTTACATCCAATCCCCGTGTGTATGCAGTTTGGTCAATTTTGTCATCCGTTCCCACCGCCACACAGTGGCCTACTCTTCCGAAAAGCGGAACGGGTTTTAACGTGTGCGCAAGGTGTTCTACGTGCGTTCGCACATGGGACCTCGGTTTATAGTCTCATCCGAATGACTTTTGGAGGGAGTGGAGTTAACTTCAGAGCAAAAAATCTCTTGAAGGAGATTCGAACCCGGGTCAGCAGATCACGAATACATCACTCTAACCACCAGGCTATCCCATCCCCCCACAGGGGTGTACATGCGTGGTAGTATATGTGCGTGCTTACGTGCATGCCTGCGTGCATGTATGTGCTTCATGCTCGTGTCTGTGCATGCACGCGCGTGCGCGCATGTGTGTGTTTTTACGTCTGTGTTTTATTCATTTTATTTTATTCTTTTACATTGAGGATAATGGAATAAGCATTTATGTGCTTTTTTTACATCCAGTCCCCGTGTGTGTGCGGTTTTGTAAATTTTGTCATCTGTTCCCACCGCCACACAATGGCCTACTCTTACGAAAAGCGGAACAGGATTTTAACGTGTGCGCAAGATGTTCTGCGTGCGCTCGCACACGGGACCTCGGTTTATATTCTCATCCGAAGGACTTTTGGAAAGAGTGGAGTCTGTACTGATGTTAACTCCAGGGGAAAATATCCCCCTTGAACGGGAATCGAACCCGGGTCGTCAGATTGCGAGCGCAATGTTCTGACCACTAGGCTATCACGTGTGTGTTTGTGTGTGTGGAACCTGCACGCGTGTACACTTGAGCGTGTAAGAAATATATATATGTAGGCCTGTGTGTGTGTGTGTGGTGTTTGTGTGTGTGTGTGTGTGTGTGTGTGTGTGTGTGTGTGTGTGTGTGTATGGGCGTGTGTGCGTGTGTGGCCAGCGCGCACGCGTGTAGCCTGCACGTGAGCGTGTAAGCAAGTGTGCATAGATACTAATGATAATATATGCTTGTCTGACTGTGCCACACACATACTTACCTGTCAACGCTCGTTATTCTGATCCCGATAAATCCGGGAGAAGATCACGGATAGTTTTAACACCGGAGTCTGATTGTTGATATCGGGTTGATATCAGGCAGTGTGACACCTCCCTCCAGCCCACACTGAATCAGGATAGACAGCTGGCGTTTTAAACACCAGTGATGCATTGTTGTTGTTGTTATTATCATTATTATTGTTGTTATTATGTGTAGCAGCAGCAGCAGCAGCAGCAGCAGCAGCAGCAGCAGTAGTAGTAGTAGTAGTAGTAGCATCATCATCAAATGTTGTTGTTGTTGTAATATTATTTCTATGATTGTTGTTGTTCTTCTTCTTCTTGTCGTCGTCGTCATCATCATTATTTTCATCATCTTCTTGTCATCGTCATCTTCTTTTATTATGATTATTACTGTTGTTGTTATTACTATTAGTAGTAGTAGTATCAACACCATCATCATTATTACCATAATTATCATCATTATTATTATTATCATCATCATTATTTATTTTTTATTTATCATTATTATTATCATTATTATACCACACCATTTTTGACTTGACTTGACTTCCTACTTGTAAAGTCAATAAAGATGTGCACCGATTTCTTGGTCAGACAGTGTTATGGGCAAGTTGAACCTTACGGGGGGAGGGGGGCTGGAGGAGAGAGAGAGCAGCGGAATGGCCTAGTGGTTAGAGCGTTGTGCTCAGCATCTGACGGCCCGGGATCGAGCCACCCACGGAGGCACCCGTTCTAGGGGATTTTCCCCCCGGGAGTTAACATCAGTACCGACTCCACAACCTCAAAAGTCATTGGGATGAGACTATATAAACTGAGTGCAAATGCACGCACAACATCTTGCGCGCACATTTAAAATAAAACCCGTTATGCCTTTCTGGATGAAAGAAAAGGCTATTGTGTGCTTGTAGTAACAGATAACAATATTTTATGTTTAAAAAAAGCAAACGATCACGCGCGCGCGCACACACACAAT
The DNA here is from genome assembly GCA_028751875.1 of Rapana venosa. NCBI lineage: Eukaryota > Metazoa > Mollusca > Gastropoda > Neogastropoda > Muricidae > Rapana > Rapana venosa. Next base: position 43,272,277 of record CM054158.1, on the reverse strand, counting down.
TTCTCTCACATATTTACACACACACACACACACACGCACGCACGCCCAATCACGCACACACACGCCCAATCCCGCGCGCACGCGCACGCACACACACACACACTCTCTCTCTGTCTGTCTGATATCACTTTTCGGTGGAAGGACGTTAAACTGAAGAGACTAACTAACGCACATGCTAAACCCGTTCCGCTTTTGGAAGAGTAGGCCATTTTGTGTTCGAGAGGATTTCCCCCTGGACTTATCAATACCAACTCCACTCCCACGAAAGTCTTTTCGGCTGAAACTATAAACCGAGGCCCCGAGTACAAACACACACGGAACATCTTCAGCACACGTTAAAACCCGTTCCGCTTTTGGATGTGTATTTCGTGCTTGTATGAGGGGATGACAGTTTTTAAAAAGTGCATGCACACAGGTGTGTAGACGTCGGTATGCGGTAACTTAAATGGTGGGTAAACATTGGTGAACTTTGAAGCATAAACCGAGGAACGAAAAAACCAGCGACTTTTTCTCTGATCTGTCCCGAAAAACACATCCCGTGTGATACGGACGCTGTAGCCAAGTGGTTAAGACCGTTCCGCTTCAATCCCACGGGTCCATGAAGTTGTGGATTCGAATCTCGGTTGCGTCTGGTGATTTAAGAGCGGGGAATTTTTACAATCTCCCAGGTCAACTTCAAGTACAAACCAGCCAATGCCATAATTCCCATCGTGTGTACAGCCTATACTTCCGAAATATCTTGATATGCACGTTAAAGATCCGATTATTCATGTCAAGGTTTGGTGGGTTACAGAAACACGAACATACCCAGCATGCATTCCCCACGTCGGGAATGCGGCTACTTTACAGGTGGGCAAAAACCGTCTGGTGGGCTCTTTGTGTTTCTCAAAGCTTGAAAAGTTATTAACATAACAATAGGAAACAAAACCCAGCATTTAAGTACTCCAAGAACAGCTCACTTTGTTGCCCCAGTTTTCCCATCAATGGATGACTGATCATGACATAAAACAGTGAACACAAGCTGACCAAACAGCAAAAAGAAAAACAAAAAAAGATCCCACTGACCTGAGTAAGATAGTGGTTAGGGCGCTGGCACCGTAATCAGAGGGCAACAGTCTGTGCAGGTTTGAATCTCCAATATGGCGTCGGTTTTATGTTAACTTCCAGGTTCAAGTCGTATGCTGATGGATGATGCTAAATAGCCAAGAGGTGAAGACCGTTCGACTTCATTCCCATGGTCCATGAAGTCGTGGGTTTGAATCTAGGCAGCGTCTGGTGTAGGGATTTTTACCATCTCCCAGGTCAACTTCAAGTGAAGACCTGCCAGTGCCCTAACTCCATTCGTGTATGTACTGTGCACATGCAGAAGATGAAACATGCACGTTAAAAATCCTGCAATTCGTGTCAGCGTTGGATGGGTTATGGAAACACGAACGTACCCAGGTTGTCAGATTGCCAGCGCAATGTTCTGACCACTAGGCTACCCCGTCCACGTTGAGGCATCCGGCTACAGTTTATGATCGGTGGTCTAGAGGTGACGCGCCTGTCTAGAAAGCGAAAAGTCCGGGTCGGAAGTGTGCGGTGGTTCAAATCCCGTTTGGACCCGAAACTTTTCCCCCATCCTTTAGACCATGAGTGGTAGTCTGGGTGCTAGTCTTTCGGGTGAGACGATAAACCGAGGTCCATTGTGTTACACATTTTTAGCACACGTAAAAGAACCCACGGCAACAAGAGAGTTGTCCCTGGCGAAATTATGTAGAAAAAAAGCCACTCTGATGATAGGGAAACAAATACAGTTGCAGACAAGAAAAAGAAACAAAAAATAATGGGTGGCGCTGTTCTTGTGGCGATGCGCTCTCCCCGGGAAGAGAGCAGCCTGAATTTCACGCAGAGAAATCTGCCGTGACTTAAAGTGGTATAAATAAATAAATAAATGAAATAAATAAATAATGTCAAGCAGGTACAGCCACACTGTGTACCCCTAGGATTCCCCCCAAATTATTCACTCTGTCTCACTCACTCGGGGGACAGGATAGCCTAGTGGTTAGAACATTGTGCTCGCAATCTGACGACCCGGGTTCGATTCCCGTTCAAGGGGATATTTTCCCCTGGAGTTAACATCAGTGCAGACTCCACTCTCCCCAAAAGTCCTTGGATGAGACTATAAACCGAGGCCCCGTGTGCGAACGCACGCAGAACATCTTGCGCACATGTTAAATCCTGTTCCGCTTTTCGTAAGAATAGGCCATTGTGTGCTGGAGGGAACAGATGACAAAATTGACAAAACTGCATACACACGGGGACTGGATGTAAAAAAGCACATAAGTGCTTATTCCATTATCCTCAATATAGTATAAGTAGTAGTATGCTCTTTCGAGCCAGAAGGCCCATAGAGCCGGAGCTTATCCCGGTTTCTGTAGCGTTAAGCGAACTGATGGTTTTTCACCACCCCTGTGACAGGACGCTAGTCTGTCGCCAGATACTTCCCCAGCAGAGCTGGTACCCACTTGTACACCTGGGTGGAGTGAGGAAAATAGGAGTAAAGTGTCTTTCCCAAGGACACAACACCGAGCTGAGTGGGGATCGAACCCGCGACCTCTGGATCACGAGTTGACCGCCTAAACCACTCGACCACGGTGCCTCCCTATCCTCAATATAAAAGAATAAAATTAAATTAAATTAAAAAAATATAACTCCTCACCCACCTGGGAATCACTGTGGTGTGAGAGAGCACACTGCAGGAGAAGTTTGTGCGTATGGCTGTTTTCAAATACTTTACCTTATAGGCAGCCATACTACGACTTCAGGCAATGGTGGTGGGGTTTTGTGTGTGTGTGTGCTCCTTTTTAATGGAGGATAGAGGTTGTTATGCTGGAAGCTTATCATAAATGACAACCATTCCCAAATAACATTTTAATGCTTGCGAAACAACTGTTTTTGGGGGGGTTTTTTTTAATGCAGGCCATGACACTTTGTTTACATAAATAATTGGCACAACATCAATAACTCGCACAACTTCAATAATGGGCATAACATCAATGATAGCATGGATCTTTAATGGCATGACATCAATAATGGCATGGCATCAATAATTACATGAAATCAACAACGGCATGACATCAACATGACATCAATAATGGCATGGCATCAATAAGTGGCATAACTTTTGGTCCTGGCCGAATAAAACTAACACTGTGAAAGGAAAAGCTATTAGTTTACACTGTTTTACCCTCACATAGACAAACTGACACTGTAAAATGGAATGCCATCAATTTGTCTACACTGTCAAAATAACATAGACAAACTAGCTCCGTAAAATGGAATGCTTACACTGCCCATCCAATCCATTGTAGTAACAAACTAACACTGTAAAATGGAATGTTATTGCTTACACTGTCAACCCACTACAGTAACAAACTAAGACTGTAAAATGGAATGTTATTTGCTTACACTGTCAACCCACTACAGTAACAAACTAACACTGTAAAATGGAATGTTATTTGCTTACACTGTCAACCCACTACAGTAACTAACTAACACTGTAAAATGGAATGTTATTTGCTTACACTGTCAACCCACTACAGTAACAAACTAACACTGTAGAATGGAATACTACTTGTTTACACTGTCAAACCATTGCCACCACAAAACAAACACTGTAAAATGGAATGCTATTTGCTTACACTGTCAAACCTCTGCAATGACAACTTAATTACTGTAAAACAGAATGCAGTTTATATTTAAAGTATTGTCAGACCATTGCATAGACATACTGACACTGCTCAACTTCAATGGCACTCTATTTTTGAGTGTGTGTGTGTGTGTCTACATGCATGTGAGAGGGAGGGAGGGAGGATGGAGAAAGAACGAAAGAAAGAAAGAAGGGGTAGGGGAGGGGGGGGGGGGGGGGGGGGGGAGGAGAGAGAGAGAGAGAGAGACAGAGAGACAGACAGTGAGCGAGAGAGATGAAGACATAGGGGAAGGGAGCTAACTGACACAAACACAGTACAACACTTGTTAAATTCACAGATCACTGTGTATGAGGCAAGATAAGATGTGTGTGTGTGAGTGTGTGTGTGTGTGTGCATGTGTGCACGTGCCTGCATGTGTGTGTGGTGTGTGCACATGTACGTGCATGCGCATTCGCATACTAAATAAAATCCACACATAACACTCCATGCCAAACAAACGTATTATTCATTTACAAACAACATGTATAAATTTTTATCAAACTTGTCCACTTATCACATCAAACAACCCTCTCGGGGCCCTTTTAACTTAAGAAAAACACACACAAAACAACAAGAATACAAACATAGCAACTCATCAAACTAAACAGCCCTGGTAACTCTCTTACTGAGAACAATCTTCTATTACTAATCTGAAGACTACAATTTGGTATAGGTAAAAGTAAAGGTAAAGGAGTCCCATAACCTATAAGGTCATAGGGGAGCAAGGCGTCAGAGACCTCACTTCTCTAGGGCCAGCATATTGAGGGCGGCGCCCATCTCCTCTCCCTCGCTGCTTTACCTTCCCTGACCCTAAAGAGGGCAGGTACCCATTTACAGCTAGGTGAACTGGGGGAACTGTACTGAAGCCAAGGCACGCAAACGGTCACCCATCCAACTGGTAACCACGCTCGACGCTGCTTAACTTTAGCTGGGGGAAAGCGAGTGCTCCGACCACTGAGCTATCCCGTCCCCTGACAAAAGATTTTAAGCAAAACAAACCTGAAATATGGTGTAGACTTAATGGTACACTATTTTCCAGGGACGGGATAGCTCAGTGGTCAGAGCACTCGCTTTCCCCTATCTAAGGTTAAACAGCATTGAGCGTGGATACCACTTGGATGGGTGACTGTTTGCACGCCTTGGCTTCAGTATAGTTCCCCAGTTCACCCAGCTGTAAATGGGTACCTGCCCTTTTTAGGGTCAGGGAAGGTAAAGCAGCGAGGGAGAGGAGATGGGCGCCGCCCTTAATATGCTGGCCCCTAGAGAAGTTGAGGTCTTTGATGCCTCACTCCTCTACAACCACATAGGTTATGGGACACCTTTACCTTTTTTTATTTTCCAGGAACAAATGAGGGTGTCAAAAAAAACAGAGAGAAAGTGTATACAATATTGAAAAAGATACAGAAAAAAGGAATGCACTAAAAGCAAAACAACAATATCAAGTAATTTGCAAGGTATCCAAACATCCATCATTGAACCTAATTATCAGATCTCTGTGTTTGTTTCTTTTTAAAACAAACTAAAAACTGAATGGGTCATGAGGAAGAATTATTTTCTAAAAAATTACCAGGCATACACACAAGACACAACAAAGAGACAGAAAAAAAAAAGACAATTTCACATCAAAAATCAAATGCTGAACCTTTTAAACACTGCGATCTTTGCTGGTCACCCTAAACAAAGAATCACTGCCACCGCACACTCTCAGGCAGAAAAGAGCAGCCTGCTTTCTGTGGCTGGATCATTCATGTAGGAAGACTACAGGCAGAACTGTATGGCCACCATACATAAGACTGAAAACTAAGTGATCATCTCTCTGCAGATAGAGATTCTCTCCCTCACAGCTTTTCGAGATTTGATCCTTTGCATCTGTATTGCATGTCATTCCTCAGTAAATTCTGGGCCAGAAACTACAAAATAAACGTGAAGAGAACAAAGTCTATGTAAGTAACCAATTACAACTCATGGTCAGTCAACACAAAAACAACAACAAAACTGTTACAAATATTTGTGTACGATTAAGTTTGATAGCCTATCACATCACTCTGTGATTGAAGACATCTAAAAAAAAGACAATTTATATATTATTGAGATGTTGTAATCACACATGCGTTCATGCACGCATGCACACACATGCATGCGCACACAAACACACACATATTGACAGTATAAGCACACACACGCACGCACCCACCCACACGCACTGATGCCACCATGACAGTTTAAAAATACATGCAGCACACCCCCCCCCCCTCCCCCCACACACACACACCAAACAGAAACCTATAAGCTGCCAACTGTACCTGCTTCAAATGCAAAATTCTTGAATATGCAAGTGGAGATACTTCATAAAACTGAAACACCTTCACAACCCCCCCTTCCACTGATACCACTATCAGCGTCAAATACGCACATCTTTGACATACACCAGATCACATGAACACAGTAATGGAATCAAATGCAGAAATGCTTTCCTCAGATGATCTTATTTTTAATACACATCCACAACCATGACAACAACAAAAACTACAAAAGAGGAGGCAGGACAGCCTAGTGGTTAGAACATTGCGCTGGCAATCTGACGACCCGGGTTCGATTCCCATTCAAGGGGATATTTTCCCCTGGAGTTAACATCAGTGCAGACTCCACTCTCCCCAAAAGTCCTTCGGATGAGACTATAAACCCAGGTCCCGTGTGCAAACGCACGCAGAACATCTTGCGCACACATTAAATCCTGTTCCGCTTTTCATAAGTGTAGGCCACTGTGTGCCGGTGGGAACAGATGACAAAATTTACAAAGCCGCATACACACGGGGACTGGATGTAAAAAAAAGCACATGAATGCTTATTCCATTATCCTCGATATAAAAGAATTTTTTTAAAACTAAAATAAAAACTACTCAGCTTATGAT
>CM054158.1:43253134-43260634 GCA_028751875.1 Rapana venosa | reverse complement strand
TATATATTTTATTATATATATATATGTGTGTGTGTGTGTGTGTGTGTGTGTGTATATATATATATATTATTTATATATATATATATATAATATTTATCCATAGAGTTGAAGCAAGCAATGGACATGAGATACAAAATTTAACTTAAACAGTAGCACAGTGACTTTCCTTATGCTTAACGTCTAAAGTTTATGGTTGTTTTCATAAGACAATCATTTATAGGCTAAAACCAAGAACTAATCGACTGATAACAATTCCAAATGAAGATAACTGTTTGTAAACACATGATCTTTTGTACGTTATACTTGTGTCAACTGTCGACTTACCACACCATCAACAAAAGTCGGGGACTTTTTGCTCTCTTCCTCTAGATCAATAGCAATCTGAAATACAAAAGAAGAAACAAAATGGTTTTTTTAATCAGTTGGGCTGTTTTACCTCATGCATTATTTAAAAGTACACATGATAATACACACACACACACACACACAACACAGATCCTTCGGATGAGACTATAAACCGAGGCCCCGTGTTCGAACACATGCAGAACATCTTGCGCACACGTTAAATCCTGTTCCGCTTTTTGGAAGAGTAGGCCATTGAGTGCCGTGGAAACAGATGACAGAATTTACAAAACTGCATACACACGGGGACTGGATGTAAAAAAGCACATGAGTGCTTATTCCATTATCCTCGATATAAAAGAATAAATAAATAAATAAACACATATCAGTGGTCAGGTAGTAATGAACAAATCTAGAAACTATCAAGTGATAGATTCAATCTGCCTGACACTGGGTCTTTCCCCTCATACAACAGACCATGAGTGAAGGCCTGGGTGCTAGTCCTTTAATTGAAATGATAAACTGGGGTCCTTTGAGCAAGAAATAGTCAATGCACATAAAACCACACCTTTGGCAACCTACACACACACTCTCATATACACACACACAGTCACACACATACATATATATGCACACACATATACACACATGAAGTGATAAACTCACACATAATTATATACACATGTACACACAAACACACACACAGAGTGACATATATATTTGTAACACACAGCACACACACACACTATATGAACAATATCCAAACACACACACTATCTGAACAATATCCGAACACACATACACATGCACGCACACAGAGTAACGCACATGTAAACACACACACATGCACGCACGCATGCACGCAGCATGCACACACACACACGCTACCTGAACAATATCTGAACATACACACGCACTCTATCTGAACAATATCCAAACACAAACACACACACTCTCTCTCCGAACACACACACTATCTGAATGATATCCAAACACATGCACATACACACACAGATACTGACCCCTCTCAGTAGAGAGACTTTGCTGGCTAGGATTTCTGTCCTCTGCTGGTTCTGTGTCTCCAGCATTTCTTCATCAGTCACCAGCCCTGAGAGAAAATTGAGTGTGAAAATCATAACTAACAAGTAACAAGTACCATACCAATGGGCAAATACACAGAGCATACACATACAGTTCAAGTGTTGAAAATTTATCAGTAGGTTTCTCATTTCAACAACAAAAAGAGACTTAAACAAAAACAACACTTATGATGTGTGTGTGTGTGTGTGTGTGTGTGTGTGTGTGTGTGTGTGTGTGTGTGTGTGTGTGTGTATGTGTGTGACTGTGTGTGTTACTAATTTTACAAACAATGAGATTTATTTTCTGAAAAATCATTGGGGAGGGGGGGGGGGGGGTACTATGGTTGTCTGAAAGCCAAATTACACAAAGGAAACAATATATACAATTGTCCTTGCTGAACCTGATGATTCTTCACACATATAATGCATGCCATCAGTTCCTGCTCAGTTCAGTTCCTACACTGTGACAGGCAACAAGCAGCCTTGTAGTTGTAGCCCTGAAGCAGAAGCCACACCTGTGTTTTGGCTCACACAGGTCATATCTTTTTGCGCCATAACTTTTTTTTCTATGCTGCCATGCTAATGGTGAGAATCAGAGTGCTGATTATAATCTATGTAGGTCTTCAAAAATCCTCTTGGAAGTGTTTTATTAGAATTTTGTTGACCAAGTTTCTCTACAACATACCCTTCCCCTATTCCCCCTCCATTTAAAACACATCGGTATCTTCACTGATCAGGGATTAATCTAAATTTCCAATCATTATATCTATTATATGTTTACACTGAAGTATTTACAGAGAGATGTATCAAATTGATTTCATGACAAACGACTGTTAGAAGTGTTTCGCTTTTGTCACAATTTGTGTCCGTGTTGGTATGTGAATTGAAAGGACTTGAGATTACAGAATAACAGTAAGAATAGTGATCGAGTTAGCCTAAACTTGTCCTGGACGTCATCAATACAGCCACAATTAACTTGCCAGTTCTGCTTGTTCCCCAGTGAGCCATCGTCAGTGTGTCAGCAATGAAAACGTGTCCTGAATCAGAGGACTCCAGGTCAGCCACCCGGAATGGTCGTGAACTAAGAGTGGTCTTCCCTGTTTCCAGTCTGCATCAAAATATTTGGGCTTCGGAGAAGCTCGGTTATTTCCGGCAGAAATCTGGCTTCGGCCCGATAGCTACATTGTTGACAGAACCGGTGGCACTCCGGTATTATGGGCTTCTAGACATTGTGATACAATCTACTCTCACATTAATATTTAAATCGAATTCAGGTGGCTACCGATAACAGTCTGTTGTGCACAATCACAATACAAACATAAATTAATTATTTTGTTTAAAACAATTTGACTCATTTTGTTTAGTACAAGCTCTGGAGTTTCAAAGGAAAACAACACCGCCCCACCTCCACTCCAAAAATCAACCATGATTGATGTGGCCAAGGAGGAACTTGACTTGATCCACGGTTGAGACCTGTGGCCTGTTCGTGGTTCCCGTAGAACTTAAGTTGATTTCTAAAGATTGCCTTACTAAAGGGAGGCATCTCTTGGCACTGTATTGGAATCATTTGACTCAACAGGTGACTTAGGTCTAAAGCACCCAGCAGGCATCTGGGGTTTGAGGCACGGGTTTGAGACCACATCTAAGCTGGAACAACGGAAAATATGAAAGTTAAAGTCAGCAGTGACGAACGCCCAAAACAACAGCAAGAGCAGCAGCAGCAGGGAACCCAGAATTCATGGCCTGGATGGGATCCAATCTGCCTCAAGTAATGGTAAAATCTGAAACACTTATTAAAACCAGTTTTTCTTTTTCTGGATGAGAAGTTTGTGCGTATGGCTGTGCTTCTTTTTCTGCTTTCCAGCTCTTCCTTGTGTAGCATTCATTTCCATTGTTCGAGGAAGGGTTACAGTTTGATTGTTCCGTTGCTTGTTTCGATTTTAGTGGATGCACTGTGTTTAAATTACACCGTCTTTAAAGTTGTGACATTATTATGGATTAAGTGTGTGTCCATTAGATCAGATTCCTACGTAGCATATCATCTACATATCTTTGTTTTTTGTTTGTTTGTCTGTCTGTTTCCTTCTTTCTTGCTCGCTTTCTTTCTTATCTGTCTTGTTTCACTCTTCTTTCTTTCTATTAGGAATGTTGTCAATTTTTGTATATTTGTTAGTTGTTTTGTTTTGTTTGTTTGTATGTTTGTGTTTGTTTGTTTGTTTGGTGGGTTGCTGTTTGGTTAGTTGGTTGTTGTTTTTTTGTTTGGTTGGTTTGTTTTTGTTTTTGTGTTGTGGCATGTTATTGTTTTTGTTTGTTTGTTTTGATTTTTGTTTTGTTTGTTTGTTTGGGGCTTTTTGGAGGGGGGCTTGCACACAGGCTCAACTGACATAAAGAACAGTCTTCCTTGTCACACTTCTTAGTAACACTGACAGAGAATCTTTGAAGAATGTCAATAAAGGCAACACACTGTGATGACACAGTTAACAAGTTGCATGATAAATACTCTTCTGAAATGATCAATGACATCAGCGACCAAAGAAACCCACAAAATTGATATACCTCCATGGTGAACCAGCTTATGACCAGAAATTGAGTTAGTTTTGAGTCTGTTGGAAAAACTACATTTCCAAAAAGTCCGAAGTGTACCGAAGCTAGCCGAACGCTTCATCGGACGATCACGCCACAAACCATTCGCCAGACGCATGATAAGCTGGGGATTGCGTTAGATAGGCCTAGACCAGACCTCTTCGCTGCACAGTTTACCTGAATCTTCGTTCTTGTGAAGATCTCACGCAGTTGATACACAAGCTGCATAATAAGTAAGTCTTTTGGTTTACTAGGATCGATTATCGTTATTATTCGCTTGGTGATCATGTGAAAATGTCTAAAATAACCAGCGTTTTTCTACCGCAGGTGCACTGGCAAGCTTTGGGATTCCAGGGTTTAAGTGCATGAGCACTCGGTTTGCAGTGGCTAGTTTAGTACGATAGCAAAATCATAGTTCTATATTTATATGAAACTTTATGAAATTTAGACTAAAGGATTTAGATTGATAGGACCTAATATTTCACTAGTTTTCACTTCTAGTTATCGATCATGTGAAGGAGCGGAGATTGGTGATGGAGAGAATTTCAAAGAGGGTAATCAGCCAGAAAAGCACGCAGGATCGGACCACTTGATTGTCAGGGTCAGGGTCGAAGACTAGGCTTAGGGCTAGCCTACGCCCATCAAACGTCGTCCGCGTGTGTGACGTAGTTACTCCTGTGTTGGAGTAAGATTTAGTACATGTACTCTGCTTGATCTGTCAGTGTTACATGATATCGTAGATATAATGTCACCAAGTATAGCATGGTCGCGAAGTAATAGCATCACATATTACCAGTTGATGTTTGGGCAGCATAGTTCGAAAGTGTTACTCAACTTACTGCTAATCTTGATCTGCTTATATCTTGTATTTATTCAGAGTTGCTAAGTCAAGTGTATAGATATATCATAATGTATATATAGCCACTAGGCCTATCTGAAAATGGTGCAAAGTGGTGGTAAGATTTTATCAGTGCCATTTCAGCCCCCCCCCCCCCACCCCCCCTCTTTCAAAGGCTTTTCCCCTTTTCTCCTCTCCCCATTTAAAAAAGTTAACACTATACTAGCAGATACTAATTAAAGAACAGTATTTTCCATTTTAAAAATCATTATTTTCACATATTAACTAATTAAGTTATTTATTTTGAAATCAGAATGATCACAATTAACACCCCCCCCCCCCCCCCCCAACAACAACAACAACAAGTATTTGTACCAGCACTACTGACAAGGATTCATTATCAGTAAAAAGATGTAGATTTCTAGTTTTGCATCTAATGCATTATCAATATTATGTTTGAATATTATATCGATTTTTTGGGTTACACATTTCAAATACTTAAGAAAAAGTTGTATGTTGCAGTTGTCTTTTTCTTCCTTTTGATATAGGCATGTTGCTTTTGATGTAAAGTAGAATTTACAGCCTTTCTAAGTTAGATTTGCTTTTGTTCGTACTCTGCTCTTTGAGATTCTGAGGTTGAAATCTGAAGCTTCCCAAATGGGATGTTATGCCTGTTACTAGCAATATGATTTTCATGACGATGATGATCATGATCATGATCATGATATTGATGATGGTTATAATTATATTAATAATTATGATGTATGACAGATATATACTATGCCTGAACCTTGTAAAGCAACAAAATCAAAGCTGTTACAATTTAATCTTTTACAAGCTTGCAGCTGTCCACACAAAAAAGTGACTAACACTAGTAACAGATAGCAAAGTGACATATGGTGATATATTTAAAGTCACAATCATGCACATAAAAATTATGCATGGGTGCACACACAACACACATGTACACAACACACACACATGTTCAGTGTACACACACATACACACACATACTCACGCACACACTCCTACACACACACTCCTACACACACACACACACACACACAACTCACCACACACTCCTACACACAACCCCACCACACACACACACACACACACCACAACACCATACCACACACACACACACTCAACACACATACACAACACCACACACACACACACACACACACACCACACACACACACACACCACCACACACACCACCACCACACCACACCACACACACCACAACACACAACACACAACATCATGCACACACACACACACACACCACCAACACAAACACACACACATACACACACACATACACACTTAGGCTGGGTGGTGGAAATGGAGGTCAGTGTATTCTCAGTCAAAGCTGCTTGCAACAAGGCCCTGTGGTGGTTTCAGAGAAACTTGAAGTTTTAGGAAGGAGGAAAATTTGTTTTTCTGTGAGCTAAAAGGTAAAGGTAAAGGAGTCCCATAACCTATAAGGTCGTAGGGGAGCGAGGCGTCAGAGACCTCACTTCTCTAGGGCCAGCATATTGAGGGCGGTGCCCATCTCCTCTCCCTCGCTGCTTTACCTTCCCTGACCCTAAAGAGGACAGGTACCCATTTACAGCTGGGTGAACTGGGGGAACTGTACTGAAGCCAAGGCGCGCAAACGGTCACCCATCCAACTGGTAACCACGCTCAACGCTGCTTAACTTGGCTGGGGGAAAGCGAGTGCTCCGACCACTGAGCTATCCTGTCCCCCGTCTGTCAGCTATGAAACAGATATTGACCAGTTTCTTGGCTTAGAGTTAGATAAGCTAAGGCCTGACCGTGTCATGGTCACTGTGTTACTTTACTGACCTCAGATAAGAGATTGTCCTGTATTGGTCATGTAATATGTGTTCTGTATAATCAGCATGATTGCAGATTGTCTCATATTGGTCATATAATGTAATACAATACATGTTCTGTGTTATCATCATCATTGCAGATTGTCTCATATCGGTTGTATAATTAATGCATGTGATGTATTATCAGTATCACTGCAGATTATTTCCTACATGATACTATTATCATCATCATGGTCATAGAAGTCTGATAAGTTGATGAGTGATAGCGATAACGTGTCAGTGTCATGTCAAACTGTTCACGATCATGTCGGTGTTGGGTGAATGGTGTGAACATTTCTGACCTTTATTCTGTCTGTTTTTCCACCTTTGTCACCTCTTCTTTCTGCACACGGTTCTTTTTTTGCCCCCCTTATAGAAACCACTATATGACCAATACGAGACAATCTGCGATCTGAACATTATGCCCTATCAGTATCACTAGATAGGTCAGTATGACTTATCCAGTGATCGGGCATAATGTTCAGTTGATGCCGAATGTTAGTACTGTTACTGTGCTTGGCTAACAATTGCACAATTAGTTGGAGGGTTTTTTTTGGGGGGGTTTGGCTTTTAAAAAACAAACAGATGTGAGTGGTGTATATGTGTGAGTGATGATGTGTGGAACAAGGTGACCGTGTTTCACTGTAATCTTAGTTTATTGTCCCAATTTGTTTATGGTGGAAACAGGAAAGTGTAATATTGTGAGATAAGGAACGTTATTAATATTCAGAACTTGCAGCATTTGTCAGGGCCTCTGGAGTTGCTGTCTGTGTGT
>CM054158.1:43236675-43252634 GCA_028751875.1 Rapana venosa | reverse complement strand
GGCCTACCCCCTTCCAAAAAGCGGAACGGGTTTTAAGTGTGGCGAGATGTTCTGCGCGTGTTCGCACACAGGACATGGGTTTATAGCCTCATCCGAAGGATTTTTCGGGAGAGTGAAGTCGGCACTGATGTTAACTCCAGAGGAAAAAAATCCTCTTGAATGAGATTGGAACCCGGGTCAGCAGATCACGAATACATTACTCTAAACTACCAGGCTATCCGAGTGTAGGGGTGGTGTTGGTGGTAGATGGATGCTTTCATAGTTTTGCACAGTTTTATTTCTCTCCCCCCCCCCCCCCCCCCCCCAACCCCCCTCATCTTTCTGCCAGACACACACTTTATGATTTTGCTACCAAAGAATACAGACTAGAATCATATTGAATAAACTACGAAAACAAAACCCATAAGAAGACACATCGTAAATTTCGCACAAGCTGTCACAATTTAATGATAGAGAAAGGGAGGCACCAAAATATACCCAGAGAGGACAGAAAATGTAGATACTGTAACAAAATAAAGATGGATTTCATTTACTCGACGAATGTATTTTATATGATGAACTCAGAAGTAATTTGTTATTCAAAATAAAAACCAAAGAACGCACAAAATGTGTACATGAATTAAGTGACATAATTTCAGTTGATATATATCAAGCAGGTATCATCAGATATGTGTACGAGTGTTTTGAAAAAAGTGAAAAAGAGAAGTAGAATGCAACATGTGTTTAGTGTACATCACTTTTTAGCCAAAATATATAACTATAATTGATGTTTTTGTTGTGTCAAATAAGTCTACATGACTTAAATGGCAATAAAATATTTTGAATCTGAATCTGAGTCTGAATTCTGAATCTTGACGGACGTCAGAGCCGAGTGGTTTACTTTAAGACTGTGCATCTTCAATCCCGAGTCCATGAAGTCGCAGGTTTCAATCTCGGCGTTTGCACGTGTAGTGAATGAAGGGTGGAGATTTTTTAAAATTAGTTTTGGCTTTTTTACTATCTCCCAGTTCAACTTTTAAAGTGCTGACTTGCCAGTGTCCTTCCCTTCCCTGTGGTGAGGTGTGTGTGTTTTGTGTGTGTGTGTGTGTGTGATGTGTGTGGGGTGTTTTGTGTGTGTGTGTGTGTGTGTGAGAGAGAGAGAGAGAGAGACAGAGATTTGATTTTATTCTTTTATAACGAGGATAATGAAATACGCACTCATGTGCTTTTTTTCATCTAGTCCCCGTGTGTATGCGGTTTTGTCAATTCTGTCATCAGTTCCCACCGGAACACAATGGCCTACTCTTACGAAAAGCGGAACAGGATTTCACGTGTGCGCAAGATGTTCTGTGCACGTTCGCACACGGGGCCTCGGTTTATTGTCTCATCCGAAGGACTTTTGGGGAGAGTGGAGTCTGCACAGATGTTAACTCCTGGGGGAAATATCCCCTTGAACGGGAATCGAACCCGGGTCGTCAGATTGCGAGCGCGATGTTCTGACCACTAAGCTATCCCGTCCCCCTCGGAGCTCTAGCCGAGGACCCCCCCACAAAAAAAAAGAAAAGAAAAGGCACACTACCTCTGGCACAATTTTATTCTGTGGGTCACAGTACACACCCTACCTATGATAAAACTGTGCTGTGTGAGCGACAGGACACCTTATTTCTGGTAAATCTGTTCTCTTGTCACTCACAGTATACACCCTACTCCTTATAAATCTGTACGCCACACCTCTCTTCGCCTCATCTCACCTATCCCGTAGTCCTTTGGACCGTGGGGGCACTAATGAAGATTTTGCAACCAGCTTCCTCCACTCCCCGCGGTCCTCTGCTTTCCGTAGCAAATCGTTCCACTCAAGGCCAGTCCACTCTCAGTTGTTGTCTCCCCATCGTTTTCTCTGTCTGCCTCTTCGTCTCCCTCCTTGTACTGTTCCCTGTAGGACAGTCTTGGCCAGTCCAGATGTTCGTGTGACGTGCCCGTACCACTTTAGTTTGCGTTTTTTCACTGAAGTCAGGAGCTCTTCATATGGTCCGATGGCGTATCTAATTCTGCTTTTCCCTTCTTCATTAGTGATGTGATCTCTGTATGAGATACCAAGGAGTTTGCGAAAGCACCTCATCTCCATTGCCAGTATCCCTTTTTAAAAAAAATGTCCGCTGGGTTTTTTAAGGTCCACGTTTCACATGCGTACAAAAATATGGACATGGTCAGGGAATGCATGAACCTAATCTTGAAGCTGATGGCGATGTTCTTGTCGTTCCAGAGGACTTTCAGTCTGATCATTACAGCTGTGATGGGCTATCCTGGAAAATTTTTAGGTTTTGATCCTTCATCCGATACTATAACTCCAGTTTTGAAGCTAATGGACGGTCTTGATTTTCTCCCGTCTATAATTTTTGTCATTGTGATCCATTGCACAATTTTTATCAGCTGGGGTTTTCTCGCACTGCTTCGTACCTAGCCCAAATGTACCGGTAAACCTTGACTGCAGTCACAGTTTAAAAACCCTTTTTCTGGGAAACCCGGGCCCTGTAGTCAAGGTATACACCCTACTTTGGGAAACCTTTACTGAAAATCACAGTATACACCCTACTTTGTAAACCGTGACTTTCAGTCAAAATTACACCCACTTCTGGGAAACCACCCCGTCAGTCCATATACACCCTACTTCTGGAAAAACCCTTTACTGATCTTTAGTCACGTATACACCCACTTTTTGGTAAACCCCGACGACTCTTCAGTCACAGTTAAACACCCACTTTTGGTAAACCTGTACTCTTCAGTCCAGTATACACCCTACTTTTGGAAACCTGTACTCTGTCCGTCACAGTAACACCCAAATTCGGTAAACCTTTACCCTTCATCACAGTATACACCCTACGTCGGTAAACCTGACTGTCTCACAGTATACCCCTACTTTGGAAAATCTGTACGTCAGTCACAGTAACACCCACTTCTGGTAAACTGTACCTGTCAGCCATATACATCTACTTCTGGGAAACCTTGACTGTCATCACAGTTACACCCTACTTCTGGTAAACCGTACTCTGTCAGTCACAAATTACCCCTACTTCTGATAAAAATGTACTTTTTTGTCACAGAACACCCTATTTTTGTAAAAACCCGTACTCTGTCGTCACAGTATACACCTACTTCGGTAAACCTTGACTCTGTCAGTCACAGTTACACCCTACTTCTGGTAAACCTGTACTCTGTCAGTCACAGTATACACCCTACTTCTGGTAAACCTGTATTCTGTCAGTCACAGTATACACCTTATTTCTGGTAAATATCACAGTATACACCTTACTTCTGGTAAATATCACAGTATACCTTACTTCTGGTAAATGTCACAGTATACCCCTTAAACTTTTTGGTAAATGTCACAGTAACACCTTACTTCTGGTAAATTCACAGTATACACCTACTTCTGGTAAATGTCACAGTATACACCTTACTTCTGGTAAATGTCACAGTATAAAACCTACTTCTGGTAAATGCCCACAGTATACACCTTACTTCTGGTAAATGTCACAGTATACACCTTACTTCTGGTAAATGTCACAGTATACACCTTACTTCTGGTAAATATCACAGTATACACCTTACTTCTGGTAAATATCACAGTATACACCTTACTTCTGGTAAATATCACAGTATACACCTTACTTCTGGTAAATATCACAGTATACACCTTACTTCTGGTAAATGTCACAGTATACACCTTACTTCTGGTAAATGTCACAGTATACACCTTACTTCTGGTAAATATCTCCTTTCTAAAAAGAAAAGTTGGCACAATGATCGATTTAGCCTATGGGATTGAGAGACTGATGATCTTTACTTCCAAGGGTAAAAGATCAGTATTCTTTTGGTACCGTGCCCTTTCCCTGAAGAAGTAGGACTACAAATAAAACACAGTTAGACTGATGAATGAACTCACAGACAAATTACTAAGTCACCACTGCGATGCAAATAGAAAATACCTGGCCACAGACACACGCTCATAGGGACGGGATAGCCTGGTGGTTAGAGTGATGCGATCATGTTCTGCTGACCCGGGTTCGAATCTCGTTCAAGAGGATTTTCCCTCTAGAGTTAACATCACTGCAGACTCCACTCCCCCCCAAAAAAGTCCTTCGGATGAGACTTTAAACCGAGCCCCGTGTGTGCAAACGCACGCAGAACATCTCGGCCCAAACCCAAAAACCCTTCCCCTTTTTGGAAGAGCAGCCAATTTTGTGCCCCCGGGGGGGGGGGGGGGGGGAAGGGAAAGAACGGAAAAAAAAAACTGACAACACGCAACACACGGGGTTTAAAAAGTTTTTTTAAAAAAAAAAAAAAGCACAGCTGTTTATACCATTATTCCGAAAAAAAAAAGAAAAAATAGGAATAAAAAAGGGGAGGGGGGGGGGGGGGGGGGGGGGGGGGGGGGGGGGGGGGGGGGTTTGGGGGGGGGGGGGGGGGGGGGGGGGGGGGGGGATAAAAAGGGGGGGAACAGCGATTTGGGGAACTACTGCCCTTTTGTCAAACAGGCACTTTTCCCAAAGGCCTTTCGGTAGGAGTCCACCTTTTCCCCCACTCGCATACTAAATAACACAACAAAAAACATCATCAGTTACATCATCATTACCACTGCCTTTACCATTCACCACTACAAGGGCGGCGTGCTGCTGTGTGTTGTGTGTGTGTGAGGGTCGGCGTGCTGCATCAAATAAAATTTATATGTCTTTCAGTCACTGATTCCTACATATGTGTGTGTGTGTTGTTGAGAGAAAGATAAAATAAGAGAGAAGAGAGGGAGAGGGGGAGGGAGGGGGGGAGAAAGAGGGAGGGAGAGGAGGAGAGAGAGAGAGAGAGAAGAGGAGAGAGAAGAGAGAAAAACAGATTCAAAAGAAAGAGAGAGAGAGAGAGAAAGAGAAGAGAGGAGAGCCATAGCAAAGAAAGAGAGAGAAGAAGAGAGAAAGAGAGAGAAGAGAGAGAGAGAGAGAGAGAACAGACGACAGACAACTAGCCACAGAGAGAGACAATGACAATAGAGAGAGAGAGAGAGAGGGAGAGAGAGAGAGAGAGAGAGAGAGAAGAGAGAGAGTGACAATAGGAGAAGAGAGAAAGAGAGAGGAGAGAGAGAGAGGGGGGAGAGAAGAGAAGAGAGAGAGAAGGAAGAGAGGGGAGAAGAGAAAGAGAGAGAGAGAAAAGAGAGACCTGAGAGCCTTACCCCTCTTTCCCATTTGAGGGGGGGAAAAAAACACACGAATTCAAAGTCCTTGGGATTCTTCTTCTTCGTCGAACGCTCAGACAGCAACTTTTGTTATCTGTCTATGAGCGAAAACGCGTTGCCTTTCCGTAAGCGCCTGACAAGTCGGCCCGTACATCCGACTTCGGGATGGGAGAGAAAATCTTTTTTAAAGTCTTTCCGGAAAAAGCAGGAGGAGGCCAAGAAGGCATAAAATAGAAAAGGAGGGGACCAAAAAATAGGGAAACCCGGGAGAAAAAAAAGAGAGGGACAGAAAGAGGGAATTTCCAAAGGTGGGATGCTATTTATCCGAAGGCCCCCGGGATCCCCTCGGGGAGGTAATAATAATATGGGAATTTTTATACGCTGAACTTGTAAAGCAACAAATCAAAACGCTCAAAGCGAGGGGCCCCGGGTGAGATTATAAACCAGGCCGTGTGCGCACGCACACCGCAAACATCTTTCACACACCACACGTTAAAAACCCTTTTTTACCTTTCCCAAAAAATGTCCTTTCGTGCCGTAGGAACGGATGACAAACTTTTAAAAAAAAAACAAACAAACAAAAAACCCTGCAAGCACGCAAGTGTCATGTTTAATACCATTTCCCCCAAAATAAGGAAGCTTACCTAAATGGGTGTGTGTGGGGAGGGGGGGGGGGGGGGAACGGGCCCCCATACGCAAAAAAACATCATTGGGTGAACCTGGAATTCTGACCGAGGGAAAAACAACAGTAGTAGTTATAATTTAATCCGTCGTTTTTGACGATGACCTCCAAAACACAAGGGGGGCAGCTCGTTTTCGGAAAAAATTTGGGCAGAAATTTGATTTATTGGAGATGCCTTTCCCCAGTACATCCCCACCTCCTCGGCCAAGGGGCATAAGGGCAGTCACGCGGAGATGTTCTCCAAAGGCCAACCACCCCCAGGGGTGCAGCACTAAGGACTGGCAGTCAAGCCTCCCAGTCAGAGAGTCCTATCGACACAAAAACAAAGCGAAATGGAATTCCGTGAGTGGGAAAGAAAGCCACTGGCAACACCTCACTTTGCTGTTGTTTTCCCCCCAGCGTCAATTTTTAATCAAGAAAAGTGATAAACCCCAGGGGGCTGAAGGCAGGGAAAAACAACAACAACAACAACAAAAACCCAAGGAAACTCCCCCCCCCCCCTCCCCCCCCCACCACCACCACTTACTACCCTTTGGGTCCCTTTTGGGGGGGGGTCGAAGAAGTGGAAGGTCCCCAAAGACTGGTTTTTGAGAACAAGTCCCGTTTTTTTTTGATACGTCCATTTTCCCCACCAACCCCGTCATGCTCGTTTTGTTCGTCCTGGGGGGCAATAAAAGGGACCTGGTTTTAAAAAAGCAACAATAAAAAAAAAAATATATTTTTAAAAAGTGGCATGTATGCAGAAGCCAAACACATAGTGCAAAAGGGGCCCCGGGCCCCCCCACACACACACACGCACGCTTACAGACGCGCGTGCGCGTGCTGAAAGAGAAAACAACTGAAAATCCATCCATTCAAACAACACCAAAAATAACTCATATCAGAGGCTTTCTTTATTAAAAAAAAAACCCACAACCAAAGGTAAGGAAAGGTAAAGGAGTCCCATAACCTATAAGGTCGTAGGGGAGCGAGGCGTCAGAGACCTCACGTCTCTAGGGCCAGCATATTGAGGGCGGCGCCCATCTCCTCTCCCTCGCTGCTTTACCTTCCCTGACCCTAAAGAGGGCAGGTACCCATTTACAGCTGGGTGAACTGGGGAACTGTACTGAACCCAAAGGGCGCGAAAAACGGTCCCCCCATCCAAGTGGTAACCACGCTCGACGCTGGCTTAAACTTGGCTGGGAAAGCGAGGCTCCACCACTGAGCTATCCCTTTGCCCAAAATTACAAGAACACTAAAAACGAAAAAACCAAAAAAAACCGAAAAAAGAGCGAGAGCGAGAGCGAGAGAAGAGGAGAGAGCCGAAAGATTTAGAGAGAGAGAGAGAAAAAGAGAGAGAGGAGAGAAGAGAGAGAGAGAGAGAGAGAGAGAGAAGAGGGGCTCGAAAAGATTTATTCACAAAAAGGCCATTGGCCCATACATGAAGAAGGGTTGCCAAACTGCTTAGTATTTTAGTGAGAAAAATAAGTAACACACACACAAATGTTAGTATATACCCACAACCACCACAATAAAAATCAGTTCCAAAAAATATGACTTAAGAAACCAAGATATCTCTTATTCTAAAGGCTTTACACAAATATAAAGCAAGGCTGCGCACATCTCAGGGTGACTAGATGCCATGAGTAGACAGATTCTAAATAAATGAGGCTGTCTACAATACTTTTTAAAAATTTTTTTTTTACAATACTTTACCGGAATGTAATTCTGTCTTACATGTGTGTGTGTGTGTGTGTGTGTGTGTGTGTGTGTGTGTGGTGTGTGTGTGGTGTGAGTGAGAGAGAGAGAGAGAGAGAGAGAGAGAGAGAGAGAGAGAGAGAGAGAGAGAGAGAGAAGAGAGAGAGAGAGAGAGAGAGAATGACAATGACAATGACAAAATCTTTTATTTCGAGGATAATGAATAAGCACACATGTGCTTTTTTACATCCGTCCCCGCCCGTTAGGGATACATCTTAATAATAATAAACCCAATACTTATACAGTCTCACAATAAAAACAAGGGGAAATAACCCTTTTCAAAACAGCTCCCCCCCCCCAACAACCCCCCCCCCCCCCCAAGCAAGCAAATAAAAGAAAACCATAAAAATACCCCACCCCCACCCCCCCCCCAAAAAACCTTAACCAAAGCAAACAAACAAACAAAAGAGAAGAAAAACCAAACCAACAAAGATGATAAAAAAGAGAAAAACAGACAGACAACAAGAAACAAGAACAAGAACAACAACAGAGCCAAGAAAAATAACACAACCAAACTTAATAAGTCATAAAGATAAACATCTACACATTGTCAAATGGGTACACATACTTGTTACACATAATTATAAATCAATTAATTAACAAACAAATCATTTCAAAATAACAATGAAATATTTCACTCAAACTTCCCCATTCAATTAGTGAAAAATCAAGAAATCGAAAAATCAAAATGAATAAACAAAACCAATTAAACAAGAAAAAAAGACCCACAAAACACTCCCCTTTCCCAACAACCCCCTCCCCTAAAACAAACAACAACCCCCCCAAAAGTCCAGACTAAATACAAGCGTGCGCGCGCGCGCGCGTGCACACACACACACACATACACACACACTTACGCACGTAAAGCCACGCATGCACACCACACACACACCACACACACACACTCTCTCACACATACACACTCACACACACATAATACACACACTCACACACACACACATCCTGGATACAATATCCATTCGCAAGACATTTCCTCACCTACAAGATAATAGACATATGTCATCATTATCAAAATATCATAACCGTACATTTGTACAGACAAAACCAGGAAATAAACATTATTTGATGTACGAAGACAGCAAGCCACAAAGCATCAAGAAAAATGACCAGTCTTACATCAGCTATTTCAACAATAAACACACAGAACTGCTTTCTTTCCGCTCTCATCTGCACACACTGTGAATGGGCGCTCATTACTACTCACTGACACACACATACACACACATATACACACACACATATTCATGCATGCGCAGTCCTATATACACATTATTAGAATTGATACAAAAGTCCACAGAAGTAATGAAATTGTCCAACAGAACATTGCAAATTAACAATCCATACCATTCTGCATTAACAACAAAATACAACCCAAACTCATTTTAAGGGGGGAAAACTCAGACAAGTTCATTGTTAACAAAATCAAAACAAGCAAGGGCACACACACACACACACACACACATTACAATTCAAAGCAAGCTCACTAATGTCAGTTACAGAGAGAGAGGAGAGAGAGAGAGAGAGAGAGAGAGAGAGGGAAGAGAGAGAGGAGAGAGAGAGAGAGGATAATTTGGTATAATGCAAGGGAGGATATATTTACTTTGTTTCCAACAGATCAATTGTGGATTTTTATTTTTGATGCATAAGTGGATGAAAAAAATGACTTTTGAAGATGTTTAATGATTGGAGTTGTCTAAAGAGTCAGGAAGGGAGTTCACAGCACAGGGCCTGAGTAAGTAAGCTAGATTGAACAAATCTATTCTGTGGATTGGACACATGGCTTTTCGTATTTATGGAATGATTCATTGGGAACTTGATCTTTTAAGGATGAGGAAAAGTTCCTGTCATTATCTAAACATCAGATGCCATTTGTTAAATCTTAGTCTTTGGTGTAGGGGAAGAATATTTAACTGGTATAATATCCACTTCTAGTAAGGTAGTCTTCTCAGAAGAACCAGTTTAAAGAAGCACGTTTTATACAGACTTAATAATGGTTTCATAGTGTTTGCACTAGCAGAATCCCACAGGGTTGAAGCATAATCTATTGAGGATTGTATATAGGCTTGAAAGAATAGTTTTCTTGAATGAAAGTCAAGAAAATGTTTGATTTTAGTCAGTTGGTATACTCTTTGAGACATGTATTTGCACAGATGGGATATGTGATGGTACCAGCTGAGATTTTCATCAATTGTTACTCCTAGAACTTTGTGGTGAGAGGCTGTTCTATTGTTTCCTTTTCAATATTGGATTGAGAAAATTTATTAGATAATTTGTCGATTTTGTCGCTTTTGTCTGGTAGTGATAAGCATGCATTTGTTTTTGGGGGTGTATAGACATGTGATTTTGTTCAGTCCATTTGACAAGATCATCAGTGCTATTTTGCAATGACTTTGCAAGAGAGTTAATGTCAGTATGGCTTGTATGGATGGTTGTGTCGTCAGCAAAAAGTTCGCATTTAGATTTGATATGGAGGGGAAAAGGTCATTTATGTATAATGAAAAGAGAATTGGTCCTAAGATGGATCCCTGTGGTACTCCATAATGAATGGGTTTTAAGTGTGGAGTCAAACTTGTCTATCCAATTTTTTCTTTCTGTTGGATTTCTGTAGCAGAACCCCATTATAATAGGCGCTGGACCTTTTAATAGCTACTTCGATCCAGATGGATTCTACTTCATAACGTTCAAGATGGAAAAGACGTTTGAACGTTACAGACTCACTAATATAGATTAAGAGACCTGTTTCTTTTGGCTTTTGCGGATCTTTTCGCATGATTTTATATCCTGGAATGGAAATGTCAGTGTTGGTTATGTGTTCTGTAAGTCTTGACTCGGAAAGACCTAGTATATGAAATGGTTTGCCTTGGTTTGTGATGAGTCTTGTTATATCTTCGATTTTATTGACTGCATGGTTTATATTTAGGTGACAAATTCGTAAGCCATCCTTGGAGGGCCATGAATTGTGTCTTGAAATACATCTATTAAAAGTTAGTTGGTGAGGAAAGTATTAATGTGTACAAGAATGGTGAAGATAAGGAAGAAAAGAGAGACAATGAATAATAATAATAATAGGAGGGGGGAGTGAATACTTGATAGGGGTATAGTGGTGGAAGGGTGAAGAGAGGAGTAAAATCAATTACCACTCTGTAGCACACAATGTGTATATAACTCAATCAGTCTGACAGTAGTCTGACGAAAAAAAGAAAAAAGAAAAAAAAAAAAAAATCTACAGGTGGCGTGGTTGGTTACCGAGAGAAAGGGGAGATATTTTAAAAGGAAAAACAAACAAAACCAAAAAAACAAAAACAAAAACACAAAAAAGACAACAACAAAAAACCCAAGCAAACAACAACAACAACAAAGCAACCAAATCACCCTCAACAAGCGAGGCGAGACAATACAGAAAAGCACCTGTAAATAAAAGATGCCAGAATAATGAATAATAAGCACAACTACAATCAGCACAGTTCCTGGAAAATATGATTTTAAAAGAGAATTAAAAGTAATAATAAATAAAAAAAAGTAAAAAACAAATAAAAAATAAAAAAAATAAAATTAAAAGAAAGGAGAAAGGAAAAGTAAATGAGCACAATCAGAAACTGTTCCTGAAACCCTGGTCCGGGTACAGGAGATTGACACTGGTTTGGTCCTGTCACTGTTTGCTTCACACTGAAAGCAACTGGATGGGCGTGTCTCGAGCACAGAATACAGATTTATGATAAAAAAATTAAACTGTCTGCTTCACACCTGCAGCATTTGGGTGGCTGTCCTCGAGCACAGAATACAGATTTATGATATAAAATTAAACTGTCTGCTTCACACTGCAGCACTGGGGTGAGCGTTTTCTCGAGCACAGAATACAGATTTATGATATAAGATTAAAGAAGAGAGAGAGAGAGAGAGAGAGAGAGAGAGGAGAGAGAGAGGAGAACAGACAGAAGACAGACAGAGAAAAGTGACAGAGAAACTGAGAATCAGCAGAAAAATTGAGAAAAATTTAGCAATCAGCCACATTGGGTAGAATGCTGGTGCCTGGGGCTTCTCTTGCTTGTCACTCTGTAGCAGGAGGCTGTCCTGTGGCTGGCCTCAGCCGACACGCTCCCACTTTTAGGGCAGCTCATCAGAAAGTTGGTTAGAAAGAGTTTTCAGATTTTGCATTTAAAAAAGGCCGGAAAAATGGGCTGGGAAGGCAGAAAAAACAGGCACGAGGGTTAGAGATAAGAGGTGAGGAGAGAGACAGAAACAACGGGGGTGACAGAAAAGGACAAATTTCTAGCCACAAATTTTCAAGAAGGTGGGGATGCTTTTATACTGAAAAGGGCCCCGGGCCCGGGATTTCATCAACTAGATCTTCAGGCCATGGTAGTAAAGGTTAAGGCTAGAGAAGTTGGGCATTGTGTTGAATTGTAATGTCATGTATTTGATTGCACTATTTTGCATACTCATTTCAGTCGTATCAGATTCGTGAGAAAACCCCGGGGCTGCTCTCCCTAGGATTAGCACGTGACCATAGGAGCAGCGTCAACCATTGAAAAAGTAAGAATTTTTGCCCGCATTTTTGCTTGTTCTGTATCAGACTGACTTTTTCTTCCTACAGCATTTTTTTGCAAACCACTCTTGTGACTGTGGATCTTGTACGTACGCTGAATGCGTATTGCACACGGAACCTCGGTTATCGTCTCCTGCGAAAGAGCAGCCCATGATTATATTTTTTTCCCACCATCTATCAAGAAATTCACTAAGCAGTTGCCCTAGACGAGTGGTCAAGACCGACTTCAATCCCCCACGGCTCCACGAAATTGTGGGTTCGAATCTCGGTGTTGGCGAGTGATGAAATTAAGGGTGGAGATTTTTATCGATCTCCTAGTCGACTCAAGTGCAGACATGTCAGTGCCTCGATCCCCTTCGCGTACATCACCATGCAGAAGATCAACAGCACGTTAAAGATCCTGTCATCCCGTTTGGTGGCATACCCAGCATACATCCGTGGAATCAGAATGCAGCTACCTTCATGGTGGAGGGGGGGGGGGGGGGGGTGAGGGGGGAAGGGTCGCATACGCAAAATCTCACCATGGGTGAACTCTCGGAGCTCTAGCCGAGGAACGAAAAAAAAACAAACCAACCAGCAACAAAACCAAAAAAAAAAAGAAAACCTCCAGGAAAAAAATCTTTGTCAACAGAGTAGGAACCCCTTGCCCTGAGTTAACATCATGTCACGAGTACGCCACTTTGCCACCATCCATCCCACCCACCCCCTCCCTCCCATCCCCTCCCGAAAGGGAGTGTGTAGGCCTCCTCTATATACTAAACACTGACCTTTGGGCATATTTTGGATGATCCGAAAACTTCGGGTCTCTTCCATGGCCTTACGAGCGACGAGGAAGTTTCTGCTGGGCGGGAAATCTGATCCGTTGAGTCTGGCTGCTTCAATGATGTCCGACTTCTCCTGAGCAAAACGGCGTCCACCTTGCGCTCATCTGCCGTTAAGGATGAACAATCGCCTCCGATTCGTAGCCTTTTTTCTCGCTCTATCATTTCCGCTCTCTTGGTGTTGTATTCGGAACGAACTGACGATGTCACCCCGTTCTGGCCAATGGCGGACAAATGGCGGCGAGGAAGACGGCGAGCTTGAGGTTGTTTATCGTGCCATTTTACTTCTGCACGAAATAGTGCAATGCCTATTAAAAAAATTTTTGACACTAAAGGATACCATTGGTAAAAGTGATTGGTCTGGTTTAAAAAAAGAGAAAAAAAAACAAATCACTAGGCATTTTTTTAGGGGTGGGGGTGGTGGAGGATGGAAACATTGAAGAATGAGGTTTTTATTTGCCAATGATCTACATTTTCAAGCCTACAGTTCCTGTATCTTCTTACTATTACTTCAAGAACTTCGTTAAAATCGTGGTGTTTTTGGTAATAATACATCTAGAACACACATACACACACACACACAAAACGACCCAATTTGCTTTTCGTCTACAAAACAATAGGCCATCATCCACCACCGAACTGAGGTTTGGCATCCAAGCTGGACTACTCTTGGGGTTTTACCATTATGCTGTTGTGTGCTGTAAGATTTGGTATTGTAGTGGTAACACACCGGTCTACTCATCAAGAGGCCTTATGGTTCAAATCCTGCCCGAGGCAACACGGTTTCCACAAACCACAGTAATTACAGGAGGTTGGTCTTTCAGGTGAGTTGACTTGAATCAATTAGATCCAGAGTGTGACATGGCTTAAGCACACCTGCAGGATCCTATGTCAAAAAGCGATTTGCCCTGGGTACACAACTGTAGGAAAAACTACAGTAGGATTTCAATGATCAAAAGTTACCATGCCGCTAGCTGTAACAGCTGCAGCCCAACAAAAGATGACAGGTTGACAGAAACTTCGACCTAGATAGCAAGGCAACGTAAATTATAGGAAAACGTGTTAGATATAAACATAAACGGTGCTTTTATCAAACAAAGGAAAAAACAGTTTAAAAAACCAACAAAGCCCTTCCACCCCACCCCCCCAAAAAAAAAAAAATCTGGAAGCTCTCAATATCTAAAGAACTACGAAAAAGGTACGGTGCCATAACTAATAACAAAATCTTCAGGATTTAGACTTCATATAAGCATGTTTAGACAGGTACTCTATATTCTGGTCTACATAATTATTTCGTGGAAACAACATGAGGGCGATGGTTTTGGGTTTTTGGTTCACATGTGATGGATTTTCGCGCCCTGCCACATCATCAGAATAGACCTAACTTTTTCAAAGGTTAATATTTGAAGAAATATTTCAGTCAACCATATGGACAGTTTTGACTCGCACAAAACCTGGTTGGGTTTTAGATCCAGGAAAATGGTCAATGTTTACATCAATCTCCCCTAAGTTGAGCCTTAACCTACCTGAATTCTCGTGTACAATGACGAACAATCAGAAGGCACAAAGCCTAGGGTCTATTAAAAAAAAACCCCACACCAAAAACAAAACGCAACCCCAAATTAAAAACAAACCAACCAAAACCCCACTTAACACAAGAATTTGGATGCTTATTTGATCTATGTGCTTGCCACCTCACATGACATTAAAACTGCTTTCACCCAAATCTATAATTATAACTATTGCTGTCCACAATTCACCAAGTCCCCTTTTTCTGTCTTTACCACATTGGGAACCATTATTCCGTCCAACCCTGGCTTATGGTCTATCGGATCTGCCTAGTCAATGTTGCCAATGATCAATGGAAAAACAACCCCCCCCCCCCCCACACACACAATTTACAGTGTTGTGTTGTCAGGAAAATCCAGCAGTTAACGTATATATCTAGCAGACAATGCTTATAGCCCTAGCTAGGCCTAGGGCCTAGTCGAAAGCCCACTAACAATCATTACAGATCTAAACTATGTAGGCTGATCTCAATCTACCCTAACAAGAAATATCTCCCCAAAATCTTTGAACAAATAAAAAGAACCATTGAGAAAAAGCCCAGATATATAGTAGCTAGATAGGTTTGGTAGACAGACAGAATAAAGATAGATAAACAGATAGATATAAATTCATTGTAGAGAGAAATCCAATTTTGTTTTACAATAAGACACAAAAATTTAACAAATTTACCAATAGGCTACACAAAATCATGGTCTGTCTGATGGCGTTAATAACTTTGCCCTGCTGAGAGAATTCATTTTCGAATAACTTACGTTTACAACTAATTTCTCTTGCTGAAGTTACCATTTGTGCCATCAGCATTGCCTAACTGAAACTTTGGAAACGGTTGTGTGTCGTGTGCAAAATAGGAATGAGAACTCTAGCGCCAAATTGAACTCTGCACCAATGCTTCATTTGTAGACCTACTTCCCACGGCAAGAAGAGAGTTGTCTTGGCGAAATCTGTAGAAAAAAACACACTTAAAGAGAAACAAATACAGTTTCAGACAGAAAAAGAAAAACAACTACTTGGGTGGTGACGCGCTCTCCCGGAAAAAGCAGCCCGAATTTCACGTAGAGAAATCTGCCTTGACTTAAAGAGGTATAATAAATACATAAATAAAATACAGCTAAAAGAAAGTTTAACTTGATAGCCTAAAATTTGCAGTTTAAAAAAAAGTAAGTTTAACTGATAGACCAAAATTTGGTTTAAAAAAAAGAAAGTTTTAACTTTGATAGATCCTAAATTGCAGTTAAAAAGATAGAAAGTTTAACTTGATAGGTGTAAATTGCAGTTTAAAAAGAAAGAAAAGTATGGAATGTTCACCAATAAATGATCTATGGTAATATGTTGTATTCAGTCGAACAACATTTTTATATTTCACAAGTTTTTTGAGCTCTACAA
>CM054158.1:43223642-43236175 GCA_028751875.1 Rapana venosa | reverse complement strand
CTGTGTGACTTTAGTTTTGTGCAGTGTGGCCGGCTACTTTGACTGCACACCAGTATTTTTAAAAAATCACTCTTTTCCTTCTGTTTTTCTATGTGACTCTTATATTCATACCGCATGTACTAAGGCATCCACAGAAATAAAATCCACTTTATGTGAAAGACTAGCCTCTGACTCAAAATTCATGTGATTTTGAACAAATTTGGTAGGTTTGAAGTTTTTTAATTTTTCAGCAAACACTGTACCCCCCTCAGTCCTTTGTCGTCTGCTAGCTTCCTTACCGAAATATGCATGCGCGGGGTCAACGCTGTAGGAACACAGACAATCCTCATTTGATGGTTATTTCCAACGTTTTCGTGACTACTCTATGTCCTCAATCCCAAAAACAAGTGCACAGTCCATTTGTTCATGCTTAAACAAATCTTTGAAAATCACCATTTATCTCCACTCCACTCTATACAAGATACTACATGACCCCCAAATTAATACCAGTGTGCAGCCTGTATATTGCAGTCATGATCTTGGCTCACTTGCCACCATTCAAACAACGCTGACGACACCACTTACTTATAAGGAAAGCTGGAAACCCCAAAATCCAAAGTGTAGACCTGTCAACAACACCATTTTCTGATTGGTCGAGATTCACTACTGCAATGCATTTTTTTTCTACAACCAATGAAAATGCTTTTTATTAACCTTTTCGGCTATCAGTTATAGTAGGCAGCGCTTTTTTTCAACTGAACATTTTGGTGGTTTATTTTTGCTTGTACGAAGCGAAGATACAATTATCTATTTAAGTATATGCATAAATAATTAGGTAAACACAACCAAATTCTGACCTACACCTGTGTATGAAAAAGCACAAAAACAACATGTTTGTAAATGTTTGTTGGTGAAATACAACATTGGACAGCTGAATCTTAGTAAAGACAAGTCATATCAGGCAATAACAAAATTCATAAAATATTGAAACGATTTTTTCCCTCAAAATTTGGAACCTGGCCTTGAGATGCAAGCTGAACATTTTGAATGCATGATTCCCAGTTCATGCACTAGAAACGGTACATTTGATAAACGGACAGGTATTGTGTAGCAATACCCATATCAACACTTTCAGTCAGGTTTCTCTTAAACACTGTCGTAGACCCCCCCCCCCCCCCCCCTCCACCTATCTGCCTATTACTACAGGAA
Source organism: Rapana venosa (assembly GCA_028751875.1). Taxonomy (NCBI): domain Eukaryota; kingdom Metazoa; phylum Mollusca; class Gastropoda; order Neogastropoda; family Muricidae; genus Rapana; species Rapana venosa. The sequence continues at coordinate 43,234,987 of CM054158.1, read as the reverse complement.
ATTTTGAGTTCCAGAAGTGGAGATAGCATTGGCAGATTTTCTTTTCTTTTAGCAAAAAAGATTGTTGATTCCTTTTTTGTGTATGTGTGTGCAGTTCGTGCGACTGTGTTTACCCACTGTCTTTGTGTGTTGTCTCTATATGAGCCTTCTCTCTCTCTCTCTCTCTCTCTCTCTCTCTCTCTCTCTCTCTCTCTCTCTCTCTCTCTCTCTCTCTCTCTTTCTCTCTCCCTCCCCCTGTCTCTCTCTCTCTCTCTCTCTCTCTCTCTCTCTCTCTCTCTCTCTCTTCTCTCTCTCTCTCTCTGCCCTTCCTGCTAGCCTCCATGTCTGCTGTAGAGTTAGAAAATTAATATACAGCTCCAGCATTCCAGTCTTCTTTTATTCACGGAGTCAAGCAACCCCACTAACGAAAGTAGCGTGTCTTTGTTTTGTGTGATTGCAGGCTACTTATAATACCGAACCGAAGCCAGACACCAGTCCCACCATGCGGAAAAAGAACCGTCACCAGAGGACTGCCCAGATCAAGGCCAGGGGAAAGATGGAGCAGAAGAGGCTGGAAGAGATGAAGACGACGGAGATGAAGAAAGACGAGGTGAAAGAAGAGATGAAGACGACGGAGATTAAGACGACCGAGATGAAGAAAGACGAGGTGAAAGAGGTGACGAAGGAGGAGAAGAGGCCGGAGATGAAGAAAGACGAGGTGAAAGAAGAGAAGAAGATGACGGAGGTGAAAGAAGAGAAGACGACGGAGGTGAAGAAGGACGAGGTGAAAGAAGAGATGAAGACGACTGAGATGATGAAAGTCGAGGTGAAAGAGGTGACGGAGGAGAAGACGACGGAGATGAAGAAAGACGAGGTGAAAGAGGTGACGAAGGAGGAGAAGACGACGGAGATGAAGAAAGACGAGGTGAAAGAAGAGGAGAAGACGACGGAGGTGAAGAAAGACGAGGTGAAAGAAGAAGAGAAGACATCGGAGGTGAAGAAAGACGAGGTGAAAGAAGAGGAGAAGACGACGGAGGTGAAGAAAGACGAGGTGAAAGAGGTGACAAAGGAAGAGAAGAGGCCGGAGATGAAGAAAGACGAGGTGAAAGAAGAGAAGACGACGACGGAGGTGAAAGAAGAGAAGAAGGTGACGGAGGAGGAAAAGACGACGGAGGTGAAAGAAGAGGAGAAGACGACGGAGATGAAGAAAGACGAGGTGAAAGAAGAGGAGAAGACGACGGAGATGAAGAAAGACGAGGTGAAAGAAGAGGAGAAAACGGAGGCGAAGAAAGACGAGATGAAAGAAGAGAAGACTACGGAGGTGAAGGAAGAGGAGAAGACGATGGAGGTGAAGAAAGACGAGGTGAAAGAAGAGAAGACTACGGAGGAGAAGACAGAAGAGGAGAAGACGACGGAGGTGAAGACAGAAGAGGAGAAGACGACGGAGGTGAAGACAGAAGAGGAGAAGACGACGGAGGTGAAGAAAGACGAGGAGAAAGAGGCGACGGAGGAAAAGGAGCAGAAAGTGACCACAGCTTTTCCCACAGAGGCCGACTTGGACCAGTTGACCAGGAGCGTGACGACCAAGTTGTGCGACCTGAAAAAGTCTCCTCATTACGTGCACTTTCTATATGAACTGGTGAACAGTCTAGCTGAAACTTTAGACCAGAGACACGTCCACGACTTGAAAGTGTCTGTAGACACGCTCCAGCGAGTGAAAAGAAAGCAGGGGAGAAAAGAACAAGTGAAAAAGCCAAGTCTAAGAAATGGCGTCCAAAACTCCCAGGAGATCGTGATGGTGATGTCATACGTTATTGTCAAGGGTTCGAAACTTATGGTGATTATTATGAGTAGTTTCGTGCGTGTGTGTTGTGTGTGTGTGTGTGTGTGTGTGTGTGTGTGTGTGTGTGTGTGTGTGTGCGTGCGTGCGTGCGTGTGTGTGTGTGGTGTGTGTGTGCGTGTGTTTGTGTGTGTGAATGGGAGATGGATGGGGGGACACATATGGCTTGGAGAGAGAGAATGTGTGCGTGCGTGTGTGTGTGTGTGTGCGTGCGTGTGTGCGTGCGTGCGTGCGTGCGTGCGTGCGTGTGTGTGTGTGTGTGAATGGGAGAGGGATGGGGCGACACAGATGCTTGGAGAGAGAGAGAGAGAGAGAGAGAGAGAGAGAGAGAGAGAGAGAATGTTGTGTGTGTGTGTGTGTGTGAATGGGAGAGGGATGGGGGACACAGATGCTTGGAGAGAGAGAGAGAGAGAGAGAGAGAGAGAGAGAGAGAGAGAGAGAGAGAGAGAGAGAGAGAGAGAGAGAGAGAATGTGTGTGTGTGTGTGTGTTTTGTGTGTGAATGGGAGAGGGATGGGGGACACAGATGCTTGGAGAGAGAGAATGTGTGCGTGCGTGTGTGTGTGTGTGTGCGTGCGTGTGTGTGTGCGTGCGTGCGTGCGTGCGTGTGTGTGTGTGTGTGAATGGGAGAGGGATGGGGCGACACAGATGCTTGGAGAGAGAGAGAGAGAGAGAGAGAGAGAGAGAGAGAGAGAGAGAGAGAATGTGTGTGTGTGTGTGTGTGTGTGAATGGGAGAGGGATGGGGGACACAGATGCTTGGAGAGAGAGAGAGAGAGAGAGAGAGAGAGAGAGAGAGAGAGAGAGAATGTGTGTGTGTGTGTGTGTGTGTGTGTGTGTGTGTGTGTGTGTGTGTGTGTATGAATGGGAGAGGGATGGGGGACACAGATGCTTGGAGAGGTGTGTGTGTGTGTGATGCTGTCAATTACTTATTGTGATAATGAATATATGACAAATGAACATATATGTCACTGTGTTGATTTTGTATGGCTGATAGTCTGTCTCTTCGAGTGTGTGTGTGTGTGCGCGCTTGTTTTGTGTGCTTATTCGTGTGTGTGTGAACGCAAGTACACTCTTGATAAGTTTGCATGTACTGTGACTGTTTTCAAATTGCCTCGCCATATATATAGGCAAACATACACCAACTTGAGAAGATTTTTCTGTTTGAAAAGGAGAGTGCAGTTGGTTCCTCTAAGAGCGCGTCATGGCTGAGGACAATCTAACATATTAATTTTTATAACATCATGTTGTAGGCCTTGGCACTCGTCTCTGAATATCAATGGCTGTCAAAGATTGGGCCATCGTCTTATTTTATCTTATTTATATTCTCTGCTTTTAGTCTCACGGCTAAAGGTTCACCAATGGTGAGATTTTGTGTATGCGACCGTTTTAGCCCACCACGAAGGTAGCCGCATTCCGACTTCGAGAATGTATGCTGGGTATGTTCGTGTTTCTGTAACCAACCGAACGCTGGCATGAATTACGGGATTTTTAACGTGCATATTTCATGTTATGCTTGTGTGTATATACATGAAGGGAACTAAGGCAAGTCTGCAAACACAGTGGCCCGCTTTTCAGAAGAGTGGGCCACTTTCCCGGTGGGATGACACAATTTAGTTGGGGTTTTTTTTTTTTTTTACAAAACTACATACACACGGGGACTGGAGGTAAAGAAAAGCACATAAGTGCTTATTCCATTATCCTCAAAATAAAAGACAAATAAAAGAAAGAATATGAATTTGACCTGGAGACTGTAAAAATCCCCACCCTTAACTCACTAGACGCCCCCGAGATTCGAACCCATGACTTCATGGACCCCTGAGATTGAAGTCGGCCGTAACCACTTGGCTATTGCGTCCGTCCTTCTTTCCTTTCAATTCACTTTCGCTCATATGACAAATAACAATAGTTACTGTCTGAGCCTTCAAGGAAGAACTCGCTTGGAGGATAATGGAATAAGCACTTATGTGCTTTTTTACATGCAGTCCCGTGTGCACGCGGTTTTGTAAACTGCCATCTGTTCCTACTGGCACACAGCTGCCTACACTTATGTGCCGGTGGGAACAGATGACAGAATTTACAAAACCGCATACACACGGGGACTAGATGTAAAAAAGCACATAAGTGCTTCTTCCATTATCCTCGATATAAAAGAATAAAATAAATAAATAAAAACACTTCCAACGGGTGGAACAGGTTTCTAATGCATGCGCAAGATGTTCTGCGAGCGTTCGCACATGGGGCCTCAGTTTATAGTCTCATCGGAAAGCCTAGGCCGCTTATGTGCTGTGTATCCATACACCTCGCATAAAAGGTCAGGCTGCCAGACAGAGTTGTGAAAGATGATGCTGAAAAACCAAGAAAAGCAGGCAGGAATTGGACCAGTGTGGTCTGATTGGCTTAAACGGGATTTATTCAATACACACACAACACAAGCAAACAACAAAACAGCAGGGGAAGGGTATCAAGCCGCAGCTTATTTTAAGCCCAGCCCCAGGAGGAGTTTAACATTGATGCTTACGCAGACAAGTGGCATACATATCAACAAAATCCCTTTCCATATAATAAAATCATACAATTGCCAGTACATTGAACAAAAATAGATAACAATTCCAAACTGAGGTCCACAGAGAGTGTAACGAACAATCCACAAACACACTAGGAAGCAATGAGACCAAGTGAAGAGAAAACAGACTCCACTCTCCCCAAAAGTCCGGATGAGACTTTAAACCGAGGTCCCGTGTGCGAACGCACGCAGAACATCTTGCGCACACTTTAAAATCCTGTTCCACTTTTCGTAAGAGTAGTCCATTGTGTGCCGGTGGGAACAGATGACAATTTACAAAACCGCATACACACCGGGACTGGATGTAAAAAAGTACATAATCCATTATCCTCGATATAAAAGAATAAAATTTAAAAAATAAACACACACACACACACACAACACACACACACACACGCACAGGCGTGCGCGCGCACACACACACACACACACACACACACACACACACACACACACACACACGCACGCACGCACACACACACACACACACACACACACACACACACACGCACACATAAACACACACACACACACACACACACACAGACAGACACACGCACACACACTTGAAAAAACCCATTAAATGAGAACCCATTCCTTTCCAAACTGAGCTTTACAAACGGGAAAATCCGAAAACTATTCTCTCAGTCTTGAGAAATTTGGATTACTTGGCATTTCATAGGCGTCTGCAGTAGTTCACAACTTTAAAATGAGTGTATAAATTATAAGATAATTTTGATGCTGTGCTTGGTGTTGCTGCTGTTGTTGCTGTTGTTGTTATCCTTGTTCTTGTTGGGCACTCCTCAGCTTGACAGCCTAAAGGCCACTTAGAGTATACGCTCAGTATTACTCACCACACTTGATGATTGTGAGACCCATTTTGTTAATGACTGCAACCACCATAGTTAACCTAAGGTGAAAGCAGTTCTTAGAGTAAATCTCTTCTCCAACCACCCTTTCCGATGTGTGTGTGTGTGTGTGTGTGTGTGTGTGTGTGTGTGTGTGTGTGTGTGTGTGTATGTGTGTGTGTGTTATTTATTTATTTCTTTTATTTTATTCTTTTATATCGAGGATAATGGAATAAGCACTTATGTGTGTTCTTCAGTTTAACGTCTATTCACATTTAGTGATTTTAGACGGGAAAAAGTAATATAAACAAGAGAATGCAAACAATAACAAAAAGTGTCAATTAACAGTACTTAAAAACTAACTTTAACATACTACAAAAACTGAATTATCGGACTTTTTATCAATCCTAACACAATGTCCAACAGTAACGATGGTTCAGACAAAATCTGATCCAGTGATAAACCTGGTATAGCAGGTAAAAATGCTTTTAAATGTCCACAATCAAAAATAACATGACTATTGGTAATCTTCTCCCCACAAATACAGTTTACATCTTTCACGTACTTTGTCCTGAAAGCATTTAGTTTAAATCTGTACATAAGGGGTAACATATTTCTACGATTATACCAACCACAGACTTTGTTAGAAATGAAAGCATTTCGAAAATCTATCACATTGCTTGTACAGCCATTATAGAGACAATAGCCAGAATCATATATTTTCTTTCTGAAGTGCTTCCAGCAAGCGTTTTGTAGCAAGCTGTATCCCTCATGCAGAGATAAGGCAACGTTTATTTCACAAGAACTATTTTTATTTCTCGCGCCATATTTTGCAAGACTGTCAACTTTGTCAACTTATGTGTGTGTGTGTGTGGTGTGTGTGTGTGTGTGTGTGTGTGTGTGTGTGTGTGTGTGTGTGTGTGTGTGTGTGTGTGTGTGTGGAGTGAGTGAGTGAGTGCGTGCGTGCGTGCGTGCGTGCGTGCGTGCGTGCGTGCGTGTGGTGTGTGTGTGTGTGTGTGTGTGTGTGTGTGTGTGTGTGTGTGTGTGTGTGTGTGTGTAAATGAGTGAGTGTGTGTGTGTGGTGTGTGTGTGTGTGTGTAAATGAGTGAGTGTGTGTATGCATGAGTGAATGTTAGTGTGTGTGTGTGTGTGTGTGTGTGTGTGTGTGTGTGTGTGTGTGTGTGTGTGTGTGTGTGTGTGTGTGTGTGTTCGCGCATGCATATGCGCGCGCCTTCGCGTACGTGTGTGTGTGTGTGTGTGTGTGCGCGCAAGTGTGAGAAAGAGAGAATGCGTGGGGGGGCGTTCAGTGTGTGTGTGTGTGTGTGTGTGTGTTATTTATTTTTTAAATTATTTTATTCTTTTAATTTTAGGATAATGGAATAAGCACTCATATGCTTTTTCATCCAGTCCCCGTGTGTGTGTGTGTGTGTGTGTGTGTGTGTGTGTGTGTGTGTGTGTGTGTGTGTGTTATGTGTGTGTGTGTGTGTGTGTGTGTTTGTGTGTGTGTGTGTATGGGTGGCTATACGTTTATTTTATTTATTTATTCTTTTATATAGAGGATAATGGAATAAGCATTCATGTGCTTTTTTACAGCCAGTCCCCGTGCGAATACGGTTTTGTCAATTTTGTCATCTGTTCCCACCGGCACACAATGGTCCACTCTTTCGAAAAGCGGAACAGGAATTAACGTGTGTGCAAGATGTTCTGCGTGCGTTCGCACAGGGGGCCTCGGTTTATAGACTCATCCGAAGGACTTTTGGGGGGAGTGTATGTGATTCAGCCAGCCATACAGACAGACACACCGAGCATTGTACAATTAACCTGTTCGGGTTTGTTTTTCTTCCTGCTAATGATTATGAACGGTTAATTCAAATTTGTACTCTTTTCGGACGCCTATTGTTCGAGTGCCACTGTGTTGCAAAGGTCAAGAAACATTTTTATTCGATGTCCCCTATTGTGGATTTGTACCACGGATAAATGTGTGTGTGTGCGTGCGTGCATGCGTGTGTGTGTGTATGTGTGTGTGTGTGCGTGCGTGTGTGCGTGCGTGTGTGTGTGTGTGTGTGTGTGTGTGTGTGTGCGTGCGTGTGTGTGTGCATGCGTGTGTGTGTGTGTGTGTTCGTCCGTGCGTGCGTGCGTGTGTGTGTGTGTGTGTGTGTGTGTAAAAGTCATAGATTTTGTGTTGTTTTTTTTAAAAACTCAAGCCATCTAAGAACAACAGCAATATGATCGACAACAACCATAGCAATCACAACAACAACGACAGCAAAATGAAAAGAAGAAAAAGAAGAAAGGAAAAGAGAATGACCCAAAAAGAAAAGTCACAGACAGGAAAAAAAATTAATGAGTAAATTGCTAAATAAAAATAACCAAAGAAAGAAGAAAAAAAGCAAGGAAACTACAGGCAAACCAATTAAGTACCAACAAACACAAAGTTGGGTCAGGTGACGACATTCTCATACCACCCTTTCTGTCACATTCATACAGCTGTAGAAATGCCAATCTATAATTATACTCTGTGTGTTGGTGTGTGTGTGTGTGTGTGTGTGTGTGTGTGTGCTCTCTGAATTTTTTTAATGTCTAAACATGACGACGATGATCATGATTATTGTTTTTAAAGCAAATAAACAACAAGAACAAAACACCTCTCTTTACACCCACAAATATCCATCCGGGGTCATATCACAACCGGGTATGCAAATACACTGAGCACCCCCATTTTCTATACCTCAACAATAGAAAATCATGTAGGCCACGACAGCCCACTCTGCCCTGCAGTTAAATCATTTATCGAAAACGAAGGCGAGTAACGTTTTCAGTGTGTAGGGGTGAGTTACTGAGCGTCTTATTTCTCACTCATATGTATATATATGCAAACGACAGTGTGACAAAGCTGTGCTGAAAACATGACCTGCGGGGCTTCCCACTCTCAAAATACTGTTGTAAAACTAAAACCGGAACCGACAACCACTGTAGCCTATGCACATACCAGTGCTTGCTACGCAAAAAGCAAGGTAGGGCCTACTGACTTGACAAACTGGTAGAAATCCCAACGGAATGGAATGAGCGAAAACGTTTGATCTTTTAAAACAGGAAGTGTTCCAATGAGGAGTAGATTTGTGGCAAAAATTTTGATGTGGTCAGATGCACAATTTCGTTGGAGTTGCTTGGTTTTAAAAAGTGTGTGCATAGCTTACATTCGGACTGGTCAGTGTTTGGGAAGGAGGGGACAAAATGAACGAGGAGGAACCATGGGCTTGCACGGAAATGGAGATTGAAGAAGCGGATGTAGTGACCTTGGCAGACAACGTGACCTCCGCTGACGTCATTTGTGCGTCGTCTGCTACTGGCTTGAGGCGAAATTCGGGTTAGTGCAATGGGTTACTAAAAGAGCTGCGTTGTTGTTATTGTTATTGTTTTTGTTGTTGTGTGTACGTGTGTTTTCTCTATTGTAAAAAGAGTTAACAAAATAAGTAGGTATGCTCAGGTGTTTGTTGTTGATTTTTTTTAAAATAGTTTACGCCACAAGTGATCATCTTGCCCATAATTCATTGCACCATTAATTTTCATTCAGCAGTTATGTCATAGCTTTCCCAAAGCAAATTTCAGCATGTTCAATATTAATATCACAAAATTGTGATTATTTCAACGATTAGTTGATCAGTACGAGACGACTGGCGAAAGAAAATGGCGGCTTCATTTGTATTGTTAGCAACTTGCCTAAGAAGATATTTTGAGTTGGCTGCGCTTAGCGAGTGTAGTAGTACAATGTAAACATGACTAAGGTTATTCTCCATTCTTCTTCATCGACGTCGTCGAACGCTCAGACAGCAACTAATGTTGTCTGTCATATGGGGGAAGATACGTTTTGCTGCAGTTAAGCGCCTGACAAGTCAGGCCCAGCACATCCAATTTGATGTGGTATTTTTCTGGTAGGCCCTATACTCTATACTGCAACCACCTCTTGCGGCCATTTTATTTGATAAGTGAATGTGTTCATATTTTAGATAATAGATCCTACTGCTTAATTTTTATATTGTAGAATACACGAGTGACTGACGTACTGATGATTGATTGACTGATTGATTGATTGATTGATTGACTGACTGGCTGACTGACTGGATTATTGATCGATTGAATGACTGATTGATTGGCTGACTAACTGACTTATTAGACGACTGACTGACTGGCTGACTGACTGACAACGAACTGATTGATCGACTTACTGATGGACTGATTGATTGACTGACTAACTGACTGACTGACTGATCGACTGACTGACTGACTAAAAAATTGATCGACTTATTTATTTATTTATTTATTCTTTTATATCGAGGATAATGGAATAAGCACTCATGTGTTTTTTTACATCCAGTCCCCGTGTGTATGCGGTTTTGTAAATTTTGTCATCTGTTTCTACCGGCACACATTGGCCTACTCTTCCGAAAAGCAGAACAGGATTTAACGTGTGCGCAAGATGTTCTGCATGCGTTCGCACGCGGAACCTCGGTTTATAGTCTCATCCGAAGGACTTACTGACTGACTGACTGACTAACTGATCAACCGACTTACTGATTGATTTGACTTACTGATTGACTAACCGACTGACTGGCTGGCTGGCTGATTGACTTCTCCTCCATGTCGCATGCGTTTGTGGCGTCACTGGAACACAGCACTGCATTTTACAAGCCCATCGCTCTCCTCGTCACAGGGTGCATGCTGGCTATGCGTGTGTCGTCCATCCCTCCTCCGGCCAGAGCTGGCCTACTCTTGTAAAAGGCGGATGGGGTTTGAAACGTGTGCGCCACGTGTTTGGGCCGCTTCTGCGCAAGAGGCTGGACATATTTGGATTTGGAATGATATCATCTGGATTTGCTCAAAACCTCGATATTATTTTTAAAAAATTTCAAGTCAGCATTTTGTGTGTTTCATCAACTTACATTCACATATATTACGTCGTCGTCGTCGCGGTGACCATCGTCGTCGTCGTCGTCGTTGTTGTTTGTTTGTATTATTATTATTATTATTCTTGTTGTTGTTATTATTATTATTGTTATTATTGTTGTTGTTGTTGTTATTATTATCGTCATCATCATGTCACGGCTGCCACCCGGATCCCTGAAGGAATCCATTCAGAGGTACAGATCGTTGTCAAAGGAAAGGGAGCTCAATCCTTCCAGGCACGACTCAGTCCTCCCTCCCCTGTCAGAGCCCTCCCTCTCCTGTCAGAGCCCTCCCTCCCCTGTCAGAGCCCTCCCTCTCCCTCCCCTGTCAGAGCCCTCCCTCTCCAGCCAGAGCCCTCCCTCTCCCTCCCCTGTCAGAGCCCTCCCTCCCCTGTCAGAGCCCTCCCTCTCCCTCCCCTGTCAGAGCCCTCCCTCTCCAGTCAGAACCCTCCCTCTCCAGTCAGAGACCCCCTCTCCCTCTCCAGTCAGAATCCCCTCCCTCTCCAGTCAGAATCCCCTCCCTCTCCAGTCAGAATCCCCTCCCTCTCCAGTCAGAATCTCCTCCCTCTCTCAGTCAGAATCCCCTCCCTCTCCAGTCAGAATCCCCTCCCTCTCCAGTCAGAATCTCCTCCCTCTCCAGTCAGAATCCCCTCCCTCTCCAGTCAGAATCCCCTCCCCCTCCAGTCAGAGCCCTCCCTCTCCAGTCAGAGCCCTCCCTCTCCAGTCAGAACCCTCCCTCTCCAGTCAGAACCCTCCCTCTCCCTCTCCAGTCAGAACCCTCCCCCTCCAGTCAGAACCCTCCCTCTCCCTCTCCAGTCAGAACCCTCCCCCTCCAGTCAGAGCCCTCCCTCTCCCTCTCTAGTCAGAGCCCTCCCTCTCCAGTCAGAACCCTCCCTATCCAGTCAGAGCCCTCCCTCTCCAGTCAGAACCCTCCCTCTCCCTCCCCAGTAAGAGCTCTCCCTATCTCTGTCCAATTATCAGTATAATTATAAGGGTGTGTTTTTTTCTTTCTGATTTTTATGACAGAAAAGAGTGCCAAGGGAGGCAACAGCAAAAGTACACAGACTTCCGGTCACGTGTTCCTGGGGAAACAAGGGGAGGTCATCATTACAAGCAACTACACTCTGGTCAAGCTTGTGGTCAATAACGACACCGTGCAAAGTCTGACCAGTA
>CM054158.1:43206142-43216142 GCA_028751875.1 Rapana venosa | reverse complement strand
AGAAGGCCCTGACGCTCTCCTCTACGTCATCAAAATCGGGGTCCGCTACACAGAAGAGGAGTTCGCCGTGTACACGTTGCTCAAGGCGCTACTGGACGAAAACGTCACGCGTTACATCATCGTCATCTTCACGCACGGTGACGCCTTGCAGGGCCGCGAGATCCAGGGCTTGCTGAGGAAGCCGGAAAGCTTGGTCCGGATGCTCAAAGAGTGTGGGAACAGGTCAGTGAGTAGTCTGAGTGAGTCGCCCGCCCTTGTGAAGGGAGGGGGGTGGTTTGGGGGATGGGGGTTGTGGGGGTATGTTTGTTTGTCCCTCGTGTTCGACGACGACCTCCAAAACAGCAGAGGAGGCAGCTGCTGTTTCGGAAATTGGGCAGAAATGTGATTATAGTGGAGATGGCCTTGCCCACAGTACATCCCCACTCTCTCGGCCAAGTGGGCGGCATAAGGACAGTCAGCGTTGGAGATGTTCTCCAAAGGCCAACCAGCCCCCAGGGCTGCAGCACGTAAGGACTGTGCCAGTCAAGCCTCCTAGTCAGAGAGTCATAGTCGATCACTAAAGACTAAGCTGTAAAGTGGAATTCCATGAGTGGGAAAGAAAGCCACGGGTCATACAGCCTCTCACTTTGCTGTTGCCCCCCCCCCCCCCCCCCCCCCCCCGGCGTCAAGAACTGTGATAAATCCCAGGCGCTGACGGCGTTGTGGGGGGTGGGGATGGTAAGTGGGTGGGCGGTGGTGAGGGTGGTGGAGGTAGTGTTGAAGGTGTTGGTGGCGGTGGTAGTTACAGCAGTAGTAGTGGTAATTGTAATGGTGGTGGTAATTTTTGTGGTGGTTGTAATGATGGTTGTAGTAGCAGCAGCAGCAGCAGCAGCAGCAGCAGCAGCAGTAGTAGTAGTAGTAGTAGTAGTAGTAGTTGTAGTATTGACGGTGGTGGTGGTGGATGTTGTTGTGGTTGTAGTAGTACTGTAGTAGTTATTATTATAAAAAGAAAAAGCAGTAGAAGTAGTAGTATTAGCAGCAACAGCAGCTCAGTAGCAGTAGTTGTAGTTTAGAAGAAGTAATAGCAGCAGAACCAGCAGCAGCAGCAGCAGCAGCAGCAGCAGTAGTAGTAGTAGTAGTAGTAGTAGTAGTAGTAGTAATAGTAGTAGTAGTAGTAGTTGTAGTAGTAGTAGTTGTTGTAGTAGTAGTAGAAGTAATAGCAGCAGCAGTAGTAATAGTAGTTGTTGTAGGAGGAGTAGTAATAGTAGTAGCAGCAGCAGCAGCAGCAGCAGCAGCAGCAGCAGCAGCAGCAGTAGTAGTAGTAGTAGTAGTAATAGTAGTAATAGGCAGCAGCAGTAGTAATAGCACTAGTTGTAGGAGGAGTAGTAGTAGTTGCTGTTGTTGTTTTGTAGAAGTAATTGCAGCAGCAACAGTAGTAGTAGAAGAAGAAGAAGTAATAGCAGTAGCAGTAACAGCTGCAACAGCAACAGCAGCAGCAGCAGCAGCAGCAGTGGTGGTAGTAGTAGTAGTAGTAGTAGTAGCAGTAAAAGCAATAGCAGTAACAGCAGCAGCAGCAACAGCAGCAGCAGCAGTAGTGGTAGTAGGAGGAGGAGGATGAGCAGCAGCAGCAGCAGCAGCAGCAGCAGCAGCAGCAGCAGCAGAAGTAGTAGCAGCAGCAGCGCCAGTAGCAGTAGTAGTAGTAGTAGCAGCAGCAGCAGCAGCAGTAGTAGTAGTAGCAGCAGCAGTAGCAGTAGCAGTAGCAGCAGCAATAGCAGAAGCAGCAGTAGTAGTAGTAGTATCATTATCAGTAGTATTAGTATTATTAGTTGATAGTCTGTTGTTCATGATGTTGTTACTGTTGATGCTGGTGTGGTTGTTTAGCTGCTGCTGCTGCTGCTGCTTTTGTTGTTGGACGTTCCTCGGCTTTAACTACCCCAGAACATGCACTCCGTCACACACACATCCCACCTACCTGGAAATCACTGCGAGATTTAAAGTACACAGTGGGTGAACAGTTTGCCTGTGTGACTGACTGTCTTCAAGTACTTGGTTATGGTACAAATCACCAGCACCCATACTCCGTCTTCCGCGAATAATAATTATTACGGGTTGCTCTTTTCCTAGATGATACAGGTTGGTATGTTAGAGCTTGTCATGGATGAACTCTAATCTTTTTCTTCTTCTTCTTCCTTTTTTGTCATGTTTCGCCCAGGGGAGGTTTGACATTGATGAGCCTTCTCCATCTCTCTCTGTTTTCAGCTTCCTCCTTATTTATGCCCCTTTCTCTCAGATCATCTGCAATATACAGGCAGCCCAGGTCTTGCTAGGTCTTCCCTTTGGTCTCTTTCCATCCACTACGAAGTTCATTTCTCTTTTTATGATGAACTCTAATCCTGCACAACAATACAAAGCAGAACATTTTCTTTTTTTTCTTTTTTTTTTACTGTAGGGCTTGAAACATTGTTTACAACAATAATTGTCAAAGACTTTGGCCTGAGCTGTGACTCTGTTTGAATAATGAGTATGGAAGTGGAAATCAAAAACAGTTTTGTTTTGTTTTGTTTTGTTTTTGTTCTTGTTTTGTTTTGTTGTATTCCATTTTATTTTGGTTTGGTTTGGTTTGGTTCTGGTTTGTTTTTTAATTTGTCTTTGGTTTGTTTTTAGTTTTTGTTTGTTTTGGGGGGAGGGATAGCCCAGTGGTCAGTGTGTGGAGATCGAGGGCACGAGTTCGTGCTATCACTCAGTCGCTTGTTCGAGGGACATTTTTTTTTGCGCGTGCGCTAGAGTTAACATTGGTACCGATTCCACTCCCCACTCCCTTTCAGTACAGTCCCCCAGTTCACCCAGCTGTCAATGGGTAACCTGCCCTCTTTAGGGTCAGGGAAGGTAAAGCAGCGAGGGAGAGGAGATGGGCACCACCCTCAATAATATGCTGGCCCCTGGAGAAGTTGAGACCTCTGACGCCTCGCTCCCCTACGAGCTTATAGGTTACACCTTCACCTTTTTTTCCCCCTGCGCCCCTTTCTCTTAGCTACAAACTGTCCATGAACAAAGAAAGAAACATAACGAATCCCTCTGTGTGTGTGTGTGTGTGTGTGTGGCAGGTATGTCGTCTTTGACAACACCGCTGCCAACAAAGCCCCACAAGTAAACCAACTCCTCTCCCTGGTGCGACAAGTGCAGCAGCAGAACCAAGGACGCCGCTACCGATGTCCGCGCTACGCCGAAAAGCTGGACGAAATCGATCTGGAGCTGGAAGTGCGACTGCTCAAAGCGGAGCAAGAACGCTTGCAAGGGAAGACCCACATCCAATTTCTGCAGGCCCAGCTCGCGCAAACGGAACAACAGCTGAAAGACGAAGCAGAGCAGTTCGCCCGCCACGAACGCGCCAGCAAGAAAAAGCTGGAGCAATCGGCCGAAGACATGAGGAAAAGTCTGGCGGAGCTGACACAGTCTTTGATGCAAGGCCAGATGCAAGAAGAGGAACGCCAGAAACAGCTGCAAGCGCTGAAAGACAGAGTGGCCGAGGAGGAGAGGAGGGCCGAGCAGAAAACGAGACAGTTGAAAGAACAAAACATGGCGGAGCGGAAGAAACGAAACGAAGAGATGCAGCGACTGATCGAGTCTCTGAGAGTGGAGAGGGAGCATGCGGAAAGACTGGCAGAGGAGAGGCGTGGTCAGTTGATGTCTATGATGACGGACGTTGCCAGAAGTCGAAGAAGACGAAACAACGAGTGCTGTGTTATGTGACACAATCAGTAGTCTCCAAAGACTGTGGAGTTTGCGCTCTAGGTGTTTAGGCTACACACCGGTATTAATTTGGGGGTCATGTAGTATCTTGTATAGAGTGCGAGTGGAAATTTTTTTTGGGTGATTTTAACAGATTTTTTTTAAGCATGAAAAAATGGACTGTGCACTTTTTGGGGGGATTGAGGACATAGAGCAATTCAGGTAGTTACGAGAAAGTTGGAAATAATCATCAAATGAGGATTGCCTGTATTCCTACAGAGTTGACCCTGCGCATGCATATTGCGGTAAGGAAGCTAGCAGACGACAAAGGACTGAGGGGGGTACAGTGTTTGCTGAAAAAAAATTTTTAATTCAAACCTACCAAATTTGTTCAAAATCACATGAGTTTTGAGTCAGAGGCTAGTCTTTCACAAAAAGTGGTTTTTATTTCTGTGGATACCTAAGTACTACGTGCGGTATGAATATAAGAGTCACATAGAAAAACAGGAGGAAAAGAGTGATTTTTTTAATACCGGTGTGCACCTATACTCCAGAGCCCAAAGCCTGGTAATAGTATGGAGGGCCAGCTGTTACCCCATCAGCAGATCTCTCTCTCCCCCTCCCCTCCCCCCCCCCCCCCCCCCCCTCTCTCTCTCCTCTCTCTCTCTCTCTCCCCACGATCGCTGGAATGGTCCATTGGAAAGGTAATCGCCGATACACATGGTTCCAGTGCCGTCGCAGGAGTTGCCAGAGCGATGCTGTCTACAGCTCTTAAAATGTTTTTAAGATGTTAAAGTGTTTTTGACTTGACTTGACTTGACTTTGATCGGACCGACCTCCGGGATGGTGTCTAAACACGACACCTGTGTGCATGCTGGGTTGTTTTTGCTTTTAAAAAAACTTTTTATGTAGCAATAAGTGTTGTGTTATGTAACAATAAGTGCTGTGTTATGTAACAATAAGTGCTGTGTTATGTAACAATAAGTGCTGTGTTATGTAACTGTATGTGTTGTGTTATGTAGCACTAAGTGTTATGTTATGTAACTGTACGTGTCGTGTAACAGTAAGCGCTATGCAGTATAGCAGTAAGTGTTGTATTATGTAACATTAGCTGGGTTTTTTAATGTAACAACACATTGCTATGTCGTGACACAAACAGTGCTGTGTTATGTAACAAGAAGTGTTGTGTTGTGTGGCAGTAAGTATTGTGATATGTAACGTTAGATGGTATGTTATGTAACAATAAGTACTGTTGCGTAAAGTTAGATTGTATATCGTGTAACAATACATGTATTTTTATATATAACAATACGTGAAAGACTAGGATGAATGAGAGCGCTTTGCTTTGTTTTTTTGCGTGCAAGATATAGCGCTGTATAAATTCCATGTATTGTTATTATTATTATGTGTTATGTTTTTTTTCGGTTTTTTTCATTTTATTCTTTTATATCGAGGATAATGGAATAAGCACTTGTGTTCTTTTTGCATCCAGTCCCCGTGTGTATGCAGTTTTGTAAATTTTGTCATCCATTCCCACCGGCACACAATGGCCTACTCTTCCGAAAAGCGGAACGGGTTTTAACGTGTGCGCGCAAGATGTTCTGCGTGCGTTCGCACACGGGGCCTCGGTTTATAGACTCATCGGAAGGACTTTTTGCGGAGAATGGAGTCGGCGCTGATGTTAACTCCAGGGGAAAATATCCCCCCTTGAACGGGAATGGAACCCGGGTCGTCAGATTGCGAGTGTAACAATAGATACAACGCTAGGTACAGAGAGTGTTGTATTCTGTAACAGAGGGCGCCATGTTACGTAACAATACTGGTCAGGTGTCACAGTGACTGCTGTGCTGTGCAGGGAGAAGGACTATGCTACCTGATCGTGAACGTTGTAGTAGTGTATGATCTGGAATCGTCACACACCTAGCCTAAGAAAGATTTTGGGCGGGGTTTAAAGTGGCGCTGCTTATGTGGCGACGTGACACGTTCTCCCCCCCCCCCCACAGAGAGAGCAGCCCAAATTTCACGCTGAGAAATGTGCCATGACTGAGAGTGGTGTACGATACAATGCAATACAATACAATACAGTACAATACAATACAGTACAATACAATATAGTACAATACAATACAATACATTGCAGTACAATACAATGCAGTACAATACAGTACAATACAATGCAGTACAATACAGTACAATACAATACAGTACAATACAGTACAATACAATACAGTGCAATACAATACAGTACAATTCAATACAGTACAATACAGTACAATTCCATATAATACAATACAATACCATATAATTATTACAATCTAATATCATCATCATCATCAGACCCGTGACCTTGGCGGTCGTGGGGGAGACATGAAAGACGATGCCGTGGTAAGCCTCCTCCATCCATCTCGGTCCTCGGCTCTGCGCAGTAGTGTCGAGTCATTCATCCTGGTCCATTCTCTGATGTTGTCCATCCATGACTTGTTCTGTCTTCCCCTCCTTCTGCCACCTTCGAGTGTTCCCTGCAGTACAATTCCATATATTACAATCTAATATAATACAATACACTACACTACACTACAATACAGTACAATTCCATACAATACAGTACAATTCAATACAATACAATACCATATAATTATTACAATCTAAAATAATACAATACAGTACAATACAATACAGTGCAATATAATTCAGTACAATACAATACAGTACAGTATAATCAAAGAGAGACAGAGAATCAAGGAGAGACAGAGACAGGAACAGACGCCTCTCATTATTAATTTTTAGACATTATTCAATCATAATTTGTTTTGTGTACCAAACCTCCTATCGAAAATTTTACGAAATAAATGGCTTATAGATAAGATTACGTTAAATCCTGTTCCTTCGTAGCCCTTGGGGTTTTTTCTTGAAATAAAATCTTGAATCTTGAAAATCTTGTAAGAGTAGGCCATTGTGTGCCGGTGGGAACGGATGACAAAATTTACAAAACCGCATGCACACGGGGACTGGATGTAAAAAAGCACATAAGGGCTTATTCCATTATCCTCGATATAAAAGAATAGATAAAAAATATTAAATTCTATATGGATTATTCAAGGGAAGGAACTGCAAGAGATTTCTAAAAGTTCTTTCCCTTAGACCATGAGCCTTCCCACTTCATTCTCCTACCCCGCCCCCCCCCCCCCCCCCCCCCCCCCCCCACTTTTCTACTCTTTATTACGGGGGTATACACACACACGCGCACGCACACACACTATATATATATATATATATATAAAATATATATATAATATATATATATATATTATGTATAATATATATGTATGTATGTATATATATGTATATATATAATCATATTATTTTTATATATCTATATTATATTATATATTCATAGATTTGGTCTGCAGCGTACCATGTTTGTAATATAAGTTTGTTTAAACTATTGATTATTTGTCATTGGTTGCATGACTGTGTAAGATATAAGTTGAATGCATGCCCTTTGATTTGTCTTTGCAAGATATAGCGCTATATAAGTTCCATTTATTATTATTATTATTATTATAATATATCTATATAAATATATAGATGTACATATATAGAGAGATAAAGATAGATAGATAGATATACGCACTTGCCTTCAGACGGCTGGGTGTAGTAGGCCTACACATACACTGCCCTAACTTAGCGCTCTTGTTTTGTCCCTGAAACTGATTCAGCGTTCTGGAGAGAAAAGCTGCTTGGTTATGTGCGGATTCGCTCTCAGCTCTGGAGGGCTATCGCTTGTTGGAACATAAATCATCCCAAGCTTCAGGAGTTCTACAAAATTGTATAAGCCTACTTCCTCGAGACGGGATGCCTGTGGTGTTGTTTTAGTATGGATCCCGGGCCACATGGGCATTGGGGGCAACGAAACGGTTCATCGACGTGCCAGGTATGCCACCGAGAAGGACATTTCTAGGACTATCGTGCCATACACGGATTTGAAACCTAAAAGCGAACAGTACGCCCATTCCCTCTGGCAAGAGGTAATGGAACGCTCAAACGACAAAAACTTTTTCCCCAGATTCCCTAAAGTTCTCCTCTTGTGGGGTAAAAAAAGAAGGAAGCACAGTCTCACAGGTTTACTGGTCATTCTCACACACCCACGTTTTTTTGATTAAAGGAAGGGAACCCATGGGTTGACTTGTGATGTTGCGGGTAACCATCAAGCATCTCTTCTGGAGTGTCGACTGTCCAGGATATCGACAAGCAGTTTCTGCAGATCCCCGGAGATCCTTTTTCGTGATGTTCCGCCAGTTATTTTAAACTTCCTGAGAGAATCGGGATTTTTCGGTGGCATACGAGTGAAAGTGTTACAGTTGGTCACTAAGAACAATGTTGTTTTAAGGAATCTGGTTTTGGGGTTTATCTCATTTTTATGTGTGGTTGATGTGGTTTTTCCCACAACGTGGTGCCCGTCCTGGGTTGACCCTTATAGTTGACCAGGGCGTTGATACAAGGAACGACAGTAGAGTTGGTTTTGTGCCCTGTTTTAATCTGTATATAGAAAATTGCACAGTTTGATTCTGAGATTTAAAAGTTGACGAGGTGACAGCCCTGATATGGCCTCTGTGGTTGGCAAGGCTATAAACAACAGGATTGGATTGGTGTGGTGTGTGTGTGGTGTATGCGTGTGTGGTGTGTGTGTATGTGTGTGCATGTGTGGTATGTGTGTGTGTGTGTGTATGCGTGTGTGTGTATGTGTGTGTATGTGTGTGTATGTGGTGTGTATGTGTGTGTATGTGTGTGTATGTGTTTTTGTATGTGTGTGTATGTGTGTGTATGTGTGTGCGTATGTGTGTGTGTATGTGTGTGTGTGTGTATGTGTGTGATTTTTGTGTGTATGTGTGTGTGTGTGTGTGATCCAGGACTTGTGAAGGAAGGGTGGTGTTGCAGATTTGCCCTCCTACTTCAGATTTGACACCCCCCCCCCCCCCCCCCCTTACACTGGCACACTGACTATGAGATGGCGGAAAAGGAGACCATTCAAAGACAAGGAAATAAAACACCGAAAATGATTACTGTTTTTCATCAAGGTTGAAAACAACGGTTACAAAGCTCAGGAAAAGGCATGACAAATAAATATCCACACATTATGGAACAATCCACAAAATAAAAGGTAAAGGTGTCCCATAACCTATAAAGTCGTAAGGGAGCGAGGCGTCAGAGACCTCAACTTCTCTAGGGGCCAGCATGTTGAGGGCGGCGCCCATCTCCTCTCCCTCGCTGCTTTACCTTCCCTGACTCGAAAGAGGGCAGGTACCCATTTACAGCTGGGGGACTGTACTGAAACCAAAGCGCGCAAACGGGTCACCCATCCAACTGGTAACCACGCTCGACGCTGCTTAACCTTGGCTAGGGGGAAAGCGAGTGCCCCGACCACTGAGCTGTCCCGACCCAGACACAAAATGCAAGGGCCAGAAGTTAGATGCTGTACTTCAACACAAATAATCCTAGGCCAGACTCTTGCATAAAAGGCCAAGAGAAGTTCTGAAACCCCAGCAGTTGAAGCCCAATACTGAGAAAGCCATGATGATAATACACTGACGTGACCAAGTTTCCTTTGCCCCGTCACAATTTTGACGTGTTATGTAAACGCACAGCAGCCTTGTGATCACACGCACGCACGCACACACGTACGCCCGTGGGAACAGATGACAGAATTCACAAATCCGCATACACACGGGGACTGGATGTAAAAAAAAAGCACACAAGTACTTATTCATTATCCTCGATATAAAAGAATAAAAAATAAATAAATAAATAAATTTTAAAAAACGCACACACGCACCCACGACACACACACACACACACACCACACTAACACACACACACACACACCACACACACCACACAAGCCACTACTCGGCCTATCGAATGAAACTACAAACCGAAGCCCGTGCGAACGCAGTGCGAACATCGTACACTGTGGAATGTAATAAAAACACCCTTACCGCTTTTGGAGTAGGAAAGCCATTTTTAATACTGTCAGAATTTTTATTGTTGACTTGTGTATATTTTTCCAAAATTACATGCAAACGGACTGAACTGAAGAAAACGAACAGTGAGTGGCCTTGATCTATTATCCGATGTTCCGCTTTTCGAAATGTAGGCAAAAAAACTGTGTCGCCTTTGGAAGGAGGAAACAGAATGACAAAATTTACAAAACTCGTACACACATGGGGACTGATGAAAGAAGACACATGAGTGCTTATTCCCATTATACCTCGGTAACATAAAAATTAAAAAA
>CM054158.1:43196142-43201142 GCA_028751875.1 Rapana venosa | reverse complement strand
CCCCCCCCCCCCCCCTTGCCCCCCTCCAGCACCCCCATATCTCTCTCTCTCTTAGTCATTCATTCACTCATTCATTCATTCTCTCATTCATTCATCCCCTCTCTCTATCTCTCTCTCTCTCTTCCTCCCTCCTTCCCTCCCCTCCTCTCTCTCATATCTGTCCTGTGTATACAACTATCTCTATACCGTTTGTTTAAGCATGTTTATATGTTTACCTAATTCTTTAGACATTTCATTATTGTTTGTTTAATTGAATGATTGGTTGATTGATTTACCTTTTGGACTGAGGGCTGGATGAAAACAAAGCCACCATTGTGCTTATTCTTTACCCTCAATAAAAAATGTTCATTCATTCATCGTAAATGATTCCAATTTAGGCCACCCCCCCCCCCCCCCCCCCCCCCCCCCCACCTCCTTTAAAAAAAAACAACCAACTCACGTTTTGGCTTATCGATTGCTCTTGACAATAAAGGTACTACTCCTCATCATCATCTCTTATAAATAAAAGTACTCCACCTCCTCATCATCTCTTGAAAATAAAGGTACTACTCCTCATCATTATCTCTTGAAAATAATGGTAATACTACTCCTCATCATAGTTTGAAAATAAAGGTACTACACCTCATCATTATCTCTTGAAAATAATGGTAATACTACTCCTCATCATAGTTTGAAAATAAAGGTACTACACCTCATCATTATCTCTTGAAAATAATGGTAATACTACTCCTCATCATAGTTTGAAAATAAAGGTACTACACCTCATCATTATCTCTTGAAAATAATGGTAATACTACTCCTCATCATAGTTTGAAAATAAAGGTACTACACCTCATCATCATCTCTTGAAAATAAAGGTACACACCTCATCATCATCTCTTATAAATAAAAGTACTACACCTCCTCCTCATCATTATATGACACGTGTGTACACACACACACACACACATACCACAACACACACACACACACACACCACAACACACACACAACGCACACACACGCCACAACACACGCACACACACACACACAAACACACACACCACAACACAACACACAAACCCCCCTCCCTCCCCCCCCCCCCATCCACACACGCATACACACACACACACACACCACACGACAACACACAAACCCCCCTCCTCCAACCACCTACCCCGCCCACACACACACACACACACACATTTTTTCACATTGGATTATGTGTGTGAGTTATTGCGAGCACTCGCATGCGCGTGTGTGTGTGTTTTTAATTTTTTTTTATTTTTATTTTATTTTATTCTTTTATATCGAGGATAATGGAATAAGCACTTATGTGCTTTTTTACATCCAATCCCTGTGAGTATGCGGTTTTGTGAAATCTGTCATCTGTGTGTGTATGAGTGTGTGTGTGTGTGTGTGTGTGTACACATAGCGCCTGCATGCATAAGCCTGTGCAGTACTGTGTGTGTATCTATCCAAAAAGTCGCCTTAGAACCAAAGGAAACAGGATTCCCAATGCACAAACGTATTTTCAGCCCCATAAACTTGAGCTGTAGCAGGAAGGATAAGCCCCAACCCTCACCCCCCAAGGGGACGCCACTCCCCGCGGAGAACAAAGCAAAGAATGAGAGTGGTTTACTCTTTTGGAGAAGAATGGAAACCAACGGGGCGAGACGGGCAACACTGGATTATCCAATGCCCGTCATTGCTCTCAAGGTCGCCAGAAGGTCGGCCAGGTCAAAGGAATGAAAGGGACTTAAATCCTGACAAGAGTAGAGAGAGAGAGAGAGAGGAGGGGGGGGGGGGGGGGGGGGGGGCTGGGGGGGGGGAGAGAAGAAGGTGGTGGGTGTAGTGGTGGACTTTTAGAGAGTTTTTGAGTGTTGATAGTTGTGGATGTTGTAATGGTTTGGGTAGGATTGTATTGCGTTGTGTTGCACTGTACTATTGTCGTATCATTTTGTATTGTATCGTATCGTATTGTACTATATTGTGTTGTGGTGTGTTGTATGGTGTTGTGGTGTGTTGTGTCGTGGTGTATCGTGTTGTCTTGCATGGTATTGTGTGGTGTTGTGTTGTATTGTGTTGTAATGTGTTGTGTTGTATTGTGTTGTATTGTATTGCGTTGTGCTGTATTGTATTGTATTGTATCCTATATCACTTTTCAGTCACAGCAGCTTTCTCTGTGTTAAATTCCTGGCTGCTCTCCCCAGGTGAGGGTAATGTCATCGGAGCATCCCTCACCCATTATTTTGATAAATTTTGTTGTCTGCGTGTGTATTTGTTTCCCTGTGGCTTTTTTTCTGCCGAATTTGGCCAGAGATAATCTTTGTTGCCGTAAGCTCTTTTACATGCGCTGAATGCATGTTACACACCAGGCCTCAGTTTATGGTCTCATCCAAAAGGCTAGCATCAAGATCACCCCTCAAGGTCTAGTGGATCGGGATACAATTTGGGCTTAAACTTTTAAACATTTTTAAATTTTATTCTTTTATATCGAGGATATTGGAATAAGCACTTAAGTGCATTTTTACATCAAGTCCCCGTGTGTATGAGGTTTTGTAAATTCTGTCATCTGTCCCCACCGGCACACAATGGCCTACTCTTACGAAAATCGGAACAGGATTTAACATGTGCGCAAAATGTTCTGCGTGCGTTCACACACGGGACCTCGGTTTATAGTCTCATCCGAAGGACTTTTAAGGAGAGTGGAGTCTACACTGATGTTGTTAACTCCAGGGGAAAATATCCCCCTTGAACGGGAATCGAACCCCTAGGATTAAAGCGGTACTTATTTTTTTAAGCAGGGGCATTACCTCTAGATCATCGACCCTCCACTGACTGCCTACTAGTGGTTTCCTTCTGAATGCTGTCAGTGCTCAGTTAAACTGCTGTTTCTGGGCAGTTACTGTCAACGAACTGAGGATTATTAGAGTGCTTAGTTAATTGTTGTTTTGGGGCAGTTATTGTCAGCACACTGTGTGCTCAGTTAACTGTTGTTTCTGGGCAGTTACTGTCAATGAACTGAGGATTATTAGAGTGCTCAGTTAACTGTTGTTTTGGGGCAGTTATTGTCAGCAAACTGTGTGCTCAGTTAACTGTTGTTTTGGGGCAGTTATTGTCAAAACCGAGTGCTCAGTTAACTGTTGTTTCTGGGCAGTTACTGTCGGCAACCTGAAGAATATCAGAGAGATATGAAGTGACTGTCACATTGATAACCACAACTCATGGCAGGGATAATGACAGATAATATGGCAGGGATCATGACAGAAATTATTGCAGGGATTATGGCGGGGATCATGACAGGGATTAATTATGGCAGGGATAATGGCAAGGATCATGGCAGTGATCATGAAAAGGATCATGGCAGAGATCAGGGCAAGGATCATGGCAGTGATCATGGCAAGGATCATGGCAGAGATCATGGCAGGGATTATGGCAGGGACTTACCACAGCTATTCTCTCTCTCTGTCTGTCTGTCTCTCTCTCCCTCTCTCTCTCTCTCTCTCTCTCTCTCAACTGGGGAAACTCCCCTGTAGACAAAATTATACAGCTCATAAATAGCCTGTCCCTTACAGCCCTCTCTCACACCCACACATAAATCAGCCTGAGAGAGAGGAGGGGGAGAGAGGGGGGGAGAGGGAGGCAGAGAGAAGAGAGAAGAGAGAGAGAGAGAGAGAGAGAGAGAGAGAGAGAGATCTTTTATTCCCAAGGGCATCAGATAAGTTCTGAAACACACCTCTTTTCACACAGCCTTTGTCCTAATTGGGAACCACATCCTCTACTGTGGTACGCTACACTATAACTACAACAATAGGAGAGAGAGGGACAGACAGACAGAGACAGAGAGAGAGAGAGAGAAACAGAGACAGAGAGGGGGCAGAGACAGAGACAGAAACAGTGAGAACAGCACAAGCAGAGCAGTAACAATGGATGCAGTATACTAGCAGCATATTGGACTTACAAAAACAGCAACACGACCCCTTCTAAAAGGTAAAGGCGTCCCATAACCTATAAGGTCGTAGGGGAGCAAGCTGCAAGGCGTCAGAGACCTCAGCTTCTCTAGGGGCCAGGATATTTGAGGGCGGCGTCCATCTCCTCTCCCTCCCTCGCTGCTTTACCTTCCCTGACCCTATAGAGGCAGGTACCTATTTACAGCTGGGTGAACTAGGGGACTGTACTGAAGCCAAGGCGCGCAAACGGTCACCCATCCAATTGGTAACCATGCTCATGCTGCTTAACCTTAGCTTGGGGGAAAGCGAGTGCTCCGACCACTGAGCTACCCCATCCACCACCACCACCCTCCCCCATTCTACAATACATAAAAACACCTCCCCACAACGTCATTGACTGACGTCACCATCACTGACGCCATCTACAGATTGACCAAACGTCATCGTCACTTAAAGGAAAGAAGCAGGGCAGACCTGACAGGGACACTGTGAATGTAGGACACAGACAGACTGGAGGGTGAGGGACAGGTGATGAGGGACGTGCAGTGTAGTGCTGTCAGCATCCAGAGGCTTTTCAGCTCAGCGCTATCGGCCGACCTACAACTGTATGTTACCTGCAGAGGAAAGTATGTTCTTTCGAGCCAGAAGGCCCATAGAGCCGGAGCTTATCCCGGTTTCTGTAGCGTTAAGCGAACTGATGGTTTTTCACCACCCCTGTGACAGGACGCTAGTCTGTCGCCAGATACTTCCCCAGCAGAGCTGGTACCCACTTGTACACCTGGGTGGAGTGAGGAAAATAGGAGTAAAGTGTCTTTCCCAAGGACACAACACCGAGCCGAGCGGGGATCGAACCTGCGACCTCTGGATCACGAGTTGACCGCCTAAACCACTCGACCACGGTGCCTCCACCTGCAGAGGAAAGACACAGCAACAACAGCTGTTAATGTACAGCGAATAGTATGTTTGTCCGTCGTGTTCGACGATGACCTCCAAAACAGCAGAGGAGGCAGCTGCTGTTTCGGAAATTGGGCAGAAACTTGATTATAGTGGAGATGCCTTGCCCACAGT
>CM054158.1:43151142-43191142 GCA_028751875.1 Rapana venosa | reverse complement strand
CTTGAAAATAGTCGTACACGCAAACTTTTCACCCGGTGTACTTCCTATCTCACAGTGATTCCCAGGTGGGATGATGAGTGAGTCAGAGTGTGGCATGTTCTGGGTGACCCCCAGGGTGTAAAGCTGGGGAACGCACAACAACGACAACTTAATGATAAACTCTTCTACCAGTATATCAATTTTGTTCCTTTCATTTCTCAGCTAAAGCTCCAAGGATCACCAGTGGCGAGGTTTTGCGTATGCGAACATTTTTACCCACCCTGAAGGTAGGCGCATTCCGACTTCAAAAATATATCGATCTTGCTACCAAGAACGTCATAGTCAAACATCCCTACCAGTGGTATCAATTTCTTATATTGTCTGATGATGAGGAGGAGGATGATGATGATGATGATGATGGTGGTGGTGGTGGTGGGGGTGGTGGTGGTGGTGGGGGTGATGGGGGTGGTTGTGGTGGTTGTGGTGTGGTGGTGGTAGTAGTAGTAGTAGTAGTAGTAGTAGTGGTGGTGGTTGTGGTGGTGGTTGTGGTGGTGGTAGTAGTAGTAGAAGTAGTAATAATAATAATAATGTATGGAATTTATATAGCGCTGAATCTTGTAAAGCAACAAATCAAAGCGCTCAGCCTGTTCTGGTAGCAACACGTTTAATCATTCCCTCCTAGTAGGGATGTGGTATGTATGTTTGAACAAGAGACGATGTTTTCTAACTGTTCCACCGTTAATTTTAATTAAACGTGCGTGCTAGACACATGTCTCTCTCTAGTATGAGTAGAAGTAGTAGTAGTAGTAGTAGAAGTAGTAGTAGTAGTAGTAGTAGTAGTAGTAGTAGTAGCAGCAGCAGTAGTAGTAGTAGTAGTAACCACGATGATGATGATGATGATGATGATGATGATGATGACGACGATTATTATAATAATAATGGTGATGATGATAATGATGATGAAGATAGTATTGCATGGAATTTATAAAGCGCTGAATCTTATAAACCAAACAAATCGAAGCGCTCATAATTGTTTCCAACAAAACTCTTTAAGCCAACCAAAAAAAAAAACCCAAACACAACACAACAAACAAAACAAAACAAAAACAAAACCTCAACGGCAGCAACAACAAAACAGATCTTGGCCTAAAAATCAAACCAGAGCAAACAGAAACAGAACACAGTCAAAGAACGGCGTTTTGCTTCTGTGTTTGATTCTTCAAGGTTTTCCGTATCTTTTAGTTTCATCATCATCATCATCATCATCATCATCATCATCATCATCATCATCATCATCAATGCCTTTGTGGCTTATTGGCACGTAGGGCAGCAACAAAATGTTCTCCACTCCTGTCTGTCATGGGCCAGCTTAGTTTGGTTTTGGTTGTTTTTGGTGTGGGGGTTGGGGTTTTTGGGGTTGGTTGTTTTTTAGTTTGTGTGTTGTTGGTTTTTGGGTTTTTTGGTTGTTGTTTTTTTTTTGGGGGGGGTGGGGTTGGGGTGGGGGTGGTGGGGGTGTGGGAGGTGGGGGTGGGTGATGGGGAGACAGATGTCAGGAGTGGCGTTGTCAGCCACGTGAGGGGGGTGACGTCATGTGACAGCTGTCAGTCAGGTTGTCAGGGTTCAGGCAGGTATCCTCCCTGTCGTTTGTCAGTGATGGAGCAGGCTGAGTGGTGCAGGTCGGTCGCTGGACAGTGTGCTAGGGTCAGGTCCCCATCAATCCTCTTCCCCACCCCCCCTCATCAGTCTCGTTCATCATGGCGCTCCAGTGTCCTCTGCAGTGTCTTGACTGATTGTCCTCTCCTTTTTGTTTTATTTTTCTTCTCTCTGTTTGGGTGGGGTGGGGTGGGGGGGGGGGGGGGGGGGGGGGTCATGATGATGATTAGGAGGAAAAATTTTTTGAGTTATGGATGGGTTGAAGAGGTGTTATTTTTAGGTGTAGAGATGTATGTGTGCAGGGTGGGTGTAGATGTATGTGTAGGTGTATGTATGGATGGATGTATGTATGTGTGTATGTTGGTGTATGTATGTATGTGAGTGTATCTCTCTCTCTTCTCTTCTTCTTCTTCTCTCTCTTATATAATATATATATATATATATATATATAATATTATATTATTTATATATATTATTTATGTATGTATGTATGTTGTATGTATGTATGTATGTATTTCTGTATGTATGTATGTATGTATGTATGTAGTATGTATGTATGTATGTATGTATGTATGTAGGTAGGTAGGTAGGTTTTGGGGGACGGGTGTTCAGTGGTCGGGGCATCGCTTTCCCAGCCAAGGTTAAGCAGAATGGCGTGGTACCCAATTGAATGGGTGACCGTTTGCGCGCCTTGGTTATACAGTCCCCGTTACCCTCTTTTAAAGGGTATGCCTTTTAGGGTCAGGAGGTAAAGCAGCGAGGGAGGGGAGATGGCGCCGCCCTCAATTATGCTGGCCCCTTAGAGAAGTTGAGGTTCTGAAGAATTGCTTCCCTAGGGCCATAGGTTATGGGACAGCTTTACCTTTACTTTTACTATATAAGTATTCCATTTAAGTCACGGAGGTTTTCTGGTGTAATTCCTCGAGGAGAAACGTGTTACCTTGAGCAGTGCCATCAAATTTTTACATTTTCCCCCTTTCTGCTTGTTTTATTTTTTTCCCTTTTATCTTTTATTATATTTTATATATATATATATATTTATAATTTTATATATTATTTATATTATATATATTTATATATATTATTTATATATTATATATATAATAATGGAAATTATATTAGCGGATATTTGCAAAGAAAACAAGCGCATGTATTCAACCCATTTACACAGTATGCATAATGATAAATAATATGTTTTTTAAACAACAGTTATTTACAAACATGGGCCCTGCAGACAAAATCTATGAAATAAAATGTCAATAGTCAAATGTTTTTCAAAAGCACACACACACTCACACAGGACGTATACTTTTAGCAGGGTGATAGGACATGGGTTAGTGAAGGTGGGATAGCTCTGATATGAAACAGGAGGGGGGAAATCTTAGGTTTGAAATAAATATGTCTTGAGGCTGGATTTACAAGTGTCATAACTAGGTTTCTAGCGAAGAGAGAGAGGGAGCTCATTCCAGGTCGATGGACCCGAAATAGAGAAAGAGCGGCGGCCAACAGTGCATTGGTTGAACCTAGGTATTCGTAGGCACAAGGTATCTGCAGTAGAACGGAGGGAACGTGAAGGAGTGTACAAATTAAGACATGTATATATATATAATATATATATATATATATATATATTATATATATATATATATATATATATATATATATATATATATATATTTAATATATATATATATATATATATATATATATAATATATATATTGGATGGCGTGATTATAAAAAAAATTAAAAGCAATTGCAGGGCTTATTCAACTACTATCTGGAAATACAAGTTTGGTTTTGACTTTCTTTGTCTTCACACACACAACACACACACACACACACACACAACACACACACACACACATACTTCCCTAGTGGTTAGAACATTGCGCTCGCAATCTGACGACCCGGGTTCGATTCCCGTTCAAGGAGATATTTTCCACTGGAATAAACATCAGTGCGGACTCTAATCTTCCCCAAATTCCTTCGGATGGGACTATAAACCGAGGTCCCGTGTGCCAACGCACGCAGAACATCTTGCGCACACGTTAAATCCTGTTTCGCTTTTCGTAAGAGTAGGCCATTGTGTGCCGGTGGGAACAGATGACAGAATTTACAATACCGCATACACACGGGGACTAGATGTAGAAAAAAATCACATACGTGCTCATTCCATTATCCTCGATATAAAAGAATGAAATAAATCAATAAAAATGGTCTTGTTTCACTTAAAGAGAAAATATGTTTAATTGTACTGTATTGTTTTGTATTGTATTGCCTTATGTTGCATTATATTGCGTTGTATTATTTTGTATTGTATAACACTTTTAAGTCACAACAGATTTCTCTCCCTGAACTTTGGGCTGTACTCCCTAAGGACAGCGTGTCGCCACAAGGGCAGCGCCATCCTTTTTTTCGTGTCTACATGTGTATTTGTTTCTCTGTAAAAGTGGCTGTTTTCTACAGAATTTTCCCAGGAAGAACTACTTTGTTGTCGTGGGTTCTTTTACTTGCGGTGAACGCATGCTGCACACGGGACCTCGGTTTATCTTTTCATCCAAAAGACTAGCGCCCAGACCATCACTCAAGGTCTAGAGTGGATGAGGGGGAAAGTTTGGGTTTACACGAGGATTGAACCCCGGACTTTTGGTTTTCTAGGCAGGAGCCTAACCTCTCGACCACCTGATGAGACTATAAACCGAGGCGCCGTGTTCGAACGCATACAGAACATCTTGCGCACACGTTAAATCCTGTTCCGCTTTTCGTAAGAGTAGGCCATTGTGTGCCGGTGAAGACAGATGACAAAATTTACAAAACCGCATACACACGGGGGCTTGATGTAAAAAAAGCACATGAGTGCTTATTTCACTATCCTCGATATAAAAAAATAAATAAATAAATAAATAAAACCACCCATACACTTAATAAAAGACAACCCCCCAAAAAACCGATTTGAAAAACAAACTCGTGTGGGTGACTCCAGTATGCACAAACAGGCACATTTAGGCACATGCCCCTGATGCACACACGCATCTATAAACACACGTGCAAATTAATATAATTATACACACGCGGCAGCACATACACATGCGCAAAGCGTTTAGCTTGTAGTGCGGGAGCACACACACACGCACGTGAGCACACACCCACACACACTAAGATTTGTATGTATGTATGTATGTATACACACACACACACATATCACACACACACACACACACACTATATATAATATATTATATATATATATATATATATATATTTATATATATTATATATATATATTTATATATATATAATATATATATATATATAGCATAAATATACACGCACGCGCGCGCGTGAGCCAACACCTAAGATCTATATGTATGTTTAACACACAACAACACCACAATTATATATATATATATATATATTTAATATTTATATATATTAATATATATATATATTTTAATATATATTTATATTTATATATATCTGTGTTGTTGTATGTATGTATGAAAAACAAAAAACACACAGTGACACAGAGGTAACCCACCACCACACAACGTGCCCCGCCAAACACACACAAAAACACACACACACAACACGTGCCACCTCCACATCACACTGCGCTGCATTAATTTTATTGAGGCAGACAGCAGATGGAGGGGGGGGAGGGTGTTGTGTTGTGTTGTGTTGGTGTGTTTTGTGTGTGTGTGCGTGTGTGTGTGCGTGTGTGTGGTTTTAGTGTGTGTATGTGTGTTGTGTGTGTGTGTGTTTGTTCTATGTCACGTGTGTGTTGTGTGTTGTGGTGGTGTGCGTGTGTGTGTGTGTGTGTGTGGGTGTGTGTATGTGTGTTTTTGAAATGTGTTGTGGGGTCTGTGTGTGTGTGTGTGTGTGTGTGTGGTGTTGTGTGTGTGTGTGTTGTGTGTATGTGTTGATTGTGTGTGTGTATGAGTGTTTTGGGGTGTTGTTGTGTGTGTTGGTTGTTGGTGTGTGTGTGTGTATGTGTGGTTGTGTTGTTTTTTGGTGGTTTGTCTCTGTGTCAGTGTGGGGTGTATGTGTGTGGGTGTGTTTTTTGTGTTTGTTGTGTCGTGTGTAGTATGTGTTGTCTGTTTTGTGTTTTGGTGTGTGTTTTTTGTCTCTGTGTAGGGTTTTTGTGTGTATTTTGTGTGTTGTGTGTGTGTGGAGAGGAGAGGGTTGTGTGTGTGTGGTATGTGTGTGAAAAAGAGAGAGAGAGAGGGAGAGAGAGAGGAGTGAGAGAAGAGAGAGGAGTGTGTGTGTGTGGTGTGTGTTTTTAAGGAGGCGGGCCCTGCGTGTCAAAACCCACCCTTCCCAAACCACTGAGTCACTCATGGGCCCCGTCTTTTTAGGATGATGAAATGGGGTTTGAGCCCGAAAAGGGGAGAGGAGGAGATGAAGAGGAGAGGGGGGAGGGGGGTTAGAAGGGGGGAGAGAGAGGGGGGGGAGGGGGGGGAGGGGGTGGAGGGGGGGGAGAAGGGGGGGAGAGAGGAGGGGGGGGGGGGGAAGGAGGAGAGGAGAGGAGAACTCGAGCTGGAACCCCATTTATTTTAAGGGGGAAATTTGGGAGGGGAGGGGGAGGGGAGGGGGAGAGGGAGGGAGGAGGGGGGAGGAGGGGGAGGGAGAGGAGTGGGGAAAAAGGGGGAGAGAGGGAGGGGGGAGAGGGGAGGGGGGAAGGGGGAGAGAGGGAGAGGGAGAGAGGAGGGAGAGGAGGGGGAAAGAGAAATTTTGATTAAATTAAAGCAAGCAAAAAGAAGAGGGTAGGAAAAAAAGAGAAAGGAGAAGAAGAGGAAGAGAGAGAGAGGGGAAAGAGGGGAAAAGAGAGGGGAGAGGGAGGAGAGAGAGAGGAGAGAGAGGGGAGAGAGAGAGGAGGGGAAATGTATGGGTAGGAGAGAAAAAAAAAAACCAAATAATCAACATTTTCACTTTTCAAAACAAAAATAAAAGGTTGAAAAAAGAGAAAAAATTTTATTAAAAATGAAAACAAACGAAATAAAAAGCAAACAAACAAAAAAGAAAAAAAAAAAAAGTCACATCACCACCCGAAAAAAACATGACAAAAAACAAAATCTAAAAAAAAAGTCAGACCCATCCCAAAAATGGCGCGAAAAAACAACAAAACATCAACACCAGCCCCCCTTTGAGGAAAACTTTTTTTTTTTGCTTCTGGTGGGTGTGGGGTTTTGTGTGTGTGGGTTGTTTGGGGTGTGTGTGGTTGTGTGTGTTAATACAAACCCCGCCGCACATACAAAAGCACACCTGTGTGTTTGTTTTGTGTGTGTGTGTGTGTGTGTGTGTGGGTGTTGTGTGTGTGTTTGTGTGTGTGTTGTGTGTGGTTGTTTTGTAAATCACAAAACACAGCACACACTAAAAAAGTTCTTCCTCCCCAAACCCCCACACTGAGGGTGTGGATTATGTTGTTTTGTGTGTGTTGTGTTGTGTGTGTGTTTGTGTGTTATCACACAACATGCCCCAAAAAGGGAAAAAAAAGGGGGGGGAAAAAAAAAAAAAGGGGGGGGGGGGGGGGGGGGGGGGGGGGGTTTTTTTTTTTTTTTAAAAAAGGGGAAATTTTAAAAAAAAAAAAAAAAAAAAAAGGGGGGGGGGGGGGGAAAAAAAAAAAAGGGGGGGGGTTTTGGGAAATTAAGGGAGAAAAATTTTTTTCCCCCCCAAAAAAAAACCCCCCCCCCCCTTTTCACCCCCCCCCCCAAAAAAAAAAAAAGGAAAAAATTTTTTTCCCCCCCCCCCAAAAAGGCCCAAACCCCCCAAAAAAAAAAAACCCCCCCCCCCCCCCCCCCCCCCCCCCCCCCAAAAAAACCCCCCCCCCTTTCCCAAAAAAAACCTCCCCCCCCCCCCCCCTTTTTTTTTTCCCCCCTTTAATTTTTTTTTTTGTTTTTTTTTTTTTTTTTTTTAAAAAACCCTCCCCCCCCCAAACCCCCTTTTTTTTTTTTTTTTTTTCCCCCCCCCCCCCGGGGGGGGCCTTTTTTTTTTTTTTTTTCCCCCCCCCCCCCCCAAAAAACCCCCCCTTCTCTCCCCCCCCCCCCCTTTTATTTTTTTTTTTTTTTGGGGGGGTTTTTTTTCCCCCAAAAACCCCCCCCTTTTCCCCCCCCCCCCCCCCCCCTTTCTCCCCCTTTTTCCCCCCCCTCTCTTTTTCCCCCCCCCCCTTCTCCCCCCCCCCCTTTTTCCCCCCCCCTTTTTCCCCCCCCCCCTTTTTTCCCCTCCCCCCCCCCCCCCCCCCCCTTTTCCCCTCCCCCCTTTCCCCTTCCCCCCTTCTCTCCCCCCCCCCCCCCCCCTTTTTCCCCCCCCCCCAAACCCTTCCCCCAAACCCTTTTTTTTTAAAAACCCCCCCCCCCCACCCCCCCGGGGGGTTTTTGGGGGAAAACCCCCCCCCCCCAAAACCTTTTTTCCCCCTTTAAAAAAGGGGGGGGGCCCCCTTTTTAAAAAAGGGCCCCAATTTTTTCCCGGGGGCCCCAAAAAAAAGGCCCCCCCCCCAAAACCCGGGGTTTTTAAAAAGGGGGCCTTCCCCCAAAATTTTTGGGGCCCCCCCGGGGGGGTTTTTTTTTTTCCCAATCTTTTTTTTCCCCCCCCCCTTTTTTCCCCCCCCTTTTTTTCCCCCCCGGGGGCCCAACCCGGGAAAAAGGGGAAAAAGGGGGAAAAAAAATTAAAAAAAAAAACCCCCCCCCCCCCAAAGGGAAAAAAACCCCCCCCCCCCCCCAAAAAAAAAAAAAAAAAAAGGGGGGGTTTTCCCCGGGTTTTTAAAAAAGGGAAAAAAATTTTTTGGGGGGTTTAAAAAAGGGGAAAAAAAAAAAAACCATTTTTTTTTAAAAAAAAATTTAAAAAAAAAAAGGGGGGGGGGGGGGGGGGGGGGGGGGGGGGGTTTTGGGTTTTTTTGGGGCCCCCCCCCCCCGGGGGAAAGGGTTTTCCCTATTTTCCCCCCTTTTAAAAATTTTTTGGGGGGGAAAAAAAGGGTTTTTTTTTCCCCCCAAAAAAAATTTCCCCCCCAAAAACCCCTTTTTTTTTTAAAGGGGGTTTTTGGGGGGAAGGGGACAAAATTTAAAAAAAATTTACACACAGGGGATTAAAAAAAAAAAATTTTCCTTATCCTCAAAAAAAAAAGGGGGAAAAAAAAAAAAAAAAAAAAGA
Source organism: Rapana venosa (assembly GCA_028751875.1). Lineage (NCBI taxonomy): Eukaryota > Metazoa > Mollusca > Gastropoda > Neogastropoda > Muricidae > Rapana > Rapana venosa. The sequence continues at coordinate 43,182,365 of CM054158.1, read as the reverse complement.
AAAAAAAACCCCCGGGTTTAAAAAAAATGAATACACAAAAGGGGAAAAAAAATTTTTTTAAAAAGATGGGGAAAAAAAGGACCCCCAAAAACATCTTCGCCTTCACCCCCTTAGTCCCGTGAACGGTGGGGGCACCCCCGAAGAATTTTTAACCACTTCCCCCCACTCCCCCTTGCCCTATGCAAATTTAAAACGTTCCACTCAAGGCTTTCCATCCACTCTCGGGTGTTTTTCTTCCCCCTCGGTTTTCCCGTCCCCGCCTCTTGTCTCCCCCTTGTAAATGTTCCGGGTTTTGGACCCGTCTTGGCCAGTCTAAATGTTTTTGGGGGGACTGCCTGTCCCCTTTTACTTTTTCAATTTTTTTTTCTGAATTTGGGGGCTCTTCATATGGCGTTTAGGCGGATTTAAATTTCCCATTTTTTACTTCCACATTTGTGTTGTGATTCTGTATGAAGGGTTTCCCAAATAGTTTGCGAAAGGGGCCTCATCTCAAATTTCCTTTTATCCTTCTTTGAAAAATTGTTGTTAAGGGCCACGTTTCACATGCTACAAAATTTGGCTATATTTAGGGAATCCCTCGTCTGATCTTGAAGTGATTGGCGATTCCTTTTCGTTCAAGAGGACTTTCATTTGGTCATTTCGCGTGGTCTGGGTTTCCTGGAGAGAAAATTTTAGGTTTTTATCCTTATCCAATCTAAAACTCTCAAGCCCATGGACGGGCCCCCGTTAAATATCTATAAAGGAAAAAGGGTCCCCTAACCCATGTGGTCGTAAAGGAGCGAGGCGCCCGAGACCCAACCCTTTTCCAAGGGGGCCCGATATTAAAAGGGGGGAAAACCCATCTCCTCCCTCGCTGCTTTAAAACCCTTTCCCCGACCCTAAAAAGGGGGAGGTAAACCCCTTTCAAATGAGGACGACCCAAGAAAAGCTTGGGGTCGGACGGGCGAAACAGAGCTGAAGGGGCTTTCCCAAAAAACCTGGGGAAACCCTAATGCTGGCCCAGGGCAGAAAAGGAAAAGGAGAAAATTTGTTTTCTGCCCTACGTGCCAATAAGGCAAAAAAGGTTTTATGATGATTTATGTATGTGATGATGATGAAGATGTTTATATGATGATGAGATGGAAATAAATCAAAAAAGGCGTCCACTGGTATGGCAGAGAATCATGAAAGCTGGGGCCAAAAACAACCACTCCTAAAACTGTTGTGAAAATTTATTGGTCTTTGGGCACCTCACGCGTCATAGTTTTTGCCAAAAAATGTACAGGGCCCGGGGGGGAAAATTGAGGGAGGAAGAGGCCGGGGGAGGGAAAATGAAAATTTGGATTTATGCAGAACACTAAAAAAACTGGGCCGGTCTTGACATTGCTGTGTTGCCGCTTAGGGCAGACCAGCCTGGAATAAAATTTTTGAAACCAAAAGCGTCCCCCGTGTGCCCAACGGCCCTCTTAGTCAATGGGCTGCGGGGTGATGTTTTATGCTGACGAAAAAAATTAAATTTGGAGTTGATAAAAAAAAAAAAGCCAAATGAAACCCTTGAAATATTTTTTTTCTTATGATTTTAGTTGGCTTAAAAGTTTATCCAGGCGAATCAGAAAACCCGTTTCTTTACAGAAACATCCTGAAAGCAAAAAACCTTTTTGCTTTTCAACAAAACATTTTGAATGCAAAAAAATTTGTGGGATAGACACACCCTCCTGAATGCAAAAAAACCTGTGCATTACAGCACCCCATCCTGAATGCAGGGAAATTTTTGCATTAGAGCACACCATCCTGAATTTCAAAAAAACCAAGCCCTACGCACAAAACAACATCCTGGGAAAGCCAAAAAAACCTTTTGCTTTACAATACAAAACCCCTCTGCTGCAGATACCTTTGGCTTAAGGGAAAACCCAGATTTTAACCAGCCACCGTTGGCCATGCTCTTTTCTGGTTTTTTGGTTTCCCTCCCTCTTGGGAAAGGGGCCTCCTCTCTCCCCTTTGCGCCTTTTATGTGTTTTAAAACTGGCCCTCGAGACATATTTATTTCAAAAAATTTAAAATTCTCCCCCCTTGTTCCATTTCATTTTTGTCCGGGCCCCCCAAAAAGCCAACACCCCTCACCCCCGGCCCATTTTACAAAACCTTTTTTTTGTGTGCGTTAGGGTGGTTGTGTGTGTGTGTGTGTGTGTGTGTGTTTTGTGTGTGTGCTGTGTGTGTGGGTGCATGGTGTGTGTGTGTGTTTTTTTTTTGTGCCCTGCGAGGGGTGTGGGGTGTATACATTTGAATTTGAAAAAAAAAATGTTAAATTTAACTGGGTGCTTTTTGAATGGGTAGGATGATGAAAGGGTTTTATTTTTTTGTTTTATTTTTTAAAAAATTTTTTTATATTTGAGGATAATGGAATAAGCATTCATGTGCTTTTTTTTTCATTTCCCGTCCCCCTGTGCATGCGTTTTGTAAATTTTTGTCATCTGTTCCCCCCCTTTCACACAATGACCCCGGGCCCTTTTTGATAAACGGAACAGGATTTAACGGGTTTTTTGTGCAAGATGTTTTTGCGTGCGTTCGAAAACGGGCCTCGGTTTATATTCATCCTTTAAAGGAAATTTTAGGAGAGTGGAGTTTTTGCACTGATGTTAAAATCCAGGGGGGAAAAAAAACCCTTTTAAAGCGATTCGAACCGGGTGTCAGATTTCGAGAGCCCAAGTTCTAAAAACCCTCATCCTGATTTCAGAAAAACCCGGGGTTTACAGCACAAAATATATAAAAACCCCCTTTGAATTTACACACTCCGTCCACAAACAGGCACAAAATACTGGGTTCTACCCCAAATACAGAAGACTGGCCACAGGTACACAAACGGTTTCATGTACCTTCTTTTGACTTGTTAATTTCCCCCTTTCAAATTTTTGGTTTTTCCTTACCCCATTACTTGCCTTTTCATTGTTAACACCTCTCCCCCCCTTCCCCCCCCCCCCCCCCCCTTTTCTCTCCAAATCCCAGTGTCCAAAAACACCTTTTCCCTTTAAATCTAGAAGTGGAACCCCGAAGATAAACAAATATTTTTTTTTTGGGCGTGAGCAGGAATGTGAAAGAAGTCAAAAAACTCCTCATGCCCAAACTAAAAACTCCCCAAACCCCTTTTCAGGGGCCAAAAGACGAAAACTAAAGACGTCCCAAAAGGATTTCTTTTAGCGCCCGCTTTCCTACCCACGTACGTGTAAAAAATAAGAGAGGGGGGGGGGGGGGGGGGGGGGGGGGGGGGGGGGGGGGGGGGGGGGGGGGGGGGGGGGGAGAGATTGGCTTTGTTTTTGTTTTTGTTTTGTGTTTTGTTTTGTTTTGTCTGCTTGTTTGTGCGTACCGTTGGTAGTGGTTGAGACTCAATTTTACTGTTGTTGTTTTTTTAATTATAATAATAATAATAACAACAACAATAATAATATTATTATTATTACTATTAATGATATTAATAATAATAATAATAATAATAATGATAATAATAATAATAATAATAATAACAATAATAATGTATGGAATTTATATAGCGCTGAATCTTGTAAAGCAACAAATCAAAGCACTTTTCTTTTTTTTTTTAAATGTATGCTGTGTATGCGGTTTTTTATATTTTGTCATCTGTTCCCACCGGCACACAATGGCCTACTCTTTCGAACAGGGGAACAGGATTTAACGTGTGCCCAAGATGTTCTGCATGCGTTCGAACACGGGGCCTGGGTTTATAGTCTCTTAGGTTTATGTCTGTCTGTCTGTCTCTGTATTTATCTCTTTGTCTCTGTCTGTCTCTGTCTCTGTCTCTCTCTCTGTCTCTCTCTCTGTCTCTCTCTCTCTACTCTCTCTCTCTCTCTCTCTCTCTCTCTCTCCTCTCTCTCTCTCTCTCGACTCTCTGGATGGGATAGCCTGGTGGTTAGAATGATGTGTATTGCGCTGGTGATCTGCTGACATGGGTTCGTTCAAAAGGGTTTTTTCCACTGGAGTTAATGACATCAGTGCCCACTCCACTTCCCCGACTTTCGGAGGAGTAGGCCATTGTGTGCCGGTGGGAACGGATGGCAAAATTGATAAAACTACAAACACACGGGGACTGGATATAAAAAGCACACGAGTGCTTATTCCATTATCCTCGAATAGACGAATGAATCTCTCTCTCTCTCTCTCTCTCTCTCTCTCTCTCTCTCTCTCTCCCCTCTCCCTCTCTCTCTGTGCAGTTTATTTTTTATTATACGTTCTATTATATTTACTTATATTGAAAATATTTGTTTCTCTTGTAATGGAACCAATTGATGTGTGTGTGCGTGTATGTGTGTGTGTGTGAGTACGCGCGCGCACACACGAGTGCTCATGTGCATGTGGGTGTGTGGGTGTTCCACAGGCAGCTTTATAGGGGTGTAAAACTACCCCAACTCTCTGTGACCCCATTGGTGACCTTATGCTGACCCTGTGTTGACCTTTAGATGACCTCATAGTCTTCATTTTAACCACAGGTCACAGATGGCGGATATCTGTCCTATGTCTGTCGTCTGCTTCATCCACAGATGTGTGTGTGTGAACACACACACACACACATACACAAACACACACAGAGATTCACACTCAGATGTTTTATTCTATGCTAAATCCACCACCACCCCCACCACCACCCCCAAAAGGAGGAGATACACTGACATTTCATTTGCCAGGAGCATTAATCACTACTCATGATAGAAAAAAATAGTTCACTTTTTCAATAGTTTATGCCAATAGATCAATAACTGTTTAACAATCTTTCTGTTCGTTGATGACATTAACCCTATGAACTTAATCAGAGCAAGAACTTGCAGAATGAAAGGTAAAGGTATCCTGTAACCATGTGGTCGTAGGGGAGCAAGACGTCAGAGACCTCAACTTCTCCAGGGGCCAGCATGTTGAGGGCGGCGCCCATCTCCTCTTCCTCGCTGCTTGACCTTCCCTGACCCTAAAGAGGGCAGGTACCCATTTACAGCTGGGTGAACTGGGGGACTGTACTGAAGCAAAGATGCGCAAACGGTCACCCATCCAAGTGGTAACCACACTCGATGCTGCTTAACCTTGGCTGGGGGAAAGCGAGGCGCTCCGACCACTGAGCTATCCCGTCCTCATTTGCAGAATACACATGGGTATTTAACTGTTCTCTGGGCTTCTTAATGCTGGACAATGTCAGACAAAGTGAACCTTGACTTCTTTGGCATCTTCACATAATGGACAAACAAGCGAATCTCTGTAACGAAAATAATGGACCTACATAATCACCAAACGCACAAAGCTTACATGTTGTCATTATGTCGATCAAACTTTATTGACAAGTAAACTGTCCCACAACGCAGGCGACTTCCATAGAGCTCAAAATACTTTGCTATGTTGAACGTGATGACCCAAATCCTGCCGTCTAGAATCCACTCAGCAATTTTGGAAAGGGCACATGGAAGGGCTTTCCAAATTAACAGCCTTTGAGGAAATGGGACATGGCGCGTTTGGCAGATGGCAGAGACCTCAGTTTTGCCATAGGACCAGGTTCTTCAGGACACAATGGCGCAGGAACTGCCCTCGGGAATGCTGAAGACAGCTGTCAGGAAACCAGGAAGCGGATGACCCTGAAAAGCACTGAAACTTTTTAAGTCATTGAGCGCTTTGTTTTGTTCCTTTGCAAGATTCACGTTTTTAAAAATTTCCATATATTATTAATTAATTAACACCCGGGAAAACTTTACTCGTGACCCCAGAGATCGAAACGGGGAAGTCATTGAAAAATTTTTAAAACAAACCGGACATTGCCTATGTGCACCTCCAAGGGGAAGGGGTGGCTGGCTGTCTCATCAGGCTTGGCTTTTAAATTAAAAATATAAACCAGCCCAATCCGCGTAAAATCTCTCCGCGCGTGCCCATCCCGGTTCGGCCTCTTTTTTTAAAAGGGGGGGGGGGGGGTATTAAGAATACCCTTTGGTCAGAAATTGGCTCGTAAAATCTGCGACCCGGGTTCATTCCCGTTCAAGGGGGAGTTTTCCCTGGGGGGTTTAAAAACCAGTGAGACCCACTCTCCCCAAAACCCCTTCGGATGAGACTAAAACCCGGGCCCCCCCGTGTGCGACCGCACGCAAAACATCTTGCGCAACGTTAAAAACCCTTTTGTCCGCTTTTTCGTAAGAGAGGTATTGTGGAAAAGGGGAACATTGACAAAATTTCAACACCGAAACACACGGGGACTGGATGTAAAAAAAAAAAGCACATAAGTTTATTTCCATTATCCCATTTTTAAGAAAATAAATAAAAAAAATAAAAAAACACACAGCACTTTCTGCGGTGCTAAACCCTGAAAACCCCAGCCAATGAAATAAACGGGCCCGACCAAACGTCAGAGCAGCAACACAGCGCAGGGTGGATGCTTTTCTGCTATGCTCAAGGGGGGGGTCTGCAATGGCCTTTTTGCTGGTTTGCCTCCTTTACCTTTTTCATCGACACCAGTGGGGGTGGATTCGGGGATGGGAGTGATTAGATTGGAGTGGAGAGGAAGGGAGTGGAGTGGGGAAATTGGAGTGGGGGGTTTGGAGAGGGGGGGGTGAGGAGGGAAGAGAGGGTGGAGTGGAGGGGAGTGGGTGGAGCGGGAGGAGTGGGAGTAGGGGATAGAGGGAGTGGAGTGGAGGGAGAGGAAGGAGTGTGTGGAGGGCGGTGGGAGGGGGATTGGAAAGGGGGGTGAGGGGGAAGGGAGAGGAGTGGAGACATGGGGTGGAGTGGAGAGGAGGGAGAAGTGAGGGGAGTGGAGAGGGAGGAGTGTGTGGGTGGATAGTGGGGGGGGAAGGGGGGGGGGGGGGGGGGGGGGGGGGGGGGGGGGGGGGGGGGGGAGGGGAGGGGGGGGGGGTGGGGTGGGGGGGGTATGGGGGAGTAGGGAAGGGGAATAGGGAAGTTAGTTGAGTGGAGTGGAGTGTAGAGGATGGAGTGGAGAAGGAGAGGGGGGAGATTTGGGGGGAATTGGAGTAGAGTGGAGAATAGAGTGGAGTGGGTGGAAGTGGGAGTGGAGTGGAGGGAAGGGAAATTGGAGTAGGGGAGAGGAGTGGAGGAGTAGAGTGGGAGTGGAATGGAGTGAGATGGAGTGAATTTGGGAGTGAGAGGAGTGGGAGGTGGAGTTGGGAGGGTGGAAAGGTGGTGGGAGAGGGTGGGGTGGAGTAGGGGGGAGTGGAAGGAGGGGAGGGGGGGAGTGGAGTGGAGTGAGAGGAGTGGAGTGGGGGTAGAGGGAGAGGAAGAGGGAGGATGGAGTGGAGTGGAGTAGAGTGGGAAGTGGAAAGTAGAGAAGGAGGGGAAATGGAGGGGGGGGTGAGAGGAGGGAGTGGAGTAGATAGAGAGGAGTGGATGGAGGGAGAAGGGGGAGGGGAGTGGAGTAGAGAGGAGTGGAAATGGAGTAGAGAGGGTGGAGTGGAGTAAGAGAGGGGGTGGAATGGGTTAAGAAGTGGGTGGAGTAGAGAGGAGTGATAGAGAGAGGAGTGGAGTGGAGTAGAGAGGAGTGGATGGAGTAGAAAAGAGTGGGAAGGAGTAGAGAGGAGTGGGATGGAGTAGAGAGAGTGGAGTGGAGTAGAGGGGAGTGAGTGGGAAGAGATAGGAGTGGAATTGAGTAGAGGGGAGTGGGGGAAGGAGTAGAGAAGAGTGGAGTGGAGAAAGAGTGGAGGGAAGGGGGAGTAGGAGGAGTGATGGGTAGGAGAGGAGGGAAATGGAGTATAAAAGAGGGGTGGAGTGAGAAAGGGGGGAGTGGTGGAGTGAAATGGAGTTGAGAGAGAGGAATGGAGTAAGAGGGGTAGGAAGGAGGATGGAGTGATAGGGGAGGGAGAGGAGGATGGAGTGGAGTGGAGTGAAATGGAAGGGGTAGAGGGGGAGGGGAAAGGAGGAGAGAGGGTGGTTGGGATTTTAGAGAGGAGTGGAGTGGAGTGAGGGAGTGGAGTGCTGTGAATTGAACCCCTATCAGTTTTTTAATTGGGGGGGGGGGGGGGGGGGGGTTAGGGTGGAAGGGGAGCGGGGTGGCTGCCTGTGGCAGACAACACTGACACTGAACATAAAAGGGCGCAGCTCATTTCCTTGTGGAATGTAACACTGGACCTCACCATCCCCCTGTCTTAATTAATCAAAACATTATTTGCTAATTGCTTTCTTCTTAATCCCTTTCTCTCTCTCTCTCTCTCTCTCTCTCTCTCCTCTCTCTCCTCCTCTCTCTCTCCTCTCTCTCTCCCTCTCTCCCTCCCTCCCCTCTCTCTCTCTTCCTCTCCTCTCCCCCCACCCCTCTCCCCTCCCCCTCTCTCTCCCCCTCTCTCTCTCCTCCCCTCCCTCCCTCCTCTCCCTCTTCTCTCTCTCCTCTCCCCATCTCTCTCTCTCTCTCCTTACTCTCTCATAATACTATTGCATTGGTTAAGCCCATTTTTATCCCCACTCTCTCTGTGGTTTCTTCTCCGTTTCAATCTGCCTCTTTGACTTACTCTGTCAATAATTATGTGCTATGTATGTGTATGCGTGGGCGCGCGCGCGCGTGTGTGTGTATGTCTGTCTGGTCATGCATGCAAGCATATATATATATATATATATATATATATATATATATATATATATATATATATATATAATATTGTTTTGTTTAATGTCCATTCACTACTTGGTGATAAGGACACACCCGCATTCAAACCAACATCTCTCTCTCTCTCTCTCTCTCTCTCTCTCTCTCTCTCTCTCTCTCTCTCTCTTTCTATCTATCTATCTATCTATCTCTAATGTATGTATATTTATATTCTCACAACTGTCTACAGTATAGGTCTTACTGGGGAAGAATATATAATCTCAGCAACTGATGTTATGAACTGCCGAGAGTCATATATATATATATATATATATATATATATATATATATATATATATATATATATATATATATATACATACATACATACATATATACATATATACATACATACACATATGTGTTTATGTGATATATACATACATACATACATACACACATACATATATATATGTGTGTGTGTCTGTGTTTCTGTGTCTATGTCTGTGTATGTGTGACTAAGAACATCAGGATATGATGCACAAAAAGTGCAGAAGTACTGATCTGTGATGTTTACATGTTGTAACAAGAAGGAAAAAAATCTGAAAAAACCCAAACAAATCCCACCTACTTTTTTTCTGTCCCATAAACTACACACACACACACACACACACACACACACACTGATGTGGGGGAGGGGGAGGGGGGAACCCAAAAGCAGTGTTTATTCAATGTCATATTGAAATAAAAATTTGACATGTTCTTTGACTTGCAATACACCACAAGAACTAACAGTATAAGAGAGAAAGGGGAAAAAAGCAAACAAAACACCCCCAACAAAGCTGATCACAATCTTCAACTGATATAACAACCACCGTAACAACAACACCCACAACACCCACCACCACCATCATCACCACCACGACCACCACAACAGCAACAACCCAACACGACAACCAACCAGCCAGCCAACCAGCCAACCAACAACAAAACACACCACTTGTCCAAAATGGCGTGTGGAGGAGACACGTGACCCGACCGACCCTAGTGTATGTATACACGAAAAGTTTCCTCTGATTTCATCACCCACCCCGCGCGCCCTGTGTCTAGCCTAGGCCTAGTACAGTAGGCCTAACGTTCTGTATGTGTGGGCAGCTTTCTACTGTGTGGTAGGCCTAGGCCTAGCCTATGCCTCGAGCTACCTTTCATGTGCACTCCTTGCCGCGGAAAACCTGCTTTGTTTTTTAACGACCTGTACTCCCTCCCCCTGCTTGGAGGTCACCTTTTCAAAAAAAAAAAAAAAGCCTGCCCCCTCCTCCACCCCCCTCTTCCATTCATACCCGCCCCCTTCCCACCTTTCCCCTTTTCCCGCGGAATGCATGAAGGGAGCGGCTGCATATAACAGACAGACAGACAGACATTCTAAGTGAAGTGAGAGAGGTCCTCATTCTTCGTTTTTTTTATTCGGCTGCACACCGGTATTAAAAAAATCACTCTTTTCCTTCTGTTTTTCTATGTAACTCTTATATTCATACTGCACGTACTAAGGCATCCACAGAAATAAAAACCACTTTTTTGTGAAAGACTAGCCTCTGACTCAAAACTCATGTGATTTTGAACAAATTTGGTAGGTTTGACATTTTTTAATTTTTCAGCAAACACTGCACCCCCTCAGTCCTTTGACGTCTGCTAGCTTCCTTACCACAATATGCATGCGCGGGGTCAACGCTGTAGGAATACAGGCAAACCTCATTTGATGGTTATTTCCAACTTTCTCGTGACTACCTGGTATTGCTCTATGTCCTCAATCCAAAAAAACAAGTGCACAGTTCATTTTTTCATGCTTAAAAAAATCTGTGAAAATCACCACCATTTTTTTCCACTCGCACTTTATACAAGATACTACGTGACCCCCAAATTAATACCGGTGTGTAGCCTTCCAGTGTTCCAGTTTTCCCGCTTTTTTTCTCTCCGTTTCCGAACTTCCAGTCATTCAGTCAGTTAAACAACTGCTGTTGGTTGCCGCACCCCCACCCCTTCCGTTTTTGGTCTCTGTGTGTTGTGTGTTGTGGTGTGTAGTGTGTTTGTGTGTGTTGTGGTGTGTGTGTTGTGGTGTGTGTGTGTGTGGTGTGGTGTTGTTGTTGTTGTCTTCAATTTGTCTGTTCACTCTAAGTGATAGAGAATGGTGGTGGTGGTGTGTGTGTTGTATGTCTGTGTGTGTGTGTGGTGTGTGTGTTGTGTTGTGTGTGTATTTTTTGTAAAATTCTCATAATTTTTTTTCCAACATAGATTAACATTGTCTTTTGAATGCTTGTATAATATGTCAGTTTTCTGGATTTGTGTGTGTGTGTGAGGGCAGGATGAAAAAAAGTTTTGTAAATTTAATCCTTTACCATCAAAAAGATCATTTTGACTTGACATGACTTCACCCCCCCCCCCCCCCCCCCCCCCCCACCCCACACACACATAATCTTCGAAATTCAAGAATGAAATAAAATAAGAGAAAGAGAGAGAGAGGCGTTCGGTTATAGAAATGTTAGGCAATTCATCTCTCTCTCTCTCTCTCTCTCTCTCTCTGGCTCATTCTCTCACTCACTCACTCACTCACTAAGCACTCCACATAAACGTCTGTAGTGGTGGGTAAGCTATATCAATGCAGGCAACCAGCACATCACCATACACAGTTATTAATGTGTAACGCTTCTTCCATGCCTGCCCCTATACTAACTACTCTACACTACACTACACTATACAATCTGTCAGTCCGTCATCCTCTAGTTACACCTACAGCTGTTGCTGGTTTCATCAAGGGAGAATGAACACCATCGACCAATCCTAAAATAAAGTCCATGAAACCGTGAGCAAGCAGATTTTTTTTTTTAAGTAGGAAGAGAGAGAGAGGGGGGGGGGGGGGTAATCTATGCGCATGAATACATCTGATTTGCCCAGACATTGATGGCGTCTAGCCTTTCTGTATTGCAAGCCACTGCACACTCAAACAAGCCAAACTGACTGCAGGTAAAGGTAGTGTCCCATAACCTATAAGGTCGTAGGGGAGCGAGGCATCAGAGACCTCAGCTTCTCCAGGGACCAGAATATTGAGGGCGGCGCCCATCTCCTCTCCCTCGCTGCTTTACCACCCCTGACCCTAAAGAGGGCAGGTACTCATTTACAGCTGGGTGAACTGAGGGACTGTACTGAAGCCAAGGCACGCAAACACCAAGTGGTAATCACGCTCGATGCTGCTTAACCTTAGCTGGGGGAAAGCGAGTGCTCTGACCACTGAGCTATCCCATCCCCATATGGGCTTTAGGCTCAGGAAGGGAAGATGATAATGACGATGATGATGATGGTGGTGGTGGTGGTGGAAGTGGTGGTGGCGGTACGTTCATGTTTTGTACAAGGAATCAGAACACCAAGGACGACAACCACAACTAGAACAACAGTGGTGATCATTGAAAAAGAAGAATTGTGAAGAAAAAGAATTGTAAAGAAGAATTGCGAAGAAGAAGAAGAAGAAGAAGAAGAAAAAGAAGGAGGAGGAGGAGGAGGCGGAAGGAGGAGGAGGAGGAGGAGAAGAATAAAAAGAATGCAAAGAAGAAGAAGAAGAAGATGATGATGATGAATGATGATGATGATGATGATGATGATGATGAAGATTAACAGTCTCATCAGCATCATAATCACCACCACCACCATCACCACCAACCACCACCATCATCATCCACAACAACAACAACAACAACATCAACATCAACATCGACTGCCACGAAGAACACAGTCAGGAAGATACACAATTTAAAGACAGAGGGACTTGAAGGACAGAAAGAATACAGTAGGGGCAGGACTCCAAAATGAACTGCTGAAAACTGAGGCGACAACGACAACGAAGATAACAATCTTGGTGACCAACACAACAATGGCGGTATGTTCGTTATTTGGACACGTGGTGACAGCAGTGAATGAAATCACGTGTGACAGGCTGCTGCCTCCACCCTCCCTCCTTCGATCCCTCCCTCCACCCTCTTTCCCTCCCCTCTGCGCCGCTCTCTCTCTCTCTCCCTCCCCCCTCCCCCCCCCCCCACTCCCTACTCCACCTACCGGACCCAGTGTGTAGGCAGGAGGGCTAAGGTGTGGCCTCTTCGTCTGTCATGAAATGGCGCACGCACACACACCCGCACACACCCCCACACAGACAGACAAGAGAGCCACAGTCGCTCCACACACAGTCACACTCCACACACACACACACACACGCACAGAGCTACACGCATACAGCCACGGCTACATACACACTCACACAGGCACGCACGCACGCACGCACGCACACACACACAAAACACACACAGCCCCACCTCAACCCCCACTCCCACACACACACACACACACCACACACACACGCACACACACACGCACACAAGGAGACACGCTTCATCGACCTTCAAGCAAGACACACCCACCAGCACCATGACAGAAAGAATGAAAAATAGGAGAGAGAGAGAGAGCGAGAGAGAGAGAAGAGGAAGAAAATACAGATAGAAAGAAAGAGAGAAAAAGAAAAGGCCAAAAAAAGAAAAGAAAAGAGATATATCCATTGATATGCCTCCTGGGTTGACTTCGGCGTCAGTGGCTGACTTGTCTATTCACCCCAAGGCCATATATTATATTATATGCACACACATACTGCCCCGAGATTCTTTCTGTCTTTCTTTCTTTTCCTTTCTTTTTTCTCCCTTTTCTTTCTTTCTTTTTTAAACACTGAATCATGTGTTTATTATTATTACTATTACTATTATTACTATTATTACTATTATTACTATTATTATTATTATTATTGTTATTATTATTATTATTGTTATTGTTCTTGTTGTTGTTATTGTTGTTATTATTATTATTATTCCTTTATATGGAGAATAATGGAACAAGCACTTATGTGCTTTTGTTAAAATATACATTCAGTCCCCGTGTGTATGTGGTTTTGTAAATTCTGTCATCTGTTCCCACTTGCACACAATGACCTACTCTTACGAAAAGCGAAACAGGATTTAACGTGTGCGCAAAGATGTTCTGGGTGTGTTCGCACACGGGGCCTGGGTTTATAGTCTCATCGAAGGACTTTTGGGGAGAATGGAGTCTGCACTGATATTAACTCCAGGGGGAAAATAATATCCCTTTGAATTGGAATCGAACCGGGTTGGTCAGATTGCCAGCGCAATGTTCTAACCACTAGGTTATCCCGTTCCCCCCTCCCCCCCTCCTGTGTGTGTGATATTTTTTCTTGATATTTTTTTGGTGAGGGCAGGTTGAAAAGAAGTTGTGTAAATTTAATCTTTTACCCTCAATAAAGATAATTTTAAATTGACTTGACTTCACACCACACACACACACACACACACACACACACACACACACACACACACACACACACACACACACACACACACACACACACACACACACTGACCTCAGTAACTGATAATAATATACCATCGGAAGTGGGCCATGACCACTGGGGATTAGAAATCCGCCACCTTGTGCACTAGGGATTAGAAATCCGCCACCTTGTGCACTAGGGATTAGAAATCCGCCACCTTGTGCACTAGGGATTTGAAATCCGCCACCTTATCCACTAGGGATTTAGAAATCCGCCACCTTATCCACTGGTGGTTTAGAAATCCGCCACCTTATCCACTGGTGGTTTAGAAATCCGCCACCTTATCCACTGGTGGTTTAGAAATCCACCACCTTACCCACGAGTGGTTTAGAAATCCGCCACCTTATCCACTGGTGGTTTAGAAATCCGCCACCTTATCCACTGGTGGTTTAGAAATCCGCCACCTTATCCACTGGGGTAAGAAATCCGCCACATTATCCACTAAGGTTTAGAAATCCGCCATATTATCCACTGGGGGGTAAGAAATCCGCCACCTTGCCCACTAAGGATTAGAAATCCGCCACCTTATCCACTGGGGGTAAGAAATCCACCACTTATCCACTGGGGATTAGAATTCCGCCACCTTATCCACTGGGGATTAGCAATCCGTCACCTAATCCACTCCGCCTAGTCCACTCTGCCTAATCCACTCCGCCTAATCCACTGGCCATTTTCTGTTCATATTGCTGTTGGTCTTTTGAAACAGAGCAAAATGGCTGGATTGCTGATAAATGACAGCTACTGGCTTTGCTCTTCTCTCCACTTCTCTGCAGGATCAACAGACACAGAACCTGGCTGATATTTGACCTGGCCTTGTCAATCCTTCACTCTTCTGCACTATAATTATTCATTTCGTCATTCCGGACGGGACAGCCTGGTGGTTAGAGTGATGTGTCCGTGATCTGCTGACCCGGGTTCGAATCTCGTTCAAGACAATTTTTTCCTCTGGAGTTAACATCAGTGCAGACTCCACTCCCCTTAAAAGTCCTTTGGATGAGACTATAAACCGAGGTTCCGTGTGCAAACGCACGCAGAACATCTTGCGAACACGTTAAAACCCATTTCCCCTTTACGGAAGAGTATGTCATTGTGTGCAATTTGAACGGATGACAACATTTACAAAACTGCGTACACACGGGGACTGGATGTTTAAAAAAAAAAAAGCACATGAGTGCTTATTCCATTATTCTGGAAATAAAAGAATAGGTAAATAATGGCTATGATTAACAGAAACAGACAAAAAGGGGTGAGCACTTTTCCTATCCAAATCGACCCATTAATTAAAGCATTAATGCAGGTCCACAGGTCCACAGGAACCCCTTCTCACCATCGTCAAGAAGAAAAAGCTGATATGGTTCGGCCACGTCACCCGCCACAACACTCTGCCAAAAACAGTACTGCAGGGAACACTCGAAGGTGGCAGAAAGAGGGGAAGACAGAACAAGTCATGGATAGACATCAGAGAATGGACCAGGATGAATGACTCGGCACCTCTGCGCAGAGCCGTGGACCGAGATGGATGGAGGAGGCTTACCACGGCATCGTCTTTCATGTCTCCCCCACGACCGCCAAGGTCACGGGTCTGATGATGATGATGATTATTTTTCAAACCAGTTCTTCAAGTATGGAATTTGCTTTGTTTCTGTCCTCATCGCGATGAAAGAGTGTCTGTAGTAAATGTTACTCTGTGTTTTATATCAGGTTTACATGTTTATTGTTTTTATATGTTTCAATGGGTCGGTGGTCTAGAGGTAACGCGCCTGTCTAGAAAGCGAAAAGTCCGGGTCGGAAGTGTGCGGTGGTTCGTATCCCGTTTGTACCCGAAACTTTTCCCCCATCCATTAGATCATGAGTGGTGGTCTGGGCACTAGTCTTTCGGATGAGACGATAAACCGAGGTCCCGTGTGTTGCACATAATTATTTAGCGCACGTAAAAGAACCCACGGCAACAAGAGAGTTGTCCCCGGCAAAATTATGTAGAAAAAAAGCCACTCTGATAGGGATACAAATACTGTTGCAGACAGGAAAAAAGAAAAAAAAAAGGTGGCGCTGCTCTTGTGGCGACGTGCTCTCCCCGGGGAGAGCAGCCCGAATTTCACGCAGAGAAATCTGCGTGACTTAAAGTGGTATAAATAAATAAATAAATAAATAAATAAATAAATAAATATGTACGGCTCGTGACCCACCGGAATTTCTGTCTCTGAGGTAATAAAGTTTTGGAAATCGAATTGGAATTGGAATACCCCGATTTCGCTTCACAATGTCTGGCTTGACTTCACAATGTGCTGCTTATTCCTTTGTTGGTCCATCGTCGAAAATTATCTCGGGGAATAATAATAATAATAATAATTATTATTATTATTATTATTATAAATGGAATTTATACAGCGCTGTATCTTGCACAGACAAATCAAAGCGCTTGCACTCAACTCATTCTTACACAGTCATGCAACCAATAGCAAGTAATAGTTCTAACAAGTCCAAATGCACACACACACACACACACACACACATACACACACAGGTTATACACTTTGGCAGGGTGATGGAATTTTGGGCTGTTGAAAAGCAGGGAGAGCTATGAAATGAAACAGGAGAGGAAAATCTTAGGTTTGAAACAAATATGTCTTGAGGCCAGATTTAAAAGTGTCACAAGAAGGCTTTTGGCGAAGAGAGATAGGGACGCCATTCCAAATCGATGGACCAGAAACAGAAAGAGCGACGGCCAACAGTGGACTGGCTAAATCTAGGTATTCATAATATATGATAAGTGTGGTGCTTATTTACTTCTTTGTTTATTTGCAATTTCATGTTCATGTACTCAGCCTTCTTGTTCCGAAATGCTGGCAGTTAATTCTAGCAAGGCTGCATGAAACGAGAAGACACAAGTGGGATTGTAGCTGCATCCGTGGTGTATGTCAATGACTACTGCTTGTCTGTTTGTGTCCATGACAATGACCAAGTTCCACAGAAAACAGCTCTAGAAGATAACAGTTTTAAGTCAATTCAATTCTATCCAGTCATTTCATTATCTCACAAACAGAAACATTCATGTGGGTTACAAGCTGTATATAAAAAAGTGAGTAAGAAGAATAACACAGCACAGTACACATCCATCACCTTGCACACATCACAAGACAATACCAACACCAACACCAACACCCCATCACCCCAATACAAAGAGGAAGTCCAGAGGCCACAAGCCACATCTGCAAAATAATGAAAAACAGAGGCATTTATCACAGAATAATATCATGTAATAATAAAATTCAATCTTAAAAATCACACACACACACGCACGCATACACAAGCACATACACACACAAGCGCACGCGCGCGCGCGCACACACACACACACACACACACACACACATACACACACACACAGAGCATGCATACACATATGCCAATGCACAGATGATTATAACATATTACACATCAACTGATAAGATGCACTAAATTACACTTTTTTTTTAAACAGGTAAGTTTTTAAAGAAAACAAACGTTATTTTGGGTATTTATTATTGGTAATGAAAGCTACTTCCATTACCAAAAAACTCACTGGGAGGTAATTTCTGTCAGTTGTCACAACACTACTCTATTTAATTTTGTTATGTTACCATTTGTTGTTGTTCGTTCATATGGCAGTCAGTCATTGTTCTAAAACTGCTGTGTTTTTGTTATGTTATCTTTTATTGTTGATAATTATAGTGGCTGCGTCTTTGCTGCATTACTTAAACCATTATCTGACATTTATCCCTTTTTTTTCCCCCCCAACAGTACAAATCAAGCACTTCATTGTTCCCTCGGCCATTCTTGATGTACACACACACACACACACACTCACACACCACACACACACACACACACACACACACACACACACACACACACCACCACCACCACCACCACCACCACTACCACCACCACTACCACCCATCCACCTACCCACCACCACCACTATCCTAATCCCAAGAAGAAATCTTACTCATGTGTGTAGATCATTAATCCTCTCCTTCCCTCACCCTCACCCCCTCACCTACCACCCCGACCCCTACCCCTACCTCTCTCCACCTCCCCCACCAAACAAATCCTCACGTGGGGGGGGGGGGGGGGGGGGGGGGGGAGGTGGTCAAGCAAGAAACCTGTGGCCACTCCTGGTCAGCGCTTGTAGGTGAGAGAGAAATCACCCAGCGTGACTGATCCCCTCTGCACACTGGTGTGCTGTAGGCTACAACCCGGCTGATAGGCTAGTCTAGTACAGGCCACTTTCTGTCCTCCTCCCTGTGTGACCTATTGTCCGTCCGTCCGTCCACGCCCACACAGCCTCCAGGCCTACAGTACATTTATGCATACATCACATCACAGCACACCACACTGCCACTGACCCCTTCAACAAACGTTATGAACACCAGTTGGAGTGTACTGACTCGGAAGAGAATGGTGAGAAAACGTAACAACAGAACAGCACCAAAGCAGAGCTACTAGGCCTACACACATACACACACGCGCGCACAGCATTGACCTCACATAGTGGCAAACTCACGGAGAGAGAATTGTTCAAGGTAAACTATTATGTTATTGCCAGAAAAATAGGATTGTAATGAGCAACCAAGCAGGTTTTCAAAAAGGTAGAACCCCAATAGACAACTAAATTTAGTTAAACTTACAACATGTGTAAAACACCAGTTTGCAGGAAGAAAAAAATGTACTGACAACGTTTTTTGACATAAAGAAAGCCTACAATCAAGTTTGGCTTGCCAGATCATTAAAGAAATTAAAGACCATTGGTTTTTCTGGTAATTTCTATCATTTTATCAAGCGCGTTCTCTTCGACAGATCTATTCAGGTAAGGGTGGAAAATTCAAATTCAGAGCCTAAATATCTTCATATGGGCTTACCACAAGGCTCTGTTATAGCACCTGTTTTGTTTAATATCTTACTACATGATCTTCCAAAACACGTATCTAAACATGTGGTCGTAGTACAATATGCAGATGACATTTGTATGTGGGCGAATGCTACCATGGAAAGAAACACACCAAAAAGGTCTTTGAATCATACTAGAAAAATCTATCAAAAAGATCTGGATGATTTAAATAAATACATAACTGAAAACGGTCTCACGCTGTCTACAGAAAAAACCACACATGATGCTGTTTAACAATGGGAATAATACCAGAGGATTTACCAATGTTCAGAATTGATAACGAGATACTTGAAGATAAACAAGTAGTACAAATTTAAGGGGTATTTCTTACTCCAAAACTAACCTGGAATACCCACATGGAATACATTTTATGTAAAGCAAGGAAATACGAAATTTATTAAAAATCATATAACAGCAGCAATGGGGACAGGATAGGAGAATCCTTAAACATTTATCTACTTCATTAATCAGAACAAAATTGTCGTTTGGACAAGAAGGGTTTTTTTTAGTGTTCTGAAGTATTTATTTAAAACGCTTCAAAGTGTAGACTGTAAAGCCTACAGACTTACTATTTGTGTTTCGTTTCATGCATCACGGCTTGAAACATATAGAGAGATAGGACTTTTACCTTGAGATGAGTACCGACAATTTGCATGTATCAAGTATGTACTGAGAAGCTCAGCACCTGACAACTTTGCTTCGGAAGAGGTAACAGTTAGATCCGAAAGAGATTTTCCGAAACGAGCGTAACGTAACGCTCTTTAACATCTACGTATCAGATCCGTATGTGCAGTCTGGAATCAATCAAAATGACGAAGACTTGCAGGAAACAGTTTCCTATTTGGGAAATGAATCCAGCACATTTTGGTATCAATTATACAGACATGAATAAGAATGATAATCCAAAAACTATGGCAGCTACTGTTCAAATGCATATTGAGACCAATTATTCGCACTCTCTGAAAATTTATACAGATGGTTCACTTTTAGACAATCAGCAAGCAGGTTCAGCTTTTGTGATACCATCACTAAAAATTGAAGTCTTATTATATTGGTAAATATCCATGGTATTCACAGCTGAACTCATTGCAATTCTAATGGCTTTGAGGTACCTTTTAGACCTTCCAGTTTCTTTCTATCATATATTATTTTGTGTGGATTCTAAGTTTGCCTTATATGCTTTAAGATCTTCAGATCATAAGAAAATTTCTAGAGTCATATTAGATATCAAGTATATGATAAACTTTATTAGCTTAAGAGATATAAATGTCACCTTTTGTTGGACACCTTCACATATAGGGCTTTATTCAAATGAGTGGGCTGATAGATCTAAAAAAAAAAGTGCAAATAATGACAGTAGATCGACAGCACTGAATATTCCTTTATCCTAAGGAGAATGTTCCCGATTATTAGAACAGGCATCCTTTAATAAATTTATGGAGTCATGTCAACAAAAAGGACAGTTCCCGAAGCGGATTCTAAGTAGGAAGAGCGTGTTTGAAGACATTATCCATTGAAAGACTCATACAGATGTTGTCAGAGACAGACAACTCAAGGCATTGTTCTTCAGAAGGAGATTAAATGTATTTGCTACAAAATTCAGCAAGAATGTTAAATGCTTATGGGGAGATTATATTTCCAATGCTCATATCATGCTTGACTGCCAGGATTTAAAACCCTATTTGCCTCTCATTTCTAAGACTCTATTGAAGAAGTTTTCAAAGATGTAGATAATCATAATGTTTGATATTGCTAAAGGTTTGCAGTCAAGTCCCATAGCACATTTGTTATAATTACTGAAGTTTTGTTTGTTTATTTGTGTGTGTGTGTGTGTGTGTGTGTGTGGGGGGGGGGGGGTTATCATTACTTGGTTATGTTGTTTAGCACGTTTTATTAAAATTGTTTTGTCATTATGATGTATTCATACACACACACGCGCGTGCGCGCACAGACACAGACACAGACACACAGACACAGACACAGACAAAACACACACACACACACACACACACACACACACACACACACACACACACACACACACACACACACTCTTCCAGTTATTCTCTTTGATGGTCTGGTATCACTTAAAGTGGAAAGACGTTAAAACTAAAGACTACTTCTACTACGCGCGCGCGCGCGCGCGCGCGTGTGTGTGTGTGTGTGTGTGTGTGTGTGTGTGTGTGTGTGTGTGTGTGTGTGTGTGTGTGTGTGTGTGTGTGTGTGTGTGTGTGCGCGTGTACGTGTACGTGTGCGTGTGTGTGTGTGTGTGTGTGAGGGAGATATTTTTTCTTGAATTTTTTGTGAGGGCAGAATGAAAAAAAGTTGTGTAAACTTAATCTTTTACCCTCAATACAGATCACTTTAACTTGACTTGACTTGACTTGACTTTACATACACACAGAAAACACCTTGCACACACGTTAAATCCTGTTCCGCTTTTCGGAAGAGTAGGCCATTGTGCGCTGGTGGGAACAGATGACAAAATTTACAAAACCGCAAACACTCGGGGACTGGATGTGGAAAAAAACACATAAGGGCTTATTCCATTATCGTCCATATAAAAGAATAAATAAATATAAAAAATAAATAAAAATAAAACAAAGCACACACACACACACATTCACACTCACACACACACTCAGTCACACACACATTCACACACTCACTCACACACGCACTCACTCACATTCACACACACACACACACACACACACCACTCACACACACATTCACACTCACACAACACTCACTCACATACATTCACACACACACACACTACACACTCACTCACACACATTCATTCACACACACACATTCACACACACACACACACTACACACACACTACACACACACACTACACACACACACACACACACACACACACACACACACACACACACACACACACACACACACACACACACACACACTGACGTGACTGCGGGAAATGATAACGCGCACACAACATCCGCCCCAGTGTAAGCTAACAGAGACAGAGCCCCTTTCTTCTCTGAGCTAGGACCAGCCTTCATCCATCTCGCTTCAATCATCCATCTCGCTTCAATCATCCATCTCGCTTCAATCATCCATCTCGCTTCAATCATCCATCTCATCCATCTCGCTTCAATCATCCATCTCGCTTCAATCATCCATCTCGCTTCAATCATCCATCTCGCTTCAATCATCCATCTCGCTTCAACTGCTTCCTCGCCCAATCAGTTACTGCAGGTGTCAGTCAGTTGGTCAGTCAAGCTGGTCAGTTTGTCAGTTTGTCAGTTTGTCAGTTCGTTGGTAAGTTACAGTTGTCAGTCAGTTGGTCAGTTACAGTTGTCAGTCAGTTGGTCAGTTACAGTTGTCAGTCAGTTGGTCAGTTACAGTTGTCAGTCAGTTGGTCAGTTTCAGTTGTCAGTTAGTTGGTCAGTTTCAGTTGTCAGTCAGTTGGTCAATTTCAGTTGTCAGTTGGTCAGTTACAGTTGTCAGTCAGTTGGTCAATTTCAGTTGTCAGTTGGTCAGTTTCAGTTGTCAGTCAGTTGGTCAGTTTCAGTTGTCAGTGAGTTGGTTAGTTTCAGTTGTCAGTGAGTTGGTCAGTTTGTCAGTGAGTTGGTCAGTTTGTCAGTGAGTTGGTCAGTTACAGATGTCAGTGAGTGTTGGTCAGTTGGTCAGTTTCAGATGTCAGTCAGGTGGTCAGTTTCAGTTGTCACTACAGCTTAGTTGTCTGTCACCATAATTATGATACAGTTTCTGAATTCTGTTCATCTGATTTGAGAGAACCTATTGTGTCTCCACAAACAATTAAAAGACTGTGGACATTAAAGAAAGAAAATGTTCAGCCGTTTGGTCAAGGTGTCCACAAACACAAGAGAGATCGTCCAATAAGTGTCTTTTTTATATATCAGAGTTGACGTTATTCATTTTGGAGTGGAAATCTGCAGAGAATGATTTGTTGGGGAAGAGAGGGGGGGGGGGGGGGGGGGGGGGTTCAATAATAAAAGTAATACGAACAATATTGCATCTGCACCAGTAACAAAATGTTTGAATTGGCTGATAGATGTGCTGGTTTGCGTGTAGGGTAAACACACACACACACACACACACACGCACGCACGCACGCACGCACGCACGCACCACACACACACACACACACACATACACATACACACACACACACACACACACACACACACACACACACACACACACACACACACACACACAGAGTTGAAATACTGAGAGTCAGGATAAGGCTGTTAAGACAAAAACGGTACGGTCAGACACCAGATTGCAATCCATGAAAAGCTTTCTTCTTCTCCATAAAATAATCTAAGCAATTCGCGTAAAAGTTTTTCAAAGGGTTTGATGATGATGATTGATGATGATGATGATGATGATGATGATGATGATGATGATGATGATGATGATGATGATGATGATGGTGATGATGATGATGATGATGATAGTAATGATGATGATGATGATGAGTGGAATTCATACAGCGCTGTATCTTACAAAAACAAATCAAAGCGCCTGCATTCAAACCACTCTTTCACATGCAAGCAGTTACAATTTTTTTTGGTGGTTGAAATTCAAATGCACACACACACACACACACACACACACACACACACACACACACACACACACACACACACACACACACACAAACGGTTATACACTGTGGCAGGATGATGGGGATTTCGGCTGTTTAGGGCATATGAGATGAAACAGGAGGGGAGAATCTTTGTTTGGTTTGACATAAACTTAATGTGTCTTGAGGCTGGGTTTTATAAGTCATAAAAAAACTGAAAATAGTCATATGGTTTGAGGTCGAGTATCCACATCTCGTGCATACTTTGATATTGGAATTGGATTTACTTTGACATTTTGAAAACAAATGGAAAAGGAAAAGTGAGAGAGAGATTTATTTATTTATTTATTTAATTTTATTCTTTTATATCGAGGATAATGGAATAAGCACTTATGTGCTTTTTTTTACATTCAGCCCTGGTGTGTATGCGATTTTGTCGATTTTGTCATCTGTTCCCACCCGCACACAATGGCCTACTCTTACGAAATGCGGAACAGGATTTAACGTGTGCGCAAGATGTTCTGCGTGCGTTCGCACACGGGCCCTCAGTTTATAGTCTCATCCGAAGGACTTTTGGGGAGAGTGGAGTCTGCACTGGTGTTAACTCCAGGGAAAAAAATATCCCCTTGAACGGGAATCGAACCCCGGTCGTCAGATTGCGAGCGCAATGTTCTAACCACTATGCTATCCCGTTCCCAAGCGAGCGAGCGAGCGAGAGAGAGAGAGAGAGAGGGGAGAGAGAGAGAGAGAGAGAGAGTAACGGTTTCCAAACCTAAAAACAAGCATACACACCCCGAGCTTACTAGCGACTTAAGAATAATTGGCAGCGCTATTCCTCTCTCTCTCTTCTCTCTCTCTCTCTCTCTCTCTCTCTCTCTCTCTCTCTCTCTCTCTCTCTCTCTCTCTTAAACAAAGGACAATACAAATCTTTTGACGCATAAGTGTTCCATAGAAGTGACCACTGAGCAACTACGTCAGTCAGTTTTAATCTGGCTATACAAGCTGTCACAGTGGGAGAGATGTCTGCTTCTGAGCCAATTGGATTTGTGCCATTTTGGGGACAGGAGGGGTTAACTTGAGCCTCTGAGTGACTGGATAGCAGTTTAAGACATTGAAAACAAACCAAAAGGAATTAAAAACGCAACAACAACAACAACAACAACAACAAAGCACAATATTTGTGAGCAGCATGCCCAATGTTCCATAGCAAGTGTAAAAAGAACAATGTTTGGTGAAGTTTACCATTGTGGCAACTGAAGAGATTCTAACGCTATTAGCCTGAACCCATTTTTATTATTGGGTTCTTTTTTTTAATCACTGTTGCAACCAAACATGTTCTAACGCTTTTAGTGTGAACCCATTTTTACTATTGGGTTCTTTTTTATCACTATCGTTGGGACAGGTTCTGACATTCTTAGTGTGAACCTTTTTTTTTTTTAAATTCTATCACTGGCAACCTAACAAGTTCTGACACTCTTAGTGTGAACCCATTTTCATTATTGGGTTCTTTTTCTTTTTCTTACTGTCACAACCGAACAGGCTCTGACACCCTTAGTGTGAACCCATTTGTACTGTGGGTTTCTTGTATCACTGTGGTAACAGATGTTCTAACGCTCTAAGTGTGAATCCATTTTTATATTAGGTTCTTTTTTTTGTCACTGTCGCAACCAAACATGTTCTAACGCTCTTAGTGTGAACCCATTTTTACTATTGGTTTTTTTTTATCACTATCGTTGCGACAGGTTCTGACATTCTTAGTGTGAACCATTTAAAAAAAAAATTTCTATCACTCTGGCAACCTAACAAGTTCTGACACTCTTAGTGTGAACCCATTTTCATTATTGGGTTCTTTTTCTTTTTCTTACTGTCACAACCGAACAGGCTCTGACACCCTTAGTGTGAACCCATTTTTACTGTGGGTTTCTTGTATCACTGTGGCAGCAGATGTTCTAACGCTCCAAGTGTGAACCCATTTTTATTATTAGGTTCTTTTTTATCACTGTCGCAACCGAACATGTTCTAACACTATTAGTGTGAACCCATTTTTATTATTGGGTTTTTATCACTGTAGCAACCTGACAGGTTCTTACACTCTTTGTGTGAACTCATTTTTGTTATGATTTTTATTACTATGGAAGCCCAACAAATACTGCAAATTGTTTTTTGTTATGGATGTTATCACTGGAATAGGCAAACATGTCCAAAATGCTCTTACTATGAAATCCCTACACCGGTGTTTGTTGTTGTTGGTTTTTTGTTTGTTTATTGATTTCTATGCAAAACAAAACAAATAGAGAAAGGAAAAATAACAGAAAAGAGTGAACAACATTATGGTGTGTGTGTGTGTGTGTGTGTGTGTTTTGTGTGTGTGTGTGTGTGTGTGTTGTGTGTGTGTGTGTGTGTGTGTGTGTGTGGTGTGAGGAGAGAGAAAGAGAGAGAGAGTGAGTGTGTGTGTGTGTGTGTGTGTGTGTGTGTGTGTGTGTGTGTTGTGTGTGTGAGAGAAGAGAGAGAGAGAGAGAGAGAGAGAGAGAGAGAGAGAGAGAGTGTGTGTGTGTGTGTGTGGTGTGTTTTATTTTTATTCTTTTATATCGAGGAGTGTGTGTGTATGTGTGTGTGAGAGAGAGTGTGTGTGTGTATGTGTGTGTTTTATTTTTATTCTTTTATATCGAGGAGTGTTTGTGTGTGTGTGTGTGTGTGTGTGTGTGTGTGTGTGTGTGTGTGTGTGTGTGTGTGTGTGTGTGTGTGTGTGTGTGTGTGGTGTGTGTGTGTGTGTATGTGTGCGTGCGTGTGTGTGCGCGCGTGCGTGCGTGCGTGTATGTGTGTATGTTTTTTTGTATCCCCTTCTGAAGCAAACTTGCCTTGCCATCCATCAACTATTCGGCAGACCAGTGGGCAGAGAGTGGACAACACTATCCCATGTTGGCAGCTGAGAACTCAGTGACTAAAAGGCGATATTTCTTTTTGTATGACAACAAAACCAAAAAGAGAGACAACCCCCCCCCCCCCCCCCCTTTTTTTTTCTAAAACCCCATTTCCCCTCAAATTCGTAGGTGTCTTACCGTGTACTCACTCATCCACACAGTGCCAGCATCCGTTTTTTCCTCCCCCCCCCCCCCCCCCCCCCCCTACCTCCCAACCCCCCCCCCCCCCCGCCCCCCGCCCCCCACCCCCACCCCCACCCACCCTTCTGTCACCTGTTGGCCCCCTGACCTCCCATCTATCTTCTCGGGCATCTGCAGGGAAGTGACCTTTTGGACGAGGTCAAGGGCAGGTGGTGGACAGGGCAGGAGGATGGATCAAGGGAGCCGTGTGTCCAGATTGTTTTTCACTGACCCCTGCTAAAGCCTGTTCAAACGTCGGCCCATCATTGCCACGTCAAATTCAGAAGCCTGTCTCCGAGCTGTCTCTTCCCTCCTGATCTAATGTCTGAAGTTCTTCAATACAGATTCACCAAAGCCACTTTGCCCCTCGCTTCCCCCCCCCCCCCCCCTCCCCATCACCCCCCCAGCTTAAGGTTAAGCAGAATCGAGCGTGGTTACCACTTGGATGGGTGACCGTTTCTGCGCCTTAGTTTTAGTACAGTCCTCCAGTACCCCCAGCTGTAAATGGGTACCTGCTCTCTTTAGGGTCAGGATAGGTAAAGCAGCGAGGGAGAGGAGATGGGCTCCACCTTCAATATGCTGGCCCTTAGAGAAGTGAGGTCTCTGACGCCTCGCTCCCCTACCATCTTATAGGTTATGGAACACCTTTACCTTTTACTTTGCCCCTACTATGAACAAAGAATATCATACAATGGTTTATTTCAGGCTGCATACCACGATAAAATCTCGGCCCACATTGTGTCAGTATCTCAAGCCTCTGTATCAGATTTGTACTCAGCCGTACATGATGAGTATGTTTTGTCTTAAAGTTCAAGCTGACATTTCTCATTTCATGCGAAGTTGACGATACAATGATCATGGCTGGCACATGACAATACAATGATCATGGCTGGTACATGACAATGCAATGATCATGACTGGTACATGACAATACAATGATCATGATAGGTGCATGCCTATTTCATACAAAGTTGATGATACAATGATCATGATTGGTTCATGACAATGCAATGATCATGGTTGGTACATGGCAATACAATAATCATGGTTGATTTGTGAGAATACAATGATCATGGTTGGTACATGATGATATAATGATCATGGTTGGTTCATGACAATACAAAGATCATGGTTGATTTGTGACACTACAATGATCATGGCTGGTACATGACAATGCAACGATTATGACAATGCAATGATCATGGTGGGTACATGACAAAACAATGATCATGGTAGGTACATGGCAATACAATAATCATGGTAGGTACATGCGTCATTCCACGAAAAGCTGACAACGCGACGCCTTTTGTTTATTCATGAATACAGTCCTTTGCCCGTACATTCCTTCCTTTCTCCAGTTTGTCTGTGCCATTCCTGATTTATTTTTTCACGCCAACGATGTCCACCGCAACACACTGACTGGCCTGGCCAGGGAAGCCCTGCTTAGGGTCAGGGGTTTGTCAGCAGAGAAGGAACCCTCCCCCCCCCCCCCCTTTCATATATCACGTTTGCCCTTCTTTCTCACAGCAAGCTATGGTCCTCAAACCGCCCCCCAAAATCCAACATGAATACAAAAACTATCTTGCCTCACTGGGTCTGGCTCCGCAACTGAGCTATTACTGTCGCCAGCTGGGGGCCTTGTAGGTGGTGTGTCCAGCGAATGATAGCTCAGAACCAGGCACCACTGACCTTGTATGTTAGTCCGTCGTTTTCGACGATGACCTCCAAAACAGCAGAGGAGGCAGCTGCTGTTTCGAAAATTGGGCAGAAATTTGATTATAGTGGAGATGCCTTGCCCACAGTACATCCCCACTCTCTCGGCCAAGTGGGCATAAGGACAGTCAGCGTTGGAGATGTTCTCCAAAGGCCAACCAGCCCCCAGGGCTGCAGCACATAAGGACTGTGCAAGTCAAGCCTCCTAGTCAGAGAGAGTCATAGTCGATCACTAAAGACTAAGCTGTAAAGTGGAATGTCCATGAGTGGAAGGGCCACTGGTCATACAGCCTCTCACTTTGCTGTTGCCCCCAGCGTCAATGGTTTAATCAAGAACTGTGATAAACCCCAGGCGACCACCACCGGAGTGACCCAGTGGCAGTGCAGTGTCCCTCTGGCTGGTGATATTGATAGGCTTCATGTAGGGTTCCGACCCTGGAGTTGTGATATAACCAATCTGGGTAAGGCTGGGGGCGGAGAGGTTGGAATGAGGGAGGTGGGACCTGGAGGACAAGGATGTCATGAAATTTGAAACAGGAAAAGAAAACCCTTTGATGGGAGCTGACCACAAGATTTAAATATTCTACCATTGAAAGTGAGGAATCTGACCCTTCGCTCCCCTACGACCTTATAGGTTACGGGACACGTTTACCTTGACATTTGACCTGTCTTGAAAGACTAATTTTTGATAAATGTTTACGTATATTTAACATAGTTCACGGAAAAGCACCAACGAAAATTATTGAAAATTTTGATATAAATAAAACAGACAAGCTTTCTTTTCCAAGACCTCGTAATAGTGTATTAAAGACCAGTTTAACATATTCTGGGGGAACAATATGGAACAGATTACCTCCCTTTCCAAGGTCAGCACGATCAAAACAAAGCTTCAAGAAAGCACTTGAAAAAACATTTAATGGAAAAATTGTGAACTGTTTTGTTGTTCAGAATTGAGTCTAAATAATTTTATGAACCATTTTTATGTCTGCCGTCTTGTTCTCTAATTTTGCTTGCTTTTTGTGATGCCCGAGAATTTTGCATTGATGATCTCTTTGTTGATGGATACTGCATTTAAAGTCTTGCTGTCACCTTTCAAACGGAATTTTTTGGATTTGTATAATTATATGTTGACAGTTGTGGTGCTTCGTTCTTTTGATTAGATATGATTTGCTAAAGTTGGTTCTTGTGCTTTATGAGGCTTGTGTGTGTGTATGTTTAAGTGTGTGAGGGCACGATGAAAGAAAAGCTTGTAAGCTGACATACCCTAAATAAAGATCATTTTGACTTGACTTGACTTGATTTGAGGAGAGCTAAGACAGTACTGTGGAACGTCTTCTACTCCTGAAGTACAACCTTGGCCCCCAGATCAAGGGGAAACAACACAGGGTAGAGTTTTTGTCCCTGAGTTGGCAGGAAAACATCAGTTGAATACTTTGGATTCCTTCTTCTCTACTTTTCTGCCTGTCCTCCTTCAGTTTCGTGGCGTCATCACTTGAAGAAACTCACCTCCATTTTCCCCGCCATTTCACGTAAAACTTTATTACGAAAGAAGAAGAAGAAGGAGAAGAAGAACAAGAACAAGAGGAAGAAGAACAAGAAGAACAAGAAGAACAAGAACAAGAACAAGAAGAACAACAACAAGAACAAGAACAAGAAGAACAAGAAGAACCAGAACAAGAAGAACAAGAAGAAGAACAAGAAGAACAAGACAACAAGAACAAGAAAAACAAGAAGAACAAGACAACAAGAACAAGAAGAACAAGAACAAGAACAAGAAGAACAAGAACAAGAGGAGGAAGAAGAGAAGGACAAGAAAAACAAGACCAAGAACAGGAACAAGAACGAAAAGAAAGTATGGAAAGGTTAAGGAATCACGAATGTGTGACAGTGTTTGAAACAAAAATGAATGTGGGGTAGTCTTGTGTAGGAGTGAAGTGTTCTGTATGGAGGGTAAGGATGGCTGTTGGTGTCTCTAGTTCCCCCCCCCCCCCCCCAATCCTCCCCCTGCCTGTCTGATCTCTGGTTTATTTGTCTCTTTATATCCAGTATGGCCGTTTATGGCTTTTCCCTCTGAGCCTCACTGCAGACTTGCCATCCTGTACAGACAAGCAAACCAATGAGCATTACTCTCTCTCTCTGTCTGTTTGTCTGTCTGTCTCTGTGTCTCTCTGTCTGTCTGTCTCTGTGTCTCTCTGTCTGTCTGTCTCTCTCTCTCTCTGTATCTTTCTCTCTGTATCTCACTCTGTCTCCCTCCCTGTCTCTCTCTCTCTCTTTGTCTCCCTCCCTGTCTCTCTCTCTCTCTCTCTCTCTCTCTCTCTCTCTCTCTCTCTCTCTCTGTCTCCCTCCCTGTCTTTGATAACTAATAATAATAATAATAATGTATGGAATTTATATTTCTCTCTGTCTGTCTGTCTCTGTTTCCTTCCATGTCTCTTTCTCTGTCTGTCTGTCTCTGTCTCCTTCCCTGTCTCTCTCTCTCTCTCTCTCTCTCTCTCACCCTCTCTCTCTCTCTGTCTTTCTCTCTCTTTCTCTCTGTCTTTCTCTGTCTTTCTCTCTGTCTCTCTCTCTCTGTCTCTCTCTCTGTCTCACTCACTCTCTCTCTCTCTCTCTGCCTGTCTGCCTCTCCCTGTCTCTCTGTCTTTTATGTCTTTCTCTCTGTCTCTCTCTGTCTGTCTCTCTCTCTCTCTGTCTCCCTCCCTGTCTGCCTCTCTCTGTCTCTCCCTGTCTCTCTGTCTTTCTCTGTCTTTCTCTCTGTATGTCTCTCTGTCTCTCTCTCTCTCTGTCTCCCCCCTCCTCTCTCTCTCTGTCTCCCTCTCTCTATCTCTGTCTCTCTGCCTCTGTCTCTCTGTCTCCCACTGTGTGTGTGTGTATGTGTGTATGTGCGCGCGCGCGCGCGGGAGCGCGCGTGCCACCCAT
>CM054158.1:43138642-43146142 GCA_028751875.1 Rapana venosa | reverse complement strand
TACCACATGTGTTTACCAATGTTTAAAATATCATGGTTTACCACATGTGTTTACCCATGTTTTAAAATATTATGGTTATACCACATGTGTTTACCAATGTATTAAAATATCATGGTTATACCACATGTGTTTACCCATGTTTTAAAATATTATGGTTATACCACATGTGTTTACCAATGTTTTAAAATATTATGGTTATACCACATGTGTTTACCAATGTTTAATACAGGATTTGCACTGTGTTTACAATGTTTTAAGGATATTATTTGGATTACCACAGTGTTTACCAATGTTGACATTCTGGTATAGACCTGTGATGTTTGTTAACATACTCATGGTTAATTTCCACATGTTTTAGCATTTTTAAACAGTCTTGATGTCTTTTAAGTTTAAGGATGTAAATTGGTAATAAAATAGTGAAAGGGACATGCCAGTCAAGACTATGATTTTGTTTTCATGTAAAAAGGTTTCTCTTCAAGTTTGCATTAAACCTAGTGGTCATTGTGCACATGTATGTTAAAACTTATCAAATCAGACGATCACAATGAATTTCATAAAGGTTTGCTTAAGTTGAATAATAGTATACATGTCAAACTTGCTCAGTATTGACCAAACAAGGAGGTAGAGGTGAATTGAAAACAGTTGCAGAATTCAGTATAAACCAACAGGCAAAGAGGACAACTGATTGACCTGATTAGTTTTAGGAACCCTGAATAAAAGGCAGAACCTCCACCTGCCTAAACAGACAGGGCAGAAAACTTTAAACCAATGAACTGCATGCTACCCATGCATTACTTGTATAGGCTCCAAGTTGCGGGTCTTGACTACATTGGAAAATATGGCCTACATTCCTTCTTTATAGTTTTTTTGTTGTTGCTTCACTTCTACTATTGTTACACATAAACCTGTTGATGTAAAATCACAGACATTTCTTGAATAGTATGAAGCCACATGTATCAAAACGGATCTTTGTAGTGTAGAAAAAGCTGACTTGTGAACAATACACCGTGTGCACTTGGTACTGAGACTGGCTTTGTTTCATTTTACAATGAGCCAAACAAACGTACAACAACAAAACAGGTAGCGAGTGTCCTCTTTTACTGTAGACAATGTCATCCTGACTTGCCAGTATCAAGCAGGCAATATGCTGTGAAATATCCAATAGCTAAGCTTTTAGTTCTCAGGCTGTTTGCAGCACAAAACTGACACAATCAAATTGGCCGATTCATAAATCTGGATGGAATATCAGCATTTGTAGCACTTCAGAAAACTTAACCATTACTATTGGTGATATCCACCGTTCGTCCACCATGCAGCGCCCCTACGACCCTGGCGGGTTACGGGACCAGTGAACAGTGAACAGTGATTGGTGATATCCAGGGACAGTGAAGACTATCCGTGGACATGGCAGCTCTTAGTCAAACCTGAGTCTGTGCTTGTCCCCTTTCTAGACTGGTTCACTGCACCTAACCAGAGGCACTGCCTCCACCCCTCACCTGCCACTGGGTCTTGTCGTCATGTTGAGAAGAGTTTCTGACAAAACATCCCTTCCATTCAGCAATGCTTTCAGGGGAAGAAAACCTTCTTGGGTTCACTTTGTCTTATTCTTCCTCTGCCTTTCTTATTCTAGGTTGATTTGCGAGACAGTTTTCCATTCATAATTTTCTTCTAGTCAAACATTTAGCCATGCAAAATCAAAAGCTTTCCAATAATCAACCAAACACACCATATCTAGTTATCTATTAATAATAATAATAATAATAATAATAATGTATGGAATTTATATAGCGCTGAATCTTGTAAAGCAACAAATCAAAGCGCTTTTTTAAAAAAAATGTATGCGTGTGTATGCGGTTTTTTAAATTTTGTCATCTGTTCCCACCGGCACACAATGGCGTACTCTTTCGAACAGCGGAACAGGAAGATGTTAATTCTGGTTGATGAATTGCAAGGTTCTGTTACGGGATTGATAGCTCTGTGAGTGTGTGTGTGTGTGTGTGTGTGTGTGTGTGTGTGTGTGTGTGTGTGTGTGTGTGTGTGTGTCTGTGTTCAATATGTTTGAGTATGTTTGTGTATACATGTGTCAGTGTGTCTGATTAATTAAGTGTCCTGGTTCAAACTGGCTGAAAAGACTCAAGACAGAGTTGGTGGCTAGAACAGAAGTGAAAATGATCATACATTCATAGGTTCCAAAAGAGACTTTGGTCTTCAGTGACAAGTTTGTTAAAAGGCCAAAAGCTGATGACAGCACTACGTAACAGTACACATACTATTCTATCTATTCTTTTATTTCGAGGATAATGGAATAAGCACTCATGTACTTTTTTTTACATTCATCCCCCGTGTGCATGCAGTTTTGTCAATTGTATCCTCCATTCCCAACCACCGGCACACAATGGCCTACTCTTCCCAAAAGCAGAACGGGTTTTAACGTGTGCGCAAAATGTACCCCGAGCGTTCGCACAGGGGACTTCAGTTTATAGTCTTATCCGAAAGACTTTTAGGGGGAAGTGGAGTCTGCATTGACGTTAACTCCAGAAGAAAAATCCTCCTGAAGGAGATTGGAACCTGGGTCAGCAATCAGATCATGAGCGCAACGCGTCACTCTAACCCCCCAGGCTACTATCCCCTTCCTGTTATTTTAGTTATTTATTCTTTTATATCGAGGATAATGGAATAACCACTCATGTGCTTTTTTTACAACCAGTCCCCGTGTGTATGCGGTTTTTGTAAACACTTGTCATCTGTTCCCACCGGCACACAATGGCCTACTCCTACGAAAATCGGAACAGGATTTAACGTGTGCGCAAGATGTTCTGCATGCGTTTCGCACACGGGACCTCGGTTTATAGTCTCACCCGAAGGACTTTTTCGGGGAGAGTGGAGTCTGCACTGACGTTACACTCCAGAAGAAAAATATCCCCCTTGAACGGGAATCGAAACCCGGGTCGTCAGATTGCCAGCGCAATGCTCTGACCACTAGGCTACCGTTGAACCTTGTGCCAGGGTCCGGTGGACTCGCTGGTGGAGGACGTGTCCAGCACGGCTGTCCTGACGCCTCCTGACGACGATGACCTGGTCGGGGAGCCCCAGGAGCCCGATGACCGCGGGAACTGGTCAGGGCGCTTCGACTTCCTCATGTCCCTGCTGGGCTACAACGTGGGCCTGGGCAACGTCTGGAGGTTCCCCTACCTTTGCTACGCCAATGGGGGAGGTGAGGTCTTTTTTTTGGTGTTCGGTCACGGTGTCAGTGTGTGTGTGTGGGTGTTGGGGGGTGGGGGTGCTGTGGGGGTGGGTGGGGGTGTTGTGTATGTGTGTGGGGTGGGTGGGAGAGGGGGTGGGTGGGGTGGGGTGTATGTTGTGTTGTGTGTGTTTGTGTGTGGGGGAGTTGTGTTGTGTGTGGTGTGTTTGTGTGTTGTGTGGTGTGTGTGTGGTGTGGTGTGGGGGGGTGGTGTGTGTGGTGTGTGGTGTGGTGTGTGTGTGGTGGTGTGTGGTGTGTGTGTGTGCGTGTGTGTGTGTGTGGTGCGTGGTGTGTGTGTGTGTGTGTGGTGTGTGTGTGTTGTGAGGGGGTGGGGTGTTGTGTGTGGTGTGGTGTGTGTGTTTGTGTTTGTTTGGGTGGTGTGGTGGTGATGGTGTGATGGTGGTGATGGTGGTATGTGGTGTGTTGGGTGTGTTGTGTGGTGTGTGGTGGTGGTGTGGTGTGTGGTGTGTGTGTGTGTTGGTGTGTGTGTTGTGTGTGTGTGTGTTGTGTGTGTGGTTGTGTGTGTGTTGTGTGTTGTGTGTTGTGTGTTGTGTGTTGTGTTGTTGTTGTGTTGTTGTTGTTGTTGCGATTTACGTCTGTTCACTCAAAGGGATATCAGACTATGGGAAGGTCAGGAGAGGGGGCGCCATTTATGTTGATGGTTGTGTGCAGTGAAATTGGTATGTGTGTGTGTGTGTCAAAGACAAAGTCCAACATTTATTTTCAGATGGTACATTCAATAAGCAGTGCGTTTGCTTTTTTTCATCAAGCCAGTGTGTGTGTGGTGTGTGTGTGTGTGTGTGTGTGTGTGTGTGTGTGTGTGTGTGTGTGTGTGTGTGTGTGTGTGTGTGCGTGCGTGCGTGTGTGTGTGTGTGTGTGTGTGTGTGTGTGTGTATTTGTGTTGTGTGTGTGTGTGTGTATGTGTGTGTGTATGTGTGTGTGTATGTGTGTGTTGTGATGTGTGTGTTGTGGTGTGATGTGTGTTTGTGTGTGTTGTGTTGTGGTGTGGTGTGGTGTGTGTGTGTGTGTGTGTGTGTGTGTCTGCATGTGTTGTGTTGTGTTTTGTGTTTGGGAATCAATCAGAATCAGAATCAAAAGTATTGATTGTCATAAAAGTCACATAGACTTATTTGACACAACAAAATAAACTCTCCATAATTCATGAGTGTGTGAGTACGCACGTACGCACGCACGCACGCACGCGCACCCGCGCCTTTGACAGTAAACTACTATGTACATTGAGGTATTTTCGAGCATGTCATTAGAGAAGTGAGGAATGCCCATAGTTGAAGTTGCCTTCTTGTCTCCCTTTATCACCAGCCTATCAGTGGGATTAAGTATTTCATTTCATTTACATTTACACCACTTTAAGTCACGAGATTTCTCTGCCTGAAATTCGGGCTGCTCTCCCCGGGGGAGAGCACGTTGCCACAAGAGCAGCGCCACTTTTTTGTGATCTGCAACTGTATTTGTTTCCCTGTCACAGAGGCTTTTTTCCCTAAGAATTTTGCCAGGGACAACCCTCTTGGGGTTCTTTTACGTGCGCTGAATAACTTTGCATAACACACGGGACCTCGGTTTATCGTCTCATCCGAAAGACTAGCGCCAAGACCACCACTCATGGTTTAGTTTTGATGGCGGGAAAAGTTTCGGGCCCAAACGGGGTTCGAACCAGCGCACACTTCCGACCCGGACTGTTTCGCTTTCTAGACAGGCGCGTTACCTCTCTAGACCAGCGATGTACTTGTTTGTGCCTGTGCGCTATGGCAGTAAAAGAGCATGGCCCTGAAGCGGAGTGCTGTGACACGGTTTCAGGGGCCTTCTTGTTCCCCTTCATCATCATGTTCCTGTTGCTGGGCTTCCCCCTCATGTTCATGGAGCTGTCCTTTGGGCAGTTTGCTGCTCTGGGGCCCGCTGCCATCTTCGACAGGATCTGCCCCATCTTCTATGGTGAGTACACACACACACACACACACACACACACACACACACACACACACACACACACACACACACACACACACACACACGTACACACACATACACACACACACACACACGCACGCACGTACACACATACACAACACACACACACACACACACACACACACACACACTCACACACAGCTGCTGACTGTAGGAGGGAAGGGACAGGGGAAGGTAGGAGGGGAGGGAAGGGAAGGAGGTATGTGGTGTATGTGGAACGTGGCCCATCTTCCGTGGTGAGTCCTTAGAGACCGCAGGGAGGGAAATGTGGCTAGGGTATGTGGTGGATATGTGGCAAGGGTTTTGTGGATGTGTCAAGGGTATGTGGATCTGTGGCAAGGGTGTGTGGATATGTGGCAAGGTGTGGGGATATGTGGCAAGGGTGTGTGGATATGTGGTGAGGTGTGTGGATATGTGGTGAGGTGTGTGGATATGTGGCAAGGGTAGGTCGATATCTGGCAAGGGTAGGTCGATATGTGGCATGGGTATGTGGATATATGGCAAGGGTATGTGGATCTGTGGTGATGTATGTGGATATGTGGCATGTGTATGTGGATTTTGTTGGCAAGGGTATGTGGATCTGTGGCAAGAGTGTTTGAATATGTGACAAGGGTATATGGATATGTGGCAAGGGTGTGTGAATATGTGGCGAGGGTATGGGGATCTGTGGCATGGGTATGTGGATATGTGGTGTGGGTATGTGGATATGTGGCAATGGTGTGTTGATGTGTGACAAGGTTATGTGGATATGAGGCAAGGGTATGTGGATCTGTGGCATGTGTATGTGGATCTATGGCATGGGTGTGTGAATATGTGGCAAGGGTATGTGGATATGTGGCAAGGGTATGTGGATATGTGGAATAGCTATGTGGATATGGGCCCCGTCTTCTGTGGTTAGTCAGTGACAGTATGTGGGAAAAAACAGGGGGGGGGGATTGATGGTAAGGAGGGGAGAGTGGTTTGATAAAGAAACAAAGACAGTGGCAAGAACAAGTTAAATGAAGGACACTTGAGAGAGAGAGAGAGAGAGAGAGAGAGAGAGAGAGAGAGAGAGAGAGAGAGAGAGAGAGAGAGAGAGAGAGAGAATTTGCATCTCAGAAATATCAAATCCAACCATATGGAAAATGTCACAAAATACTTGAAACTAAATCCTTTGTACATTTTGAGTGGGGAAAACAAGTCAATAATCAACCCCCCAAAAACCCCCATAACAAACAAAGCAAACAAAGATGTAGAGCCAACGAAACAAAACAAACAAAACCACAACCACCACCACCAATAACAACAACACCATCAACACCAAAAAGAACCCTAGTATGTGAGCAAGTTTCTATCACAGAAATATGAAATACAGTAACAGAGAAATACAGAAAATAACCTTCAAAATCTTAATGCGTTTGTTAAAAATATCAAGAAAACACTAACGAAAATACAACAATCAAACTGAGAGAACCACAACAGTGAAAGCACACACACACACACACACACACACACACGCGCGCGCGCGCGCGCGCGCGCACACACATGCACGCACAGTCATAAGAAACACACACACACACACACACACACACGAATCATCCAATCCACAAAAGAATCATCCAATTCACAAGCAGGGAGGTGGCCCACCTCCCCCTACCCACCCCCAACCCACCCTCCCACCTCCACCGCTACCCCCCTTCCATCATTTTTCACTGCTGTCACAGCAGTCAAGAGGAAGCCAAAATGGCGTCAGTTTTCTGGAAGTTTGTAATGAAGGAATTCTCCATACACCCCATACAGCACACATTTGGAAGCAAAACACCAGGTGGAAGGAATTCTCCATACACCCCATACAGCACACATTTGGAAGCAAAACACCAGGTGGAAGGAATTCTCCATACACCCCATACAGCACACATTTGGAAGCAAAACACCAGGTGGAAGGAATTCTCCATACACCCCATACAGCACACATTTGGAAGCAAAAGAGCAGGTGGAAGGAATTCTCCATACACCCCATACAGCACACATTTGGAAGCAAAAGAGCAGGTGGAAGGAATTCTCCATACACCCCATACAGCACACATTTGGAAGCAAAACACCAGGTGGAAGGAATCTCCATACACCCCATACAGCACACATTTGGAAGCAAAACAGAAGGCAGAAGGAATGTTACATACACCCCATACAGCACACATTTGGAAGCAAAATAGCCAGCAATGTAGGCTTTGGTACTTTGCTTTGCTTACCCTAGTCACTGACAATACTTTGACCTGGGTCCAGGTGTTTGGTAA
>CM054158.1:43121142-43133642 GCA_028751875.1 Rapana venosa | reverse complement strand
GCTATTCCTACACTGACGCAGACATATGCAAAAAGGTGAATGGGTCAGTGTTTTACAACAACACTTGTTACAACGCCACCTACGCGGAGCAGACGAACATCACAGAACTGGCCAAGAACATCAGCACTCGCGCCCCTCCTGCTCAGGATTTCTTTGAGTGAGTGCAACCTCCCTCCCCCCTCTCCCTCTTTTTGCGTCTAGTCCTTGTCTGTGTTGTTTCCGTAGCAAAGGCACATTATCGTGAATGGGGAACATGGGGTCGCTGTGTGTGTGTGTGTGCCCGCGCGCCGCGTGTGTGTTCTCTAGCATATCTGAGCCAGCAATATGTATGAAATTCCCGAATTATATCATACATGCAAGCATCATCATGCCAGGAACGTTACATGTTGAAAAAAAACCCAAATCAACGCGAATTTTGCTCTTTAGGTTAACATAATGCCCTTCATAGTGAGACATTTTAATCTGTTGATAAAAGGCATTTTGAACGAAAATGGTGTTGATTTTGTTTAGAACTCCTAGGTTTCAGCAGTGATAAACTATTGAAGGATAAGGCAGATGATGACGATGATGAATAAAATTGAAAATGACAATTTGCAGGGTACAACTCCTCGATATTAGCAGTGATAAAATATTCAATGATGATACAGATGATAACGATGATGAATAAAATTGAATACGATAACTATTATTAGGGTAGAACTCCTCGATATTAGCGGTGATAAAATATTGAACGATGATGCAGATGATAACGATGATGAATAAAATTGAATATGATGACAATTTTCAGGGTAGAACTCCTCGATATCAGCAGTGGTAACAAATTGAATAATGATGAGGATGAATAATGTTAAAAATGATGACAATTTTCAGGGTAGAACTCCTGGGCATTAGCAGTGGCATTGAGGAGATCGGCAGTATCCGTTGGCAGGTGGCGCTGTGCCTGTTGCTGGCTTGGACCTTGACCTTCCTCGCTCTCAGCAAGGGAGTGAAGTCTGTGGGCAAGGTAACCCATAAATAGTTGTTGTTACTGGGAAAATGTGGCTGTGGTTGTTCGACAGAAATGGTGATCAGTCAAGTACGTATAGATCTAAATGATTGTTGTTATGGTGAAAGGTAGTTGTGGTTGTAGTTGAAACGGCAGAAATGGGGATCAGTC
The DNA here is from genome assembly GCA_028751875.1 of Rapana venosa. NCBI lineage: Eukaryota > Metazoa > Mollusca > Gastropoda > Neogastropoda > Muricidae > Rapana > Rapana venosa. The sequence goes on along the minus strand of CM054158.1, from coordinate 43,132,486 downwards.
AAGTACATATAGATCTAAAGGACTGCTGTTACCGGGGAAAGGTGGCTGTTATAGCTGTAACGACAGAACTAGCGATTAGTCAAGTACATTATAAAGGGTTGTTGTTACCGTGAAATGTAGTCGTGGTTGTAGTTGAAAACGGCAGAAATTGGGATCAGTCAAGTACATATAGATCTACATATAGATCTAAGGGATTGTTGTTAGGGGGGTGGGGGTGGATGGGGTTGTTAGAGCTGTAACGACAGAAATGGGGACCCGTCAAGAACACATCAAGAATTGTTGTTATGCGGAAATGTGGTTGTGGTTGTTAGAGCTGTAAAAACAGAAATGGTGATACTGAGGACACTGAAAAATTAGTCTTTCTCAGGAATCCAACAAAGGGATACTTTTTTGTTGTTGTTGTAACCTATACTGCAATCATTGAATCAATCTTTCTTTTTATTGTAATGTTGACTGCAATCACCGACTCACTCATTTATATTTTTATTGTAAGGTTGACTGCAACCATTGAATCAATCTTTTCCTGTTGTAAGGTTGACTGCAATCATTGAATCCAATCTTTTTTTTATGGTAACATTGACTGCAATCATTGGATCCATCATTTCTTTTCATTGTAACTTTGAATGCAATCATTGAATCAATCATTCTGCATATTGTTCAGTGGTGGAAATGATTTGTGTAAAAGATGATTTTTGTGTGTGTTTTTGGTTTGACTTTGTTGTGTTGAAGTCGTGTTAAAGTTGAACTTTCTCTGTGTGTGTGTGTGTGTGTGTGTGTGTGTGTGTGTGTGTGTGTGTGTGTGTGTGTGTGTGCAGGTGGTGTACTTCACTGCCCTGTTCCCCTATGTGGTGCTGACCATTCTGTTTGTGCGTGGAATCACCCTGCCTGGAGCCAGGGACGGCATCATCTACTACCTCACCCCCGACTTCGACAAACTGACCAAGGCCAAGGTGAGGACAAAGGCTTTGGACATGAATTGCCCCATACTGACCATGGTCACTGCCAGGACAAAGCCTTCAGACATGAAGGCCCCATACTGACCATCTCAGACATGAAGGCCCTATACTGACCATCTCAGACATGAAGGCCCTATACTGACCATGGTCACTGTCAGGACAAAGGCCTCATTCATGAAGGCCTCATACTGACCATCTGAGACATGAAGGCCCTATACTGACCAAGGTCACTGTCAGGACAAAGCCTTCAGACATGAAGGCCCCACACTGACCATCTCAGACATGAAGGCCCTACACTGACCATGGTCACTGTCAGGACAAAGCCCTCATTCATGAAGGCCCCACACTGACCATCTCAGACATGAAGGCCCTATACTGACCATGGTCACTGTCAGGACAAAGCTTCAGACATGAGGGTCCCACATACCATCTCAACATGATAGGCCTCACACATGCATGGTCACTGTCAGGACAAGCTATTCATGAATGGCCCACATGACATCTCAGACATGAATGGCTTACTGACATTGGCACTGTCAGGACAGCCTTCAGACATAAGGCCCTATATCTGACATTGGTCCTGTCAGACAAAGCTCCTGACATGAAGCTGTACTGATGGGGCATCAGACTCAAAGAGTTGCTGTTCACACCCCTCCCCCACCCCCCCCCCAAATTACAGATATTTTTTTTATGCAGTGCAGGTTTTGTTTCCTCTCAATTATCATCACAATCATCATCAGCAGCAGCAGCATCGTTTTTAACATTATTGTCAGCATTATCACCATCATCATTAATATCATGATGGTGTACGTTGTGTTATTGCAGACTGGGTGGCAGCAGCAGTACAGATTTTCTTTGCCCTCAGCCATCGTATTGTCATCAATATCATCATCATCATCATCATCATCATCATCATCAATATCATCATCGATGGTGTACGTTGTGTTATTGCAGACCTGGGTGGCAGCAGCAGTACAGATTTTCTTTGCCCTCAGTCCAGCCTGGGGAGGTCTGATCACACTGGCCAGCTACAACAAGTTCCACAACAACTGCTTCAAGTAAGTCCTACTCTGACCCCCGACCTGCCCCCCCCCCCCCCCCCCATCCCAAGTAAGCCTACTCTGATCCCCCCCTCCTCTACCTCCATTCCAACACACACACACACACACACACACACACACACACACACTGAGAAAGAGAGAAGAGAGAGAGGAGGAGGAGGAGAGAGAGAGAGAGAGAGAGAGGAGAGAGAGAAGAGAGAGAGAGAAGAGAGAGAGAGAGCGATGGTTGATTTTAGGTGTCAGAAAGGCAAAGGAGACAGTGACAAACAAATACATTATTAGGTACTTGTTTGTGTGTGTGTCCATGTGTGTTGTGTGTGTGTGTGTGTGTGTGTGGGGGGGGGGGGTTGTGTGTGTGTGTGTGTGTGTGTGTGTATACACAGGGATGGGTTGACAGTGATCAATATTGTGACCATGCACGGCTGTATTGTGTGTGTGTGTGCAGGGGGGGATTCGCTGATTGTGGGTGTAGGCAACATTCTGACAGCATCTTTGCGGGCTTTGTCATCTTCCCCATCATTGGCTACCTGGCCAAAGAACTCAACATGGAGGTGGACAAGGTGGTGGAACAAGGTCAGTGCTCTGCAGGGCCGTAGGGGTTTGGGGATAATGCAGGGGACTGGGGGTGGGGGGGGGGGGCAGTAGGGAGGGATAAAGGAGATGTCAGGGGGCCGGGTGGATTGGGGGAGGGGGGGGGAGTTTACAGACTGTGTGATGCAGGGGATTTCTCACCAGATTTTTTTTTCTTCTGGAGTGCAGCAGTAGCTCAGTGGTCAGAATGTCTGGAGGGCGGGGGTTCCAATCTTGCTGAATACCAAATGTGTATCCAATCTGTTCTGCAGTCTGTGCACTGTGTTGTGCAGTCTATGTTCTGCAGTCTATGTTCTGCAGTCTATGTTCTGCAGTCTATGTTCTGCAGTCTGTGCACTGTGTTGTGCAGTATGTGTTCTGCAGTCTGTGCACTGTGTTGTGCAGTCTATGCATTGTGGTGCAGTCTGTGTACTGTGTTGTGCAGTCTGTGTACTGTGTTGTGCAGTCTGTGTACTGTGTTGTGCAGTCTGTGTTGTGCAGTCTATGTTCTGCAGTCTGTGCACTGTGTTCTGCAGTCTGTGTTCTGCAGTCTGTGTTCTGCAGTCTGTGCACTGTGTTCTGCAGTCTGTGTTCTGCAGTCTGAGTTCTGCAGTCTGTGTACTGCAGTCTGTGTTCTGCAGTCTGTGTACTGTGTTCTGCAGTCTGTGCACTGTGTTCTGCAGTCTGTGTTCTGCAGTCTGAGTTCTGCAGTCTGTGTACTGCAGTCTGTGTTCTGCAGTCTGTGTACTGTGTTCTGCAGTCTGAGTTCTGCAGTCTGTGTTCTGCAGTCTGTGTTCTGCAGTCTGTGCACTGTGTTCTGCAGTCTATGTTCTGCAGTCTGTGCACTGTGTTCTGCAGTCTATGTTCTGCAGTCTGTGTTCTGCAGTCTGTGTTCTGCAGTCTGTGTTCTGCAGTCTATGTTCTGCAGTCTGTGCACTGTGTTGTGCAGTCTGTGTTCTGCAGTCTGAGTTCTGCAGTCTGTCTTCTACAGTCTGTCTTCTGCAGTCTGTGTTGTGCAGTCTATGTTCTGCAGTCTGTCTTCTACAGTCTGTCTTCTGCAGTCTGTACACTGTGTTGCGCAGTCTGTCTTCTGCAGTCTGTCTTCTGCAGTCTATGTTCTGCAGTCTGTCTTCTGCAGTCTAAGTTCTGCAGTCTGTGCACTATGTTGTGCAGTCTTTGCACTGCAGTCTGTACACTGTGTTCTGCAGTGTTTGCACTGTGTTCTGCAGTCTTTGCACTGCAGTCTGTGTGTCGTTGCTGCTGTCCCTGGAGAAGCCGCAGTGATGCAGGGTGCTGGTGTCCTGTGTGTGTTTCAGGTCCAGGCCTGGCCTTCATCGTCTTCCCAGACGTCGTGACCCGTCTGCCTGTCTCCCCTCTCTGGTCCTGCCTCTTCTTCTTCATGCTGATCACCTTGGGCATGGGCAGTGAGGTGAGCGTGCGTTTGTCTGTCTGTCTGCCTATTAATCCGCCCGTCAGTCTGTCTGTCTGTTTATCTGTTTTCCTGTATCTGTTTGTGTGCCTGCCTGACTTGTCTGTCTGTCTGTGTGTGTGTCTGCCTGTTTGTCTGAGGAATGCACCATTTCATCTGAGGGGATTTTCCTTGTTGTTCATGGTGGTTCTGTCCATTCTCTCGCAAGGATTTCTATGAAACCAATGTCATGCATAACTATTGTGTATATGTAACACCTTAAGCATAATTATGTAGCACCTTGTGTGTATATAACTCAGTGTGTATATAACTCAGTGTGCATACATAGCACGTTGAGCATGTATTACATCTTGTGCATATGTGACACCATGTACATAAATAACACCTTTTTCATAATTATGTAGCTACGTTGCATATGTAACACCTTGTGCACATATAAAACATTGCATAATATGTAACACCTTGTCCATATGTAAGATAACACCTTGTGCATATGTAACACCTTGTCCATATGTAAGATAACACCTTGTACACATGTAACACCTTGTGCATATGTAACACCTTGTCTATATATAACACCTTGTGCATATGTAAAGCCTTGTGCATATGTAACACCTTGTGCACATGTAACACCTCGTGCATATGTAACACCTTGTGCATATGTAACACCTTGTGCATATGTAACACCTTGTGCCACTATAAAAAGCTGTCCCCCTCCTGGTGAAAGATAAAGCCGTTAGTCCACCAGGCCTCGTGTCCATTTGTCCAACCAGACAAGGCAAACAGCAAGCGTAGTATAATGGGCCTTTAGTCAGTCAGACAAGTGTAGTATAATGGGCCTTTAGTCAGTCAGACAAGCGTAGTATAATGGGCCTTTAGTCAGTCAGACAAGCGTAGTATAATGGGCCTTTAGTCCAATGAGATAAGACAACAAGTGTAGTATAATGGGCCTTTAGTCCAATGAGATAAGACAACAAGTGTAGTATAATGGGCCTTTAGTCCAATGAGATAAGACAACAAGTGTAGTATAATGGGCCTTTTGTCCAATAAGATAGGACAACAAGTGTAGTATAATGGGCCTTTTGTCAGTCAGACAAGTGTAGTATAATGGGCCTTTAGTCCAATGAGATAAGACAACAAGTGTAGTATAATGGGCCTTTAGTCCAATGAGATAAGACAACAAGTGTAGTATAATGGGCCTTTAGTCCAATGAGATAAGACAACAAGTGTAGTATAATGGGCCTTTTGTCCAATAGGATAGGACAACAAGTGTAGTATAATGGGCCTTTTGTCCAATAAGATAGGACAACAAGTGTAGTATAATGGGCCTTTTGTCCAATAAGATAGGACAACAAGTGTAGTATAATGGGCCTTTTGTCCAATAAGATAGGACAACAAGTGTAGTATAATGGGCCTTTAGTCCAATGGGATAAGACAACAAGTGTAGTATAATGGGCCTTTTGTCCAATAAGATAGGACAACAAGTGTAGTATAATGGGCCTTTTGTCAGTCAGACAAGTGTAGTATAATGGGCCTTTAGTCCAATGAGATAAGACAAGTGTAGTATAATGGGCCTTTTGTCCAATAAGATAGGACAACAAGTGTAGTATAATGGGCCTTTTGTCCAATAAGATAGGACAACAAGTGTAGTATAATGGGTCTTTTGTCCAATAGGATAGGACAACAAGTGTAGTATAATGGGCCTTTTGTCCAATAAGATAGGACAACAAGTGTAGTATAATGGGTCTTTTGTCCAATAAGATAGGACAAGTGTAGTATAATGGGCCTTTTGTCCAATAGGATAGGACAAGTGTAGTATAATGGGCCTTTTGTCCAATAGGATAGGACAACAAGTGTAGTATAATGGGCCTTTTGTCCAATAGGATAGGACAACAAGTGTAGTATAATGGGCCTTTTGTCCAATAGGATAGGACAACAAGTGTAGTATAATGGGCCTTTTGTCCAATAAGATAGGACAACAAGTGTAGTATAATGGGCCTTTAGTCCAATGGGATAAGACAACAAGCGTAGTATAATGGGCCTTTTGTCCAATAAGACAACACAAGCAAGAAGTGTCTCCACACAGAAGTCTCATAGGGATTGTGTCTCATCCTGCTGACGTCATGGCAAGTGTCTCGATTTGTAGACATGAGGTCTACAAATCGAGACACTTGCCATGTGGCAATTGTCTCAACCTGTTGACACCATGGCAAGTGTCTCAGCCTGTTGATGTCATGGCACGTGTCTCAGCCTGCTGACGTCATGGCACGTGTCTCAGCCTGTTGACGTCATGGCAAGTGTCTCAGCCTGTTGATGTCATGGCAAGTGTTTCAACTTGTTGACATCATGGCACGTGTCTCATCCTGTTGACGTCATAGCAAGTGTCTCAGCCTGTTGACGTCATGGCACGTGTCTCAGCCTGTTGACGTCATGGCACGTGTCTCAGCCTGTTGACATCATGGCAAGTGTCGCAACTTCTTGACATCATGGCAAGTGTCTCGGCCTGTTGACGTCATGGCAAATGTCTCAGCCTGTTGATGTCATGGCAAGTGTCTCAGCCTGTTGATGTCATGGCAAGTGTCTCAGCCTGTTGACGTCATGGCACGTGTTTCAGCCTGCTGACGTCATTGCATTTCTGCCCTATCTTCAAAATAGTGCCTCCAATTTGGATCTTAAGGGCCCCACCACCTCAAAAGTATATGTGTGTGTGTGTTTTCATAAATTGATTTATCATTTTCTTTCTGTACATCAAGTTAAAAAATAAAACTGTGTGTGTGTGTATGTTTGCGTGTGTGTATGTGTGTGTGTGTGTGTGTGTGTGTGTGTGTGTGTGTGTGCGTGTGCGCGCGCGCGTGTGCATCCACAGTTTGCACTGCTGGAAACGGTGATGACAGCGATCCAGGACACTTTCCCCCACCTCCGGCAGAAGAAAATCTGGGTGGTGCTCTCTGTCTGTCTCTTCGGCTTCCTAGGTGGCCTCATCGTCTGCACACAGGTCAGTTGCCTGAGAGCACGCTAGTCAATCTCTGCCTGCCTGCCTGCCTGCCTGGTTGGTGGGTCAGTCGGTCGGTTGGTTGGTTGGCTGGTTGTTTGGTGAGTGGGTGGGTGGGTTGGTGGGTTGGGTTGGTTGGTGGGTTGGTTGCGAGAGTTGGTTGGTGGGTGGGTGGGTTGGTTGGTTGGGTGGGTGGGTTGGATGGGTAGATGGGAGGGTTGGAGGGTGGGTGGGCTGGTTGGTGGGTTGGGTTGGCTGGTGTTGTGGTTCCTGTGAGTGCGTCTTGTTGATTTAGTAAGATGAAAAAGAAGAAGAAAAAGAACAAGAAGATGATGATGATGAAGATTATGAGGAGGAGGAGGAAGAGACTGATGAGAATGACCATGATGACAAGGAAAAGACTGACACCCAGCCCACCACTCTAGCTCTGGTGGACTAGGGTGAAAGTCCAGCTTCAAGCGTGGTTCAAATCCCGAAAATGTGCTCCGGTTTTCTGAAGAGTTTTCTATCAGTAGACCACCACTCCAGATGTGGGGTTTGTGGGTGAGATGTGGTAATGATGTGGTAATGATGTGGTGACGGTGTGTTTTCAGGGAGGAATGTACGTTCTACAGCTGATGGACACCTATGCTGCCAGTTGGGCTGTTTTCCTCATGGCCATTACAGAGTGCGTCATTCTGGCCTGGATTTATGGTAAGCCTCGCTGTGTTAGATTGGTTTATAGTAAACCACACTGTATTAGATTGGTTTATGGTAAGCCTCGCTGTGTTAGATTGGTTTATGGTAAACCTCACTGTGTTAGATTGGTTTACGGTAAACCTCACTGTCTTAGATTGGTTCACGGTAAACCTCACTGTGTTAGATTGGTTTATGGTAAACCTTGCTGTGTTAGATTGGTTTATAGTAAACCACACTGTGTTATAATGGTTTATAGTAAACCACACTGTATTAGGTTGGTTTATAGTAAACCACACTGTATTAGGTTGGTTTATAGTAAACCACACTGTATTAGGTTGGTTTATAGTAAACCACACTGTGTTAGGTTGGTTTGTGGTTAACCTTACTGTGTTAGATTGGTTTATGGTAAACTTCACTGTTAGATCGGTTTATGGTAAACCACACTATGTTAGATAAGGAGGTGAAAGAAATGAAAGAATTTATAATTTGATTTTTTTCCTCCTCCATTGTATCATTTCAAGGGGGGGGTGGGGGGGGTGGGGGGTGTTGTTCAGCAATTGCTAATTAGGCTTAGACAACCTCATGATTCTAACTCTGTTGTACAGATTTCCTCTAACTGTGTTTTACAGATAAGCGCTTTGATTTTTTTTTGCAAGATATAACGCTATATAAATTCCATGTATTATTATTATTATTATTATTATTATTATTATTTCTCTGCACTTTTAAAAAAAAAATCCATACCCCCACCCCCACCCTTCTCCTGCCTTGCAAAGCGTAGGCTCTAGATACATACTGACACCTACGTACCAGCATCTTGAGGTGAGGGAGCGAAGGTTCAGACTTGTGTGCCTTTGGTCCTGCAGGTGCAGACAACTTCATCCAGGACATTGAGATGATGATTGGCCGTCAGAACATTCACTGGCACCGCTTCTTCAAGGTCTTCTGGAAAATCCTCAGCCCTGCCACCCTCACTGTGAGTTATCTGGGTACCATTGGGGTGGGGGTGGGGTGTGTGACTGTATGTCAGTGATATGGGTACAGTTGGGGTGGGTGGGTGACTGTATGTCAGTGATATGGGTACCATGGGGGGATGTGACTGTATGTCAGTGATATGGGTACCATGGGGGGATGTGACTGTATGTCAGTGATATGGGTACCATGGGGGATGTGACTGTATGTCAGTGATATGGGTACCATGGGGGGGATGTGACTGTATGTCAGTGATATGGGTACCGGTGGGGGGTGACTGTATGTCAGTGATATGGGTACCATGGGGGGGGTGACTGTATATCAGTGATATGGGTATCATGGGGGGGGGGGGGGGGGGTGGGCGTGTGACTGTATGTCAGTGATATGGGTACCATGGGGGTGGGGGGTGCGTGTGACTGTATTCAGTGATATGGGTACCATGGGGGGGGATGTGACTGTATGTCAGTGATATGGGTACCATGGGGGGATGTGACTGTATGTCAGTGATATGGGTACCATGGGGGGAGTGACTGTAATGTCAGTGAATGGTACCATGGGGGGGTGACTGTATATCAGTGATATGGTACCATGGGGGGTGACTGTATGTCAGTGATAAGGTACCATGGTGGGGGGGGTGGCGTGTACTGTATGTCAGTGATATGGGTACCGTGGGGGTTGGGGGGTGACTGTATGTCAGTGATATGGGTACCATGGAGGGGTGGGGGTGTGTGACTGTATGTCATTTATATGGGTACCGCTGGGGATCATTGTTAGTGATATAAGCGCTTTGATTTGTCTGCAAGATATAGCGCTATATAAATTCCATTTATTATCATTATATAGGTACCACTGGGGGTGTCTGTATGTCAGTTATCTGGGTACCATTGGGGGTAACTGTACGTCAGTGATATGGATACCATTGAGGGTGACTGTACGTCAGTGATATGGGTACCATTAGGGTGGCTCTATGTCAGTGATATGGGTACCATTAAGGTACCATTAGGGTGACTGTATGTCAGTGATATGGGTACCATTAGGGGTGACTGTATGTCAGTGATATGGGTACCATTAGGGGTGACTGTATGTCAGTGATATGGGTACCATTAGGGGTGATTGTATGTCAGTGATATGGGTAACATTAGGGGTGGCTCTATGTCAGTGATATGGGTACCATTGGGGGTGATTGTATGTCAGTGATATGGGTACCATTAGGGGTGATTGTATGTCAGTGAGATGGGTACCATTAGGGGTGGCTCTATGTCAGTGAGATGGGTACCACTAGGGGTGGCTCTATGTCAGTGAGATGGGTACCATTAGGGGTGGCTCTATGCCAGTGAGATGGGTACCATTAGGGGTGGCTCTATGTCAGTGATATGGGTACCATTAGGGGTGACTGTATGTCAGTGATATGGGTACCACTAGGGGTGACTATATGTCAGTGGTATGGGTACCATTAGGGGTGGCTGTATGTCAGTGATATGGGTATCATTAGGGGTGGCTCTATGTCAGTGGTATGGGTACCATTAGGGGTGGCTCTATGTCAGTGATATGGGTACCATTAGGGGTGGCTGTATGTCAGTGATATGGGTACCATTAGGGGTGGCTCTATGTCAGTGATATGGGTACCATTAGGGGTGACTGTATGTCAGTGATATGGGTACCATTGGGGGTGACTGTATGTCAGTGATATGGGTACCATTGGGGGTGACTGTATGTCAGTGATATGGGTACCATTAGAGGTGACTGTATGTCAGTGATATGGGTACCATTAGGGGTGACTGTATATCAGTGATATGGATACCATTAGGGGTGACTGTATGTCAGTGATATGGGTACCATTAGGGGTGACTGTATGTCAGTGATACGGGTACCATTAGGGGTGACTGTATGTCAATGATATGGGTACCATTAGGGGTGACTGTATGTCAATGATATGGGTACCATTGGGGGTGACTGTATGTCAGTGATATGGGTACCATTGGGGGTGACTGTATGTCAGTGATATGGGTACCATTAGGGGTGACTGTATGTCAGTGATATGGGTACCATTAGAGGTGGCTCTATGTCAGTGATATGGATACCATTAGGGGTGACTGTATATCAGTGATATGGGTATCATTGGGGGTGACTGTGTGTCAGTGATATGGGTACCATTAGGGTGGCTCTATGTCAGTGATATGGGTACCATTGGGGGATGACTGTATGTCAGTGATATGGGTACCATGGGGGATGACTGTCAGTTATCTGGGTACCATGGAGACTGTGAGTTAGAGAAAGTATCGAAGAGACTGCCAGAGAAAATGTCAGTTAGGAGACTCAGAGAAAGTGTCAAAGAGACTGTCATTTAGAGACACTGTCAGTAACAGAGACTTTCAATTGAAGAGACTGTCAGTTAGAGAAAGTGTCAGTTAAGAGACTGTCAGTTAGAGAAAGTGTCAGTTAGAGAAAGTGTCAGTTAGAGAAAGTGTCAGTTAAGATACTGTCAGTTAGAGAGACTGTCAGTTAGAGAGACTGTCAGTGAGAGAAAGTGTCAGTTAGAGAAAGTGTCAGTTAGAGAAAGTGTCAGTGAGAGAAAGTGTCAGTTAAGAGACTGTCAGGTAAACTGTCAGTTAGAGAGTGTCTGTGAGAGAGACTGTCATTTAGAGAAAGTGTCAGTTAGAGAGACTGTCAGTTAGAGAAAGTGTCA
>CM054158.1:43028642-43116142 GCA_028751875.1 Rapana venosa | reverse complement strand
GGTGTGTGTGTGTGTGTATGTGAAGAATCAAGAATCAAATCCGTCAATCAAAGAATCAAAACCTTTATTGCCATTAAGTCAGAAGAAGACTTATTTGACACCAGATTTGGTGTGTGTGTTTGTGTTTGCCCATGATTATGGTTGTGTAGACCTCTTGGTGATTTGGTGTGTGTGTGTGTGTGTGTTTGTGTGTGTGTATATGTGAAGGGGGTGGGTGGGGTGGGTTAGATTCCCTGAGCTTGTAAGTGTTGTTTTATTTATTTATTTATTTTTAATCATTATCATTCGTTTGTTTCGAGGATAATGGAATAAGCACTCATGTGCTTTTTTTTTACATCCAGTCCCTGTGTGTATGCAGTTTTGTCAATTTTATCATCCCTCCCCACCGGCACACAATAGCTTACTCTTCCGAAAACCACAACGGGTTTTAACGTGTGCGGAACATGCTCTGCGTGCGTTCTCACTCGGGACCTCGGTTTATAGACTTTTGGGAGGAGTGGAGTCGGCACTGATGTTAACTCCAGAGGAGAAATCCCCTTGAACGAGATTCGAACCCGGGGTCAGCAGATCATGACCGCATCACTCTAACCATGCAGGCACAGAGAGAGAGAGAGAGAGAGAGAGAGAGAGAGAGAGAGAGAGAGAGAGAGAGAGAGAGAGAGAGAGACACACACACACACACACACACACACAGAAGTGCATGAGACGAGCCATACCGAGGTGGTGTGTGCTATGGTGTAAGCACGCGTGCATACACACCAGTGTTTTGTCAACTTGTCTAACCGTGTCAAGAGCGCTTTAACGCGCATCAAGTTGGGGTGTGTGCCTCTTTTCTATCCTGTCTAATGACATCATGCCGCCGTGTGTGTGTGTGTTCCAGAAACTTCGCTACCTGCTGAAGGCCACTCCTGACTGGGGCCCTGCCCAGAAGGTGCCCAGAGTGGACCTGGAAGCCCCTGTCTGTGGAAAGACCGTCTCCAATCCAGGCTTTGCCGGCTCCTCCCAGAACCCCTTTGAAACCCGCATTTAACAGCAGCCAGTGCGGGCGTAGACCCCTCTGCCTTCATCCAGTCACATTCCCCCCCTGCCCCTCTCCCATTCCACACACACAGAGTTTACCTGGACAACAAAGACAACCTTCACAACAACGACAGCAACAGTGCCGACACCAGCGTGAAGAAAAACAGCATCAACACTGACTGCAGTAGTAGTAGTAGTAGTAGTAGTAGTAGTAGTAGCAGCAGTAGCATCAACGATGAGAACAGTATCAAAACACTGAAAGCATCAAATAGCAACAGCAATGAGAACGGAATCAACACTGACTGAATCAGTATCAGCATCAACAGTGAGAGCAGCATCAACACTGAAAGCATCAACAGCATCAACAATTGGAACAGAATCAACACTGACTGCATCAACAGCAGCAGCAGCAGCAGCACTGACTGCATCAATAGCAGCAGCAGCATCAACACTGACTGCATCAATAGCAGCAGCATCAACAATGAAAATAGCATCAACATTTACTGCACCAGCAGCAGCAGCAGCAGCATAATGATAAGAGCAGCATCAACACTGAAAGCATTAATAGCATCACCAGTTGGAACCAAATCAACACTGAAAGCATCAACAGCATCAACAACGACAACAGCATCAATATTGACTGCATCAGCTTCAGCAGCAGCAGCAGTAGCATCAAGAATGAAATAGCATCAATATTGACTGCATCAATAGCAGTAGCATAAAGAATGAAAATAGCATCAATATTGACTGCACAATAGCAGTAGCAATAGACAGTCAATATTGACTGCATCAATAGCAGTAGCATCAAGAATGAAAATAGCATCAATATTGACTGCATCAATAGCAGTAGCATCAACAATGAAAATAGCATCAATATTGACTGCATCAATAGCAGTAGCAAAGCAACAATGATTGGTTACCTGTGACCTACATTACAAATTTTCTGGAATCACTGCGTAATGATATTAATTTATCTTCAGCAGCAGTGCCAGATTTGCTCTTCATTTCATGACAGCTGTATATTGTGTGTGTGTGTGTGTGTGTGGTGTGTGTGTGTGTGTGTGTGTGTGTGTGTGTGTGTGCGTGCGTGCATGATTATGGTTGTGTAGAAATATTGGTGATATGTGTGTGCGTATGTGTGTGTGTGTGTGAGCGAGAGAGAGAGAGAGAGAGAGAGAGGGGAGTGTGTGTGAGAGAGAGAGAGTGTGTGTGCGTGTGTGTGTGTGTGTTCTGGCATATATTTATATAATCCTGACATTCATTTTTTCCCCGGCTTCCATCATAAATCCAACCCCCCCCCCCCCCCCCCCCTCACCCCCTTTTTAATGACCAAAATTGGGAGGCCCCAGACCCCTCATGAACAGAGACCCCCCAATTCACTGCACTCATTGTAAATGACATTGGATATCACGGTTTTCCTTGGTTTGCTTTGTTTCTGACTGTCATAGGCTTGCTCCCCTTCTGGGTTTGTTTTTTTTTCTCTTGGTTTGGTTCTTTGTTTGGTTCTTTGGTTGCCTTTATTTTGACAAAAGTCTGTCTTAAGACATAAACTTTTGTACCAACATGAATTGGAAAAAAAAAAGAAAAAAAAGAGAGAGAGGATTGCGACATAGTTTTCAGCAGTTAGCCTACACACCGAAGTTTGCTTTTCACTGTTTTATCCCGCCAAAAACCACACAAGAATGCTGACACAGTCTCCACTTGTCTTCTTCACTCCCCCCCCCCCCCTTTTTTTTTTTTCTTCTTTCTCCTTTTGTTACACAGCAAATAAAGACAAACTTGGCCGTCTGTGTTGACACACTCTCTCTCTCTCTCTCTCTCACACACACACACACATTGGTCTGAGCGTGTGAAAGTGGTTTGTGTTCAGGGGAGCCACACAGCTGTGGCTAGGGAGGTTCATGTATAGGAGGAACACTGTCCGTAGAGGCTGTACAACCAGAACCAAGCACGCAGTGACGAACTTACCTTAAATAAATAAAACTTTTTTTTTTTAAACCTGACCCCCACGCACCCACGGAAAAGCAGTTTCACATACACACACGCCCACACACGAACACACTAACACACTCACTCACACAACATTGTTGAAGTGGCCTCTCTCAATGCTATAAAGTTGTGCAGTGTTCTGAGACGGCCCTATCGATTAGAGCTAAATCATAATTGTTATATAGAGATCTTTTGTGCGATGTTCTTTTTTTTGTTTTGTTTGCTTGGTTGTTTGATTTATGACTTTATTTATTTGTTTTGGAAGGATCCGTTTCAAGTTTGAATGACAGTTATAAAACTTGGGTCCACAAAAACTAAAGTGTGTGTGTGTGTGTGTGTGTATGAAGGGCGACAATGGAGACAGACAGTGGCTAGGGGAAGAAGAGTGGCACGAATCCCGCGTTGTGTTTGTTAATGCCTTTTTCACTTGTTCTTCCTTTTCCCATTGTGTGTGTGTGCGTGTGTTTAAGATCTGAAGGAAGCAAACATGGAAGCATATTACTCTCAGGAAAATTCCCTGTCTGTCTGCATGCCTGCCTGTCTGCCTGCCTCTATCTCTCTCTCTGTCTGTCTGTCTCATCCATGGAACAGGAATTGAGTGTGTAAGATGAAAATTGATGTAACAATAAAGCACACAGAGTGTGAACACCTGTGTTACTGTGTTTTTGCGCTTCTGCTCTCCCTCTTTCCCTCCTGTGCGGGCGCGCACGTGTGTGTGTATGTCCGCGCGCGCGCGCGCGTGTGTGTGTGTGTGTGGTGCCCCACTCTCTCAACCCCCTCCCCCCTTCTCTCTGACATCTCAGCTTTTGTCTAGTTCTTTGTGTCTTTGTTTGTCCTCTCACTTGTTCCGTCACTAACCCCCCCCCCCCCCCCCCCCCCCCCCCGACCACACACACACAGACACCCCACCACACTCACAGACGGACAAACAAGCACACACACACACACACACACCACAACACAACACAATACACATTATCCTCGAAATAGAAAAATAAAGAAAAACAAAATACAACACACGCGCGCGCACACACATACACTACCTCGACAAGCGCGGCACAGTCATTATAAGGGAATTTTGGCCCTGTCCAAAAGCTGTGTCGGTTACTGCTGTGGACAAAAGTGCCCAGGACTACGTTAATTAAACAGTTGTTATGCTTCGTCATGTTATATCGAGACTTGTCTTCACCCATGACACGTTCTCACCATAACAACCTGTAGGCTAGCCCTTCCCCCCCCCCCCCCCCCCCCCCGTGAAAGCTGATTGTTCATGGCGGTAGCTAGGAAAAACATACACACAAACGTCGAAGCCAGTGTGTGTGTGTCTACGAATGGTCTCTCAATGACTCCCAGGTGTAAGGTGACTTAGTGCATATTCTCAACGCCCCTCCCTCCCCACCCCACCCCCACCCCAGGGTGTTAAACTGGGGAACGCTCAGCGAGGAGTACAAGAAAAGTTGAGTGACTTGTTCCAACTGTGCATTTTCCAAAGGAAAGGGGTATGAATTCAGGCTTTGTTTACCCCCCCCCCCCCCCCCCCCCCACATGTTGGCTATAGCCTGCTTCATTTAACTGCGATGTTAAGCTAAATAATTATTGTACTGATCACCATCAATGGTAATAACAGTGGCTATGAGTGAGTGAGTGATTGTGTGTGTGAGAGAGAGAGTGAGTGAGAGAGAGAGAGTGAGAAATTCTTTTACTTCCAGGATAATGAATAAGCACCCATGTGCTTTTTCTTTTTTACATCCAGTCCCCACCCTTAGGGATACAATATATGATGATAAAATAAAATAAACCCAATACCAATACACTCGCACAGTAAATGGGGGGGGGGGGGGGGGGGGGGGGGGGGAAACCCACACACAAAAACCACCAAAAACGAGAGAAAAAATGCAACAACAAATGATGAAATAAAGCAAAACAAAACAAAATGAACACAAAAACAACCAAAAATAAATAGCAAAGAAACCAAGAGCAAAATAAAAGCAGCAACAACAAGGGGAGAGGGGACAACCAAATACCCCCCCCCCCCCCCAAGAAAAACAACAACATACAAACAAAACACAACAAACCCACTCCATAATGTAAAGGAGAACAAACCATGTAAATAGTATAATTTTGGCTAAGAGAAAAGATAACATGAACAAATTCATTGTACTTTTTTTTTTATAGGGAAAGCAACAGCAATAGTGAACTACACAAAAACAAATATTATATAATCAGACTTAGAAGATTACCCAAAAGCAATGAGAGAGAGAGAGAGAGAGGATATACAAGATGGTAGAACAACTGGGCAAAAGTGTGTCCCAGAGGTAATGGACTTTCAAGTCTGTGGCTAGAATCGACCATTGACGTAAATATAATTCACGTGTGTATAATGGTAGTGACACAGAGAGAGACAATGACAATGACAAATTCTTTTATTTCGAGGATAATGAATAAGACTCACTCATGTGCTTTTTTACATCCAGTCCCCGCCCGTAGGAGTTGAGAGAGAGAGAGAGAGAGAGAGAGAGAGAGAACTGGCTTACCCCCCCCCCCCCCCCCCCCCCCCTCCCCATGTGCACGAGCACGCGAGTCTAAAATCTTGTGTGTTAAGCTAGGCTAGCCTACTTGCCACATAGGCTAGGCCTAGGCTAAGCCCTATGCCTACTGTTGTTTCTGCTGGAGTCATGTCAGTCCTTCAAGGGAGGTCTGCATTGTTTACGTTTTTGTCTCGATTGTTTGTTCTTTGGCCGTTTTGCTTGATCGAGTTCAGCTCAGTACGTCATGGCAAGCGCTTGAATGAAGTCTCTTCTGACGTCAGTTCAAAGATATACCCTATAAACACCATCTATTATCAGAATGATTACACACACACTTTCTCACCCACACGGCTGGCCCATGCCACATCACACACAGGGGTTCGCACACGCGCCGCGACAGTACGCCTAACAGCACAGTGGTGCTTGTGTACATAGCCCCTCCCCCAACATACACACGAAGTTAATCTGAAAATAAACAATTGATCCTGGAATAATTTGTTTAAAAAAAAGAAAAAAAAGCACCTGAAGAGGGGAGGGAGGGGGGGGGGGAATGGTAACGATAACTTACTGAATTAAACAGTCAACACGATCGTTGTTAACGGTCCACTCCGAGCTAAGCTCGCTTGTCAGACTCAGCGCATGCTTCGCGTACTTTAAGTTTACTATAGAAAATTTAATCTACGCCTAATCAACGAGTTTTAGGCAAACCGCCAGTATATCCCGCCATTTATGCGAGGCGGAAAAATATCGTCTGCGCCAGCAAAGTCCCACGTGACTTACCAGTCAATGAAAATGAGACTCGAAAGGAGATTAGGATTAGGAGTAGTTTTAAAGTTTAGATAATTTTGCCGTGTAAAGAAACTTATTTTGCGTATTAAACAAAATGCATTATCTATAGTTAATTGACGTATTCAGATTTTTGTTTTCCTAAACTTTAGAGACTACGGCTAAATTGTGGATTTTAATCATTTTATCCTGTCGATTCTCAGTGTGTATTCGCAACGTTTGTAAGCAAGCAGACACCACACAGAATCGAGGAACTTCAGAATGGCTGCATCGAAGACTCACCTGTATCCTACAGTTTTCAAAAATGGTGAAGGAAATAACCAAAGTAATGAGGCTGGCAATGGAGCTCAGGTTGACCTGCTGGTGAGTGAAATAAAGTTTTTGAGGAAAACGATCACGATCAGGCTTGTTTCAAATGCAAACATAATGACCACATGGTCGTGAGACGATGATGAAATCGCGCCGCATGGCGGGACCTACCACTGGGATGGTGAAATGCCTTTTTAGGACAAAGATTTGTCATGTGATTGTTTGATTAGCTAGTTCATTCGTCAGCTTTAATACCATAAGTGTGATTAGAAATGTATGTTATTCAGTAATGTACGAAATAATAGAATAGACTAGATCTGCACAAGATGGTTTCTGCTCAGGGAATAGAATTTTGTCGTTTTGATGGTTTGGCCTGGGTCTATGCACTAGCCTAGCACAGTGTAAGGAGCAAGCAGAGTTCATTGCCTTGCCAGGAACAGTATTGATCTGTTGACCTCTGAGTTGTTGAGCGGTGGTTTATATTTGTATTTTTGATGAAAGATTTGTTGAAACATAGTTGAAAGCGAGTCCTTTTGGCATTTCCAGGTGGAATGTTTATTTTGAAGGCCGCCATGATTAGATGTGCGCGACGGACTTTGTTCTCGTTTGCGAACACGCACGTGCACACTGCGTGCGAGGATTGCTGTCCTCGTTCACATGTTGTCATGTTGATTGTTTGTTCTTCTTAACCATGCTGGACATGCCACGTTGTCAAAACATGTTTCTCAGAAAATCGAACAAACATAAGTTGCGACATATGCCACCGTATTGGTTTTTGTATAAGATGAGAGAGTGATCATAACTTAGACTAGGCCAGTCCATGTCCGACATTCTGTAGGCGCCATTTTGCCAGTGCCCAACTATCGGCCTCGTGTAAGCACTGTCTTTAAAGTCGGTTTTGTTTTATTTACTTGATAGTTGTATGCCGTATCGTAATTTTGTAGAGACCTGTAGGAAACGAACCGTTCCTGGTCGATGGCCCTCAAAAGAAAGTAATTGGCTTGCACCCCCCCCCCCCCCCCCCCCCCCCCCAACCTTTTTTCTTCTTTAAATTAAAAATACCTTGGTGATCTGGACGAAATATGTTTAGTCTGACATGAATAAGGAAGGAAGGAAAAAATGGAATATCAAGGAAATGTACTTTTGATATGTTTGGTTTGATGTGATCTGTGTCTTGACAGTGTTTGATTTAAAACATTCACTTAAAACAAATAAGTCACAAGCTATACTTGAAGTGACCTAAGACAGTAAGAGAGTGTTTTCATCTTTGCCCCCCCCACACACACACATACAGGTGGCCCATTCATATTTTTTATGGAAAATACAAAAATTATGAAACAAAAGTAAGAGAAACTTTCCAGGCATAGTTATTGATTGACATGCTGGGTTAGGTTATATTGGAAAGTTAAAGTTCTTACATCAGTATTTTCAGGTTTATCAGCCATGAAGAAAATCCCAAATTTTACAGTCAGTACATGAGAAAATCTGGGTTGAGCAGGGTATAGTACTAGTAGTAGTCGGTAGCTTACCAGGAATCTCCAATCTACGGAAATATGGATGAAACCTCCCATTTAACCTTGGACAAGCTCATGAAGCTATATTTAGTTACAGATGTCTGAAGGTCATGCAGCCACCATGTGACATTTTTAGATACCAGATGTGTTGCTGTTAGCATTCCCTTGTCCAGATTTGTGGCTTAAGAACAGAACTATAGCTTTGCACCGTAATAAGACATTGAAACCCATTTTCTCAAACCCTTGCCACACTCCCACTTCCCAGTCATGACCACCAATTTATCAGTACCCATTTTTCACTGTTGATGTCAGTTGGTTTCTTTGGGTAGAATTCCTTTCCTCACAAACCCAAATACTGCATCAAATGGCATTTAGAGAACATTCAGGGTTATTCTTCTAATTAGAAAATGCATTTTCAAGTTAGAATCTTCATACAGTGACTTGGATAACAAATCATTGATTTAGAAGGTACTGTCATTAAAGGTGTTTATCCAGATGGCCAAAATTAAAAGTTGAGGTTGGCAAGTTGAGTAATAAAACTAATGTGGTCGTAAATAGCTTGTTGTAGATATAGTCTTTGAGTACCTTTATGAGTATCTTTAATTATTATCGCAATCAGTCACTGTCAGTGGGTTAGAAATTGTGTGTGTGGTGTGTGTGTTCATGTGTGTGTGTGTGTGTGCCAAGATAAAGTTAAATACTACTTAAAACACACACACACACACACACACACACAATCTCTTGACTTGTAATCAAAGTTTGTCATTCTAATCAAAGCTATTGAGAAACCAAACATGATTTCCAAAGAAAACAAAGTTTGTAGAAACCCTTTGATTAAAGCAAAGTGTTATTCAAATGACACCCAGTATGATAAAGTACATCTCTATTGCGGAGCAAGTTAGCTTTGATCTAAAAATAGGCAGACAGGTAGAATAGGGTAGTAGTGTGCACTTTTCCATTTTTTGTCTTTCTTCTAGAGCAACGTTTTGGGCTCTGTGACACGTGGCAAGGGAACAGGCTAAAAACAACATTTTTTTAAAAAGAAAATCATTTGGTACTTGAAAATTTAATCAGTTCACAATACCCTGCAGTTACAGTGGACAATACCTTAATTACAGTGGACAATGCCTTTCAGTTATACTTATAGTGGACAATGATGCAGTGAAATTGTCTTGTTCTGAGGGATTGCATGGGCAGCATCCAAACTAAAACCTGAACTGCTGCTTTCAGAATGTGTACCGACAACAGTCAAGTTATTCACTGTCTCTATTTTATTTTTAACAGCAAAAAAAATATTTTGAGGACAGTGAACAAGAACTGATGTGCTTTTTTACACCCACCAGTCCCTGTGTGCATGTGGTTTTGGAAATTCTGTCATTCATTCCCACCGGCACACAAAGACCTACTCTTCTGAAAAGCAGAACAGGTCTTACTGTGTGCGCAACATGTTTGTGCATTGGACCTCAGTTGATGCATAGTAATCTTTGAATACAATGGCGTGGTCTGCCACATGTCCAAAAATAATTATCTTTCAGTATTTGTGCTAGTTATTGGTGTAACAGATGAACATTTTATGTTTTTGGTTTGTCATGGGAAAAGAGATGAGACCCCCCTCCACCAGGTTTTTAAGCTTTTAAAATATTAAAAAGTTGACAAGGATGTAACATAGTTCTGGTCTTTCTAGCTCTTTTTTTCTCTTTCCTCTCCCTCTGTTCTTTCTCTTTTACCTTCTCCCCACCTCTCCCCAGCTTCAGTACAGCTAACATCCTGTGTACAGCTTGAGCAAACAGTAGACTTTTCATTTTTTCTTTCGTGGACCTCTCCTTCCCATTTTTAAGCTTAGTTACAGGCATACAAAGCAAACATTAAATTCTCTCATTTTATATTTGTGTGTGTCACTGTGTGTCTCTTTTTCAGTTTTTATGACTTCAGTTAACTGCTTTCTGTGCTCCCTGTGTTGCTCAAGGCCGTTTTCCTGTGCCAACATGCCATGGCCCACTCTGTGTACACTTTGTGTCACTTCATTCAGCAAGTTCGTTCTGCCCACCAGTTCATTTCACACAGCACCCGCCACTCCCCTTTGCCCAGGTCTTTCAGGGGGAAAATGCTTTGTCACATAGCACACTCAAGGAGTCATTCACTGTCTTTATCTTGAAGTTGAGAGAAATGTGAATAGTGTAGTGAGATTAGCCAGTCACTGTGGCAAGGCAGTTTGAGGGGGGAGGGAATTACTGTACACACAGCCTGCTGTGGATTCTAATGTAATTAAAGCATTGACAAACACTAGCCCTTTTTAACAGTGTTAATCTTGGCTGTCTGTACATCATGACATAGCAGTTCGGAAAAGAACTTTAATAAGACCCTGACACCAGTGCCTTACCAGCTGAGACCAGTATACTGTTGAATTGCACATGTGTGGAAAGATTAATATCTGCTTATACCACAGTAGCAGTTTTTGCAGACTGGTTAAAACACTTGGTGAAAGAGTTTGGTCACTCTGTTTAGTTCAGCCTGGGCCAGTGAAGAAGGATGTCAGATTTTGTTCAGCTGAAAGAACCCTTAACTGCTCACTCTGAGGCAGAGACAGGAGGAGCATTGAAGGTATGGAAGCACAGAGCCTGCAGGCTCTTTGTTTCAACCGTTGTGGTTTGGCAGTGTACTGAGGAGCAGTTCTCTTTTCTCCTAGTCTGTCTTTTATGGCTGGTAACTGACGGATTACACTACAGTGAAGCACATGAGTCTACTTGCCCTGCTGCCCTCATGGAAGATATCTCATCTGACTCTGAGGACAAATTTCCTGCGTCTCTGAAAATCTGTTCTAGCTTGGTTTTTTTCATGTCATTTAGTGATTTACTTTTCTTTCTATCTATGAATTCATTTTTGGTTTTTCATATATAGATCTCTCTTGAAATCTTCTTTGGTGTCATTTTTATTGTTGTTGAACATTGTAAAGAAACTGTGTTGCTTTTCGGTGTGGGCACTTTTTTTTTCAATTGCAAATTACAAACATAGTTTTGCACCTGAGAAAATCTCATAACTTTAATGCTAATATGTTGCTTAGTTCTTTGTTGTGTTAAACTAAAGGAACATTTTCATGGATGCGCAAATTAATGGTTTGATTGTTTTCTCCACATATGTGACAGGTTAACAGCTGGTGCTTGAGATATCATTACATACTTCATGTGTTTCTGATTGGAGTGTAGAGTATTATGGTGTCTGGCTCAGGCTGTCATACTCATGGAGACATATATGTTGAAGACTGGTTTTTACAGTTGTCCCTTTTTTGTTGTTGTTGTTGCTTAATCAGATCAATATGGTGCCAGTCTCATTGTCACTCTAGTGGCTTTCATAGATCATAATCAACAAAGAGAGAGAGAAAAAATCTTTGAGTGATCTGTGTATCCAGCACATTCCAAGACAGATTCTAGGCCAGGCATAGTCTTAAAAATCCATCTGTACTGAAGCGTGTTCATGTGTGCATCAAAACAAAGCATGATTGAGAAAGAGAGAGAGCTCTAGATAGATTGAGAGAGAGAGAGAGAGAGAGGGGGGGGAGGGGGGGAGAGAGAGAGAGTGCTGTTCTGATAATTAATAGATACAATAATTCAGTTAATGTTTTGGCTCATGCTATGCCGAGTTACAGCACACTTAACTAAGTGGATCTGAGTGTTTCCAATTGGGAATTTATGCCACACAACTATATTTGTTATGAATGTTGTTGATCAAGAATCAGAGATTCAGACTTTTTTTTGGTGTCTAGGTAAAGCACCATAATGATAGTGATGGTGTTTGCTAATGTAACTAATAAAGCGTCATTGGCCTGTTAATGTTTGATTGTATTCAAAAGTTCAGAAGTTTGACAGGCTTGAACTGGAGTGGTTAACTGTACATTAACTTAGAGAATTAGACTAAGAGTAGCTGCTGGGAAATGGGTTGATCATGTGATTGAAAGGTAAAGAGATGGGACAAGCTAGTGATGTGATAGAGCAGTAGTTCATACTCTGTTGCAGAAATGTCTAGAATGAAGATCATTCAGTTGACCTTTTCTGTCTGCATTCTTACTGTTAGCATCCATGGATAATTGCAGTGGTGACATTTGAAATGGTTTGACATGGACATACATTTATAAAAAAGGGGAAGGGGGGAGATAGTGGCCGGCCCCCAACTGATCTTGTCCATTGGTTTATTAGATATGATATCAGTTTACATAGAAAGGAGGGATGCATGCAAACAGCTACTGATAATTATCATTTATAAATTGAATTACTGATCGATACATTGATGATAGCATAGATCTCTTGTGAAAAATAAAGATGACCGATGTGTATTGTCCAGTTTGTGACTCAGAAGTAATATACAGAAACATTCTTATGCCATTTCAAAGTCCTTGTCATGTCAGGGTGTTCTTAATTTGTTTTCTTCTTTTAACATTATGAAAACATAGGAACAAACAAAAAAAAGACACCCCCTTCCCCAAACTTTGGGAATGACCTGACATGACTGTGATTCTGTGATTGATAATGGATTTGTGAATCCGATATAAAATATCATATAATAATGATGATAAAAGGAGGAGTTGCTCCTCCTGTCTTCACCCCCATTCCCTTTTATAGTTTTAAAGGGGGATAAAAAAAAACAACCCACACTCATATTTTACTTCCATATGAAATGACACAGCATGGTTTGTGTGGTGGTTTATTTGTCATTTTTTGTGTGTGACTGCTGTTTTATGCATGACATTGTGCATACCTTTGCTTTCCCTGACCCTGGAAACTCGATAGTTTGACCTGACATGATGATAGGTATCGTCCCTTGTCTGCCAATCCCTGGTTGTGCTGGCACTGAGTGTAGTGTTGTTCGTTACAGGTACCACTCCGCAGTCACACTTGTTGTTGATTGGTATCATCCCTTGTCTGCCATTCCTCGATTGTCCTGGCACTTTGCAGCAGTGTTCCTCATGTATTACCACACCACCGTCACTGAGTCAGACCTGTTGCAGACCCTTATGATTGAAGATTTCACCACAAGATTTTGAAAAACCACACCTGTGCTTAATGAAATGGCACTTTCCATGATTGAAAGAGTTGCGAACAAGAGTTTTTTGGATCATGATTTACACTTTGGGTTTAAACTCTTTGCCCCCAAAAGACAACAAGCAAACAACTCTCCCCTCCTCTGCACACCCGCTCCTCCCAAAAAAACAACAACAAAAAAACACCCAAAACAATTAAGACATCCTCCAAAATAACCACCCCCCCTCAAAGCCAAAACCCCTGCCCCTCCGAACAGAAACCCTAACCCCAAAGCAATTTTGTAACAAACAATTGAATATTGAATTGAACATATGACCAGCACTGTTAATGTATTTTGTACATTAGATGTGTTAAATAATACAAAGTTTGAAAAGCAGTAATTCATAGTGTGCAGTGTTTGTTTTTCAATGGGTTTCCACCCTATATGTTGTCGTTGTTGTGTGTGCATGTGTATGCATTTGTCTTTTTTGTTTTTCTTCTTTTAAAAAAAAAGTAAAAAATTTAAGATTGCGGTTATTTTCTTGGCAACATCTGATTTATTGAACAATTGTCAGTTTGAGTTTTGAAGCTTGCAGGTAAAATTGTCCATATGATATAGTTTTGCATTGTTTATTTTGATTAAAAGCATTTTGAGTCATGATAGTATTTACCACCTGGCTTCAGCATCCTCCCAAATATTGCTGAAGTAGTTGACTAGCCTGTTTGAAATTACCTTTTCTTTTTTTTGGTATCTGTTGTTTGCATTGTGATGTGTGGAGGGAGAAAAGGGATGGTGGAGTGGACCCTGTGTGTTTGCGTTGCAGAGAGGCACAGAAAAGTATCATGGCGGTGAGGAGCCTAGCACAAACCCCGCTCACTATGGCGTCACATGGTTTAAAGAGCAGATCCCCACCACCACTCAGGACAATGTAAAGCATTACAGCTTCTATGTATATATTATGTATATATCATAGTCTGTCATTGTAAGTCGGCGCAGTGTCATATTGTAGAACTTCTGTGCCTTTTTGCTTTAGTTCTAATGCTTGGATTGACCCAGCTGGGTAACAAGCTTCTGCCTATTTCTGGGAGACTCAGTTTGGTGATAATTATCTTTCTGAATTCTGTGGCTAATCTGAAAAATATGCTTTTTCTGTGTGTGTGGTGGAATGGAGATCTATATGTTGTGAAGCATGTTTGTGAAGCTTTGAAATGTGATCAGACGCTATTTACTCCGTGTGAAAGATGTGTAGACAATGTTGAGTAGATGTCTGATCCCATGGACCTGCTGTCTGTGGTGTGGTATCTGTGTGATACATGGCATGCTGTGTCTTGGTTTACAAATTTTGTAGGCTATCTATAATCTGTCTGTCTGCTGACTGTTTGGGCATCACGCTTTTGGCATCTGCACCACAGTTTTTTGCCTTCTGAAGATGACAGCTTAAAAAGCTACATTGTTTGTGGGAGCGAAAAAATATTAATTAAAAGTGAAGTGTTATTGGACTCAAGTGCCAGTTTAAATATCATTAGGGGGGGGGGGGGGGGGGAGAGAGAATTTGAGCTATCTTGTAGTTCTTTGAATTTGGTGTATAGATTGGAGAAAGAACTTCAAATGAAGAGGAATGTTATTGAGATTATTTTATCTCCCAAGATTCTGAACTCCAGAGAGGCCCCTTTTGCCCTTGTGGGAAGCTGCTTTATGTGTACATGGGAAGAGAGCATTTGCTGTGTCAGTTAGCAAGTCAGATAGGCTGTCTCAGGGCCATGTAGTACCTGTAATAGCCTGCAGTAGTCTTGTCCCTCTCTCTGAACACCCCAGAAGGAAACCAGGCATGTCTCATGAAACTGTTCTGATCCCTGGAGAGATGCTTACTCCTGTCAAAACAAACCATGATGTAGCACCTGTGAGAACTGTCCTGTACGGTGTCCAAACCATATTGCACCTCTGAGGGCTGTCCTGTTCCGTGCAGCATTCTATATTGCTGTGTGTCATGTATGGCCCGGTTCTTACAGTTGCAATCATGGTTCTGTGTTGTGGACATGCATGGCTCATGGACGGGAGAATGGAGTAGGATATGCACCGTTCTCCTGTTCCTTCACTTCAACTAAGACAGGTCTGTTGTGCAGGGCTGTTCACCAGTCAGTTTGACCCCCCCTCCCCCTGTGACGGGCTGTGATGGGAGGGTGTTACATCCTGCTGACACAAATTCATAGTTCCTTTAGGCTGTGTAGTAGTGGTGGTTGCGGTGTAGAAATTGTACCAATGGAAGTTGGCTGAAACAGTAATAGGCTTCACACTCCATACACCAAGTGGTGGTCGCTGTTGTCTAGAAATGATACCACTGGAGGCAGGCTGAAACAGTGACAGGCTTCAAACACAGTATTATGAGTATACTACATGGTGGTCGCTGTTGTGTAGAAATTATACCACTGGAGGCAGGCTGAAACAGTGACAGGCTTCAAACACAGTATTATGAGTATACTACATGGTGGTCGCTGTTGTCTAGAAATGATACCACTGGAGACAGGCTGAAACAGTGACAGGCTTCAGACAGTATTATGAGTATACTACATGGTGGTCGCTGTTGTGTAGAAATTATACCACTGGAAGCTGCCTGAAACAGTAATAGGCTTCAGACTCAGTAACTTAGTGGTGGTCGCTGTTGTGTAGAAATTATACCACTGGAGATAGGCTGAAACAGTGACAGGCTTCAGACAGTATTATGAGTATACTAAATGGTGGTTGCTGTTGCGTAGAAATTGTACCACTGGAAGCTGCCTGAAACAGTAATAGGCTTCAGACTCAGTATACTTAGTCGTGGTCGCTGTTTGTAGAAATCATACCATTGGAGATAGGCTGAAACAGTGACAGGTTTGTACAGAAAACAAGCTGGAAGAATGGATTTTGTGCCACAGATGATTAAACCACTAGCTTGTCAAATAGGTTTTATACTTGTTGGTTAATTGCTGGTAGTCTTCTTGATTTTTGATGAATAGGTTTTTGTTTTGTTGATGGTTTTTTTCTTTAGAGGGGAGGGGTTTTGTTGTTGTTTGGGGAATAAAAATATGGCATTTTCAGAATCCTCTTTGTCCAGCAGTTTGTTGACAATGTTGTTGTTAGTCATTATCAGAGGTGAAAGCAGAGATTTGTTTAGGAAGCAAGCTGCAGTTGTAATATAATAATTTCAACATCTGTTGTAAGTGTAATTTGAAGAGAAGTGTGGTTGCAGATGTTTTAGATAGCGAGTTAGCAGCCTGCTTCAGAACAGTGGGGCTTTGTGAATTGTTGACATGTCCTGTTCAATTAACATGGACATAATATAATACTTGCATGGGGGTGTTTGTTGCAGCCCTTAGTTGATGGCTTGACTGTCTCGTTGCTAACACTGTTGGTTCACTGTCACATTTGATTAAAGTATGCTATAAGTATGACAGATATGGGAATGCGCAGGTGTGTAGAGGCTGAGTGTATGTGCTTGCCTGCACCCTCGTGAATGCATTTGTTTGGTACATTTATGCATACACTTTATGCCATGTATTCAGATCATATCCTTGCATGCAAATTCTCATCTGATGATCTCTCTCTCTCTCTCTCTCTCTTCTCTCTCTCTCTCTCTCTCTCTCTCTCTCTCTCTCTCTCTCTCTCCAGTGTCTGTCTCTTTTTAGTCTTTCGCTCTCTCTCTCTCTCTCTCTCTCTCTCTCTCTCTCTCTCTCTCTCTCTCTCTCTCTCTCTCTCTCTCTCTCTCTCTCCCCCCCCCCCCCCCCAGTGTCTGCCTCTCTCTAGTCTTTCTCACACACACACAGACATGCACGCACTCACGCATGCACGCACTCACATGCGCGCACACACACACAGCAACACACTGCAATACATCATCATGCTTCTTGGGTGACTCATATATGTGTGTGTGTGTGTACACACTTTAAGATTTTTGTGTGCTTAAGATATATCTTTGATAGTTTGTGAAACGAATGATGTACTAATTTTCTTTGACAGCAAAGTGCAGGAAGGAAATGCCTACAAATATACATGTACAGATTGCTTTATTGTGTTTCCCTCCATCACCCTTTTTACTGTTTTTAGCTAGCAGAACTTTCTCTCTGTACTTCAAATGGATCACTTTGCATGAGTGGTTAGCTGTTTTTGTTGCAAGCCATGTCATAATCTACTGTTTTTGTTGTAGTGGGCATTAATCCGGTGTTTATATCATAAGGCTATTTACAGTTTTGCTTTTCTAATTAGATTTGATGGGTTGATGTTGTGCTAAAGCATTCAGTAGTTGGATGTAGTGCTGGTGACACTGTTTTTGTGGTTGGATGTTGTGATGAATATTGTGTGTGAGGAATCATGTTTAGCCCTCTTCATCACAGGTGATGGTTGTATACTATAGTCTGAACATTATCTAACAGCTTGCGGATTCATTACTTAAAGTCTTTACATTGCTCTCATCTGTTATGAATCATCAGCCTCTATCATATTTTTGTTTTCACTGCTCTATCATGTTTTTGTTTTCACTGCTCTATCATGTTTTTGTTTTCACTGCTCTATCATGTTTTTGTTTTCACTCTATCATGTTTTTGTTTTCACTGCTCTATCATGTTTTTGTTTTTCACTGCTCTTTCATGTTTTTGTTTTCACTGCTCTATCATGTTTTTGTTTTCACTGCTCTATCATGTTTTTGTTTTTCACTCTATCATGTTTTTGTTTTCACTGCTCTATCATGTTTTTGTTTTCACTGCTCTATCATGTTTTTGTTTTTCACTCTATCATGTTTTTGTTTTCACTGCTCTATCATGTTTTTGTTTTCACTGCTCTATCATGTTTTTGTTTTCAGTACATGTTTCCTTTTCACAACCCCCCCCCTCAATTCCTGGTACTGGTAGTGTTCAGCAGTTGTCATGAATATTCATGATATTGGAGAGAACCCAGAAAGTATTCAGGGAGAGAAAGGTCCGAGCAATGTTTCCAATGTTTGTGTTGTTGCTTGGGATCATTCAAAAGGAAGAAAGAACATTTTTTGTTTGTTTGTTGCTTTTGTTTACAGTTTTCAATGAGTATGTGTTGAAAGTATGACAAGTAAATGAAATGAAAGAAAAGAAGGCCGTTCATATATCCTAGAACTTGGCGTCTGTACCTTTTCTTGTGGATGACCCGCAGTCATAATATGATGAAGTGATGTCACGTTGATCGTGTTGATGCGAGTTGAGGCAAGAATTGTAAAATGACTTAAAATCCCAAGTGATGAAGTGTCATTTTGCTCTCAGGCCCCTCCAGCCCACCAGTGCTGAACTGTCACTGTGGCTGAAGGCAAGTGGGTCAGTCAGTATAAGCCATTAGTGGAGGGAGACCTGTGTGGTTGGAGGGCCACTAGAATACCTTAGGATATTTCTGATCAATAGGCCTCCTCCGTCGTGGCAGTTTTATAGCCAGGCTGAGGCCTCCCCATTAGCACAAAGCAGGTCATTGAGTCACTGCACAGTCACTTTAAGGCTTGGAAAGAGAACTGATCATTCAACACAACTAGGAAGGAAAATTTAAGAATTCACTTTCCCTGGTTTTGTGGAGTATTATTGATGATTTATTCTTCAGAGCATTCAATCAGTTGAGTTGCCTGACTTCTTTGTATCCAGGAAAAAAAAGCGATGCAGTATTTATTTCATCATTAGCTTTATCAAATACATGGATACTTGCTTTGAGAAAAAATACTAAAAGGGAAGTAATAATGTTAGTTTAAAAAATTAAAAAAACCGACATTCACTTGTTTGCTCCTTCTGTTCCTGTTGTCTGCATGTAAACAGTAAGCGATGTACACACGAGTGAGCGCGAGCGCACACACACACACACATGCGCGCGCATGCACACACACTTAGTGTGCCATTCCACACACACACACACGGCATACAGACTTGCATTTGGTGTCATTCCATGCATCCACCGTAGGAATTTACACAGAAATTCCCTTAGCTGAATACTGATGACTTTCATGCACCAAATAATTATGTGTTATAGAGCACAACTAATGAAAACTTGCCTAGTGAATTTACAAGTTCTAGCAGAAACTAATTTTCATAAAAGTTCTAGACATATTTCATGTTTCACTAGTGAATTACAAGTTCTAGCAGAAACTAATTTTCATAAAAGTTCTAGACATAATTTCATGTTTGATGCCTATTGACACTTATGTATCAGACCTTTACCAAAAGTCTGAGCTTAACAGTTTGGTTTAGAAACGCAAAAAGAAACTTGACCATGTCCTTCATGGGAGATGAATAAAGCGGGTTTTCACATCGAATATAGTATATATACTCACCAAAAAAAGCACAAAAATCAAATGGTTGCAGATGTCCAGTCACATTTTGAAAACGACTTTAAAGTTTATACAGATAGGTCAGTATAGAAGGTCATTACACAGGGTCAGCATTTGTCATACCAGCACTTAAAGCAGAGAAATCGTACTAACTAGGTAAATGTAGTTCAGTTATATGCAGCTGAACTTGCAATTCACATGCCTCTTAATTATATTCTTTATTTACCTTTTCCACCTTTCAGATCTTACTTTGTGTAGACTCTAAATGGGTATTGTATGCTATAAAGTTCCCCAATTCCAAATATCCAACATTATTTTGGAAATTAAGTATGTTGCACAGGTTTAAAGTTGAACTTTTAAAGGTATTCCTGTTACATTTTGTCGGGTACCTTCACATGTTGGAATTTTATTTCAAATGAGGGAGCTGAAAGAGCTGCAAAAAAGAGGGCACGACATGATATGGAATCAATAGAACTTTATGGTCTCCTATCTGCACAGGAGGTATACCATTTATTAGAACACTATCGTGGGACGAGTTCAAAGAAGTTGATCAGTTTAGGTAATGATTTTTCAAGAGTTGTCTAACTAATGCTCATATTTCATGTTACATAATACATGACTCCCTCTGAGGATGATTTAAGTTTTGTAACCACAGAGCTGCAGGCAAAGTGGAAGAACTGACACATGAGATGTCCAGATATCATTGGCACATCCTTGGGCTCTGCGAAGTCAGGTGGAAAAACATGGGAGAAACAACGACCCAGGAAGACCACAAATTATACTACAGTGGAAAACAGGATAAACATGAACACGGCGTGGGGTTTCTCGTTCACAAAGACACCGTGAACAACGTCATGAGCTGTCAGCCTGTGTCCAGCAGACTTATTACCATCCGCCTGAGAGCAACCCCCTTTAACATAACTATAGTACAGGCATACGCCCCTACATCAGACTGCACAGATGAAGCCGTAGAAGAATTTTATGACCAGCTACAAGAGGTTCTGAATCAAACAACCCAAGAAAGACATCCTCGTTGTGCAAGGCGACTGGAACGCCAAGGTAGGAGAAGATGCATGGAAAGACTGGGAGGGGCGTTTGTGGGCCACATTGATAATAACCAATCAAATGAAAGAGGCTTGAGACTCCTGGAGTTTGCCAGTAACAACCACCTCCAGCTAGTGAATACACTTGGCCCACACAAGAAATCCAGAAAATGGACATGGCATAGCCAAAATGGAGAACACCACAACCAAATAGATTACATCATGGTGAAAAGACGGTTTCAGTCTAGCGTTAACATCGCACAGACACGAAGTTTTCCAGGAGCAGACATAGGAGTGATCATGATCTTGTGATGATGACTTTCCGACTACTCTAAAGAAAATCCACAAGCGGAACAACATCAGGATCAAATTTGACCTCGAGAAGCTGAAGGACCCAGAGGTATTAGAAATTTTTCAAGCAAGGATTAGGTGGAAAGTTTGCAGCACTCACTGTGATAGACTCAGACATAGATACACTGACGAATAGTTTCAATACAGCAGTGACTGAAACAGCAAACGAGCTTCTTGGCAAACGCCGACCAGTCAAAAAACCATGGGTCACACCTAACATCCTACAACTATGCGACAAGCGTAGAGAGTTGAAGAAAAAAAAAATGAAACAAAAGAAAGAGCAGAACAATATAGGGCAGTCAACAAAAGAATCAGGAAGTCCATGACGGAGGCAAAAGAGAAATGGATCGGTGAACAGTGCCAAGACATTGAAGAGAACATCAAGAAAAGCAATAGCAAGAAAGCATATCAGCTGGTGAAAGACCTGACTAGCACGAAACAGAGAAAAGGTTTAACAATCCAAGACAAAAATGGGAAGTGTCTCACTGACGACCAGATATTCTGAACAGATGGACAGAATACTGCTCCGACCTGTATAACTATAGAACCGCAGAGATCCAGAAGTCCTTAATGTACCCGAAAGCAAAGACACAGACAGTCACCCTATCCTCCGAGAAGAAGTGGAAACAGCAGTCAGATCGCTGAAAAAGGGGAAATCAGCAGGGGCTGACAACATTCCAGCTGAGTTGGTCCAAGCTGGAGGGGAAGCCATGATCAGCGCCCTACTAAGAATCTGCAACAAGATCTGGCAGACAGGAAAATGGCCAACACCATGGGACGCAGTCGCTCATCATCACCCTCCCCAAGAAAGGAAATCTACAACAATGCCATAATTACCGCACAATCAGCCTCATATGTCCACCCAAGCAAGGTCATGCTGCAGATAATATTGAATAGACTGAAGCCACAAGCAGAGACCATCATTGCTGAGAACAAGCAGGTTTCCGAGCAGGGCGCAGCACAACAGAACAGATATTCAACCTCAGAATACTATGTGAGCGGTACCTTCAACATCAACAAGACCTATACCACGTATTTATCGATTTTAAGAAGGCATTTGACAGGGGTGTGGCATGCAGCTTTGTGGGCAACCATGAACTTGTACAGCATCAATGCAAACCTGATCAGAGTCATCAAACAGCTGTACAGGGAGGCCACCAGTGCAGTGTACTACAACAACAACATTGGAGAATGGTTTCGAACAACAGTTGGAGTAAGGCAGGGCTGTCTACTCTCACCCACCCTTTTCAACATCTCCTTGAGAGAATCATGGCTGATGCACTGGAACATCATGAAGGATCAGTCAGCATTGGTGGCAGAACGATCACAAACCTCCGCTTCGCAGATGACATTGATGGAATAGCAGGATCAGAAAAAGAGCTTGCCAGCCTAACAGAACACTTGGATAAGGCCTCCAAAACATACGGCATGGAAATCAGTGCAGAGAAGACCAAACTGATGACTAATAACACCAACGGCATTAGCACTGATATCAGGGTTAATGACCAGAAGCTGGAAACAGTTCAAAGCTTCAAGTACCTGGGAGCCATTGTATCCGACCAGGGATCCAATCCAGAAGTAGTATGCAGGACTGCACAGACAATAACAGCTTTGTCAAAACTAAACACCATCTGGAGAGATAAGAATATCTCACTTATCTCCAAGATCAGACTAATGCGCTCCCTTGTCATATCCATATTTCTGTATGCCTGTGAATCATGGACCCTGACTGCAGTATTTGGAGAGGAGAGTACAGGCAGTGGAGATGAGATGCTTTCGGAGACTCCTTGGCATCTCCTACAAAGACCACATAAGCAACGAAAGCGTGCATAACAGAATCCACAAACCATTGGACCCTATGAGAACCTTCTAACGATCGTGAAAAAGCGTAAACTTAAGTGGTATGGGCATGTCACAAGATCCCAAGGAATTACAAAGACAGTTTTGCAAGGCACTGTCCAAGGAGGAAGAAGAAGAGGCAGACCAAGGAAGAGCTGGGAGGATAACATCAGTGAATGGACAGGCCTAGAACTCAACAAAACCCTGAGAAAGGCAGAACAGAGAGAAGAATGGAGGGAACTGGTTGCTGAGTCTTTGAGGGTGCCCCCACGGTCGTCAGACTACGGGACAGATAGATAGAGATAGAACCACAAGAAATGAAGTTAAATGCATTCAGTACAAAATTTTGCAACAATGTTAGGTGTCTATGTGGAGAACATAATTATTAGGAATAATCACATCATATTTATTTGAGGGCCCGATTGTAAACGTTTTAAAAAATTGTAAACACTATTTTCTGAGCAGTCTTGGAAAATGTATTTGAAAATTCGAAGTTTAGCTTTTGACGTTGCTAAATGTTTGTTGCACAGTCCACTAGAATACTTGTTATAGCTGCATTAATGTTTCATGTTAACACTTTGTTCAGTTTAAAGTTTACTCATGAATGAATGTTTAAGAGAATGTTTCCAAAAAATTGTTTGTAAATGCACGAAAATACCAACAATCCACACACGTGCCATCTCTTCAGTCATCTCCTTCTTGCTTTCTGTCCTTACTCTTTAACTTCCAGTACACTTTCCACTTTCTTCTTCTAATTTAACTGAGTGTGCATGTGAACAGAGAACATTAATTAGAAGACAACAACAGCACACTTGCAGTCATTTTACTCTGCCTTACCTACACGAGGGAATGAAACCAAAGTGCCTTTAGTTGGGAGTTATGTTTACTCAGCTTATCTAGTTGAGGAAATGAAACCTAAGCACCTTTAGTTGCGAGTTATTTTACTCGGCCTATTTACACGAGGAAATGAAACCAAAGTGCCTTTAGTTGGGAGTTACTTTACTCATCCTATCTACATGAGGAAATGAAACCTAGCATATTACTTTCATTGGTTATCATCAACAACAACAAAATAGAAAGAAAGACACTACCCAAAAAAAGAGCTCATACCATTTTTTGTTTGTTTTTGTTTTGCCAGATACTAATATTTAAGTTGCTGATAGTTATCTCAAAACACACACACACACACACACACACAGAGTCTCTCACTCACTCACATACATTCACTCACACACTCACTCACTCACACTTGCGGACTGGATCATTGGATGTAAAAATAAACACATGAGTGCTTATTATCCTCAAAATAAAAATAATAAAAAATAAATAGAAATAAAGACACCCACTCACAGTCTTGCTATTAATAGTATTATTATTAAACTTGCATTTTCACATTCTCTCGCTTTGTCCTATCTTAATCAGTCTGTGTGACACATGACGCTTAGATTAGAACATGGTGTACTTGCCCAAGGCAAAGCATCTGTAGGCATTAATTTCCATATATATATTTGTTAGTGAAGTTAAAACCACTCTCCTTCTCTTTGTTTTTTCTTTCTTCTCTCTCTCAAGGAAAAGGAGCAGTTACATGAAAATGTAAAAAAAATTCTTCCAGAGTTGGAATTATATAGGACTTGTAAAATCCCCCAAACCCTTGTAATTTTATTAATTTAAAAAAAAGGGGGGTGGGGTCTAGAAAGTATTTGTGAAAGATGTGTCGTCCAAAGAATCTATGTAAAATGTATTTGTCCCCATATGACCAGGTTGTGGGCAGCGGATAGCTTGAGTGTGCGTGCGCATGATGGACTGCATGCTGACGTTGCCAGCCTGAGGAATGTGGTGCATGTTGGTGTGTGTGCTGTGCAGAACCCGGAGGACTGCTTAGCTCAGGATGTGTCCAGTACCGCGGTGCTGACTCCCCTGGACGATGACCTGGTGGGGGAACCCCAGGATCTGGACAACCGCGGGAACTGGACAGGGCGCTTCGACTTCCTGATGTCTCTGCTGGGATACTCTGTGGGGCTGGGCAACGTATGGCGATTCCCCTACCTCTGTTACGCCAATGGTGGAGGTCAGACTTTTTCCTCCCTTGTGTTTAGTATTAAGTGTATGCAGGGAAAAAAAGCACTGCCCTGATCCACACAGTGTTAGTACAGAATCTTGGAAGTCTGGGAAAGTTTTGGGAAAATAGGAAACCCTTTTTCAATCCTGGAAAAGCCTAGGAAAAATCATCTGAAAAGTCGTCTTAATTTTCAAATTGTTCTCCTGGCAACATCTAGAACCAAGTAACCATAACACAAACCTCAAAAAGAATTTGTTGTAAAAAAATAAATCAAATTTGAAACAGAAAACAAGATTATGAGCCCTTTAAATTTGTAGTTGACAAATTGAGCAGATACGAGTTATCTTCTTTCACAGCCATTTATGCGCTAAGAAATAATTAATAATAAATGGAACTTATATAGCGCTATATCTTGCAAAGACAAATCAAAGCACATAAATATTTATGGAATGTATACATGTACAGCCTTTATCCATTAAGATTACCCAAAGCAGTGAATGTAAATGACAGTCTGTTCGGAATACCCAAAGCAGAGTAAGTAAATGACAATCCTTTATCAATTCACATAACCCAAAGCAGTGAATGTGATCAGTGGATAAGTGCTAGTGGTTTTATTATTTGTGCATATGAAGCCGTCTCCTGTGTTAGAAAAAAAGACAGTGGCGTGTTTGTCTCGAGTTTCACTGTCGCTGATTTTTTTGCATCATGACAAACCGTTTCCTTCTGCATATGTTTTGGCATCAAATGCCTGTTGACTTGTTTCTTTGATATGTTTTGGCAACTATTGCCTGTTGACCGGGTTTTTATATATATATTTTTTATATGTTTTTGGCAACAAATGCCTGTTGACCTATCTGGATCTTGGCTTAGGGAAACATGGAGTGCTTGCTCGGGAGAGGGGAGAGAGAGAGGGAGTGTGGATAAAGCATTGTTTTCTGCATCTGGAAATGTCAGGGACCAAGTGTTGGTTTATCTGTGGCTGGTGTGTGATGTGGACAGAGATAGAGGGGAGCTGGATGGAGCTAGTTTAGCCTCCCTTCTGGGGTACAGCTGTCTGTCTGCTGGTGGTTGGAGATAGGAGAGAGAAGGGGGGAGGGGAGACAATGGTTTGGTGGTGGATAGGTGCATGAATGGTGGGGGTGGCACAGCATGTTGACATTTTGACAGCCCTCTGCAACGCTCACAGTTCATGGTGTTAGTGTGAACAGAAAGAGCCTTGAGAAAACTAGCATCCACAAACAAGGAGCTCAGTGTGTGCCAGGCCTTACTTATCTTTGACACTTTATTATTTGCTCTAGAGACATGTGTTGCGTCTATTCCCGCTCCCTTCCTACACACAACTCTCCCCCCCCCCACCAAAACAAAAAAAAAATCCAAAATAATACAACAAAAAGCTGCATTTTCTTTAATTATAGAATAGAAGAAAAGATATGCATGGGATTTTCTTTATAAAAAAAAGTGATGATTTCAAAGAGAAAATTTTCATTGCTGTCCCCTGTGTATGTGTGTTTACGCGTTCCTGACAGTGCATACCATGTACCGTGAGGTGTTCTAAGCATGTAGTTACAGAATTGAGACATGGTCGTGGTTCCCCTAATAATGAGCTTGTCGGTGGGATAGAGTGTGTACTTGTGCCTGTGCGCTATGGCAGTAAAAGAGCATGGCCCTGAAGCGGAGTGCTGTGACACGGTTTCAGGGGCCTTCTTGTTCCCCTTCATCATCATGTTCCTGTTGCTGGGCTTCCCCCTCATGTTCATGGAGCTGTCCTTTGGGCAGTTTGCTGCTCTGGGGCCCGCTGCCATCTTCGACAGGATCTGCCCCATCTTCTATGGTGAGTACACACACACACACACACACACACACAGGCACACACGTACACACACACACACAGGTACACACACACACACAGACACACACACACACACACATACACACACACACATACACACACATACACACACACATACACACATACACACACACGCTGCTGACTGAAGAAGGGAAGGGACGGGGACATAGTATTTTGTGCTCCCATCTTTGAACAGTTTTAATGCGAGTTCAGTGTTCTCTGCAAAGAGGGCATTTGAAGAGAGGGAAAATGTTGATTGGTCATAATAATTGTGTGCTTACCACTAACCACTTAACCACTACAGGTAATTTCAGTTTCCTCTGTATTCTTTTTATTTCGAGGATAATGTTCTTTTTTTCATCCAATCCCCATGTTTATGCAGTTTTGTAAATGTTGTTATCTGTTCCCACTGGCACACAATGGCCTACTCTTCCAAAAAGTGGAATGGGTTTTAACATGTGCGCAAGATGTTCTGCGTTTGTTCGCATATGGGATCTCAGTTTATTATAGTCTCATCCAAAGGAGGAAAAGTCCTCTTGAATGAGATTTGAACCCGGGTCAGCAGATTATAAGCGGATCACTGAAACCATCAGACCGTCTCGTTTCTAAGATGGCGCATGTGCTTACCACTAGCCACTTGCCCACTACAGGCCACTTGCCCACTACAGGTAATTTCAATTTCTAAGATGGCACCTGTGCTTACCACTACAGGTAATTTCAATTTCTAAGATGACACCTGTGCTTACTACTAGCCACTCACCACTGCAGGTAATTTCAGTTTGTGAGATGGCATGTACCATTTTTTGTCATTTCAATTTCCAAGATGGCTTGTGCTGTTCTTTGTCACTTCGGTGTATGCGCCTTGTGGGGGTGGAGGGGGGGGGGGGGAGACATTGTTTTAATCTAGATAAGATAATAAAGAAAACCCCACAAGATAGGAAAGAGGAGGTAGGAGAAGAGGAAAAGCAGTGAACAGAAAGGAATGCTGTAAGATACGACATGTATCAGTACACTGATGAACTGTGTTGATATGCACTGATGAACTGTGTTGACATGCACAGATGAACTTGTGTTGACATGCACAGATGAACTTGTGTTGACATGCACCGATGAACTTGTGTTGACATGCACTGATGAACTGTGTTGACATGCACAGATGAACTTGTGTTGACATGCACCGATGAACTTGTGTTGACATGCACTGATGAACTGTGTTGACATGCACAGATGAACTTGTGTTGACATGCACCGATGCTGTTGACATGTACTGATCAACTGTGTTGACATGCACTGATGAA
Source organism: Rapana venosa (assembly GCA_028751875.1). Lineage (NCBI taxonomy): Eukaryota > Metazoa > Mollusca > Gastropoda > Neogastropoda > Muricidae > Rapana > Rapana venosa. Next base: position 43,088,240 of record CM054158.1, on the reverse strand, counting down.
CTGTGTTGACACGCACTGATGAACTGTGTTGACACGTACTGATTATTGTGTTGACATGTACCAATGAACTGTGTTGGCATGCACTGATGAACTGTGTTGACACGTACTGATTATTGTGTTGACATGTACCGATGAACTGTGTTGACATACATTTACTGATGAACTGTGTTGACATACAGTTACCGATGGAGCTGTTGACGTGCACTGACGCTGTGTTGCAGGTCTAGGGTACGGGATGATCGCGGTGTCCCTGATGGTGTCCCTGTACTATACAGTCATCATCGGCTGGGCTTTCCTCTACCTCTTCCGCTCCTTCGCCTCAGAGCTGCCCTGGGAAAGGTGTCACCCCGAGTGGGCCACTGAAGGTGAGCCTCGTGTCACGTAGTCAGGCAGCTTTGTCAGGCTCACTGAAGTATTACTCATATACTTTATAAAAAAAAATTAAACCACATATTTATTAACACACTTCGCCCGTGGGGATGCTGGGGGTCCTGTCAGTATAAATAGCGTCCCCACCTTCTGGAAATTCTGTGCTCGGAATTCCCTCTTTTCTATCTCTCTTTGTTTCTGACTTGTTTCTTTTCTTCGTGTCTCCTCTTCTTGTCCATTTTCTGCCTTGTTGGTCCATTCTCCTGCCTTTTTTCCAGAAAGACTTAAAAGATAACAATTCTGCTGTCATAGTGCTGGGCCTGATTTTTGTCAGGTTCTTAAAATGACACGCAACAGAAGTTGCTGTCTGAGAGTTTGACGAAGAAAAAGGAAACTCACACTGACTATGCAGCATTCATAGCGAAGGTATCGCACATGCTGGGCAGAACATACAGTTGGCATGCCAGACCACAGGTTTGAGGAAAAAACCCACCAACCATACTGTTATACGGTGAACCACATCAAAGCAGACGCTCGCAAGATGGACAAGAGAAGCGTTGCAGAGACACTGCGAAGGCATCACTGAAAGCCTTTAACAAAATCAGCCCTGACCCCTTGGAACAACAGACAGCAAAGGACTGTGCAAAGTGGCCATCTTCACTGTGCTGTCTGCCTTTCAGGAGCAAACATCTGTGCTAGAATCAAACAGAAGCAGTTTTTTGGTTGTTTTTTTTATTTATTCTTTTTATATTGAGGATGATGGAATAAGCACTTAGGTGCTTTTTTACGTCCAGTCCCCGCAGTGATGCGGGGGAGTGCAGACAAGGCCAGAAAGAAGAGAGCTGCCCTCTGCAGCCACCAGCCAGTCCCTGTGCTTGCTGCTGCGCTGTACATGACTCGTTCAGGCCAGCAGTGTCTTTGCTCCCACAACTCCCATTGTCCCCGGATGATGAGCAGGTCTTCATGTCCAGAATCAACATATCACACCTGCAAGGCAAATGTCACACCTGTAAGACAGACATCACGCACGTAAGACAGACATGATCACACCTGTGAGACAAATATAATCACTCTTGTGAGACAGACATGATGACACTTGTGAGGCAAGACATCACACCTGTAAGACAAACAAGATCACACCTGTAAGACAAAAACATGATCACACCTGTAAGAACAAACAAGATCACACCTGTAAGACTAAACATGATCACACCTGTAAGACTAAACATGATCACACCTGTAAGACAAACTAGATCACACCTGTAAGACAAACATGATCACACCTGTAAGACTAAACATGATCACACCTGTAAGACAAACATGATCGCACCTGTAAGACAAACATGATCGCACCTGTAAGACTAAACATGATCACACCTGTAAGACGAACAAGATCGCACCTGTAAGACAAACAAGATCACACCTGTAAGACTAAACATGATCACACCTGTAAGACAGACAAGATCACACCTGTAAGACAAGATCACACCTGTAAGACAGACAAGATCACACCCGTAAGACAAACAAGATCACACCCGTAAGACTAAACATGATCACACCTGTAAGACTAAACATGATCACACCTGTAAGACGTAACAAGATCACACATGCAAGTGCTGACTACCCAGTTTATTAACAATGACAGCTATCACACAAGGAAGATGATTACAGGGCTGATTTAAAAAAAAAAAAAAAGTGGACTGTTTCTGTTTCAGCTTGCTATTCTTACGTAGAAGCGGACGAATGCAAAGCGGTGAATGGGTCGGTGTACTACAAGAACACCTGTTACAACGCCACCTACGCAGAGCAGACCAACATCACAGAACTGGCCAAGAACATCAGCACTCGCGCCCCTCCTGCTCAGGATTTCTTTGAGTGAGTAGTCTGTGGACAAGGGGATCTTGATGTTTGGAAAGGGCGGCTTGTTTGTTTGAGAGGGTTCACGTGTGTTACAGGGTTGTTTGTGAACTGCAGAAAAAATGCAGTGAGTGTTGGGGGAAGAGCTTTGTGAATGGTTGGGTTTTGTTCTTTGATTTTTGTTATGATGTGGTCAGTTGGGGTCAGAGTTCTATCCAAGGTTTGGACGGATTCACATTCCCATTTCCATTCACATTCCCACGTCTGATGGACACCATAGTTGAGTGGTTAGAACCATTCAGCTTCAGTCTCCTGGGTCCATGAAGTCATGGGTTCGAATCTCAGCTGGGTCTGGTGAATTAAGGGTGGAGATTTTTATGATCTCCCTGGTCAACTTCAAGGGCTGACCTGCCAGTGTCTCAATTCCCATTGTATATATAAACACATACAGAAAGTCAGATATACATGTTAAAGATCCCGTCATTTATGTTGGTGTTAAGTGGGTTACGGAAACACAAACATACCCAAGCCGGAATGCAGCCACCTTCATGGTGGGCAAATAACGGTCAGATATGCAGAATCTCACCATTGGTGAACCTCAGAGTTCAAGCCAAGGAATGAGGAAAACCCCCCAGGTGTGATGAGGGAGACGAAGTGCATACTCCAGATGACCCCTAGGTTGACCCCTGGGGCTGGGGAAGACTGAACAATACACATCAGTGATGACAATACAGTATTGATGCGCACACTTTAGAAGAATGAATATAATGACATATTGTTGAATAGTGATGACATGTTGAAAAGTGATGATGATGATGGTGGTTTTCAGGGTAGAACTGCTACACATGAGCAGTGGCATTGAGGAGATCGGCAACGTCCAGTGGCAGGTGGCGCTGTGCCTGTTGCTGGCCTGGACCTTGACCTTCCTGGCGCTCAGCAGGGGAGTGAAGTCTGTGGGCAAGGTAACCATGAATTATGGTTCATGAACTTTCAATGGGACAGCAGTAGTTTAGTTGTAGGCTGTTTGATGTAAAGTGTTGGAAGAAAAAGACATTTGGGTTCACTCACTTTGAACTGTAACTGAAATAGGGTGTCTGCACAGAACAGCACCATAAACACAATGATGTGCTGCCTATCACAATGATGTGCTGCCTATCCATCATAAAACCAGTATTTAGACCATCCCTCAGTCAGGGTTTTTGAGGGTAGGTAGGGAAAGGCAAGATTTAAACCACAGATCTCAGAATACGGTCGGGTGTGTTACCTCTAGCCTAAATCCCCTGTACTGACTTTTCTGTGTAGAAAATAGTCATAGCAGTCTGTCATTTGGGCTGGATATGACAGGCCTGTGTTTACTCACTGCTTGCTGTGTGTGTGTGTATGTGTTCAAATTCATTTAACGTCTTTTCACAGTTGTGATATTGGGGGGGGGGGGGGGGGCAGCAGGGGGAGGAGGGTGTATGAGTGTCAAGGGAGGAGGGTGTAGTTGGTACTGTACAGGAGAAGGAATTTCAGGGGATCAATGCATGCGAAATGATAAACAAAATTTAAAAATAAAAAATATAGAAAAACAACCACCAAAATTATAGAAAAAAACAACAAAAACAACACCGTTACATTACTAACCTATTGAGCTACAATAAACAACAGGAAAATGCAATTCTAACAATTTCTAACAAAATCAGTAATTCCAATGAAAAATGTAAATAAAATGTCAACTAGTGTGTATGTGTGTGTGTGTGTGCAGGTGGTGTACTTCACGGCCCTGTTCCCCTACGTGGTGCTGACCATTCTGTTTGTGCGTGGAATCACCCTGCCTGGAGCCAGGGACGGCATCATCTACTACCTCACCCCGGACTTCAAGAAGCTGGTCATGGCCAAGGTGAGTAGCGGTGACATTGGCAGGCAGGGTCTGCAAGTGGCAAGGAAAACAAAATGCCTCTTTTTGTTTTCAAGCTGGCGAAAATGACATCTCGGAATTGAGAATGTAAAGTTCTCAAGAGTATCTGACAGATGGCAGCCACATCCATGATAGGAGGTACTGCAGGGTCTGTCATCAAGAGTGGAGATTCTTAGTCTGGCCTCGATCAGTTTCGCTGATCGGTGGTGCCACAGTTTTTGTTTTCTTTTCGTTTAGAACCTCAGCATTGCCCTGGATTTTTTGTGTTTTTATTTGGAACAGCATACTTTTTCTTATAAAATAATTACCGTCGTAAGATGTATGTGGGGCTGTAGTACAGATTTGTTTCCCTCTGTCATTGTTATCATTATTATTATTGTCATCATCATCATCATCATGGTGTAGGTGAGGTTTTGCAGATTTTCTCTGCCCTCATTTATCGTATGAAGTCGTTATCATTCTCATCATGGTGTAGGTTATCAACATGGGTAGCAAGCAACAGCAGTGCAGATTTTCTTTGTCCTCAGTCATCGGTATTGTCATCAATATCATCATCATCATCATCATCATCAATATCATCATCATGATGGTGTACGTTGTGTTATTGCAGACATGGGTGGCAGCAGCAGTGCAGATTTTCTTTGCCCTCAGCCCAGCCTGGGGAGGTCTGATCACACTGGCCAGCTACAACAAGTTCCACAACAACTGCTTCAAGTAAGTCCCCTTCATCACTTCTTCCATGAGGGCACAGTCTGCTCTGGGCACTGTAGGATATGAAAAAGATGAAAAATAAAATTTGGTGTGTTTGTGTGTGTGTGTGTGTGCATGGGAATCATCTATTATTGGTCTAGGCAGTATTGTGACACGCACTGTTGTATATGTGTGTGCAGGGATTTGTTATTGAGATCAGTATTGTTGCTATGTACTACTGTATTTTCTCTGTGTGTGAGTGTGTTTGTGCATACAGGGATTAGTTGACTGTAATCAATATTGTTACCATGTACTGCTGTATTCTGTGTGTGTGTGTGTGTGTACACAGGGATGGGTTGACAGTGATCAATATTGTGACCATGCACCGCTGTATTGTGTGTGTGTGTGCAGGGATTCGCTGATTGTGGGTGTAGGCAACATTCTGACCAGCATCTTTGCGGGCTTTGTCATCTTCCCCATCATTGGCTACCTGGCCAAAGAACTCAACATGGAGGTGGACAAGGTGGTGGAACAAGGTCAGTGCTCTGCAGGGCCTTTAGGGAAGGACTGCTTGTGCATTCAACTTCTCATTGCCAAGTCTTTAGGTCTCGTTCTCTATGTCCTCACTGAAATCTGCTGTGGTCTGTGGCAGTTTTGGCTACGATCAGTAAAAATCCAATCCTATCATCTCTTGAACTGACCTGCATAGCTGTTGTGTGTAGTAGCCATCCTTATGGGGCTTGTGTTTGTATTGTATGGCCTGTGCTTGTTTGGTTTTTTGTTCTTCCGCTAGTGCTGCAAGATTCATCAATAGTGAGATTTTTGCATACGTGACTATCTCCCCCCCCCCCACCAATTTAGGTAGCCACATTCCGACTTTGGGATGGCGTCTAAACATAATACCTGTGTGCATGCTTTTTGTTATTGTTGTGTCATCTGTTCTTACCAACACACAATGGCCTACTCTTCTGAAAGGGGGAGTGGATCTTGCACACATGTTCTGCTTGCGTTCGCACACAGAGCCTTGGTTTAGAGTCTCATCCGAAGGACTTTGACATTCAGTTTGATTGTTACCATCAAACTGGGGAGAAGAAGGGGTGAGGCTGGGAATTGAACCCAGAACCTAACGGTTTACTTGTGAGGGTGGGTGTGAACGTCTTAGCCATTCTGCTACTTTCCCTCTTATGTTTGTATTTGAGGTCTTTGTGAGGTCTATGTGGACAGTGTTACAGGTATGGTAGGTGACAGTACAGGTGTGGACAGTGTCACAGGTATGGTAGGTGACAGTACAGGTGTGGACAGTGTCACAGGTATGGTAGGTGACAGTGCAGGTATGGACAGTGTCACAGGTATGGTAGGTGACAGTACAGGTGTGGACAGCACAGGTGTGGACAATGTCACAGGTATGGTATGTGACAGTACAGGTGTGGACAGTGTCACAGGTATGGTAGGTGACAGTACAGGTGTGGACAGCACAGGTGTGGACAATGTCACAGGTATGGTATGTGCCAGTACAGGTGTGGACAGTGTCACAGGTATGGTAGGTGACAGTACAGGTGTGGACAGTGTCACAGGTATGGTATGTGACAGTACAGGTGTGGACAGTGTGGCAGGTATGGTAGGTGACAGTACAGGTGTGGACTGTATGGCAGGTGACAGTGCAGGTGTGGAGTGTCACAGGTATGGTAGGTGACAGTACAGGTGTGGACAGTGTCACAGGTATGGTAGGTGACAGTACAGGTATGGTAGGTGACAGTGCAGGTGTGGACAGTGTCACAGGTATGGTAGGTGACAGTACAGGTGTGGACAGTGTCACAGGTATGGTAGGTGACAGTACAGGTGTGGACAGTGTCACAGGTATGGTAGGTGACAATACAGGTATGGACAGCACAGGTGTGGACAGTGTCACAGGTGTGGTAGGTGACAGTACAGGTATGGTAGGTGACAGTACAGGTGTGGACAGTGTCACAGGTATGGTAGGTGACAGTACAGGTGTGGACAGTGTGCCAGGTATGGTAGGTGACAGTGCAGGTGTGGACAGTGTCACAGGTATGGTAGGTGACAGTACAGGTATGGTAGGTGACAGTACAGGTGTGGACAGTGTCACAGGTGTGGTAGGTGACAGTACAGGTATGGTAGGTGACAGTACAGGTGTGGACAGTGTCACAGGTATGGTAGGTGACAGTACAGGTGTGGACAGTGTCACAGGTGTGGTAGGTGACAGTACAGGTATGGTAGGTGACAGTACAGGTGTGGACAGTGTCACAGGTATGGCAGGTGACAGTACAGGTGTGGACAGTGTCACAGGTGTGGTAGGTGACAGTACAGGTGTGGACAGTGTCACAGGAATGGTAGGTGACAGTACAGGTGTGGACAGTGTCACAGGTGTGGTAGGTGACAGTACAGGTGTGGACAGTGTCACAGGTGTGGTAGGTGACAGTACAGGTGTGGACAGTGTCACAGGTGTGGTAGGTGACAGTACAGGTGTGGACAGTGTCACAGGTATGGCAGGTGACAGTACAGGTGGGCACAGTGTCACAGGTACGGCAGGTAACAGTGCAGGTGCGTGTTTCAGGTCCAGGCCTGGCCTTCATCGTGTTCCCAGACGTCGTGACGCGTCTGCCTGTGGCCCCTCTCTGGTCCTGCCTCTTCTTCTTCATGCTGATCACCTTGGGCATGGGCAGCGAGGTAGGCATGCGTTTGTCAGCACGTCTGTCTGCATGTCTGTCAGTTGGTCTGTCAGTCATGCTGATCTCTGTAGCTAGGGCAGCCCTTGCTCCACTTCTGTGGTTAATGTAGTGGCGTGGTTAAGTACAGTGTACAAACCGATGAGTTCCATTCCTGTCACAGTGTGGATAGACAGTCATTCAGTCTCTGTATGGATAGACCATTTCCAGTAATTATCTATGTCATTACTGATGTGTTTGCAGTGACTGGGTGATGACTTACATTTATTTTTTATTGATTTTTTTCAGTTATTTATTTTATTCTTTTATTTCAAGGATAGGGGAATAAGCACTCGTGTGCTTTTTTACATCCAGTCTCTGTGTGTATGCAGTTCAGTAATTGTCATCCGTTCCCACCAGCATGCAATGGCCTACTCTTCCGATAAGCGGAATGGGTTTTTAATGTGTGTGCAAGATGTTCTGCGTGTGTTCGCGAATGGGACCTCAGTTTATAGTCTCATCCGAAGGACTTTTTGGGAGGAGTGGAGTCGGCACTGATGTTCACTCCAGAGGAAAAAAAAATTCGAACCCTTGTCAGCAATGCGCTTCACTCTAACCATCAGGCTATCCTGCCCCTGTGTGTGTGTGTGCGTAGATTGCAATGACTATATCACTACTTATGGTGTGTGTGTGTTTGTGTATTGACAGTTTGCATTGCTGGAAACGGTGATGACAGCAGTCCAGGACACCTTCCCCCACCTGCGACAGAAGAAAACCTGGGTGGTGCTCTGTGTCTGTCTCTTCGGCTTTTTCGGGGGACTGATCGTCTGCACTAGGGTCAGTCTATGCCTGTTGTATTGTCCTGCATTCTTGCCTCTGTTTCTCTCTGTCACTGTATCGACTTATAGATGTATACATCATGTGAACTTCACTGTGATCAGACAACCGCACACCAGTCACTCAGTTTTAACAGTATTTTGCATGCATTACATAAAAATGTTGTATGTTTAGACTATACAGTATATTTGTGAATATGTATGTCTTTACATGTAGTGTTGCAGTGCATGCTGTTATGTGTGTGTGTATCTTCATTGGAAGAGGACTAGATGAAAAAAGCATGTTCTGCACTGTTATCCCTTTGGAAATGTGGATTATTCTGTTTGTCTCTCTCCTTCCATCTTTTTATCTTCCTGTCTTCGATTCCATTCATTTCTCATTCACCCCCTATGGCTCTTCTTATACGAGAAGCACTATTGTCTTAATTTTTCATGTATGTTAGGATTTGCAATGTGTTCAGTTTACAAGTAGTTTTGTTCACACACTTTTGCCCCCTTTCAGGTGGGGCTATGGCCTTTTGAATTTATAAACCATCTGAAGTCTTTTACTGGATATCATTACACAGTTTTCCTATGCTATATTTGTGCTCAGTCACTGTACAGATAATCATGTATGGATAGAGTCATTTAGTCACTGTATGGATAGATAGTCATTCTGTGACATGAAAACAATCATCAAATCATTGGCCCAACCCAGAATAAAGGACAACTACCACCACAGAAAAAAACCAGGTCATAACTCTCTAAGGCTGCACTGAGCACAACAGGCTAAATCACCTTATGTCTACAAAGCAGAAACTCGTTCCTTCTCCCTTGTGGTAAAAAAATCCAGATCCTTCAGAGATGCACGCTATACAGCTACTGAGGAAGATTGTGTGGCCAACAGAGATAACCCAGCAAACCAAAATGTACGGCCCACAAGAATAGCTGGAAAGGACATGCCACTACTTTCCCCAGACACATCTGACGGTGTAAAGCGAACGAGAGGGAAAAGGTCATAGTATAGATAGATAGTCACTGTATGGAACTGCTGCTGGAAAGAAGCCAGGCCTGCACAAGCTTCCTTCCTTCTCCTGCTAGTTTTGTGCAGACTGTGTCAGGACAGTTGTGACATTTGCCTGCAGTATGTAGCATCACTGCATGGTGGCCTTATGATCGCAGTGACATTTGTGTCAAAAGATCACCCTTTTTTTTCCTGCTGTTTCGTGGGTGGTATTGTGCTGTATAGTGTTGTGCTGTTTGACCACACAAGAGAGATGATGTGGTGGCGGTGTGTTTTCAGGGAGGAATGTACGTTCTACAGCTGATGGACACCTATGCTGCCAGTTGGGCTGTTTTCCTCATGGCCATTACGGAGTGCGTCATTCTGGCCTGGATTTATGGTAAGCCTCACTGTGTTAGATTGGTTTATGGTAAACCACACTGTATTAGGTTGGTCTGTGGTTAACCTTACTGTGTTAGATTGGTTTATGGTAAACCTCACTGTTAGATCGGTTTATGGTAAACCTCACTGTTGGATTGGTTTGTGGTAAACCTCACTTCATTTCAAAAGCTCCACATATTGTCAGTGCTATGGGTTTATCATTTCAGTAACTCCACACCTTCATTGTCAGTGTGATGGCTTTATTATTTTGAAAACCCAGCGTGTTCATTTTCTAGTCAGAAATACTGAAACCCTACACACTTTAAGATCTGCTCTGAGGACTTGTTGTGAGAACTCTACACTCTGACTTATGACTTGTTCTGGAAAAAGCTACACTCTGACTTAATGACTTGTTCTGGAAAAAGCTACACACTGACTTATGACTTGTTCTGAGAAAAGCTACACTCTAAGTTATGACTTGTTCTGAGAAAAGCTACACCCTAACTTATGACTTTTTCTGAAAAAGCTACTCTCTGACTTACAACTTGTTCTGGAAAAAAGCTACATTCTTGACTGATGACTTGTTCTGAGAAAGCTACACTCTGACTTACGACTTGTTCTGGAAAAAAGCTACACTCTTGACTTATGACTTATTCTGAGAAAGCTACATTCTGACTTACGACTTTTTCTGAAAAAGCTACTCTCTGACTTATGACTTGTTCTGGAAAAAGCTACACTCTTGACTTATGACTTGAGAGCTGAGAAAGCTACACTATCTTTCTCGAAGTTCAGCAGAGAGGATGGTTTAGATTTAAAATTGCGTAATATGTGCGCGCGTGCGCATTTTGGTGTGCTTTTAAACATCATAACTGAAGTCTTGTCCGCGACCTAAGTGTTCATGTGTTAGATTCTCTGACCGGGTTGTGGTTTATGCTGGTTTTTTTTTTTTATCTCCTCCAGGTGTGGACACTTTCATCCAGGACATTGAGATGATGATTGGCCGTCAGAGCATTCATTGGCACCGCTTCTTCAAGGTCTTCTGGAAGTTCCTTACCCCAGCCACTCTCACTGTAAGTATGGCCAGAATGGCCGTGGTTGATAGGGGGAAGAAGGGGAGTAGTTAGTAGCGGTTGTGTTATTTCAGCATGTGGTGTGGGTGTCTGTGTGTGTCTGTTTTGTGCACAGAAAGGTATGGAGGAAAGAGCTGTGGCTTTGTGTTGAACTGACCTGCGTGCGTGCGGTGAAAAGTGTAGGAACTTTGTGTTTGGTGAAAAGTAGGTAGTGACCTGTGTGTTTGGTGAAAAGTAGGTACTTAACTGTGTGTTTGGTGAAAAGAAGGTACTTAACTTTGTGTTCGGTGAAAAGTAGGTACTTACCTGTGCATTCAGGGGAAAGTAGGTGTGTGTATAGGTAGGTGTGTGTGTGTAGGTACTTAACCTGTGTGGTGAAAAGTATTTACTGAACTGTGTATTCAGTGATAAGTGTATATATATATATATATATATTATTATATATAATATATATATATATATTATATATATAATATGTGTGTGTGTGTGTATAATATGTATGTATGTAGACACACATGCACTATTGAGAAAATAGTAGTAGAGGAAACAAGTGCGGGTAAACCGTTACAACTTCTCCATGAATTTGAAAATGATTTATCAGAGATTCAATCACAGAAAAAACCTACTAGAAAATGACATCTTTCAGTGACAGCATTGGGGGCATTTTTGTCGGCTCCTGGGTGAGCCCTCCATCTGAAAATTCACCCTTGATGGTACCTCACAATGTGACTTTTTTGTAATTTAAAAGTGTTGGTCTCGTTCATAAGAATGGTTGATATCCTTGTGGCCTATCCAAGCTGCCATAGAAAGATGATAAAGAAGAGATATGTGTAAATGTGACGCTCCACCATGAAATGAGTCGCTTTGCACCTGACCCACTTTTCCGCTAGGAGCCATTTTAGGTAGGTGGGGGTCAGCATGTTAATTTTGAGATTTTTGATTGATTATAAAACGATAGCCATTTTTCTACCTCACACTGAAGTATCAAGGCGTAATTGTGTTTCCTTTTAGAAATGCATTTAAAAACATCCAAGCCCTCATTCTGATCAACTATTACGATGTAAAAAAAGTTTATTTCTAATTTTGTGACTTTTTGCAATCTACCATTTTAATTTGTGATAACTTTTTTTTATAGAAGTGTTCGATTAACGGTCTGTTTTCTGTATTGAACAGGTTATTTATTGCCGATTAATAACATGGTAACAACTAAAAATTGACCTTGGGTGCAATACGACTCTTTATGGGGTGGAGTGTCACAAATAAGAGTTTTATTTTGTTTCAGTACAGCTGCATATCTGTAATGATGAAGCCCTCTCTTTCATGGAGAGCTATCACACACACACATATAGATATGTATACTGATATGCCTGTGCCTGTGTTTTCAGTTCCTGCTGTTCTTCAACTGGTTCTTATACAGACCCTATGTCTGTAATGAAGAAACCCTCTCTTTCATGGAGAGCTATCACATAAATTATATCTAGATATGTATACTGATACCCCTGTGCCTGTGTTTTCAGTTCCTGCTGTTCTTCAACTGGTTCCAATACAGCCGCATGGCATACGCGGGCAAGGTGTACCCCATGTGGGCAGAGCTGGTGGGCTGGGCCATGGCCATGCTGCCCGTCATCCTCATCCTCTCCCTCAGTGTCTACAAGTTGATACGATCGCCCGCTGACCATAGTCTGCTGGGGGTGAGTTGTCCCAGATAGTTGGTGTGGATGTGCATGTTGGCGTATGCCTTGGTTTGGTGTAACCACCGCTTTATAAAGAATGATACAGAGTAGAAGTGTTTCACATTTCTCCAGTTTAACACCCTTTTTTGTCACCCAGAACATGCACTCTGTCTCACTCATCCCACCTGGGAATCTCTGTGAGACAGTAGTATTATCAGAATGAGAAGTTCGTGTGTATGACTCATTTAAAGTACCTTGACACATAGGCAACCATACTCCCAAGGATTTTGTTATTCAATATGCTGGCCCCTTGAGAAGTTGAGGTCTCTGATGCCTCTTTCCCCTACAACTACATAGGTAAAGGGACACGTTTACTTTTAATCCTAAAGGAGAGTGCAGGATGTTATGCTAAGAGCTCGTCAAGGCTGAGGACAGTCTCTACATAGCATTCTAATGCAAAACAACAGTTTTACACAGGCCTGGGCTTTTAGCTGACATCAAAACCTGACTACACTTGTCACTCACTCAGTCCCATGTCCCAAAGGACGTAGGGGGGACATGAGAGAAGACGCAACAGAGATCTTTTTCCATGCTTCACGATCCTGTGTGGCTAGTAGAAGGTGTTGCAGGGGTTGGCGGTCCAGTCTTTGATGTTGTCAACCCATGATTTCTTTTGGCGGCCTCTTCTTCTCTTGCCTGCAAGATGGTTTTTGCTAAGGTGTTGTGTCTTGTGGTGTGACCAAACCACATCAGTTTTCTCCTCTTTATGGTGGAGAGCAGAGGTTCTTGGGGGCCCACACACTTTTTGATTTCTTCTTTCACATAGTTGTTGGTCTTGTGTTCTTGTGGCCTGGGACAAATATAGAATAGTGATTACTGTGTGTGTGCTGAGCATGGAACAGATAAACCAGTTAAACAGGATTTGTGTGTGTGTAGACTGTTGCATGAAAAAGGATAAGCCTGTACCTGTGTGTGTGTACCTGTGTGTGTGCAGAGACTACGACAGCTGCTGAAGGCCACTCCCAAGTGGGGGCCAGCCCACAAAGTGCCCAAGTTTGACCTGGAAGCCCCGGTCACCAGCAAAATGGTCACCAACCCAGGTTTTGCCGGCTCTTCCCAGAATCCCTTTGAGACCCGTATTTGAAGCAGCGTTGGGAAGACAAGCTGCTGCTGCTGCTGCTGCCCTCCAAAAGTCTGAGTGATGATGATCAGTGGCTGTGGCGTGGTCAGGCCTCTCTCTGCCTTCAGCATAAGGCTGACGACCCACACTCGCATTGGGCACACAGGCAGTGTGTGTGTGTGGTTTTTTTTTGGTGGGCCTCAGTTGCATGGTGTGTATGTTATGTATGTGTGTGTGTGTTTACTGCTGCAGGACAGTTTGTGTGTGTGTGTTGCTTTTGGACAGTGTTGGATGTGTGTGTGTGTGCTTGTGGTCAGTCTGTGTGGGACTCGAACGTGTAACTGTAGGGTTGCAAGTGGTGTGGAAGGACCGATCAGAAGCAAAAAAAGATAAAAATAAAAAGGATGTTTTGCTTTGGTCAGCATGTATAAGGTGCACATTTCAAAGTAAGTCTGTGATGTCCTCTTGCGTTTTCTGCGGTGTTCAAGACAGCAAACCCTCAGGATGCTGCTGTTGCTGAAATGACCGAGGCCTGAAGTAGAGGCGGGTAGCATTGCACTGGTCATGCTGACGCTTTGCTCAGTTTTGCTGTGGGGTAAAACCTTGCTTTAAAAGTTTAACCGTGGGCAATTCCTGAGCCCAGTAACAGAGCAGGGTGGTGATGATATACAGATGCTCCCAGTGTCTGCCTACAAAACATCACTTTGGACACCAGTTACCTGCTTGTGTAACTGGCTGTCCAACTGTAAGGATCCTCACAATTATTTGGTGATTGTAACAGCCTCGCTGGTGGTCAGGGCCATAGTCCACAGTTAGCAGTGCCAGATCCTCTCCCAAGGTTCCCAGATCCTCTCCCAAGGTTCCGCGAGGTTGAGGGCGGGGATCTTAGAGAAGCTGTAGGGTGGGTGGTGGTGGTGGTGGTGGAGGACCAAAGTCATTCCTCTGCCCCTGATGCACCTCGACTTGCAAGTGCAGTGGTGGTTGATAGGTATTCTTTTGCAGAAGACCTGAAGTAGGGTAGGCCTGTTTGTATTGCTCTACTGTGGGTTTCGTGTTTTGCACAGAGAGCAGAAACGGGGAGATGGGTATGGCTGTTGGAATCCAACCATTAGCAGTTCATTCTGTCGGAACTATCAGATGACTTTGTCATCCACTGACAAGTTTGTTCGGTCATGTTTTCAGATGACTTTTTGTAGCTCTACATTCCATGAGTTCAAGGAAGACATTGTGAATGAAATGAAATTTGTGATTGCTTCAGCATAGTGTAAACACTATACCTTTTTTCCCCTTCTTGGTGTAACCCAAACCCCACCCTTAATGCATCGACCAAGATTAACCGCAAGATTTCCCGTTTCTGAGTACCGAATTTACCAAGATCAGCCACCAGTTAATAGGTCAACAATTTTCTATTTCACTGTTGCATGCCCTCCTTGCAGCTGCAACAGAAGTGTCTTTCAGTTCTGGACACCAGTTTGTAATTAGGTAAAATTGTGGTGAATTTTCAAATTGAGCTTTTTTATAGCAAATTTTTTGCTGGGGACATTGGTGGATGGTGAACCTTTATCACTTCTAGATTTCATTTTCAGACGTAATATTGAGAATAAAGAAGGTTGGGTTTAAACTTTTTTTTTTTTTTTTAAAGTTGGTGGGGGTAAACTTGTGAAGAAATTTTATAGAGAAGTCTGAAGTCAATCGTGACCTAGTTGTGAGCAGTGACTGTTACAAACAGCGATGCTTTGCTTGCTAATTTTGGTTTTTGATGTCTTATGAACCAGTTATCACTTACAGAAAATAATTATTGTTTTGGGTGCAGTGATGTCTTTGGAATTTTTAAAAAAAATCAATTGGCAGTTAGTGACTAAAAGGATATATTTTTTTATTTGATTTTGTTGTTGTTGGTAAGGTAAGGTAAAGGTGTCCCATAACCTATAAGGTCGTAGGGGAGCGAGGCGTCAGAGACCTCACTTCTCTAGGGCCAGCATATTGAGGGCGGCGCCCATCTCCTCTCCCTCGCTGCTTTACCTTCCCTGGCCCTAAAGAGGCAGGTACCCATTTACAGCTGGGTGAACTGGGGGAACTGTACTGAAGCCAAGGCGCGCAAACGGTCACCCATCCAAGTGGTAATCACGCTCGACGCTGCTTAACTTGGCTGGGGGAAAGCGAGTGCTCCGACCACTGAGCTATCCCGTCCCCCTGTTGTTGGTAGTGAGTGTAAATGTTTTATGGAGTTCCTTCTTTTGGCAGGATATTCTCTGCCTTAAAGCACAAAGTTATATTGTGTGCGCAGGGTTTTAATGTCATAATCAGGACTAGGTGATTTAGACCAGCAAATTTTTACGATAATGATTTTTTTTTTAAATCAGAGCAGATGGTAATGTGCAGATCTGCAGGAAAGACTGTAGTAACCTTGCCACTGGAATGATAAGCGACTTCAGCCACTGATGAGAATCATATGACACACTCTGAACGTTCCCCTCTCTTGAGCTCGGTATCATTTCCACAGATGCAGTGTGTCGACTGACTGTTCAGTGCCAGTTGGTTCTTCTGTCAGCAGCACAGGTCGCTGTGGACCCATAGCGACCGTCTTAGAATCTCCAGAGTGGGTCCTGTCCAGCCACTTGCATCCCAGTGTGTGGAGTGTTGGGAGAATGTGTGATGGAAAAGGCCCGAGTGCTTTGCCAGGTCGTGATGAGTGTGAGCGTGGCCAAGAGAGCGCAGGCATGAGTGGGGTGTGCGTGGAGGGAGGGTGGACAGTTTAGGAGAGGTGTGCTGAAGATGGGTGAGAGTGAACGTTTGGGGAGAGGTGTGATGGAAGATGGGTAGAGAGAAAAGTGCGTCATTCTGTGTGTGGAGTGGAGTGAGAAAGGTAGTGAAGTGAAGTGAAGTGCCTGGTGATGCTGCTACTGGTGTGTCACAGTCGCTGCAGGGAAGCGTGAATGTGTAGTGTGTGGCTGGTGACAGGGGAAGGAGACGGCGGTCAGTCTGTCAGCTGAGACAGGCGTGGGTGGATACTGCGTGTCTGCCTGGGCCCCTGACCGCCTGTGGCGCTGGTCTGTCCGTCTGTCTGTCTGTCTCTTGGTCGTCACCAGCGCAAACCTCTTTTTTCCTCTGCAACCTCCTGTCTTCTCCCCCCTACAATAATCGTTCAGCCATGTGCTGAGACCTGTCCAGCCAGACGACCCAAGTTCTGTTTTCTGATCCCTACCAAAGTGTGTGTGTTGTCTGCACTGCGCTGCGCTGCTGAAAGACGGTGCCGACCCACCCTGTGTGCCGTTGCTCTGCCGCTGGTAGACAGACAGAAAGAAAGAAATTCCACAGACCACTCTCTGCGCCAACTGTGCCCTGAACAATCCTCTGTGTGTGCCAAGATGTTTCCTCTGCCCTGTGTCCACAGCACTCTGCTCTGATGACCCTTCTGCTGTGGCCTGTCTCCGGCAGATGGGATTGGGAGGGGGGGGGGCGGGAGGGAGATGCAAAATTGGATTTTAGTTAGTGGGGAGGGGGGGGGTGCATTCATCCCTTACCCTCTCTTTCATCCCCTTTGGGTTTTGCTTTATGTTTATAAATAATAATATATATTTTAGTTTATTTATTTAGTTTTTGGAGTCTGCTGAACATAAAGCTGAATGTGCTTATGTTTTCTGGAGCTGGATAAAAAAAACAAGAGACGGAGTGTGTACATGTATTTTGGACAGTGTTTTGCTATCAGTCTTGATGTTTCTGTGTGTGAAAACCATGACAGCAGGGCTGTAGGTATGTCCTGTACACACACGTACATCCTCTGTGATGCTTGCATATTGCCATGGTCCGTGACCAGAAACCTGTAAGCCATTTGTCTTCTTTCTCTTCATGGACAGGGGAGCACTTCACCTCCACTGTCTTCTACACCTCACCGGCAGTAAGTCACATCTGCCTTTTATTGAACAAGTCTTGGCTAAGACTGTCACTGTATGATCAGTGATAACGGCCTTTTATTGAACAAGTCTTAGTGAAGATTGTCATTGTATGATCAATGATATTGGCCTTTTATTGAACAAGTCTTAGCGAAGATTGTCATTGTATGATCAATGATATCGGCCTTTTATTGAACAAGTCTTAGCGAAGATTGTCACTGTATGATCAATATCGGCCTTTTATTTGACAAGTTATATTTTGAATTAACTTGCTGTCCCATGAATGGAATCATATTAGAAATGATTTTTTAAATTATTATTATTATACTGTTGACACAAAACATGCCCCATGTTCAGTAGTGTGCCTTGGTTGTTGGGTTGATTATTGCTTGAGGGTAGGGTGATGTCATTGTCATAGCATTTTTTCTTTTGGCAAAGGGAGAACTCCCCTCCCCATCCCACCCCTTCTTGTGTGTTTTTGGGTATGTATCTTAAGATTTTGCTGCAGATGGATATATTTATTTGAATTTCGATATTTTGTTTTGGATTTAGATGTTGTTGTTGAGTGTTGATGTTGAAGAGACATGTTTGTGTGTGTGTTGCCTTTGTGTACATGTTTATGTGTTTTGCTGTTGTTTACACATGTTTCTGTGTGTGTTGCTGCAGTGTACACATGTTTCTGTGTGCGTTGCTGCAGTGTACACGTTTGTGTGTGCACTGCTGTTGTGTACACATGTTTGTGTGTGCGTTACTGCAGTGTACACATGTTTGTGTGTGCGTTACTGCAGTGTACACGTGTGTGTGTGTGTGTGTTGCTGCAGTGTACACACGTTTGTGTGTGCACTGCTGTTGTGTACACATGTTTGTGCGTGCGTTGCTGCAGTGTACACATGTGTGTGTGTGCACTGCTGCAGTGTACACATGTTTGTGTGTTTGTTGCTGCAGTGTACACGTGTGTGTGTGTGCACTGCTGCAGTGTACACATGTTTGTGTGTTTGTTGCTGCAGTGTACACATGTGTGTGTGTGCACTGCTGCAGTGTACACATGTTTGTGTGTTTGTTGCTGCAGTGTACACATGTGTGTGTGTGCACTGCTGCAGTGTACACATGTTTGTGTGTTTGTTGCTGCAGTGTACACGTGTGTGTGTGCGTTGCTGCAGTGTACACATGTTTGTGTGTTTGTTGCTGCAGTGTACACGTGTGTGTGTGCGTTGCTGCAGTGTACACATGTTTGTGTGTTTGTTGCTGCAGTGTACACGTGTGTGTGTGCACTGCTACTGGCAGGTTAGGGGTGGCTGACGCTGTTCCCTCTGTCTTTGGCAAAGGGGACACAGGCATTGTGGTTGTTCAGTGCCCATGCTTCATAGTTAGTCCGTTGTTGTAGCTGAGGATAGCAACTACATTACAATGAGTTGTACTCTGTGTGTGTGTGTGTGTAGGTCGTTAGTGCAGTCTTGTTGCTCTTTGCATGGTTGAGGTTTTACGTTATTGTTTTCAAGATAGTTAAATATCTGTGCTATGAAGATATGTTATATATCTGTGCTGTGGGGACATGTCGATCTATATTGTGCTGGATCTATATTGTATGGGTCAGGGTGATTGTGATTGTCTTAGTGGGTCTGTGTGTCAATGTCTTCAGTGCTGGAAAGTTTAGAAAGTATTTCTTTAAGTTTTCTGTCACAGTGGGAGTGTTGTGCACCGTTTCCTATCTCATTGGGAGTGTTCTGCACTGCACTGCTGCTGTAGACAGCTGGTGTTGGTTTGTGTTCACAGTTTTACTTTGCTGTCTGCCGTGTGCTTGAATTTATTTTTAGCCCTGAAGACAATTCACACGTGTTAGGAGGCTAGGGTAGGGACTGGCGTGTATTCAACTTGGGTGAGGGCTTCCCTGTAGTTAGTGGTTTTGCATTTTGTCTTTATTTGTGCAGTTCTTGTTGAAGAAGAGTTGAGTGTCCTGTTGTAATGTGCAGAAGGAGGACAGTCTGTTGCAGTTAGTGGTTTTGCATTTTTTGTCTTTATTCGTGCAGTTCTTGTTGAAGAAGAGTTGAGCGTCCTGTTGTAATGTGCAGAAGGACAGTCTGTTGCAGGTAGTGGTTTTGCATTTGTCATTATTGGTGTAGTCCTTGTTGAAGATTTTAGTGTCCCGTTGTAATGTCCAGATGGAGGACAGTCTACTTACATTGCAATGTGTGCTGGCAATCAGGGCGGGTCGGATGTCAGTGACCAAGGTGGCTGTTCCTCCATGAGGCAGCCATCATCAGACCAAAGACTTTTTCGTTTTGATGAGCTTAGCTCTGTATGGTCAATTGGGAGGGGGTGGGGAGCTGAGGATTGGGACTAAGATGATTTGGGGAATTGGAGCATGGGAGGTTTGGGAACTGTGAAATAAGGTTCTGGGAGGTTTATGATTTTAAGGTTTACAATATAATGACAAAGGGGGACTGGTGATTTAGCATGTGGAGCACTGAAGAAAAAAGAAATGATGCCTAACGTATGAGAGGAGATTGGATCAGCCCAAGCTACAGTGCCTTCAACTAGAATAGCTGCCAATTTTTAATATTTTTTTCCCAATTTTTAGCTTGAAACGGTGGGCATGCATGTGAGCATGTTGGTCTGAATGTATGCATGCTACAGTCAGTGTGTGAAAATGCACGATTGAAAACTGAAATCAGTATGCAGCTGGATTTGTTTGTAATTAAGAAAAAAAACACCTAACCAAAACCCTTTCATCCTGTGTTCTTGACATTACCAGAAGCGAAGAAAGCAGGGGCTTACTGCGCTGCACGTCTCTTTCCCCCCCCTCCCCCCCCCCCACCCCGGGTCATATAGCTGTACAAGGCCATGTGTTGCGCATGTTGCATTATTGCTTAAGATGTAGTTTGAACGGAAATTCAGGATGTGAGTTTTTGCTGTTAAAATTCAACTGTCATAGAAAGGCTGAAAACAGGAGGGGGGCGGGGGCTGGGTCTTGATATATTTCTTTTAAATCATGTTCCAAGAATCTCTTGTTGCTGGAAATCAGGTAGAAAACATGTTTTTCAAATATAGGGGTTGTTTTGGGGTATTTTTCCCCCCTATCTTACAGCCTGTCCCCGCTGTTGTGACTTGGCAGGAAGGGGGTGTCTTTGAGATCAAGCATCTGTCACTTGGCATCAGTCATGCCTATGAGTTCTTTTCCCTTCAACGCACAGGCACTGTACGTTTCCCTTCAACGCACATAGTACATTTCCCTTCAACGCACATAGTACATGTCCCATCAGGAATGGTGTAAAGTCGGGTCATTGTTGCAGTTTCACTTTATGCTGAGTATAGACCATGTTATCAGAAGAAGAAGGAAAGCAAGCAGTGGTTCCAGTAACGTACAGAACAGTCTGGGTTTTTCGTTGTTGTTTATATTGATTAATGTTTAAGATTCTAATGTAAAGGATAGTGGTGATTGATAAACTGTTATAGAATTTTTTCATAGTGTTGCCGTTACTGATATAGATGTGTATATTGTATGTTACGACTGTATGCTTGTTAGCAGAGACACGCGAATGACTTATGGTAAAGATGTGACAGCATGTTTCTCCACTACACCGTGACATGACATGGTGTGTATTGACTGTGTCGTTAGGACTACGACATGACATGACATGGTGTGTATTGACTGTGTCGTTAGGACTACACCGTGCCATGACATGGTGTGTTGGAGTCAGCTGGGTGGTAAAACCTGTGCGCTGCACTGCAGGCTTGTGTGCTGCACAGTGGAGAGGTTGGTGCTGTGGTCATCCCTGGCTGTTGAAAGCTGACAAGTGATGACTGCCAGCAGGCTGTGTGCTGCACAGTGGAGAGGTTGGAGCTGTGGTCATCCCTGGCTGTTGAAAGCTGACAAGTGATGACTGCCAGCAGGCTGTGTGCTGCACAGTGGAGAGGTTGGAGCTGTGGTCATCCCTGGCTGTTGAAAGCTGACAAGTGGTGACTGCCAGCAGGCTGTGTGCTGCACAGTGGAGAGGTTGGAGCTGTGGTCATCCCTGGCTGTTGAAAGCTGACAAAGTGATGACTGGAGCAGGCTGTGCAGATCAAGCCTTTTCTTTTCCCTCAGAATGAGCAGTCAGGGCCTCGGCTGCCTGAGTGAGTGACTGACTGTTCACATAGCTGCTTTGCTCCAAACACTGCTGAGGCCCATGTTGTGTCATGATGGTGACAGTGGACAAGACAACGCCTATCCTAGGACAGAACGTTGCTGTTGTGAGTATTCAGAGAACCGTGAAGCGGTTGAAATCATTTGGGGGTAGGGGGGTTGAAAAGGAAAAGAAACTCTGATGTGATGGAAGATCTCATGTGTATAAAGAGAACATTGCTGACGGGGGAATATGTATCGGCTACTGAAGCATATCTGCCGGTGTATTTCCAGAACTCGGCTCTTGCCAGTGGGAAGCATATCAGCAGATCAGTTGTTCTACAGGGTGTGGCTTGCAGTTGCAAAGATGTGCATTTTCAGGGCAGACAGAGAAGGGGGAAGTGTGTGTGAAGGGCGTGTGTGTGTATCATAATTATAATAATGTATGGAATTTATTTAGCGCTAATTCTGATTTTAAAGGTTATAGAATAGCGCAAGTGTGTATTACCTTTTCAGGTCGTAATGGTTGTAGAGGTCGGGTGTGGATCATAAGTTCAGGGTGTCAAGTTTGTAGAGGTCATGTGTTCATTGTCAATTCAAGGTGTTAAGATTGTAGAGGTCATGTGTGTATCGTCAGGTGAAGGTTGTAGAGGTCATGTGTTCATTGTCAATTGAAGGTGTTACGGTTGTAGAGGTCATGTGTGTTGTCAGTTCAGGGTGTCACGGTCATGTGTGTATCATCAGTTCAAGAGTGTTAAGGTTGTAGAGGTCGTGTGTGTGTTGTCAGTTCATTTCAGGGTGTCAAGGTTGTAGAGGTCGTGTGTGGTTTGTCAGTTCATTTCAGGGTGTCAAGGTTGTAGAGGTCGTGTGTGTGTTGTCAGTTCATTTCAGGGTGTCAAGGTTGTAGAGGTCGTGTGTGTGTTGTCAGTTCATTTCAGGGTGTCAAGGTTGTAGAGGTCGTGTGTGTATTGTCATTTCAGGGTGTCAAGGTTGTAGAGGTCATTGTCGGTTCAAGAACATGATTTTGCTGCTCTGGGTTCAAGGAGGATGAGTCACCATCAACATCATACAGGACAGGTTTAAGGACCTTTTTTGGTTGTTGCTTTTTTAATACTCCTAAAAGGTGGCATCTGCTCTTTTCCGTGGTTAGAATTTTGTTTTAAACTGTCTTCCCCCCTCCATTTTTTTAATCGTTAATGCATTTTACAATGAAACAGAAATGTACCATGTATGAACATGGTAAGGGACATACAGACTCGTGTGTTCGTCTTATGTAATACACCGGCAAGAATGTTTCTGTACCATCCAAAAAGATGGGACATAGAAGGCTGCTCCTGTTGAGTGGACAGACTAATGGGGTCACAGTCTGCACAAGGTGAGGACAGATACACATTGATGTCTGTCTTTGGGTGGAAGGGAGACTGGGGTACAGATGGAGTGGACTCGGATGTCACCGCAGTCCTTTTCTAACTGGGCAGGACCCAGTGACTTTGTTACTGGATATGTACAGTGACTGCAGACAGGAGGAATGCTGCTTTGGGATTCCGGTCTTCATTCGACTCGGGTATGAAACAGGAAAAGCTGGCTGACGCAGTGAGCATAAAGTGAAGAGGTGAGGGGATGGCTTGACCCAGCTGTGGGGGGCCTGTCCCTTCATTGTCATTCCACTGCAGGTCTTGCTGTCGTGCCAGCAGTCACTCTTCACTGCAGACTGGGGCTGGGTTGTAAGGGCTGCCCCCTCTTTTTCTCCTGGGGCTTTGCGGTCGTATTTCCTCTTGAACGCTCATGTTTGCAGCCATTTAAATGTAAATTTAACCTTTAAATGTTTCAGTCCTTTTGGTGTTTCAGTCTTTTGATGTTTCAGTTAAGTAGGCATGTGTTAAAAGATGACATTTTCCATCTTTGGGTGTCGTCTTTTCTGCTGGGGGCAAAGTTGACTGTTCAGTGTTGATGAAGGGAAGGATGGCATCAATGGTGACAATGGGGTTGATAGGTGTGGGGGCTCTTTGTGACCCGCCGCTGTGAAAATGTGTGGGGACAGTTTTGACGAAAGGAGATAGTAATAAAACCACATATGTAACAACACCCCCCAAAAAGTGGAAGGAAACACCCAAGTGTCAGCCAAACAAATGTTTGTTGTGGTGTTAACAAGTAACCTTCTTCAGGCTGTAAGACTGACTGTCAGTGAAAACAAGTTAAGAAGAAAAACACAACTGGATAAAAAAAACAAAAACATTTGCGATGACAGTTTGGCATGACCACACCTAGGCTTGTGTAGACGGCCAGGTGCAAGGCATGGCATGGCATGGCATGGCAAAATTCTTGATGCCGAGGAGATGTAACCCCGTCAGCTGACTCCTTGTTGTGCCAGCAGTGACAGGAAACAGTCACAGAGTCCTGCCCCTCTCCACAGTATAGTGGTCAGGTGGGAAGCTGCTGTGTGATGTATGTGCTGACAGCCAGACTCGTGCTGTGTGACCACATTGCTGCCTGCAGTGAGGAGAAACGGCCCACCTTGTTTTTCCTACTTCCATGCAGTTTGTCCTCACAACGAAAAACATGACCTCTTCATAGCATAGATAGACCCAGACGCTACCTGACATGACATCTGTGTGCCTCGTTTCTTGATGTTGTTGTCCCCTGTGTTTGTCTGTCCCACACTGCACCTGATTTGAACCGGAAAAAAAGTAGTAGGTGGGTTTTGTTTTTTTTCCTTACGTGCGTGGTTGGTTGTCAAACTTGGTACCATTTCACATATCCACATTATTTGCTGAATCTCAATGTGTTGGGCTTTTTTTTTTTTTTATAAACTCGGTCGAAGGCACATGTTTTTCCACTTAAGTTGGGGGTGTTTTTCTGTTCATGCCTGTGTGAGTGAGTGTGTGTGTGTGTGAGTAGCAAAGGCAATGATCAAACTGTTGAACGGCAAACATTGCCTAGCTTTAATGTCCTACAACACTGTTCCCACTATAGTGAACACAACTATGCAAAGACATGGGAGGGGGAGGGATGGTCTAGGTGGTGCCTGATGCACAAGAGGCAGGGGGTGGCTGGCCTGCTGCCTGCCTGCCTGCCTGATGTGGCGGCAGCCTGAAGGCACCGACATTTCACAACGAACGTCCTTTCCAGAATGGGGGCAATGTGTCAACACGCAGTAACCACATCCTTTTGCAAACAGCAGACAGGTCGAAGTGCAGAAATTCCTACAGATTGAATAAAAGATATACTACATCTTGTCACAGCTGTCATGGCATTTTTTTGTTTGATAAAAGTTTGGGAGAAGGGTTTAATGGAGCACCAGTCCTATGCTGTCATCCTGCTGTGGCTTTGAGTTGGGTTCTAGCCAGCTGCCCACCCCCACCCCGTCCCTCCCCACCCCACCCCCTTCCTATTTGAAGACTCGTCTTTTTACACCCCTTTGGCCTTTTCACATCACAGCAGCTGTTGTCTGGTTACAATCGTTTGTCACTGGCTTTCTTCTCGGCTTCACTTCCATGTTTTTATTTTGTAGTAGTGACTGTTTTGTTTCTTTTCACACAGGAAGACTTGTTTGTATTTATTATGCCGAGAGTTTTTGTGTGTGTGTACAGCAGGGTTCTGCACAGGTTTTTGGACCTGTGGAGATCTGTCTATGTTATGACATTCTGTCTTGAGATTATTCTTGGTGGTACGGAGTATTTTTTTTTTCTTCTGAGATTAACACATAGAATTGGGGAGCACTGAGAATTATTTGTACAAAGTTCATTTTACGTATTCTGTGTTCTGTCCTATTTTACTGCGTATGTAAATATTCAGTTGAAGAGATCGTTGTTGACAACGTTTTTCTTGGCGTTTTTGATTCTGTGGATAGCATTGTTTACAATCCTGTACTTTTTTTGGGTTTGGATTGTGGATGTTATTGTGCATGTTTTGGGCGTCGTATCCCCTCCTAATGAAGCGTGATGTGAAGTGGAAATCATGGATTTATTGATGCAGCAGCTTGTTGTACAAATATTAAGGCGTGCTTGAGGTGATTATGTTTATATCCGCAACCATAATCAGTGTACTTGATTCAGTGATATATATATATATATATATTTTATAAGTTTTGTCTCTTCTCCTTAACTGGCCATTTTTTTTTGCTAATCCTAACAGATGCGTTCTTGTGTGTAAGAAACTGTCAATTACTGATGTATCGTCAGGTATACAAAAGAAGTGTGTCAATACCAATATTGCTGATCTCACGTCATTTAACGCCAGATAGTGATGTCCCTGGCATTAATGCAGGTGTGTAGAGGGCTTAAAAAACAGGATGCTGTATTTATTTTTGTGGACAAGAGGGGTTTCTTTGCCCTTTTCCTGCCATCGGAGGCCTAGCGTAGAGCTAGACTGCAGCTGACTGTGTGGACGATGCTATCACCAGCCACGGTCTGCAGTCACTAAGGCAGAGGCCTGGCAGGCTGGCTTGCTTCTGGACAGTTCTTCACAAGGGGAGTGGACAAGCTCAGAGGGCTAGGCCTGACTTTTTTTGGTTCTGTGTTCACCGTCCATGCAAGAAGTCCAGAGCAGATGCGAATCCAGGGAGTGGAGTAGTGGGATGTTTTGCAGTCCCAGGTGAGACCTCTACTTGTCTTTCTCACCAAAGGGGTGAACGTAGTGTCTGGTGCAAAATTTGGTCAACGCTTGGTTTAGCTGCCAGCTCTGATTTCAGTTAATGGAAGACAGTACTTCCCCCGGGGCAAACTAACAAAAATCCAAACCTAGTAATTATGAAAAAGACCTACTGAAGATCATACCTTTCTCTGGGGAAACTAACTAAAAAAAGAAGAAAAAAAAAGCGAAATATGAACAAGATCTTCAAGCATCTGCTTGAAGAACATATATTTCTCTGGGGAAACGAATGAGGGAGGGGTTAGCTGTCCTTCCCAAAGTGCTGGGGAGGAGAAGGCTGCCTCTGACTCAGGCTGTGTTCAGTTTAGGCTTAGGTGTCAGCAGTGGATTGGGTGAGTCAGTGGAACAGAGGGCTGTCATGTTTTCTGGAATGGTGATGGGGAGGATGGATGTAGTCAGGGAACTCCTGGGGTGTGGAGGTGATGGCCTAACAAGTAGGGAACTTGAGACAGTGATGCTGCAGACAGTGTATTATAGCAGCAAGGGAGTATAGTGTGATTGGAGTTGACTGTTTCAAGTTACATTGACAGTGTGTACACCTGATTTGTGTGTGTGGGGGGGGTGGGGGTGAGATAGTGTGTGCATCATTGAGGTTTTGGGGGGGGGTGGTAGAGGGCAGTTCATAGATCACGGGGTGGGAGTAATCTGTCTTGGTTTTCATTTGGAAAAAAAACACTGTACGTTGTTTCGGTTATTGTAGCAAGACAGCGTGTTTGTTTGTAAGTGTATTATGGCAGTTTGCAGTAGAGAAGAGTAAGTGGATGGGGATGACGTCATCCAGTGAATGAAGAACAGCACTGCCATCATCATCGTGGTGGTGACATGGCACTGATTACATGAATGACGACACTACCAGTTAAAACAGACTGCCAGCATTCATGGAGCCAGTTTTCCTCAAGCAGAACAGGTTTTGTGGGGTTTCTTCAGAAACCTTGCTCTGTGGCTACACCACAGATAATAAGTTTTGTTTTTGTTTTTTTAAATTCAGAAAAAAATGCAATACTTGGCATACAAATACTATACAAGCAATAACATGCTAGCAGCTCGTGTATACATGAGTGTATGTGCTTTTTTTTCTCTCCAAGCAAAATGTACAGTAGACATCAGTGCTTGGCAAAGCAAGTGCAGAAATAAATGTCTGGGGCTGTTAGCTCAGTCCCTGTAGAGCACGGTCGCTTCACTGCTGACATGTGCGATGCCTCCCTCACAGGGTCTGGTCTGCTGCTGGGTGTGGAACTGTTGCCCCTATCCTGTCGGTGTCCTGGTAACGTTAGGCTTCGTTCAGCGCTGTATATATACATATATATTATAACTATAACTCAGGTGTACATAATCACTGAATGCAGAGTGTGTGAGGGGGTTCCAAACATAGACCACCAGCCGTCATTGCTGTACAGCGAGCTGCCTCCCATTGCGGTGGTGTCTCGTCACAGCACTCGGCTGTGGTGATGGGGGGGGGGGGGGGGTGGAAGGAATAGCAGGGGGGATGCTGGTGGTGTAGATCATTGTTGGAGATGTGATTGTTGTGTTTTGTTTGTACATTTCTGTGAAATGGATTGGGGGGTGGGGGCGGTTAATGAAGCTCTTTGCATTTCTGAGGGTGTGATTGTGTGTGTGTGGCGGTTTGGAGCCACTCCCCTGCAGCAGGAGTCTCTTCTGTCTTTGTTGGCTCCTCCTACCAGAGAGAGACTCCTGTCTCGTGCTGGTCCACTACTTCAGCGTTTTCTTTAGGACCAGGGACCTCTGCTATTCAGTAAGGGTTTGTTTGGAAAGGTAGGGTTGATGTCATTGTCAGACCTTCGGAATTCCATCCATCGGTGCTTGCATGCTGATGGGATCAGGGATGACTGCTTTAGTTGGAGCCCTCCTCCCCTGTTGATTCCGTGAAGCAGACATGTGGACCTAGACGTGTCGCCTGAACCGTGATTGAAGCAGAAGGTTCAATCTCAATGCATTTGATTGACTTGCTTGCTCAGTTATACAGAGGTATGAAGACCAGACCGGGAAACATTACGTTTGATCTGTTGTGCTGGTAGCCGGTCTTTTGATTAATGGTGTCAGAGTTGACCCATGACTGTGTCATGGAGTCTTTATTTGCATTCAGTCTGACAGATGTTTCCCTTGACAGGGACACTAGCTTGGCTCAGGTATCTTGTGTTTCTGCCATTCGTTTTATTATTTATATGTGCATTTATGTCTTCACTTCATTTATTTATTTATCTTTTTATTTAAACTATGCATGGATCAACAGTTCTACATTGTCTTTTGACAGCGATAGAAATATTCTTTTTGCCCCAGATATTTTTTATTTCAGTTGGGTAGCAGTCTGCAGATAGGCTTTGTTTTTCCCCTGCGTTTTTGATTCGGTTATGACCTGACAGGGGCATACTGGTTGAACTCTCTCATGACTGCTGCATACGGCTGGCTGTTGTGGGTTTTTTTTCCCTTTGCTTTTTAAAAAAGCATTTCCTAAGACATAGTTGAGGTCCTTATTGAAGAGGAGATCTGAAGAGATGTCAGTCAGTGTGTTGTACTTTGATAGTGGACAGAATGTGTCATTGATTTTAATGCTGGCAGTTTTTGAAGTTTGAATGAATCTCCGGTCAGTGTGAATGACTCCAGAAGCAAGTCTTGACCCCTTTTTTTTCTTGTTTTCGTTGGAAAGATTTGAATGTATTAAACCTTATTGATAACTTTACATTTGCATAACTAGAGTGCAGAAATGATATCATGCTGAAATGTCTTCTCTTTTCATATTGCTGAAATGTCTTCTCTTATGCTGAAATGTTCTCTCTTATATATTATCTATATTTCCATTGTGGGTTTTTCCATGATCATCTAATGAGTTATATATATAATAATATATATATGCAGGCACTATTTGCTTTTTGGGGTATTGTTTATTCAGGTGGAGGTTTGTTTGTTTTTCTTTTGGGAGGGAGGGGGGGTCCCTTCTTCTTACTGTCCCAAGTCAGTCTGCTGTCTATTTGATTTTTGGAGGCCTAAAACTGTATTGTTCTCTGTACGCAGTCATACACTTTGCTGCAAACAGCCTTTTGGGTGTTTTTTTGTGTGGGGTGCGTGTGTGTGTGTTTTGGTTTTAGTAGGGCCTTGGGCCATGCAAGGGGAAAATCACCGATAGACATAGATCTAGAGGCGTCACTGTGGGGATGTGGCTTCACTCGCTGTCAGTCCACAGTGGATGTCACACCCAGGGACAAATTCAAAGTTGTCTGGGGTGGTTGTTCTTGCTGTGTCTTCGGAAAATGAATTCAGTGTGCCTCTTTTTGTGTGTGTGTGTGTTTTCTGTTGTTTTATTTTAAATAGATAAAATTCCATTCTGGGTTTGCTTTTTTTCATTGGTTTGGTTTTTGTGTTTTTGCTGTTGGCAAGTTGAAAAGTTGGTGTGTATTTTCTGTCACAATCAGCTGCGAAGAACATCTTTGGCCAGCTGTTCTCATGCAGAAACCACCCCCCATTTTTTTAGACTAACCGTGATGGTGATGAAATCGTAACAACCATTTGTTAGCGCAGTAGCAAAGTGTAACTGCACAGACCATTTAGCGCAGTGCTGATGTATACTGGACAAACTACACAGACTATTTTGTGTCGTGCTGAGTTATATAATAAAACTACACAGACCATTTAGTGCAGTGTTGATGTATACTGAACTAACTACACAGACCATTTAGTGCAGTGTTGATGTATGCAGACCAGTTGCAGTGCTGATTTATGATATAATGAAATTACACAGACCATTTAGTGCAGTGTTGATGTATGCACAGACCATTTAGTGCAGTGCTGATGTAGTATACACAGACCAATTAGTGCAGTCCTGATGTAGTATACACAGACCATTTAGTGCAGTGCTGGTGTAGTATACACAGACCATTTAGTGCAGTGCTGATGTAGTATACACAGACCATTTAGTGCAGTGCTGATGTAGTATACACAGACCATTTAGTGCAGTGCTGATGTAGTTTTCACAGACCATTTAGTGCAGTGCTGATGTAGTATACACAGACCATTTAGTGCAGTGCTGGTGTATACAGAGACCATTTAGTGCAGATGTATGTTTAAACTAGTCACGACCAATGTGCCAGGTAGTGTCCGCACTGCCTACAATGCTGTACATCGACACAGTACGCTTTAATCAGGGGTGTTAGTACGCATAAATCAAGGCATTAGTATGCATAAATCAGGGGTGTTCCCTGAATTTTCTACATTGTTAGCAATGAAGATACTGCCAGCCTCGCTTTTAAGGTTAGTGTGTCTGTGTGTGTTTTGTTCTGTCCTCCTGGGTAGAGTACAAATAGCTGACAGCGTTTCCAAAGACTTGTAAACTCTTGCGATGAGACATTGTGGTTTTGGTGTTTCCTTCAAAACTTGCGTGCACGTGTGCGTGAGTATGCATGCATGCGCGTGTGTGTGTGTGTAATTTTAAGATGCAGCTCTTTGTTCCTTGTGTACATTAAAAAAAAAAACATGATTTGAAGATACTGTTATTTTAAAGAAACTTTTTTTTTCTTAAAGTATAATGTACATGTGTGGTGAAAACAAGATTTGGGGGAGGGGAGGGGGCTATGTTGGAGAAGAAAGGGGAAAGTGAATGTTGCAAACGAATCACTTGTACATAGATCATGTTTTTTTGGTGTGAGGTGTCATGATCAATTATCTATTTTTTCATGGGAGAAGCAAGTCAACTGTTTTCAGTCCTGTACATTGCCATGTATGGAATAAAAGGGGAAAATAACGCGGCTGGTTTTGCTGTTGGCTGAGGAGTGATGTGAGAGGTTGACTGGCTGAAAGTGATGTTGTGAGTGTTGATGGTGTGAAAGTGATGTTGTGAGAGGTTGACTGGCTGAAAGTGATGTTGTGAGAGGTTGACTGGCTGAAAGTGATGTTGTGAGTGTTGATGGTGTGAAAGTGATGTTGTGAGAGGTTGACTGGCTGAAAGTGATGTTGTGAGAGGTTGACTGGCTGAAAGTGATGTTGTGAGTGTTGATGGTGTGAAAGTGATGTTGTGAGAGGTTGAGCTGAAAGTATGTTGTGAGGTTGACTGGCTGAAAGTGATGTAGTGTTGAGGTTGAAAGTGATGTGTGATGGTGAGAAGTGAGTGTGAGGTTGATGGTGTGAAAGTGATGTGAGGTTGGCTGAAAGTGATGGTGAAGGATTGAAGGTTACGGCTGAAAGTGATGGTGTGAAAGTGATGTGAGAGGTTGACAGGCTAGAAAGTGATGGTGTGAAAGTGATGTTGTGAGAGGTTTACTGGCTGAAAGTGATGGTGTGAAAGTGATGTTGTGAGAGGTTGACAGGCTGAAAGTGACATGAGAAGTTGATGGTTTGAAAGTGATGTTGTGAGGGGTTGATGGTCTGAAAGTGATGGTGTGACGATTAATAGTCTGAAAATGATCTGAAGGTTGATGGTCTGAAAGTGATCGTGCGATGATTAATAGTCTGAAAATGATCTGAAGGTTGATGGTCTGAAAGTGATGGTGTGACGATTGTCTGAAAATGATCTGAAGGTTGATGGTCTGAAAGAGATGTGAGAGTTTGATAGTCTGAAAGTGATCTGAGGGTTGATGGTCTGAAAATGATCTGAAGGTTGATGGTCTGAAAGAGATGTGAGAGGTTAATGGTCTGAAAATGATGTGAGAGGTTGATGGTCTGAAAATGATCTGAAGGTTGATGGTCTGAAAGAGATGTGAGAGGTTAATGGTCTGAAAATGATGTGAGAGGTTGATGGTCTGAAAATGATCTGAAGGTTGATGGTCTGAAAGAGATGTGAGAGGTTAATGGTCTGAAAATGATGTGAGAGGTTGATGGTCTGAAAATGATCTGAAGGTTGATGGTCTGAAAGAGATGTGAGAGGTTGCTTGAGCTGCTGTCAAATAGGCTGCCCCAAAGGTGGTGGTGGAATTTTGTGAACCAATGACTGGTACCATAATACAGTACTGCAGGTGTGGTTTTCACTTTAACATGCACAATACTATAGGTGTGGTATTCACTTTAACATGCACAATACTGCAGGTGTGGTTTTCTCTATAATACGCGCAATACTACAAGTGTGGTATTCACTTCATGCACAAGGACACCAGACAGCCAGAGAGAAATGAAAAAGGCCACATAGAATGAAAAAGGCCACATAAACAGAAATGAAAAAGGCCACATAGAATGAAAAAGGCCACATAAACAGAAATGAAAAAGGACACAGAGAAATGAAAAAGGACACATAGAAATGAAAAAGGACACATAGAAATGAAAAAGGACACATAGAATTGAAAAAGGACACAGAAACAAAAAAGGACAGAAATGAAAAAGGACACAGAAATGAAAAACACATAGGAATGAAAAAGGACACATAAAAATGAAAAAGGACACATAGGAATGAAAAAGACATAGAAATGAAAAAGGTCACAGAGAAATGAAAAAGGACAAAGGAAACATGGAAATGAAAAAGGACACAGAATGAAATGAAAAAGGACACATAGAAATGAAAAAGGCCACATTGGAATGAAATGAAAAAGGCCACATAGAGTAATGATAATAAAAAAAAAAAGGCCACATAGGATAAAAAAAAAAAGGCCACATAGAAATGAAAAAGGACACACATGAAAACGGCCACATATAATGAAAAAGGACACATGGAGAAATGAAAAAGGACACAGAAATGAAAAAGGCCATATACAAATGAAAAAGGCCACATAGAATGAAAAAGGCCACATAGAATGAAAAAGGACACATAAAAATGAAAAGGACACAGAATGAAAAAGGCCACAGAGAAATGAAAAAGGCCACAAAGACAACCAGAGAGAAATTAAAAAGGCCGCACAGAGAAATTAAAAAGGCCACACTGACAACCAGAGAGAAATGAAAAAGGCCACATAGAAATGAAAAAGGCCACATAGAAATGAAAACGGCCACATCGAAAAAGGCCATATCGAAATGAAAAAGGCCACATAGAAATGAAAACGGCCACATAGAAATGAAAAAGGCCACATAGAAATGAAAACGGCCACATCGAAAGAAAAAGGCCACATAGAAATGAAAAAGGCCACAGAGAAATGAAAAAGGCCAAATAGATATGAAAAAGGCCAAAGAAATGAAAACGGCCACAGAAATGAAAACGGCCACATAGAAATGAAAACGGCCACATGGAATGAAATGAAAACGGCCACACAGACAAACACCAGTGAAGAAAGGACATCCCGTGCCCACCCCAGTGCTGACAGTCTCGCTATGTATCAGCCAGAAAAAACAAAACAGGTGAAGCATCACCAACAATAATTATTGTTAAAAAAGAAAAAAAAGAAGAAGAAAAAAACACTTGGGATCATGGCTTACTGGAAAAAAAAAAAGACTCGTGAAGGGACGGAGATTGCATTACACCAACCACCACCACCAACAGCAACAACATAACAACATCAGCAGTAGATGCAGCAACAACAACAATAAACGGCAGGAAGAAGAAAGGCAGACTCAGAGAGCAGAGGAAAGAAGATAATTCCCCCAGCATTGAATATGACAAACATTAGGACAAAGAACAGCCAACACCCCCCCCCCCCCCCCCTCCCCGCCCCACTCCACCCCTTCAGGGGAGGGAAGGGGGACAAATTCTCACAAAACATCAAACTTTCATGAACCGACTGCACACAGTCACAAACTCATTATTACAATCTTTACTCTTTAATATCAAGCACAACGTTAACAATAAACGTGGTCATGCCATTGAAGCTGAGAATGGGTACTGTACAGTAACTAACATCAGTGACACGGTATTCTTGACGGACAGTTAAAGTTAACACTGACCACTGAATGTCTGGGTCAAGCTGAAAGCTGCCTGTGTGGTCAAGGGAAGACCGTGACCCCCTGGTTTTAGAAAGGCCAGGAGAAGGAACAGCCTTGGTCATCTTCTATCCACCTTTTCCTCAACCCATGACTTTTGTTCACCACTGCCCTGCATCCAACCAGAAGGCTTTACACACTTCTGCTTTCATACATGGGAGTTCATCAACAGACTCAAGACTCAGGACTAAAACAATACTTTTATTATCTCAACAGAGACAGAACTGTTCATCTAAATAATAACAACATTAACTAGGGTGAGGTCAACAAGTATGTGTGCTGCCGTGTGGATGGACAGTGTCCAGGCTTCGATCAACAGGCATGGACAAAACTGCCTCAGCACCCAGTGTGTAGTGTGACGCACTTGTGATCAATATTGAACTGCTGTATGTAGCGTGTGACACATTTGTGACCAGTATTGAACTGCTCTGTGTAGCGTGAAACACTGCTGTGTGTAGCGTGTCACACACTTGTGACCAGTATTGAACTGCTCTGTGTAGCGTGAAACACTGCTGTGTGTAGTGTCACACACTTGTGACCAGTATTGAACTGCTCTGTGTAGCATGAAACACTGCTGTATGTAGCGTGTGACACACTTGTGACCAGTATTGAACTGCTCTGTGTAGCGTGAAACACTGCTGTGTGTAGTGTGACACACTTGTGATCAATATTGAACTGCTGTGTGTAGAGTGAAACACTGCTGTGTGTAGTGTGACACACTTGTGACCAATACTGAACTGCTGTGTGTAGAGTGAAACACTACTGTGTGTAGTGTGACACACTTGTGATCAATATTGAACTGCTGTGTGTGGCGTGACACACTTGTGATCAATATTGAACTGCTGTGTGTGGCGTGACACACTTGTGATCAATATTGAACTGGTATGTGTAGCGTGACACACTTGTGATCAATATTGAACTGCTGTGTGTAGTGTGACACACTTGTGACCAGTATTGAACTGCTGTGTGTAGTGTGACACACTTGTGATCAATATTGAACTGCTGTGTGTAGTGTGACACACTTGTGATCAATATTGAACTGCTGTGTGTGGCGTGACACACTTGTGATCAATATTGAACTGGTATGTGTAGCGTGACACACTTGTGATCAATATTGAACTGCTGTGTGTAGTGTGACACACTTGTGACCAGTATTGAACTGCTGTGTGTAGTGTGACACACTTGTGATCAATATTGAACTGCTGTGTGTAGTGTGACACACTTGTGATCAATATTGAACTGCTGTGTGTAGTGTGACACACTTGTGATCAATATTGAACTGCTATGTGTAACGTGACACACTTGTGACCAATATTGAACTGATGTGCATAGTGTGACACACTTGGGACCAATATTGAACTGATGTGCATAGTGTGACACACTTGGGACCAATATTGAACTGCTGTGTGTAGCGTGAAACACTGCTGTGTGTAGCGTGAAACACTGCTGTGTGTAGCGTGAAACACTGCTGTGTGTAGCGTGAAACACTGCTGTGTGTAGCGTGAAACACTGCTGTGTGTAGCGTGAAACACTGCTGTGTGCAGCGTGACACACTTGGGACCAATATTGAACTGATGTGTGCAGTGTGACACATTTTAGTGATCAATATTGAACTGATGTGTGGTCACATTTTAGTGATCAATATTGAACTGTTGTGAGTTGTAAAATGTTGGTGATCAATATTGAACTGATGTGTGTTGCAACATTGGTGACACAAAAAAATGAACTGCTGTGTGTGTGTGTGTGTGTGTGTGTGTGTGTGTGTGTGTGTGTGTGTGTGTGGTCACATGAGTGGTACATATTGCAATCATGTATGCAGTCGCACTATCGATAAATATTGAACTAGCATGTGTATCACACTAATGATAAATATCCACCTAATGTATGCAGTCACAACTAGTGATAAATATTGAACATGCATGTAGTCACACTTGTCATCATGAATAAAGACACACCAACACGGAAGACGTGTTCTGTGACATACTCGTCAACATAATACAAACATAATTTAAAAAAACCCAACAACATGTCTATAATGATGACCACTGAAGTTATGTCAGGCCACAAATTTAACAACATTGTACAAGGTAACACAGTATTTCATTGTGATGAAATGATGATAGTTACATGTGGTCAGAATACTTGTACTGAAGTACTACAGTGATACATGGTACCAGATGCCCGTGGATCGCCTCCTTTGTGCACTGTCTGTTCTGCACGTTACATTTTCTGGAATTTTTGAGGGCCCTCATATTAGGGGAGATAACCAGTGCCCCGTGCTCTGTCCTCTGCCGGGACGACTGTTCCACCAGTTGCGGCCCCTGTGGTGACGTCGCTTCAGGCACCTGCCTGTCAGGTCTGAGGGCCGTCCTCTGGGCTGTCCGTGTTCACCACAATGTTAACACCACGACACAGCACACAATACACAACATCAACACACATCGAACACAACACATCAAACACACAACACATAACACACACATAGCACGCATGACGCACGCACGCGCGCGTGCACGTACACACATCACTCAATATTAGATATAAATGTTCGTACTGCGGAATTTATATGCGCTGTGTATCTTAGATGCAACAAGTCAAAGCGCTCACACACCACATGCTCACCACCTACACACACCACACACACACCACACACACACACACACCACACACACACACACACAGCACACGCACGCATGCACCACGCACCAGCACGTGCACGCACACACACACGTACAACAACACATACATGTACGGACATTTATAAGCCGTACTGTAACAACAACAACGACACACACAAACACACACCCAGTACACACACACACACACACACACACACGCACGACCAACGTACACACACACACTACAGCACACTACACACACACACACACACACACAACACACACACGTATGTACACACGCACACACGTATACACACACACACACACACCACACACCGCGCGGCGCGCGAGCGCGCGTCCCAACGCATACGAACACACATCATCAAAATAAATAACACAAAATCACAACAAACAAACAAGAACAAAAACAAACCAACAAACAAAAAATCCACAATTTAAAAAAAACACATTCATTTTTCATAACAAAATGGAGGCGAGGGAAAGGTTTGCAAGATTTATTTCGATTTATTCATGTATTCTTTTATTTCGTGGATAATGGAATAAGCACTCATGTGCCTTTTTATATCCAGTCCCCGTGTGTATGCAGTTTTGTAAATTTTGTCCTCGATCCCACAGGCACACAATGGCCTAACTCTTCCAAAACGCGGAACAGGTTTGAACATGTACGCAAGATGTTCTGCGTGCGTTCGCACACGGGACTTCAGTTTATAGTTTCATCCGAAGGACTTTTTTGGGGGGGGAGAGTGGAGTCTGCACTGATGTTAACTCCAGAGGAAAAATCCCCTTGAACGAGATTCGAACCCGGATCAGCAGATGACCCAGTGATTCAAACCCGTGCCTCAAGCGATTGTCAGATAACTGCTGAAATCAAAGAACAAATAAATAAAATAAAAATAAAATAAAAACCTCTGGACTCTTCCGCCTCCCGTAGTTCTAAACTAGAAAGCAAGGAAAAGTGTGATGGAGGTGAGGGAGGGGGGGAGGGTAGTGGTCGCGATACCTGAGAGTCTGGCTGCTGGTGGTGGTGCTGGTGGTCAGTGCTGACCGGACAGATCAGCCTGTCCACCTCTCCCACCTCGGACCGGCTACGGCGGTGACCAAAGAACCCGGACCTGCTTCTCTGAAACAACGACATTGCCGACACCCCGTGCCCTGTGTTTTACCCCATGCCCTGCATGCCCTGTGTTTTACCCCATGCCCTGTGTTTTACCCCATGCCCTGTGTTTTACCCCATGCCCTGTGTTTTACCCCATCCCCTGTGTTTTACCCCACTCCATGTATTTTACCCCATGCCCTGTGTTTTACCCCATGCCCTGTGTGTTACCCTGTGTTTTACCCTGTGTTTTACCCTGTGTTTTACCCCGTACCCTGTGTTTTACCCCCTGTGTTTTACCCTACGCCCTGTGTTTTACCCCATGCCCTGTGTTTTACCCCATGCCCTGTGTTTTACCCCGTGTTTTACCCCACGCCCTGTGTTTTACCCCATGCCCTCTGTTTTACCCTGTGTTTTACCCCACGCCCTGTGTTTTACCCTGTGTTTTACCCCACGCCCTGTGTTTTACCCTGTGTTTTACCCCCTGTGTTTTACCCCATGCCCTGTGTTTTACCCTGTGTTTTACCCCTGCCCTGTGTTTTACCCCGTGCCCTGTGTTTTACCCTGTGTTTTACCCCATGCCCTGTGTTTTACCCTATGTTTTACCCCGTGCCCTGTGTTTTACCCTGTGTTTTACCCCATGTCCTGTGTTTTACACTATGCCCTGTGTTTTACCCCATGCCCTGTGTTTTACCCCGTGCCCTGTGTTTTACCCTGTGTTTTACCCCGTGTCCTGTGTTTTACCCTGTGTTTTACCCCACGCCCTGTGTTTTACCCCGTGCCCTGTGTTTTACCCTGTGTTTTACCCCCTGTGTTTTACCCCATGCCCTGTGTTTTACCCCCTGTGTTTTACCCCACGCCCTGTGTTTTACCCCATGCCCTGTGGTTTACCCCCTGTGTTTTACCCCATGCCCTGTGGTTTACCCCCTGTGTTTTACCCCATGCCCTGTGGTTTACCCCATGCCCTGTGTTTTACCCCATGCCCTGTGTTTACCCCACCCCTGTGTTTTACCCCATGCACCTGTGTTTTACCCCTGCCCTGTGTTACCCACATGCCCCCTGTGTTGTTTTACCCCATGCCCTGTGTTTTACCCCATGCCCTGTGTTTTACCCACGCCTGTTTTACCCCATGCCTGTGTTTTACCCACTGTGTTTTACCCCATGCCCTGTGGTTTACCCATGCCCTGTGTTTTACCCCTGTGTTTTACCCCACGCCCTGTGTTTTACCCCGTGCCTGTGTTTTACCCCCTGTGTTTTACCCCCTGTGTTTTACCCCATGCCCTGTGTTTTACCCCATGCCCTGTGTTTTACCCCATGCCCTGTGTTTTACCCCCTGTGTTTTACCCCATGCCCTGTGTTTTACCCCATGCCCTGTGTTTTACCCCACGCCCTGTTTTACCCCACGCCCTGTTTTACCCCATGCCCTGTGTTTTACCCCCTGTGTTTTACCCCATGCCCTGTGGTTTACCCCATGCCCGGTGTTTTGACTGCTCTGTTGGACAGTCTGTCCACTGCTGCTGCTATTTCACACACACACGCTCGCACGCTCATACACACACACACACACACACGCTCACACACACGCGCGCATACACACACACACATACACGCACACACACAACACGCACGCATGCGCGCACGCACACACACACATACACACGCACGCGCATACACACACACACACACACACACACACACGCATGCATGCTTGCACGCATAGACACGCACGCACACACGTCCGTCTAATATCACTTATAGTGAACAGACGTTAAATACGAGAACGAACACGAACGCACGCACGCACGCTTGCGCACGCGCACGCACGCACGCACAGAGAGAGAGAGAGAGAGAGAGAGAGAGAGAGAGAGAGAGAGAGAGAGAGAGAGAGAGAGAGAGAGAGAGAGAGAGAGAGAGAGAGAGAGAGAGAGAGAGAGAGAGAGAGAGAGAGAGAGAGAGAAAATACAGTTTTGTATTTTTTCTACAGGAATATTTACTCTGTTTATAAATAAATATAAATCGATTATTTTGGGGATTCAAATCGCACATAATTATAAACATAAAAAACCTCCTGCTCCTCCTCCTCCTCCTACTCCATCTCCTACTCCTGCTGCTACTGCTGCTGCTACTGCTGCTGGTGGTGGTGGTGATACTATTTCGTTATGTATTTACATTTTTCTTTATTTTCTTCCCTTCTCTAGTTCGGATGTTTACTTCATGTGTGCATTTACTTCCAGATCCTCATGGTCACCGCCCAAACATAAAGTCTTCTCTCTTTTCCCAGTTCTTCCCCTGACCTGTGTACTGACCCTGAGGGAAAGCACAGCTGACCTGACCTGTGTACTGACCCTGAGGGAAAGCACAGCTGACCTGACATGGCCTGTGCAATGACACTGAGGGAAAGCACAGATGACCTGATCCGACCTGTGTACTGGCCCCGAGGGAAAGCACAGCTGACCTGACCTGGCATGTGTACTGACCCCGAGGGAAAGCACAGCTGACCTGTGTACTGACCCCGAGGGAAAGCACAGCTGACCTGACCCGACCTGTGTGCTGACCCCGAATGAAAACACAGCTGACCTGACCTGACCTGTGTACTGAACATGAAGGAAACCACAGCTGACCTGACCTGACCTGATCTGTGTACTGACCCACAGCTGTTCGCTTCCTCCACTTTCAGCTCCACTCAGCTGCTATCCATCGCATCCCAGCTGGTGCTGACTGTAGCAGGAACTGACCGCTCTTGGACTTGGTAAAAGGAAGGGGCTAATTGTAGCACTGGGTCCTCGACCCTTTACTGAGTTATGCTGGATTTGCTCACTGTGGACCCTGAAGGAAAACACAGATGACCTGACCTGACCTGACCAATGTATTGACCCCGACTGATGACCTGACCTGACATACGTAACCGACCCTCACAGATGACCTGACCTGACATGTACTGACCCCGACAGATGACCTGACATGACATGTACCGACCCGGACAGATGACCTGACCTATGTTCTGGGCCCGACAGATGACCCGGCCTGACATATGTCCCGGCCATGACAGATGACCTGACCTGACATATGCCCCGACCATGACAGATGACCTGACCTATATACTGACCCCGACAGATGACCCGACCTGACATGTACCGACCACGAAGATGACCTGACCTATGCACTGACCCCGACAGATGACCTGACCTGACATGCACCGACCATGACAGATGACCTGACCTGACATGTACCGACCGTGACAGATGACCCGACCTGACATATGTACCGACCATGACAGATGACCTGACCTATGTACTGACCCTGACAGATGACCTGACCTGAACCGACCATGACAGATGACCTGACCTGACATATGCATTGACCATGACAGATGACCTGACATATGCACTGACCCTGACATATGACCTGACCTGACATATGTACTGACCCTGGCAGATGACATAACCTATTTACGGACCCAAACAGATGACCTGACCTATGTACTGACCCCGGCAGATGACCTTGCATAACCCATGCACTGACCCCGACAGATGACCTGACATGACCCACGCACTGACCCCGACAGCTGACCTGACCTGACCCATGCACTGACCCTGACCCGACATGACCTTTGTACTGACCCTGAAGGATGATCTGACCTGACCCATGCACTGACCCCGACAACTGACCTGACCTGACCCATGCACTGACCCTAACAGCTGACCTGACCTGACCTGACCTGTGCACTGACCCTGACTTTGGCGTTGATGACCAGGGGCTGGTAGTCAGGGAAGACTGGAACTGCCGCTTGCGGGCCTGGGTGTGGGGCCCTATCAGGGAGACGAAGTGGCGGCAGAGGTGTCGCCGCAGCAAGG
Source organism: Rapana venosa (assembly GCA_028751875.1). Lineage (NCBI taxonomy): Eukaryota > Metazoa > Mollusca > Gastropoda > Neogastropoda > Muricidae > Rapana > Rapana venosa. The sequence continues at coordinate 43,046,620 of CM054158.1, read as the reverse complement.
TCTTGTGAGCAGGGATGGACAGCAGCACCGCCATCAGCTCCGCGTTAAAGCGGGGCTCCAGCACCTGCACACACACACAGCGCCTGGATGGTTACTTACTGCAGATACACACAGCGCCTGGATGGTTACTTACTGCAGATACACACAGCGCCTGGATGGTTACTTACTGCAGATACACACAGCGCCTGGATGGTTACTTACTGCAGACACACACAGCGCCTGGATGGTTACTTACTGCAGACACACACAGCGCCTGGATGGTTACTTACTGCAGACACACACAGCGCCTGGATGGTTACTTACTGCAGATACACACAGCGCCTGGATGGTTACTTACTGCAGACACACACAGCGCCTGGATGGTTACTTACTGCACACACACACAGCGCCTGGATGGTTACTTACTGCAGATACACAGCGCCTGGATGGTTAGTTACTACTGCAGATACACAGACATGCAGACATGCAGACACAGACATAGAGACACACAAACACACATCTGTCTGTCTGTCTGTCTGTCTGTCTGTCTGTCTGTCTGTCTGTCCGTCCGTCCGTCCGTCCGTCCGTCCGTCCATCCATCCCTCCGTCCTATCTATCTATCTATCTATCTATCTATCTATCTATCTATCTATCTATCTATCTATCTATCTATCTATCGGATGAGACTATAAACCGAGGCCCCGTGTTCGAACGCATGCAGAACATCTTGTGCACACGCTAAATCCTGTTCCGCTTTTCGAAAGGGTAGGCTATTGTGTGCCGGTGGAAACAGGGGACAAAATTTACAAAACCGCATACACACGGGGACTGGATTAAAAAAGCACATAAGTGCTTATTCCATTATCCTCGATATAAAAGAATATATAAATTTATCGATCGATCGATCGATCAATCTGTCTGTCTGTCTGTCTGTCTGTCTGTCTGTCTGTCTGTCTATCTATCTGTCTGTCTATCTATCTATCTATCACACAGGCACACACACAGACACACACAGATATCTATCTATCTATCTATCTATCTATCTATCTATCTATCTATCTATCTATCTATCTATCTATCTATCTATGTGTGTGTTTGTGAGTGTGTGTGTATATATAGCTATATATCTACATCTGTCTGTCTGTCTGTGTTTGTGAGTGTGTGTGTGTATAAATATATCTATATATCTACATCTCTGTCTGTCTGTCTATCTATCTTTCTATCTATGTGTATATGTGTATACTTCTTCTTCTTCCTCCTTTTTTGTCATATTTTTCCCAGGGGAGGTTTGACATTGATGAGCCTTCTCCATCTCTCTCTGTTTTGAGCTTCCTCCTTATTTATGCTGCCCCTTTCTCCAAGATCATCTGCAATACAGGCAGCTCAGGTCTTGCTAGGTCTTCCCTTTGGTCTCTTTCCATCCACTACGAAGTTCATTGCTCTTTTTATGATGTGGTGGTCTGCTTTCCGTTGAACGTGCCCAAACTAGCGCAGTCTATTGGTACTAGCTACAGACTTCAGATAATCAACTTTGCACATTCTCCATAGTTCTTCATTTGTGATCCTGTCTTCCCATTTGATCTTTGTCATGTAGCGTAGCATTCGGTTTTCACAGCTCTTCAACAAACGTTCGACGGTTTTTGTGAAAACCCACGTCTCTGAGCCATACAGGAGAACAGGTCTGATGTAGGCTTTATATATCAGACAGCGTCTCTCCAGTGGGATTTTCTGATTTCCGAGCAGACTTGCCAATTCTTTCCATTTCTTCCAAGCACTCGCAATCCTGGTTCTGACAGCTAACTCAGATTTTGCTTCGCAGCTCATCATCTCTCCCAGGTAGCAGAATTCGTCTACCACTTCTATCTTCCCTTGTTCAAATTCTAGTGTATGTGTATTATATATACATACATACATACATACATACATACATACATACATACATACATACATACATACATACATACATACATATAATGTGTGTGTGATTGATAGATAGATAGATAGACAGACACACATACATACACACGGACGGACGGACGGACGGACGGACGGACGGACGGACGGACGGACGGACGGACGGATGGATGGATAGATAGATAGATAGATAGATAGATAGATAGATAGACACGCACACACACTGACACTGAGACACTTTTACTGTCCATTCAGCATTACTGCCCTGTATGCAAGGAGAGGAAAAAACATTTCAGATTGAGAGAGAGAGAGAGAGAGAGAGAGAGAGAGAGAGAGAGAGAGAGAGAGAGAGAGAGAGAGAGAGAGAGAGACAGACAGACAGACAGACAGACAGACAGATAGACAGACAGACAGACAGACAGATGTTTGGGAAGGAATTGAAGTGGGGGGTGAGGGGTGGGGGTGGTGGTGGTGGTAAACATGATTCGTATTCTTGGTTAAATACCACATGATGTTCTTTCTGTATATTTTACTGTTTGTATGATCCGCTTGTTGAAATCAATATGTGAACAATAATTTTTAAAATGGGGAAAAAAGAGAGAAATATCTAACGAGAACTGAAGACTGAGAAGAATTCAAAGAGGAATTCAAAGAAGAATTCAAAGAAGAAGAATTCAAAGAAGAAGAATTCAAAGAAGAAGAATTCAAAGAAGAATTCCGAAGAAGAAGAATTGTGAAAAAGAAGAATTGTGAAAAAGAAGAAGAAGAAGAAGAAGAAAAAGAAGAAGAAGAAGAAGAATTGCGAAGAAGAAGAAGAAGAGGAAGAAGAAGAATTGCAAAGAAGAATTGCGAAGAAGAATAATTGCGAAGAAGAAGAAGAATTGCGAAGAAGAAGAAGAATTGCGAAAAAGAATTGCGAAGAAAAATTGCAAAGAAGAAGAAGCAGAAGAACAAGAACAACAAAAAACAAGCAAAAGTGATAATCAAAATAACAAAAAATACCCCCAAAATGACAAACAGAACGGAACAACCGAAAAATGAACGAAATGGACATGCAAAAAGCACACCAAAAACCAACCCCCCCCCCCCCAAACTACCCCTAAAACAACAACAAGAAGAAGAACAACAACAAAAGCTGAGGAAGCATTGCCAGACACGGACCATGAGGGCCCCGTGGACTCCACTGCCTCTCAGGTTGGGAGCGTATTCTGAGAGGTCGATGGTTCGAAGCCACTCCATGACACGATGACTGGTCCATAGCATCACCTGCCCTGGCTCATCCTCCACCACTGACTCCTGAACACACACACACAGACACACACAGACACACACACACACACACACACGCGCGCGCGCGCGCGCGGGCGCGCACACACACAGTCACATACACACACAGAGACACACACAGACACACACACACAGAACACACACGCGCGCGCGCGCGCACGCACGCACACACGCGCACACATACAGAGCACTTGAGTGCTCATTCCATTACCCTCGAAATAAAAGAATAATTAGATAAATAAATAAATAAAACACACGCTCGGAAGCACGCACGCACGCACAAACCCACACACGCACATATACACCCCCCCCCCCTCCAACACACACACACACACTAATCTCATACATAAAAACAACATACTGCAGAATACATCACAGCATAACAATAATGATCATCCTTCGGATGAGACTATAAACCGAGGCCCCGTGTTCGAACGCATGCAGAACATCTTGCACACACGTTAAATCCTGTTCCACTTTTCGGAAGAGTAGGCCATTGTGTGCCGGTGGAAACAGATGACAAAATTGACAAAACTGTATAAACACGGGGACTGGATGTAAAAAAGCACATGAGTGCTTATTCCATTATCCTCGATATAAAAGAATAAATAAAAAAATAAATACAGCACGCACAGTCCAGGCTTACCTACAGTAAAGTACAGCAAATCACGATCCAACCCAACACGACAAGATACAACACCACTGCAAAGGTAAAGGAGTCCCATAACCTATAAGGTCGTAGGGGAGCGAGGCGTCAGAGACCTCACTTCTCTAGGGGTCAGCATATTGAGGGCGGCGCCCATCTCTTCTCCTTTGCTGCTTTATCTTCCCTGATCCTAAAGAGGGCAGGTACCCATTTACAGCTGGGTGAACTGGGGGACTGTACTGCAGCCAAGGCGCACAAACTGTCGCCCATCCAAGTGGTAACCACGCTCGACGCTGCTTAACTTGGCTGGGGGAAAGCGAGTGCTCCGACCACTGAACTATCCCGTCCCCAACAGGACATGACCCAATCTAAATCAACACGACAGGACACAACACAACACGACAGGATCCAACACAACACAACACAACAGGACATGACCCAATCTAACGCAACACGACAGGACACAACACATCACGGCAGAATCCAACACAAGGCAATAACATCTAACCCAACACGACAGGATCCAATCTTATGCAACACGACAGGAATCAATACAGTACAGATACAGATCACTGCAGGCCACACCACACGCCCACACTACACTGGGCTTTACACGGACCTCCTGGGGCAGAGGTCTCCTCTGGAGAGTGTTCAGGTGGAAGCCACACAGGCGCAGAACTTGGATGCCTCGCTTGATGCTGAGGTGATGCAGCTCGTTGGTCACTTTCAGCAACAGCAGGTCGTCCTTGGAAACAAGAAGACACAGGCCATCAGAAGATCGTCTTGAAGAAACAACGTGAAGATAAAAGTCATCAGAAGACCGTCTTGAGGAGTATTAAGAAGATAAGGTCATCAGAAGATCGTTTTGAGGAATAACAAGAAGATACAGGTCTACAGAAGATCGTCTTGAGGAAAAACAAGAAGATAAAGGTCATCAGAAGATCGTTTTGAGCAATAACAAGAAGATAAATGTCAACAGAAGATCGACTTGAGGAATAAAGATAAGGTCATCAGAAACAACATGAAGATACAGGTCATCAGAAGATCGTCTTGAGGAGAAACAAGAAGAAAATAAAGGTCAGCAGAAGATCGTCTGGAGGAACAACACAAAGAGAAGGTCATCAGAAGATCGCCTTGAGAAACAACATGAAGATATAGGTCATCAGAAGATCGTCTTGAAGAATAAAAGAGAGGCTATAGGTCACCAGAAGACCGTTTGGAGGAACAAAGAGAAGGTCATCAGAAGATCGTCTTGAAGAAACAACATGAAGGTAAAGGTCATCAGAAGATCAGGAACAACATGAAGATTCAGATCATCAGAAGATCGTTATGGAAAACCACAAGAAGATAAAGGTCAACAGAAGATTGTTCTGGAAAACAAGGATAAGATAAAGGTCATCAGAAGATCGTCTTGAGGAATAACAAAAAGATAAAGGTCATCAGAAAGTCGTTCTGAAAAACAGGAAGATAAAGGTCGACAGAAGACCGTCTTGAGGAACAAAGAGAAGGTCATCAGAAGATCGTCTTGAGGAGTATTAAGAAAATAAAAGTCAACAAGAGATGGTCTTGAGGAAAAAACCAAGAAGATAAAGGTCATCAGAAGATCGTCATAGAAAATAACAAGAAGATACAGGTCAACAAAAGATCATCTTGAGAAATGACAAGAGGAGGATAAAGGTCATCAGATGATTGTCATAGAAAACAAGAAGATAAAGGTCAGCAGAAAATCGTCTTGAGGAACAACAAAGAGAAGTCTCCCTCACACACCGACAACAAAGAAGGTTTCTCCCTCACACACAGACAACAACAAAGAAGGTCTCTCCCTCACACACAACAAAGAAGGTCTCTCCCTCACACACACACGACAACAAAGAAGGTCTCTCCCTCACACACAGACAACAAAGAAGGTCTCTCCCTCACACACAGACAACAAAGAAGGTTTCTCCCTCACACACAGACAACAAAGGTTTCTCCCTCACACAGGGACAACAACAAAGAAGGTCTCTCCCTCACACAGGGACAACAAAGAAGGTTTCTCCCTCACACAGGGACAACAAAGAAGGTTTCTCCCTCACACACAGGGACAACAAAGAAGGTTTCTCCCTCACACAGGGACAACAAAGAAGGTTTCTCCCTCACACAGGGACAACAAAGAAGGTTTCTCCCTCACACAGGGACAACAAAGAAGGTTTCTCCCTCACACACGACAACAAAGAAGGTCTCTCCCTCACACACGGACAACAGCAAAGAGAAGGTCTCTTCCTTCGGATGAGACTATAAACCGAGGTCCCGTGTTCGAACGCACGCAGAACATCTTGCGCACACGTAAAATCCTGTTCCGCTTTTCGGAAGAGTAGGCCATTGTGTGCCGGTGGAAACAGATGACAAAATTGACAAAAGCGCACGCACACGGGGACTGGATGTAAAAAAGCACATGAGTGCTTATTCCATTATCCTCGATAAAAGAATAAATAAATAAATATACAAAGAAAGTTTCCCTCACACAGGACCGAGAGTAACAAAGTATATATATTATTATATTATATATATAAAATAAATAAATAATATATATAATAATATATATCTCTCTCTCCCTCATCATTTCTATCTTCTCTCATCTCATTCATCTCTCTCTCTCTCTCTCTCTTTCTTTTACACACAGAGTGCGGTGTAAAGGAGGTAGTGAGTTGTCACACGATGAGATTAGTGTCATTTCCTTGGCAGTGTGTGTCGATGTCATATACGGGAGGACAGCGAAAAAAGCAGAACTGAGCATCATTTTTCATTCATTTCATTTATTCTTTTATATCGAGGATAATGGAATAAGCAATTATGTGCTTTTTACATCCAGTCCCCGTGTGTATGCGGTTTTGTAAATTTTGTCATGTTTCCACCGGCACACAATGGCCTACTCTTCCGAAAAGCGGAACAGGATTTAACGTGTGCGCAAGATGTTCTGCATGCGTTCGAACACGGGCTCGGTTTATAGTCTCATCCGAAGTGAGCCAGCATCAGAGCAGGGCTCTTCTGGTGGGTGGCCTCGCGGCAGCAAAACAACGATAAGCTTGGGAGCGAAGAAATGGGAATGAGCGGAGTGGGAACAACAGGAGATCAGAAATGTCACAGAAAATAAGGCAGCCCCCCTCTGCTTCACACCATCCCCCCCCCCCCAAAAAAAAAATGAAGAAAGAAAATATGTTACTGGGAGACAAGCTTACTATCCACTACTAACACAAGCCACAAGCAAGACAGGGTGTAATATGGAATCAGGCCAAACGGGACACACCCCAAAACACACACACACAACACACACACCTACACACACACACACACACACACACACACACACACACACACACACACACAACACACACACACACACTCACACACACACACAAACACACACAAACACACACACACACACACACAACACTCACACACATACACACACATACACACACGCACAAAACACACACACTCAACACACTTCTTTTTCGAGAAGAGCCAGAGCATAGAGAAAATACATACAATCTAAGAATCTACATCTTTTAGGAAATGTTGACTATGTTTATCATGTTTGGTGTCAAATAAGTCTTGTTCTGACTTAATGGCAATACAGTTTTGGATTCTTGATTCGCACACACACACACACACACACACACACACACACACACACACACCAACAAACTTACACACACGCACGCGCGCGCGCGCGCGCGCGCGCACACACACATACACGGGATAGCCTAGTGGTTAGAACATTGCGCTCGCAATCTGACAACCCGGGTTCAATTCCCGTTTGAGGGGATATTTTCCCCTGTACTTAACATCAGTGCAGACTCCACTCTCTCCAAAAGTCCTTCGGATGAGACTATAAACCGAGGCCCCGTGTGCGAGCGCACGCAGAACATCTTCCGCTTTTCGTAAGAGTAGGCCATTGTGTGCCGGTGGGAACAGATGACAGAATTAACAAAACCGCATACACACGGGGACTGGATGTAAAACAGCACATAAGTGCTTATTCCATTATCCTCGATATAAAAGAATAAAATAAAATAAATAACATAAAAAAACACACGCACCTACACGCGTACACACACACACACACACACACACACCACTCACCCACACACAGAGACTCATACACACACACACACATACACACACACCGCACGCACACGCACACAGACACACACACACACGCACCACAGTCAGGTGATGCAATACACGGCCGTCCACTCTGGCATCGTAGAAAGCATCCTTGTATTGCGGCAGTCCTATATCATCCAGCCAGCCTGCACACACACATACACACACACACATACACACACACACACATACAACACATACATACACACACATACATACACACACACATACACACACATACACAACACACACATACACACACACACACATACACACACACACAACACATACACACAACACATACACACACATACACACACACACACATACACACACACACATACACACACACATACACACACACACATACACACACAGATACACACACACACCACACACACACACACACACATAACACACATACACACACACACAAATACACATACACACACACACAAGATACACACATACACACATACACACCACATACACACACAACACATACACACACACAACAACACATACACACACACATACACACACACATACACACACATACAACACACATACACACACACAATACCACATACAACACACACATACACAACACCCACATCACACACACACACACAGATACACATAACACACACATACACACACACACACACCACACACACACATACACAACACACACATACACCACACACACACCATACACACACACACACAACACACACCAACACACACACATACACACACACACATACACATCACACAACACACACACACAACACATACAACACACACACACACATACACACACACAACACACACACACACACACCACCACACAGACACACACACACACATACATACACACAACACACACACACACATACACACACACACACACACACACACACACACACATACCACACACACACACACAAACACACCACACACACACACACAAAACAACACGCGCGCACACGCACCACGCAACGCACATATACACACTTCCATTATCCTCGAATTAAAAGAAAGAAATAAGAAAGAAAGAAAGAAAACACCACACACGCACGCACACATGCACACACGCGCGCCTGTAAAGTAATCATGATCTTTAAGTAATTGGGACTCTTAAATAGTTGGGACTTTAAAGTAAATATGACCCTAAGCAACTGGGACTGTTAAGTAATTCGGACTTAAAAGTAATTATGACCCTTAAGTAAGTGGAACTCTTAAGTAATTGGGACTTTAAAGTAAATATGACTCTTAAGTAACTGGGGCTCTTAAGTAATTGGGACTTTAAAGTAATTATGACTGCTATTGGGACACTGAAGTAAGAAATAAAATTAAGTAGTTTTTAGTATCAGTCGGCCAGTTTTGTTTAGCTTAAAGAAGGTTTCAAATGAACCGAATACATATTATTGATAATATCAATTGTATGGTGTGTGTGTGTGTGTGTGTGTGTGTGTGTGTGTGTGTGTGTGTGTGTGTGTGTGTGTGTGTGTGTGTGCTGACAAGCATTAGAGTCTGCTGTGTATTTGATATGTATTCAATATGAGACTGAAGCAGGCCCGGCATGTTATCACTTATTATTGCTCATTATTTTTTAATGCAACTAAAACATAAGAAACTGTCTGTGTGATTGACCAGATCCATTAGTTGAGGACTTAGGCTCAACTGAAAATATGTGAACAAGGAAAACAAACAAAGAAACCAACCAACCAACCAGCCAGCCAGCCAACCAACCAACCAGCCAACCAGCCAACCAACCAACCCACCCACCCACCCACCCAACCAACCAAACCAACCAACCAACCAACCCACCGACCCACCCAACCAAACCAACCAACCAACCAACCCACCCACCCACCACCAACCAACCAACCACCAAGAAAACCAACCAACTACCGCAACATATTCTTTTTCTCTACAACCAATCGTCCATAATTCAATATAAGTTTCCGACGTGCATTAAATGTTGAAGGCTACACACCGGCATTAATTTGGGGGTCATGTAGTATCTTGTATAGAGTGCGAGTCGAAAAATATGGTGATTTTCACAGATTTTTTAAGCATGAAAAAATGGACTGTGCACTTGTTTTGGAGATTGAGGACATAGAGCAATACCAGGTAGTCACGAGAAAGTTAGAAATAATCATCAAATGAGGTTTGCCTGTATTCCTACGGCGTTGACCCCGCGCATAAGGACTGAAGTGGTACAGAGTTCGCTGAAAAAATTAAAAAATTTCAAACCTACCAAATTTGTTAAAAAATCACATGAGTTTCGAGTCAGAGGCTAGTCTTTCACAAAAAGTGGTTTTTATTTCTGTGGATGCCTTAGTACGTGCGGTATGAAAAACAGAAGGAAAAGAGCGATTTTTTTAACACCGGTGTGCAGCCTGTATAGAAACACTGCAGGTACACAGAGTTTGCCTACGTGCTACAACGTTGTGGTCTACGTCAGCAATATGTGCGTCCTCCTCCCCTGACAGCTGCGCCTGCAGAGCCAGGTGCAGCTTCTTCCGGTGCAGGAGATTCCTCATGCCCAGCTCCTGCAAAGGTCAACAGCACAGTGACCCCCTGTCCTTGCAGCATAACGCTACAGCACTGGACAGTGGCAGACAGCACAGTGACGTCCTTGCAGCATAACGCTACAGCACTGGACAGTGGCAGACAGCAGAGTGACCAGCTGTCCTTGCAGCATAGCGCTACAGCACTGGACAGTGGCAGACAGCACAGTGACGTCCTTGCAGCATAGCGCTACAGCACTGGACAGTGGCAGACAGCAGAGTGACCAGCTGTCCTTGCAGCATAGCGCTACAGTACTGGACAGTGGCAGACAGCACAGTGACCAGCTGTCCTTGCAGCATAGCGCTACAGCACTGGACAGTGGCAGACAGCAGAATGACCAGCTGTCCTTGCAGCATAGCGCTACAGCACTGGACAGTGGCAGACAGCAGAGTGACCAGCTGTCCATACAACACGGCATGGCACAATACAATACAACACATCACAGCATGACGCAATACAATACAGCACAGCATGATACAACACAACGCAACACAACATGACACAATACAACACACATGACACAATACAACACAGCATGACACAACACAGCATGGCACAATACAACACAGCACAGCATGACACAACACAGCATGACACAATGCAATACAACACAGCACAGCATGATGCAATGCAATACAACACAGCACAGCATGACAACACAGCATGGCACAATACAATACAGCACAACACAGCATGACACAACACAGCATGACACAATACAACACAACACAGCATGACACAACACAGCACGACACAATATAACACAACACAGCATGATAGAATACAACACAACACAGCATGACACAATACAACACAACACAGCATGACACAATACAACACAACACAGCACAGCACACCACAACCTCTCCCCCCCCCCCCGGTTTCCTCCCCTCTCTCTCCTTTTTGCTCTTTCTTACCCTCCCTCTCTCTCTCTTTCTTCTCTCTCTCTCTTTATCTCTCTCTTCTTCCTCCTCCCCCCTCTATCTCTCTCTCTCTTTACCTCCTCCTCTTACTCTCTATCTTCTCCTTCCCTCCCTCCCCCTCTCCTATCTCTCATCTCCCCCCCCCCTCCCTCTTCCCCCCTCTCCTTCCTTCTCTCCTCTCGCTCCTCCCCCCCCTTTCTCTCTTACTCTCTCATCTCCTCTCACCCTCTCCCTCTCTCTCTCCCCCCCTCCTCTCTCCTTCCTTTCCTCCTCTCTCTTCTCTCTCTCCATCCCTCACCCCACCCTTTCTCTTTTATCTCCCATCTCCCCCTCCTCCCTCCCTCTCTCTCCTCTTTCCCTCCCTCTCTCCTTCCTTCCTTCCTCTCCTCTCTCTCTCTCCCTCTCTCCCCCCCTCTCTCTCTCTTTATCTCTCTCCATCTCTCCCTCTCTCCTCCCACCTCCTCTCTCTTCTCTCTCTCCCCTCCCCCCTTCCTCTCTCTCTCTCTCTCCCCTTCCCTCCCTCTCTCCTTCCCTCCTTCTCTCTCTCCCTCCCCCCTCTCTCTCTTTATCTCCTTCCCATCTCACCTCCCCTCTCCCTCCCTCCCTCCATTCCCCCACTCATCCTCCTTCCCGATTCCATCCCTCCCCCCTCTCCCCATCCCCCTCTCTATCTCCCTCCTCCCTCTCCCCCTCTCTCTCTCTCTTACCTCTCATCCTCAGCCCCAGCACGTTGCCTGCCAGTCAACCCACCTGCCATCCCCACTCACATCTCTCAGATCACCACTCCACCACCCGCCCCCTCATCCACCTCCAATCCCCCCACACCTCACCTCTCGCACGCAACACCTACCACCAGCGAAGGCACCACACACACACACAGTCACACCACCTAGCGCATCCACAGACACGACACACGTCATCAAGACACAACACGACACACACGACACACGCTCCACAACACCACACCACAATACCCCACACACCACACAGCCCCACACACACACACACACACCACACACAGACACACAGAACACACGTACGCACGCACAGACAGACACACACACAGACACACACACACACACACAAACACACTCACACACACCAGACACACACATACACACACACAGACACACAGACACACATACAGACACGCAGACACAGACACACAGACACACACACGCACACACACACACAGACACACACACACACACAGACAGACACACACAGACACACACAGACACACACACACAGACACACACATACAGACACACAGAAACACAGACACACACAGACACACACACACAAACAAACACACACACAGACACGTACGCACGCACAGACACACACACAGACACACACACACAGACACACACACACAGACACACACACACAGACACACACACAGACACACACACACAGACACACACACAACACAGACACACACACACAGACACACACACACAGACACACACACAGACACACACACACAGACACACACACAACACAGACAGACACACACAGACAGACACACACACACACATACACACACACACAGACAGACACTCACACACATGCACACACACAGACATACACACACACATACACACACACACACACACAGACACACACAGACACACACACAGACACACACACAGACACACACACACAAACACACGCACAGACACACACGCACAGACAAACACACATACAGACACACAGAGACACAGACACACACACAGACACAAACACACACACAGACACACACACACACAGACACACACACACAGACACACACACACGCAGACACACACAGACACACACACAGACACACACACATACACGCACGCACACACACAGACACACACGCACAGACAGACAGACACACACACACAGACACACGCAGACACACACATACACAGACACACACACACACACAGACACACACACACAGATACACACAGACACAGACACACACACACAGACACACACACACATACACGCACGCACACACACAGACACTTTACGCACAGACAACAGACAGGCAGACACACACACACACACACACACACACACACACACACACACACACACACACACACACACACACACACACACACACACACACACACACACACACACTTTCCCGTCTGATATCACTATTTAGTGGAAGGACGTTAAACTAACACTACTACTACTACTATACTACTACTACTTCTACTACTACTACTACTACTACTACTACTACTACTACTACTACTACTACTACTACTACTACTTCTACTCCTCCTCCTCCTACTACTACTGCCGGTGGGAACGGATGACAAAATTGACAACACTGCATACACACGGGGACTGAATGTAAAAAAAGCACATGTATGCTGATTCCATTATCCTCGAAATATAAGAATAAAATCAATAAACGTGACTGTGCTGGCTGTGACACTATCACTTCATGTGACGTGACATGACTGCTGCCCATAGTGACAGCCAAGCTGATCACAGCCACCAGCTTGTAACCATGTAACGATGTAACCATGTAACGATGTAATGATGCAATAATGTAACGATGTAACAATGTATCGATGTAACGATTTAACCATGTAACGATGTAACGATACAGCGATGTAGCAATGTTACAATGTAACTATGTAACAATGTAACGACGCAACGATGTAACCACGTAACGATGTAACTATGTAATCATTTAACGATGTAATCATGTAACGACGTAATGATGTAATAGTGTAACGAAGTAACGATGTAGCAAGACAGTTATTGCCAGTGATATGGATGAAACATAATATCCTGCATGAAGTCAAAGTTCATCACAGCACAGCACAGCACAGCACAGCACACCCCACCACACCAAACCACACCACAACCCCACCCCACCACCACACCCCACCACCACCACCACACCCCACCCTACCCCACCCCACCACCACCACATCCCCACCACACCACCCCACCACCACCCCCCCCCCACACCATACCACACCACAACCCACCCCCACCCACCACCACACCACACCACCCCACCACCAAACCACACCAAACCCCTCCACACCACACCCTACCCCACCCAAGCGCTTGATTGTCTTTGCAAGATAAGCGCTATATAAGTTCCATATATTATTATAATTATTATTATTTTATTAAATTTATTATTATTAAAATTAAAATTATTATTAATCACAAATTATTACACCCCGCCATACTACGTCTGCGGGGTTTGCACCATACCTCCCCTTCCAAGATCGCGGAGACCATGGGCCAGGGGGGCAACTGGTTGGCTCTCACCCCCCGCCTCTCTGAACTCTCTCCCTTTGATGCGGTCCCCCCTCCGTCAAAATTCTGAGAACTGTTTGCTTTCAATCTGAACGAAAGATGACCGCACACAACTTTTAAAAGTCCCGGGGGATTTATTTTATTTTAATTTATTTTTTTTTTAATTTTTTTTATATCGAGGATAATGGAATAAGCGCTTGTGTGCTTTTTGTTTTTTACATCCAGTCCCCGTGTGTATGCGGTTTTGTCAATTCTGTCACCTGTTCCCACCGGCACACAATGGCCTACGATGGATCGGTGGTCTAGAGGTAACGCGCCAGCCTAGATAAAGTCAGGGTCGGAAGTGTGCGGTGGTTCGATCCCCGTTTGGGCCCGAAACTTTTCCCCCAACCATGAGTGGTGGTCTGGGTGCTAGTCTTTCGGATGAGACGATAAACCCGAGGTCCCGTGTGTTACACGAAATTATTTAGCGCACGTGAAAGAACCCATACCAATAAGAGAGTTGTCCCTGGCAAAATTCTGTAGATAAAAAGCCACTCTGATAATAGGGAAACAAATTCAGTTGAAGACAAAAAAAGAAAATTAATAATGGGTGGCGCTGCTCTTGTGGCGACGCGCTCTCCCCGGGGAGTGGAGCCCGAATTTCACGCAGAGAAATCTGACGTGACTTTAAAGTGGTATAAAATAAAATAAAAGTTTTATCGTGAACTGAAGATGAATACACAGAACTTTACATCTGTTGTGTTTTACCTTTAGAAAAGATTAATACACAGAATTTCACAATTGCGGTGTTTTACCTGAAGAACAGATTAATACACAGAACTTTACAACTACTGTGTTTTTATCTTTAGAAAGATTAATAAACATAATTTTTTCTTCGCAATTAGCCAGTCAACAATAGAACTTTACACATCGTCAGTCAGCAATCATGATTATTCAAAGAAGAAAAAGAATTCAAAGAACAAGATGAATTCAAAGAAGAAAAAGAATTCAAAGAAAAAGAATTCAAATAAGAAGAATTCAAAGAAGAAGAAAAAATTCAAAGCAGAAGAAGAAGAAGAAGAAGAAGAAGAATACAAAGAAGAAGAAAAAGGAGGAGGAGGAGGATTCAAAGAAAAAGAAGAATTGCGGCGGAGAAGAAAAGAAGAAGAAGAAGAAGAATGCAAAGAAGAAGGAGAAGAATGCAAAGAAGAAGAATGCAAAGAAGAATGCAAAGAATGCAAAGAAGAATGCAAAGAAGAAGCAGCAGCAGCAGCAGCAGCAGAAGCAGAAGCAGAAGCAGAAGAAGAAGAAGAGCCAGAAGAAGAAGAAGAAGAAGAAGAAGAAAAAGAAGAAAAAGAAGAAGAAGAAGAAGAGAAGAAGAAGAAGAACAAGAACAAGAGCAAGAACAAGAACAAGAAGAACAAGAAGCAGTAGCAGCCACAAGAGCAACAGCAGCAGCAGCAGCAGCAGAAGCAGAAGAAGAAAATGAAGAAGCAGAAGCAGAAGCAGAAGAAGAAGCAGAAAAAGAAGAAGCAGAAAAAGAAGAAGAAGAAGAAGAAGAAGAAGAAGAAGAAGACGAAGCAAAAGAAGCAGAAGCAGAAGAAGAACAACAACAAGCAGAAGAAGCAGTGGTAGTGACGGTTCAGCAGCTGACTCACTTGCTGAACAGTTGTTTCAGACGTCGGTTTTTCTTGGGGTCATGGAGCTGGGGACTGTCTCCTCCCCCTCCCCCTTCCCCTTCCGGCTCCTGTAGCCCATCCCCCGCGTCCCTCACCACCTCCCCCTCGTCCCCTACTACACACACACACACAGGCACGCACACATAATGAATTTTACGCAGTATACTCTACATACGCCGATTCCTTGACCTTACGTCCATACTTTCGTGTTGTGGCATGCCTTAATGTGCGTAAAATATTTTACAAGATTTAGAATTGGCACACTGCCTTTGCGCTCGCATTTTCTGAGTTATGGTATGCACAGTGTGAATGCGAACAATGCTTATTACCCTTTTTGTGCAGACACTCCTGAAACAGAACTGCAATTTTTGTTGGTGTGTCCAAAGTATACTGATCTACGTTCACAACTTATTCCCCCCCAAATACTACAGAGAACCCTCCATGTTCAAATTTGTGTTACTGCTTTCTTGTGGAAACAAAGGCATTATTTTGAAAATATGTAATTACGTCTACAAAGCATAATTATCTAATCAGGAAAGATGCTACTTGAAAGTGGAACTGTGTCACTGTATGTGCATGTTATGCGGATGTGAACTCCATTTGTATGGGTCCGTGGCCTAACAAATAAATCATTTGACTTTGACAGACACGCAGACACACACGAAGACACACACACGAAGACACACACACACACACATACACACACACACACACATACACACAGACACACAGAACACACACACACACACACACACACACAGAGGAATGATCAATCAAGAAACGACACTCTTTAACCCTACTGAGGCTCAAATACACTGACAGTCTCCACTCCCCCCAAAAGAGTCATTCGGATTAGACTATAAACCGAGGTTCTGTGTGCGAACGCACACAGAACATCTCGCGCACACGTTAAAACTCGTTCTGCTTTTCGTAAGAGTAGGCCATTGTGTGCGGGTGTGAACGGATGACAAGCTTTACTAAACTGCATACACACAGGGCTGGATGCAAGAGACGCACAATGAGTGCTTATTCCATTATCCTCGAAATAAAAGAATGAAAAAATATACCTGCTACTTTTGGCACAATGCACTTGGAACATACAAAAAAGCAAGCAGTAGAAAGGGAGACAGCAGTCCTAGAATCAAGCAACAGACAGCAGGATAAGAGACGGCCCAGCATGTGAAGACAGCCGACAGCAGGATGAGAGACAGCCCAGCATGTGAAGACAGCAGGATTGTGGAATCCATGGCAATGAAAAAGGTGACCAGTTAGCCAAAGCTGCTGCCATGGACTCGGACTCTGAAGTTACAGCACCTCTGAACCTTCCACTCTGTCTTCAGGAGGGCATACTTCTGCTGAAAAATGCTTCATGGAACCGTGTCAACAGCCAACGAAAGTATTCTTTACGTGAACATTCATTAAGTGTTAGAGTGTGTCATTTTCCTAACAGACTGGTGGGAAGTATGATCTACAGGTTCAGATTGGATGCGTTTAGGACTAAATTTTGTAAACAGATCTTGTATATGTGGTTCTGACTTATCACCTAAGCAT
>CM054158.1:43016142-43023642 GCA_028751875.1 Rapana venosa | reverse complement strand
TATTATTATACACACATGCACACACAGATATATATATATATTATCAACATTACATTATATATATAATAAATATAGTAGTAATAATAATAATAAATGGAATCTATAGAGCGCTATATCTTGCAATTACAAATCAGAGCGCTTATATAATGTTGATATATATATATATATATATATATATAGGTAAAGGAGTAAAGGTAAAGGAGTCCCATAACCTATAAGGTCGTAGGGGAGCGAGGCGTCAGAGACCTCACTTCTCTAGGGCCAGCATATTGAGGGCGGCGCCCATCTCCTCTCCCTCGCTGCTTTACCTTCCCTGACCCTTAAAGAGGGCAGGTACCCATTGACAGCTGGGTGAACTGGGGGAACTGTACTGAAGCCAAGGCGCGCAAACGGTCACCCATCCAACTGGTAACCACGCTCGACGCTGCTTAACTTGGCTGGGGAAAGCAAGTGCTCCGACCACTGAGCTATCCCGTCCCCATATATATATATATATATATATATATATATATATATATATATATGACAGCATATATAATAATATATATATATATTAATATAATATATATATATATATAATATATATAGAGAGAGAGAGAGAGAGAGAGAGAGAGAGCTAGATATAGATAGATAGATAGATTGCAACGTCTTGATCATTATCAAAATGACTTTTGCAGAGACTTTCTGCAAAACCAAACCAAACCAAACCAAACCAAAAGAACGACTCGTAGCAAAGACAATCTGCAAAGAACAGTTTTATAGCAAAGAAGTTCAGTTCCGCCAAAAAGAAAACAAAAACGATTTTTAGCAAAGACTTTTGCATTAGAGCTGCTTGGTGGTTGGTGGTGGTTGATATAGTCCATAAATTGGACAGGTCCACTGGGATTTTGAGATAATCAAGAAGGAAAAAAAAGACTTTTTGTAAAAGAAGTTTCCGGGTCTAAATAATCTAACATTGAGTGTGTAACCCTCTGGCTGAACTGAACTGACCACTCACACTGTATAATCTTTGGCGCAAAAATATCCTAGTTATTTGTTTCAATCATCCACAACCTTTTTTTCTCAAGATATTTTTGTTCTTCTAATATCAGTTTATGATGGCAGATTTGGTAGGCCGCATGATGGTTCCTTTACTCCTCAGGAAGCAATAAGATCTCTATCTCTTCTTCGTTTTTCAGGAGAGGTGTTTCTCCTCAAGGTACCAGGGATAGGTAAGGGATACCAAAGGTAAAGGATACCAAAGGTAAGGGATGCCAAAGGTAAGGGATACCAAAGGTAAGGGATACCAAAGGTAAGGGATACCTAAGGAAAGGGATACCAAAGGTAAGGGATACCTAAGGAAAGGGATACCAAAGGTAAGGGATACCAAAGATAAGGGATACCAAAGGTAAGGGACACCAAAAGTAAGGGATACCAAAGGTAAGGGATACAACAAAGGTAAGGGATACCAAGGGTAAGGGATACCAAGGGTAAGGGATACCAAAGATAAGGGATACCAAAAGTAAGGGATACCAAGGGTAGGGGATACCAAAGGTAAGGGATACCAAAGGTAAGGGATACCAAGGGTAGGGGATACCAAAGGTAAGGGATGCCACAAAGGTAAGGGATACCAAAGGTAAGGGATACCAAAGATAAGGGATACCAAAGATAAGGGATACCAAAGATAAGGGATACCAAAGATATGGGATACCAAAGGTAAGGGATACCAAAGGTATGGGATACCACAGGTAAGGGATACCAAAAGTATGGGATACAGAAGGTAAGGGATACCAAAGGTAAAGGATACGGAAAATAAGGGATACAGAAGGTAAGGGATACCACAAAGGTAAGGGATACCAAAGGTAAGGGATACCACAGGTAAGGGATACTGAAGGTAAGGGATACCAAAGGTAAGGGATACCAAAGGTAAGGGATACCAAAGATAAGGGATACCAAAGGTAAGGGATACCACAGGTAAGGGATACCAAAGGTAAGGGATACCACAGGTAAGGGATACCAAAGGTAAGGGATACCACAAAGGTAAGGGATACCAAAGGTAAAGGATACCAAAGGTAAAGGATACCAAAGGTAAGGGATACCAAAGGTAAGGGATACCACAAAGGTAAAGGATACCAAAGGTAAGGGATACCAAAGATAAGGGATACCAAAGGTAAGGGATACCACAGGTAGGGATACCACAGGTAAGGGATACCAAAGGTAAGGGATACCAAAGGTAAAGGGACACCACAGGTAAAGGGATACCAAAGATAAGGGATACCAAAGGTAAGGGATACCAAAGGTAAGGGATACCGAAGGTAAAGGATACTAAAGGTAAGGGATATCACCTCTGAGATCTTTGACGATGGCTCATCCAGGAATTGAAAGTCACGAGTCATGTAGGGCAGACCTTCTGGTCCTTATTGCAAGAAGCCTCAAATCTTGTCATCAAAGAAACGTAATTATTGGAAGGTGGATTTTGTGTGTGTTAGTGTCCTTTTTTCTTTGAAATCTTTCTTGCTTTGAGAAAGGAGTTGGGATTCTTTGGTAACATGCGCTTATTTCCTGCCCCTACTCTTCGTCATTTATTTACGATATCAGTCAAAGGTGGAGGAATTCTACAGTTTGAGATCCAAGTGTAGGCCATTTGTTCCATGTCTTTTACTTGTCGGGTTTTAATTGATCTGAAATTCACTGAAATGACAACTCAAGCTGAAGATTTTAAATGGTATGTCTCCTTTTAGATCTCCAAACATAATTATTGGCACACAGCTTCCATAGTCGTTTCTTTCACCTAACTTTCATTTTGCAACATATTTTTCAATGTTTTTGTAAATAATATCAAACTCTGACAGCTGCTTTAGTAGGATTGTTATTTTACTAATGTGAAAGCAATAACCTACAAAGACCACATAAGCAACAAAAGCGTGCATAACAGAATCCAGCAAACCATTGGACCCTATGAGAACCTTCTAACGATCGTGAAAAAGCGTAAACTTAAATGGTATGGGCATGTCACAAGATCCAAAAGACTTGCAAAGACAGTTTTACAAGGCACTGTCCAAGGAGGAAGAAGAAGAGGCAGACCAAGGAAGAGCTGGGAGGATAACATCAGCGAATGGACAGGCCTAGAACTCAACAAAACCCTGAGAAAGGCAGAACAGAGAGAGGAATGGAGGGAATTGGTTGTTGAGTCTTTGAGGGTGCCCCCACGGTCGTCAGACTACGGGACAGATACATAGATAGATAGAAGAGTCGAAACACCAGTCAGGCCAGGCTGATGTGCTGATCTTTATTGCATTAAGCCTCAAACTATGTCATCACTAATCATAATTATTCGTAGGGTGGGTTTTCTGTTTTAATTGTACGTAAATCGTCCCTGTAATGTTGAAGGAGTTGTAAGTGGTTAGCTGCGTTTGTTTCTTCCCCTGCTCTTTGTCGGTAGTGTGTGTGTGTGTGTGTGTGTGTGTGTGTGTGTGTGTGTGTGTGTGTGTGTGTGTGTGTGTGTGTGTGTGTGTGTGTGTGGTGTGTGTGTGTGTCTGAGTGTTTGTGTGTGCGTGTGTGTGTGTGTATGTGTGTTTCTCTGTGTGTGTGTGTTTCTCTGTGTGTGTTTGTGTGTGTTTCTGTGTGGTGTGTGTGTGTGTGTGTGTGTGTGTTTCTCTCTGTTTCTGTGTGTGTGTGTGTGTGTGTGTGTGTGTGTTTCTGCATGTTTCTGTGTGTGTGTGTTACTGTGTGTATCTCTCTGTGTGCTTTTCTGTGTGTGTTTCTCTTTGTGTGTGTGTGTGTGTGTAGTAGTAGTTCTTCAGTTTAACGTCCTTCCACTAAATAGTGATATCAGACAGGAAAGTGTGTGTATGTGTGTGTGCGTGTGTGCCCGTGTGTGTGTGTGTGCGTGCGCATGCGCACGTGCTTGTGTGTGTGTGTGTGTGTAGGGGGGAGGGTATGCATATAACTAATCAATCGCAATAAACAACTATTATGAAACAAGCATAAACAAGAATTCGGGAGGAGGGGAAAAAAAAAAAAAAAAAAAAAAAAAAAAAAAAAAAAGATAACCAACCCCAAAAACATCAAACAGCAAAAATACCAACTTTCCAATTCATATAACTTGAAGCTATCCTTATATCAGAGGAGTCTGAACATAGGAGTATGGCTTAATGACAATACAATTTCTTTCATTAATGGAATGTCTTTAAGAACTTGCTGCAAGCTACGGACTGGGAAGGCAGGTAAGATGTTTTTCAGATCTCTGCATCGTAAAAGAATGTGATCATTGGTAAGATTTTCACCACAGATACATGTTGCTTTTTTAAAAAATTTTGTTCTAAAAGCATTGAGCTTAAACCTGTATATAAGAGATACAACATTTCTATATTCATGTAAATTACGATATTTGATCTTATCAAAAGATAATACATGGGCTACATCATCACTCCAGGAATAACCGGTACTTTGTAGTTTCTTTTTAAAGTGTTTCCAACATGCATTTTGTAACATGCTATAGCCCTCATGGATGGATAGAGGAACACTTATGCTGCAAGACCCATCGATATGCTCAGCTCCACATTTTGCTTTTCTGTCAACTTTTTCATTAAAGTAAATACCACAGTGCGAGGGAATCCAGCAAAATGTAACACCAGTACCTCGTATCATCAGAAAATGAATTAGATGACTAATCTCAATTATGAAATCTTGTCTCACTTTTGAACTGAAGTTTCTCAGGGCAAGTAAGACTGACCTGGAATCAACACAGAAAAGTATTTGAAATATGTCTTTAGGAAAATCTAAAAGATAATACAAAGCCATCAAAATAGCAGACAATTCAGCTGTAAAAATAGATCGATTTTTTCCTACATAAAATGATTTCTCTATTTTCAAAGATGGTATGACAAACGCTGCACCCGCCTCATTATTGTTCAAAAGGGAACCATCTGTGTAGATTTTTAAATGATTTGGATATGTAGTTTGTATATATTCTTTTACTGATGCGCTAAGAATATTTTCATTACCTTTTTTCGTTAAAGAGGAATAATTTACGTCAAAATTAGCTCTCTTAAGTTCCCATGGGGGACAAGGCGAGGAGTGAATCTTCGATTTAGCTATTTTTGTGGGATTTATATCTTTATATATATTTATATATTTATATTTTTGTGTGTGTGTGTGTGTGTGTGTTTCTGTGTGTTTTTGTGTGTGTGCTTGTGTTTCTCTGTGCGTGTGTATTTCTCTCTCTCTCTCTGTTTGTGTTTCTCTATATGTGTATATTTCTGTGTGTTTCTCTGTGTGTGTTTCTGTGTATGTGTTTCTCTGTGTGTGTGTTTCTCTGTGTGTTTCTGTGCGTGTGTGTGTGTGTTTCTGTGTGTGTGTGTGTGTTTCTCTGTGTGTGTGTGTTTTATTTATCTTTTCTTTTATATCGAGGATAATGGAGTAAGCACTCATGTGCTTTTTTACGTCCAGTCCCCGTGTGTATGCGGTTTTGCAAATTCTGTCATCTGTTCCCACCGGCACATAATGGCCTACTCTTCCGAAAAGCGGAACAGGATTTAACGTGTGCGCAAGATGTTCTGCATGCGTTCGAACACGGAGCCTCGGTTTATAGTCTCATCTGTGTGTGTGTGTGTGTGTGTGTGTGTGTGTTTCTGTGTGTGTTTCTGTGTGTGTGTTTCTGTGTGTGTGTGTGTGTGTGTGTGTGTGTGTGTGTTCTGTGTGTGTGTGTGTGAGTGTGCTTGTTTCTGTGTTTCTGTGTGTGTGTGTTTCATGTGTGTGTGTGTGTGTGTGTGTGTGTGTGTTTGGTTCTGTGTGTGTGTTTCTCTGTGTGTGTGTGTGTGTGTTTCTGTGTGTGTGTGTGTTTGGTTCTGTGTGTGTGTGTGTGTGTGTTTGGTTCTGTGTGTGTGTGTGTTTGGTTCTGTGTGTGTGTGTGTTTGGTTCTGTGTGTGTGTGTGTTTCTCTGTGTGTGTGTTAGCTTCTGTGTGTGTGTGTGTGTGTGTTTGGTTCTCTCTCTATGTGTGTGTGTGTGTGTTCTCTGTGTGTTTCTGTGCGTGTGTGTGTGTTTCTCTGTGTGTTTCTGTGTGTGTATGTGTGAGTTTTTCTGTGCGTGTGTGTTTCTGTGTGCGTGTGTGTTTCTCTCTCTCTCTCTCTGTTTGTGTTTCTCTATGTGTGTGTTTCTGTGTGTTTATGTGTGTCTGTGTTTCTCTCTGTGTGTTTCTCTGTGTGTGTGTGTGTGTGTGTTTCTGTGTGTGTGTGTGTGTGTGTTTCTGTGTGTGTATCTCTGTCTGTGTGTATGTGTGTTTCTGTGTGTGTGTTTCTGTGTGTGTGTATTTTCTGTGTGTGTCTGTGTGTATGTGTATTTCTGTGTGTGTCTGTGTGTTTCTCTCTCTCTCTCTCTCTCTCTCTCTCTGTCTTTCTGTGTGTGTATGTGTGTTTCTGTGCGTTCCTGTGTGTGTTTCTGTGTGTGTGTTTCTGTGTGTATGTTTCTCTGTGTTTCTGTGAGTGTGTGTGTGTTTGGTTCTCTCTGTGTGTGTGTTTCTGGGTGTGTCTGTGTGTTTCTCTCTCTCTGTCTTTCTGTGTGTGTGTGTGTGTGTGTGTGTGTGTGTGTGTTTCTCTGTGTGTGTTTGTGTTTGGTTCTGTGTGTGTTTCTCTGTGTGTGTTTGTGTTTGGTTCTCTGAGTGTGTGTGTTTCTCTGTGTGTTTCTGTGCTTGTGTGTATGTTTGGTTCTGTGCGCGTGTGTGTGTGTGTGTGTGTGTGTGTGTGTCTATGTTCCCTCTCACCATGTGTGCAGTCACAGGGACATGCTCACAGCTGCTGGATCGGTTGAGGTCCCCGCTGTGCCTGCTGCTGGGTGAGTCCTTGACCTCTGAACCCTCACCATGGTGACCGCTGACCTTCCTGCCCTCTGAACTCTGATCTGTATAAAGCAATAACAATAACTGTCACAACACCAGCCGCCATGGCGCAGTGGTTAGCGCCTTGGGTTACGGACTGGAAGGTCGCGGGTTCGAATCCCATAAGAGTCATAGGGATTTTTCGGACTCCGGCCGGCTCCTACCCAGAGTGAGTGTGCTGTGGGCTCAGTGGGAAGACTGGGACCACACAGTCGAGCTTCATCCACTTAACGGATGCGAGTTTGAGAGTGTTGCTCAAATTACCTGACCAACACTGCAGGTGTCTGTATCTCTCGGGCCCGGTTGACGCCGGGATATATTATGATAGTAAGCGTAGAGTACAGCCCTGTCAAGTAGTCTCAAAGCATATGCACTTCCACAGCAGCATCATTACGTCATCCTCATTGTCATTGATCATCATGCAATTAAAAAAAAAAATTGCCTCTGATTCGGTGGTCCCAGTTTCTCTGGTCTCATGGTGGCCTCAAATTCGGTTTGCCCATACACTTCTGTGCCTGTGGTGAGTTTGTGCCAAAGCCTTTGGGGTTGGAGGTTTGCAGGGGACGGTTGTTGGAGGGACGTTGTGGTGGTTGCTACCTCGGGTGGGCAACTCACTCAGTCTGGCTCCGCGACTGAGCTAATACTG
>CM054158.1:43003642-43008642 GCA_028751875.1 Rapana venosa | reverse complement strand
ATTTGCAAAACCGCATACACACGGGGACTGGATGTAAAAAAGCACATAAGTGCTTATTCCATTATCCTCGATATAAAAGAATAACATTTAAAATAAATAAGAATAAGAAACTTGGCTCATGTAAGTAAGTACTGGCATTGCTTTTGTTTGAAAACAGTCATTGTGTGGGTTTAAAATTTATAAAACCTAACAAATCTCCGGAATTTTTTGTTAAAGCTCCTCAAAGAATATCAATAGTTGATCACACACACGCACGCACGCACGCACACACACACACACACACACACACACACACGCACACACACACACACACACACACACACACACACACACACACACACACACACACACACACACACACACGAGACACTTTGACAAACTCGGGTGCACAGTTTGTGAAACCGACATGTAAACTGATAAAAAAAAAGGATACAAAGCTTCGAGAATGCCATCACATATGCAAGCAGTCTCTCAGACACACAGACAGTCTCTCAGACACACAGTCTCTCAGACACACAGATACTCTCTCAGACACACAGATACTCTCTCAGACACACAGATAATCTCTCAGACACACAGATAATCTCTCAGATACACAGATAATCTCTCAGACACACAGATAATCTCTCAGACACACAGATAATCTCTCAGATACACAGATAATCTCTCAGACACACATATAATCTCTCAGACACAATATCTCAGACACAAAGATAATCTCTCAGACACAGTATCTCAAACACACAGATAATCTCTCAGACACAGACTCTCAGACACAGATAATCTCTCAGACACACAGACAATCTTTCAGATACACAGATAATCTCTCAGACACACAGATAATCTCTCAGAAACACAGTCTCTCGGACATACAGATAGTCTCTCAGACACACAGATACTCTCTCAGACACACAGATAATCTCTCAGACACACAGATAATCTCTCAGACACACAGATAATCTCTCAGACACACAGACAGTCTCTCAGACACACACACTATCTCAGACACACAGTCTCTCAGACACACAGTCTCTCAGACAAACAGTCTCTCAGACACACAAATAATCTCTCAGACACAGAGATAATCTCTGACACACAGATAATCTCTCAGACATACAGTATCTCAAACACACAGATAATTTCCAAGACACACAGATAATCTCTCAGACACACAGATAATCTCTCAGACACACAGGTAATCTCTCAGACACACAGATAATCTCTCAGACACAGTCTCTCAGACAACATCTCCAGACAAACATCTCCCAGACACACACAGTCTCTCGACAAGCATCTCTCAGACACACACAACTCTCAGACAGACACCACAGACACTCTCAACACACACACTCAAACACATCTCTCACACACACAGTATCTCAACACCAGCTCAGACACACGTCTCGACACACGCCTCCAGACACACATATCCTCCAACCCACCAGAATCCTGCCCACACAGACCCTCAGACCATATCCACCCAACACCACCACATAATCTCCAGACACACAGTAACTCTCGACACACATAATCTCTCACACACAGTCTCTCAACAACACAGAATCTCCAGACACATCCCAGACCACACAAACCCCAGACACACCACAGTCATCTCGACCCACAAACCAACACACCCCAACACACACCCCACCACCACCCACACCCCAACCCACACCCACACCACCCACCACACCACCCACACCCCCACAACCCCCACACACCACCCACCACACCCACACCCCCACCACACCACCACACCCCCACACACCACCACACCCCACACCCACACCACCACCACACCCACCACACCACCCACACACCCAACCACCACACCCCCAACACACACCCCCACCACACACCCACACACCACACACCCCACACCCCCACCACACCACCCCCACACCCCACACACACCCACCCACCCACACCCCCCACCACCACACCACCCACACCCCCCACCCCCACCACACCCACCCCCACCACCCCACCACACCCACACCACCCACACACCACACCCAACACCCCACCACACACCACCACCCCACACCCCCACCCCCACCACCCCCACACCCCCCCCACCCCACCCACCACCCACCCCAACCACACCACACCCCCCACCCACACCACACCACAACCACACACCCACACCAACCCCCACACCCCACACCCCCCCACACCACCCACCACACCCCACCACCACCCCCACCCCCCACACCCACCCCCCACACCACCACCCCCACACCCCCACCACCCCCACACCACCCAACACCCCCCCCCCCCCTTCCCCCCCCACCAACCACTTTCTCTCAGAGACCGGCCTCTGACCTGAGCGGCTCGGTAGCGTTGCTCAAGGTCCCGGATGTGGGTGTGAAGGTCAGTGACCTTGACGGACAGCGCGGCCACTTCATTCATCAGGTCCGACTTGCCCTTCTCCAGACTGCTGCGGCTGACCAGCTCCTGAAAAGCAGTGTCCCCGCTACAGCTGTGGTCACCACCATCTCGTCTGGGTAGTTCATTCCAGAAATTTATATATACACACACACATGCACATACACACGCACGCGTGTGAGCGAGCGAGCGCACACGCATGCACACACACACGCACGCGTGTGAGCGCACACAAATGCATTCACAACAAAATTCAGCAAGGATGTTAAATGCTTATGTGGTGAATATATTTCAAATACCCATATCATACTTGAATGTGAGAATTTAAAACCTTATCTCCCTACCTTTTCTGAGAATACCATTGACGAAGTTTTGAGCAATGTAAAGCTAACGTTTGACATTGCTAAAGGTTTATTGTTAAGTCCTATAGGGCACTTATTGTAGTTGTAGTTCTCTTCGAAAATCATTTGTTAAATGTCCTTGATATGTTTATGTTACGAATACTTTTTGTGTATTTCCCTTATTATTACTCTTTATTACACCACCACACACACACACACACACACACACACACACACACACACACACACACACACACACACACACACACACACACACACAACACATACACTTCTACACTCCCATGCACCACCACACAGAGTAGATCTATCTATCTATCTATCTACCTACCTACCTATCTACCTATCTATCTATCTATCTATCTATCTATCTATCTATCTATCTATCTATCTATCTATCTATCTATCTATCTATCTATCTATCTATCTCTTTCATTCAGTCTCCTATTTTAGGGCCGTCTGGTATCACTTAAAGTGGAAAGACGTTAAAATTGAAGACTGACTTACTTACACGCACGCGTGTGAGCGCACGCAAGCATGCACACACGCACGCACGTACACATATACACACAGGTTCAAGGGGATTTTCTCCTTGGAGTTAACATCCGTGCCGACTCCACTCCCCACCCCCCAAATTCCTTCGGAAGAGATTATAAACCGAGGTCCTGTGTACAAACACATGCAGAACATCTTGCACACGTGTCAAAACCCGTTCCACTTTTCAGAAGAGTAGGCTATTGTACGCCGGTGGGAACGGATGCCAAAATGTACAAAACTGCATACACACTGGGATTGGATGTTAAAAAGCACATAAGCGATTATACATTATCATCAAAATAAAAGAATGTCAATAAAAAGAATACAAACCCACACTCGTCTCATATCAATTTGTGAAGAGACTTAAAAGGAAATCACACACACACACACACACACACACACACACACACACACAACACACGCACGCACGCACGCACGCACGCACCCCTCTCCCCCCTACACACATACTTCACACATACACACACACACACACACGCACGCACGCACGCACGCACGCACGCACGCACGCACGCACGCGCGCACCCCCCCCCCCACCCCCCCACACACACTCAACACAAACACACACACAAACACACACGCACCCCCACCCCTCCCTCACCCCCCAACACACCCACACACACAAACAGACAGTCCAGCTGTCCTCCATCCATCCATCCAAAACTGTGAAGAAGTGAGGCAGGTCAGGTCAGTTCAGCAGCCTGGCAGATAGTGAAGAAACTGGCTGACATGCAAACAGCCGTGATTGCTGTCTCCACACCCGCCGATAACATGAACAGCCAGCCCTTCTGCTATCCCATCACTGGGCTACCAGACACAGACACAGATAGACACAGACAGACATAGATAGACAGACAGAGACAAAGACAGACACAAATAGACAGACATAAACAGACACACAGACAAGACACAGACACACAGAAACCGTCTAACATCACAACTTGTGAAAAGACGTTAAATGAATTTGAACACACAGACAGACACAGATAAAGACACAGACAGACACAGACATAGACAGACATAGACAAAGACAGACACAAACAGACACAGACACACAGACAGACACAGACACACAGAAACCGTCTAATATCACAACTTGTGAAAAGACGTTAAATGAATTTGAACACACAGACAGACACAGACAGACACATATACAGACACAGACAGAAGCAGACAGACGCAGAGACACAGACAGACAGACGCAGAGACACAGACAGACATAGACAGACACAGACAGACACAGACAGACAGACAGACAGACACAGACATAGACATACACAGACAGACATAGACTCAGATACACACAGAGACACAGACAAAGACTGACAGAGAGAGAGACACACACACACACACACAGACAGACACACACACAGACAGACACATACAAAGACACAAACACAGAGACAGACAGACACACACTCACAGGTGGAAAGAGGAGGAGGATAGAGCTAGACCAAAGAACCAGCCTCCCAGCCAGTCATCTAAGCACCTAGCCAGCCAACCCACCAGTCAGCCAGTCAGTCAACCAGCCAGCCAGTCAACCCACCAGTCAGCCAGCCAAACATCTATGTAGCCAGTCAACCAACCAACCAACCAACCATCCAGTCAGCCAACCAACCAGCCAGTCAACCAACCAACCAACCAACCAGCCAGTCAACCAACCAACCAGCCAGTCAACCAACCAACCAACCAGCCAAC
>CM054158.1:42986142-42998642 GCA_028751875.1 Rapana venosa | reverse complement strand
GGGGGGGGGGGGGGGGTAGCGGACGAGGGCAGGGAGTTCTCTCTTCCTTGATGGCTCAGCGTCAACAAGTCAGTTTCTTGCTTTTGATGAATAAGGAGTGTTTTTCCAGTTTGGTTTCTCCAGACACGCACGCACGCACGCACGCACGCACGCCCCCCCCCCCCCCCCCCCCCCCCCACGACACACACACACAGAGGGGAGGGATAGCCTGGCGGTTCGAGTGATGCGCATTGCGCTCGCCGATCGGGATCTGCTGACCCGGGTTTGAATCTCGTTTAAAAAGATTTTTCCTGGAGTTAATTAACATCAGTGCCGACTCCACTCCCTCCAAAAAAACCCCAAAACAACAACAACACAACAAACAAACAAAACAACCAAAAAAAACAACAACAATAAAAAAAAGTCCTTCGGAATGAGACTATAAACCGATGTCCCGTGTGCGAACGCACTTACACTGTTCGCGCAGTCCATACAATAAAATTGGAACATACAGAGAAGATAGAATGCACCCCCCCCCCCCTCCCCCCCCCCCTGTGAACGCACGCAGAACGTCTTGCACACACGTTAAAACCCCGTTCCGCTTTTTGGGAGAGTAGACCATTGCGTGCTGGTGGGAACGGACATGACAAAATTTACAAAAACTGCAATCACACGGGGACTTGATGTAAAATAGCTCACAAGTGCTTATTTCATTATGTTCGAAATAAAAGAAGAAATAAGTAAATAAAATACACGCACATACACACGAACACACACACACGCAGACACACACGCACACACACACACACGAACACACACACATACACACACACACGCGCGCGCGCGCGCGCACGCACACACACACACACACACACACACTTAAAAGCAGTCAGGTCTTCAGATGATTAAAAAGGAAACGTTGTGCCATAATGATCATGTGTGATTGATCGGGGAGCCTACAGATTGAGCCTGCTAAAGGCTTTAAAAACAAACCTGTGTGTGTGTGTGTGTGTGTGCTCCCCCTCTATTTCCCTTACCTTCGTCTCTGGCTCCCGCTTAAGGTTTAAAAAAAAAGGTGTGTGTGTATTTGTGTGTGTGTGTGTGTGTGTGTGGTGTGTATGTGTGTGTGTGTATGTGTGTGTGTGTGTGTGTGTGTGTGTGTGTGGTGTGTGTGTGTGTACTGAAGGTTTTTAAAACAAAGTGTGTATGTGTGTGTTGAAGGTTTCAAAAACAAAGTGTGTATGTGTGTGTTGAAGGTTTCAAAAACAAAAGTGTGTATGTGTGTGTGTGTGAGTGCTCCCCTCTCTCTCACCTACTTGTCTCTCTCCCTCTGTGTGTGTGTGTGTGTGTGTGTGTGTGTGTGTCGGTGTGTGTGTGTGTCGGTGTGTGTGGTTTATATATTTATATATATATATATATATATATATATATATATTGAGAGAGAGAGGAAGGAAGAGAGAAAGAGACTGCTTCCCCTCTCTTTCCCCCTACCTGTCTCTCTGCCTGTGTATGTGTGTGCCCGTGCATGTGTGTATGTGTGCAAGAGCGAGTGTGTACTACAAGTGTGTGTATGTAGGCCTATGACGTCATCTGCTTCACCCAATTATACCCCATGGCTGGGCCTGAGGTAATAAATCTATCAGCCCACACATAAACCAAAATAAATCCTTTTTTCCCCCACACATCCATGTATAGGCGTTCTGTATGTGCTGTAGTAGCATTTACCATACACTTTTCATTTATTTATCTACTTATTTATCCATTTATTTCTTTATTCATTATTTATTTATTCATTCATTTATTTATACCACTTTTAAGTCACGGCAGATTTCTCTGCCTGAAATTCGGGCTGCTCTTCCTTAGGAGAGCGCGTCGCCACAATAGCAGCGCCACCCACTTTTTTTTGTTTGGTCTGTAACTATTCGTTTCTCTATCATCGTGGCTTTTTTTCCTACATAATTTTGCCAGGGACAACTCTCTTGTTGCCGTGGGTTCTTTTAAATGCGCTAAATAATTATGTGTAACACACGGGATCTCGGTTTATCGTCTCATCTGAAAGACTAGCACCCAGACCACCACTCGTGGTCTAATAGATGGGGGGAAAATTTCGGGTCCAAACGGGATTCGAACCACGGCACACTTCCGACCCGGACTTTTCGCTTTCTAGACAGGCGCGTTACCTCTAGACCACCAATGTGCAGACAGTCGCATTATTATATGGTGGATCGGTGGTCTAGAGGTAACGCAACTGCCTAGAAAGGGAGAAATCCGGGTTCGATTCCCGTTTGTGTCCGAAACTCTTCCCCCATCCACAAGACCATGAGTTGTACTAGTTTTTCGGATGAGACGATAAACCAAGTCCTGTGCGCAACAGGCAGTTAGGTCACGTAAAAGAACCCACGGCAACAAGAGAGTTGTCCCTTGCAAAATTCGTTAGACAAAAAGGCATTCTGATTGGGAAACAAATGCAGGACATGTAAGAAAAGAAAAAATAATGGGTGGTGCTGCTCTTGTGGCGACGCGCTCTCCCTGGGGGGGGGGGGGGGGGGGGGGGGGGGGGGGGGGGGGGGGGGGGGGGGAGCAGCCCTAATTTCAGAATAGAAATCTGCCGTGACTTAAAGTAAGTATGATTATCATATTGCATTGCATTGTATTGTGTTGAATTGTATTGTATTGTATAACATGGTATTGTCTTGTATTGTATGTATTGCATCGTATTGTATTGTCAAGTCAAATCAAGTCGAATGTTAATTTCCAGATGGTACATTGAATAAAAGGTAAAGGTAATGGGGACGGAATAGCTCAGTGGTCGGAGCACTCGCTTTTCCCCCAGCCAAGGTTAAGCAGCATCGAGCGTGGTTACCACTTGGATGGGTGACCGTTTGCGCGCCTTTGCTTCAGTACAGTTCCCCAGTTCACCCAGCTGTCGATGGGTACCTTCCTCTTTAGGGTCAGGGAAGGTAAAGCAGCGAGGGAGAGGAGATGGGCGCCGCCCTCAATATGCTGGCCCTTAGAGAAGTTGACGTCTCTGACGCCTCGCTCCCCTACGACCACATAGGTTATGGGACACCTTTACCTTTTACATTGAATATGCAATAGGTTTGCTTTTTTCTTCTTCATCAAGCCATTGTATGGCATTGTTTTGTATTGTGTGCTACTTTCAGTCATGACACATTTCTTTGCATGAAATTAATTTTAGGCTGCTCTACCAGGAAAAATTGCCTCGCTACAAAAGCAGCGCCACCCATTTTTTATATTTTTAAATATCGTTTTCCTATCCGCATATACATTTGCTTCCCTAAGACAGTGGCTTTATTTTTAATTCAGAAATTTCGCTCTTACCAGGAACAACTCTCTTGTTGCCGTGGGTTCTTTTACGCGCGCTGAATCCATGTTACACACGGTTTATAGTCTCAGCCAGTCCACCGTCGGCCGTGGCTCTTTCTCTGTTTCTGGTCCATCGATCTGGAATGGCCTCCCTCTCTCTCTTCGCCAAAGGCCTTCTTGTGACACTTTAAAATCCGGCCTCAAGACATATTTGTTTCAAACCTAAGATTTTCCTCACCTGTTTCGTTTCATAGCTATCCCTGCTTTTCAACAGCCAACAGTTCCATCACCCTGCCAAAGTGTATAACCTGTGTGTGTGTGTGTGTGTGTGTGTGTGTGTGTGCATTTGGACTTGTTAGAACTATTACTTGCTACTGGTTGCAAGACTGTGTAAGAATGAGTTGAGTGCAAGCGCTTTGATTTGTCTGTGCAAGATACAGCGCTATATAAATTCCATTTATTATTATTATTATCATCATCCAAAACCCCCCACCCCAAACCACCAACAACTGTCGAGTGCAGTGCTACGATGTGGACCGTAGGGAACAAGCAGGGTGCAGAATAGGGGAGGGAAGCGCGGTGAGAAGGGAGAGAATAATAATAATAATAATAATAATAATAATAATAATAATAATAATAATAATAATAATAATAATAATAATAATAATGTATGGAATTTATATAGCGCTGAATCTTGTAAAGCAACAAATCAAAGCGCTCAGATGACATTTTTTTCCTTTTTTTAAAAATGTATTTATTTTTTTTATTTATGCGTGTGTATGCGGTTTTTAAATTTTTTTTCATCTGTTCCAAGCGGCACACAATGGCATACTCTTTCGAACAGCGGAACAGGATTTAACGTGTGCGCAAGATGTTCTGCATGGCGTTCGCACACGGGGCCTCGGTTTATAGTCTCATCCGAAGGCAGTAGTAACCTCGCATCAGTTCATCATCGTTATTATACATTCCCATCTGAAGGCGACAAGACGTCTCCCGCTCCACACATCTGCCCCACACCTGCTCTGCTTATCTCAACCACTAGAGGGGGGGGGGGGGGGGGGGGGGGGGGGGGGGGGAGGGAGGGGAGGAGGGGGAGGGGGTTGGTAGAGTAATGGATAGGGGGGAGGGGGGGGAAGGAGTTACGTAGGTGTATAGACATGTGTGTGTGGGAGGGGGTGGGGGTGGTGGGGTTTAGGGGGTTTAAAGCTGTTTATTCATTGTCGTATCAACATATCTTATAGGGTTTGGGTATGTTTGCACGTAAAAATAAATGAGGGGAGGCAGGGGTGGGTAAGGGGGGGGGGGGGGGGGGCAGGGGGGGGAGGGGGGGGGGGGGAGAAGGGAGACGGTGGTTGAAGTTGGCTGGTTTACGGAGACGAAGGAGGTGGAGTGGTGGTGGTGGGGGGGGTGCTCGTTGCTGTCAGAGAGAGAGAGAGAGAGAGAGAGAGAGAGAGAGAGAGAGAGAGAGGAGGAGAGAGAGAGAGAGAGAGAGAGAATGAATGAATGATCTTTATTTTCCAAGGGTAACAGAGTAAGTATTAGAGCGGAGAGAGAGAGAGAGAGCGAGAGAGGGAGGAGAGAGAGAGAGAGAGAGAGAGAGAGAGAGAGAGAGGAGAGAGAGAGAGAGAGAGAGAGAGAGAGAGAGAGAGAGGGGAGAAGGAGTTCTTTCATAAGCTGAAGGGGCGGTTCTTACTCAAAACAGGAAATGTGATGTACAAGCAAAAATAAACCTGAAAAATAAATAACAGCAAAGGATGGGGAAATGTATGGCGTTGCTGATTTTTGCTCTTTCATCATCATCATCGCCAT
Organism: Rapana venosa; assembly: GCA_028751875.1. NCBI lineage: Eukaryota > Metazoa > Mollusca > Gastropoda > Neogastropoda > Muricidae > Rapana > Rapana venosa. The sequence continues at coordinate 42,993,527 of CM054158.1, read as the reverse complement.
CGTCGTCGCCATCATTATCGACTTCGTCCTCGTCGTCTTCCTCTTATCATCATCATCGTAGTCATTTCGCCTTCACACACACACACACACACACCACACACACACACACACACACACACCACACACACACACACACACACACGCACGCACACACGCACACACGCCACACACACACACACGCCACACACACACAACCACCAAGCACGCAGGCAGGCATGCGCGCGCGCCCATACACACACACAGAGGCACGCAGGCATGCGCGCGCGCACACACGCACACACTAGTCGCACACATACACACACACACGCACACACATTTCTCTCTCTCACTCTCTCTCTCACTACCTCTCTCTGTCTCTCTGACACACACACACACACACACACACACACACACACACACACACACACACACACACACACACACACACACACACACTCCTTAGATTAGAAATCGTACTATCTTGGTAAACATCGTTCAATATTTACAGCTGAACTTATTGCAGTTCTTATGGCTCTTAACTATATTCTTGATTTTCCATTTTCCATCTTCCATATCTTACTTTGTGTTGACTCCAAGTCAGTATTGTATGCTATAAAATCCCCAAACTTCAAGAAGATCTCCAGAATTATTTTTGAAATTAAATATGTCATACACCTCCTAAGTTTAAGAGGTATTCCTTTTTCTTTTTGTTGGGTGCCTTCTCACGTTGGACTTTTTTCAAATGAGTGGGCTGACAGAGCTGCAAAAAAGGGGGCAAGACATGATATAGAATCTGATCAATTCAAGGAACGATATTTAAAAAGTTGTCTGACCACTGCCCATATTTCTTGTTATATGGCTCCTCAAATAGATTCGCGTTTTATAACAGTAAGAAGGGTTAATTCACTATATTTTAGAATGAAGTTAAATGCATTCCTTACAAAATTTTGTAAACATGTTAGATGTCTATGTGGAGATCATATTTCCAATACTCATATCATATTTGATTGCCCTATTGTAAAACCTTTTTTACCTACATTTTCTGAACAGTCTCTGGAAAATATATTTGAAAATTCAAAGCTAGCCTTTGCCATTGCCAGATGTTTATTGCATAGTCCACTTGAATATTTATTGTAGCTACATTATTGTTATTTCATGTTTCCACATTGTTGAGTTTATATTTTGCTCCTGTTTAAAAGTATTATCATTACTTTTCTAGGTGTGTTTTTTTGTTGTTTTTGTTTTAAATCACAAAAATACCAACACTGATGCTATTTCTTAACCTTTTCTCCTTCCACTCCTTCCTCTCCCTTCTTTAACTTTCATTACACTTTCTATTTCCCTCGTCTAATATCACTTAGAGTGAACAGACGTTAAATTGAAGACAACAACAACAACACTCCTTAGATTCAAAGATTCAATAAAACAATATTCATGTTGAGAATTATCAACACATGATGTCCCTAACCACGTTATTTCCTTATATTTACAAAACCCATGTACGTACAAGTTAACTGGTCAGAAATTCTACCTCCCCTATCCACGTTTTGATTAGATTTATGCTGCTCAGCTTTCTCAAGCCCATTTGGAATGGAATGCTTTTCCAACATGGCCGCAAAATTCCAATTCTTCACAACACTCTTTGTGTCTCTCTGTGTCTCTGTCTGTCTGTCTCTGTCGTTGTCTGTCGTCTGTCTGTCTGTCTGTCTCTCTCTCTCTCTCTCTCTCTCTCTTCTCTCTCTCTTTTCTCTCTTCTCTCTTTTTCTCTTCTCTCTCTCTCCCTCCCTCCCCCCTCTCTCTCAACTTAGGGCAGATGTGATATTTTTCTAATGTCCCCCAAAATGAAGTCTGATTTTTAAGAATTACTTTTAACTTAAAACAATAATTACTGATTGCTAACACATGTTGATATCTGTTCTCTGTTTCGTACATGAGAATCACAAGTGTGTGTGTGTGTGTGTGTGTGTGTGTGTGTGTGTGTGTGTGTGTGTGTGTGTGTGTGTGTGTGTGTGTGTGTTGTTGTGAGAGAGATGAGGAGAGAATGTGTGTGAGATGTGTGTGTGTATGTGTGTGTGTGTGAGTGTGGTGTTGTGTGTGTGTGTGTAGTGTGTGTGTGTGTGTGTGTGTCTTCAATTTTTACGTCCTTCCACAAAAGTGATACTGGTGTGTGTAGTAGTAGTAGTAGTAGTAGTAGTAGTAGTAGTAGTAGTAGTAGTTCTTCAGTTTAACGTCCTTACACTAAATATGTGATATCAGACGGGGAAAGTGTTTTGTTGTAGTTGTGTTGTGTGTAGTGTTGTGTGTGTGTGTGTGTGTGTGTTGTGTGTGTGGTGTGTGTGTGAGTGTGTGTGTAGGGGAAGGGGTATGCACATAACTAATCAATCGCAATAAACAACTGTTATGAAAAAAGCATAAACAATAATTCTGAAAAGAAAAAAAATGAACAGCTAAAATATTAACTTTGCACATCATATAACCAGAAGCTATCCTTACATTAAAGGAGTCTGAAAATAGGAGAGTGACTTAATGACAATACAATTTGTTTCATTAATGGAATGTCTTTTAGAATTTGCTATAAGCTATGGACTGGGAGGCTGGTAAAAAGTTTTTCAGATATCTGCATCGTAAAATAATATGAGCATTGGTAAGATTTTCGCCACAGATACATGCTGCTTTTTAGAAAAAAAATTACCTCTAAAAGCATTGAGCTTAAGCCTGTAGATAAAAAAAAAATGCATGTTGGAAACACTTTAAAAAGAAACTGCAAGGTACTAGTTATTCCTGGAGTGATGATGTTACCCATGTATTATCCTTTGATAAGATCATATGTCGTAATTAACCGGTGTGTGTGTGAGTGGTAGTGAGTGAGTGAGTGAGTGTGTGTGTGTGTTCCTAATAGGAGTGTAATATCCAATCTTGAAAAATACGGTATATATCACCAATGTAATACAAGGCAGTACCACAAAACAATGCAATACAGACCGAAACCATACAACGCTATTTAATCTAACATTAAACAAATCAATATAAAAGAAGAAAATGAAATAAAATAAATTAAATACCACACAACGCAATACTATATAGTACAATACATACACACAAAAAACGCAGTATACACTACACACAACACGCAAATACAACAAAGTACACAACACAACACAACACAACACACACCACACAACACACAACACACACACCACAACACACATACACAACCACACACACAACACCACGACGCACACAACACTCACACACCACAACACACACACCACACAACACACCCCACACCACACCACACACACACACACACACACACCACACAACACACACACACACACAACACAGAGCACAACACACACAACACTACAAACACACACCACAACACACGAAAAACACACCACACCAAACCACACCACAACACCACACCACACCTCAACCCACCACACATCACACCACACCACACCACACCAAACCACCCACAACACAACACACCCACACACACACACACACACACAACACACACACACACACACACACAACACACACACACACACACACACACACAACACACACCACACACAACCACACACACACTCAACAACACCCACCCACACCCCACCCCACACCCACACCACACACCCACCCACCCCAACCACCACCACAAAACACACAACACCCCCACCACACACACAACACAAATTCCACTCACTCTGGAAGCAGGTCTGGAGCTCTTGTAGGAAAAGACGGAATAATCTCACAGCCCTGGTAACTCATTGTAGCTGGCAGCACCCACACACCACCTAAAACCCACCCACCCACCCACACACACACACCACACACACCACAAACACGCCTCTCCTACTCCACGCTAAAACTCAAAGTCAGTACAACACTGTGCAGGTCATCACTCAAAGCCACGCACTACTACTACTACTACTACCACCACCACTGAGGTCCCAGGCTCGACTAGCCTAGTAAGTCTTCCTTCACTGCAGTCTTCCACAAGATGAGCACTGGCTGGAGCTGAGGGAAGCACCACCTACTACCACACCACCACCACCACGACGAACGATCGAATCCTCTCAACCCCTCACTCTCACATGCACAGTCTTCAGCTCCAACTTTCAGGTAAGCAAGCAAGGCCTTTGGAGGAGAGAGGACCACTGAAGCACAGAACCATCCCGTAACTATTCGCTCTGCTCTCCGCTACAGAGACTGAATCATGAAGAGCTGACTTTTGGGAGGTGGTGAGGGGTGGGAGGGAAGGAGGATGGGGGGGAGGGGTGGGTGGAGGGGGAGGTGGGGGGGGAGGGGGAGGGAGGGGGTTATGGTGGGATAAATATGTGACGCTCCGCAACGAAATGAGTCCACTTTTGCACCTGACCCACTTACCCCCCCCCCCCTCCCCCCCCCCCCCCTCCCCCCTCCCTCCCCCCCCCCCCCCCCCCCCCCCCGCGTTTCTCCTCCACGCCCCCCCTACCTCCCCAGCGTTGTTTTTAGAGGTAGGTCAGGTTGTCTGTGTAGATTTTGATTGATTATAAAATTCTAAGCTTTCGTCTGCCTTTGTACTGAAGTTTCGAGGCGAAATTTGTTTTTTTTTGGGTTTGAAAAAAAACGAAAAACCCCCAAAAACAAAGCCCACACCACACTTCGCGTTTTTAATCCCCAACCCCTCTTTGACTATTGTTTGATCCCAAAACGTTTTTTTTCATTTTGTTTTTCCCTCAGGTCCCAATTTCAGTTTTTTAATAAGTTTTCCGGAATTTTTGCGATTTTAACTGTTTTTAAATTGTATTTTTTTTATTTTATTTATTTTTTATATCGAGATAAGGGAATAAGCACTCATGGTTTTTTTTACATCCCGTCCCGTGTGTATGAAATTTTGAAATTTTTCATTGTTTTTGCTTTAAAAAGAGTACATTTTTTGAGATTAATCAAATTTAACAAAAAAAAACTTTCCCTCGGCGCACTGCGACTCATTATTTATTTTTGTTTTTTTTTCAAGGTAATGGAAAAGCATAGTGTTTTTTTTTAATCAGTCCCGTGTGTATGCAGTTTTGTAAATGTTTCATCATTTCCCCCAGTTCCAAGGGCCCTAACTCTTCCCAAAAGCGGAACAGGGTTTTAACGGGAAAGGTTACTTAAAATTTGAGAAAAACATCAACCCCCAAATTTAGAGGGGTTAAACAGAATAGATGCTAATACCTTTATCCTCCGCCCTTTTTTTGCATTATAAAAAATAACCCCCCCTTCCCCCCCCCCCCCCCCCCCCCCCCCCCCCCCCCCCCAAACAAAAAAAACAAAAAAAACAACAAAAAGAAACAAAACCCCAAAAGTACTTACTTTAACAATGTGCGAGTACACTTTATTTTTTTGTTTTTTTTTTTTTTTTTGTGATTGTTTTTTGTAACAGGATTACGTTGTTGGATTTTTTTTTTTAACGCACTAAACTTTTGTTCTTTGACCGAGTTAAATACCCTGAAAACAGGGAACAACCATTTTTTCCATTCCTTCCTTTCTTAATTAATCAATTAACTCATTCATTCATTCCAGAGTATTAACAGACTCTGCATTGAACTCGTGTTACAATCTCACAGTCCCAAAACTAATGCAGACTATTTTTGGGGTTATTATTTCCCTTTGTAAGGGCAGAAATAATGTTCACCCAGTCTTTTCCTTTGTTTAAAAATAAATCGGTTCCTTTTGAATTTCACACTGACGGAAAATGAATTGGAACTAGGTATAAAGCGCTGGTTTGTTTTGAAGGGCTATGCAAACTCAGAGGATTTGAATTATTTCACTGCTGCTGTTTTGTCACTGGGAAAGGAAACGGTGTGGAGTGTTGTGGGTGGCCGGAAGGCATGGACAGGAAGTCTTGTAGTCTCTGTCAACACAGCAGGGCTACAGGCCGTTCATGAACAAATGTAACCGTTCAAACTAGTGGCTCAACTGCTCTGCTTTCATCCGAGTTGAGCTTTCTGGGTATACACGCACTTTCTCTCTTTTTTTCTTTCCCTGCTCCCTCATCTCTACCTCTCCCTCTGTGTGTGTTTTTATATCGAGGATAATGTGTGTTGCTAATCGTCCACACAAAACTATAAATACGTTAGAAAAAAAAAATCCAACATAAACGTTTAAAAGCATAATCAAGCATTTTGAAAAAGCTTTACAGCTTTTTTTTTAATCACCTTTTAGTGTTAGTTCCCCAACAGCTTTAAACATTAACAATTCACATAAATAGAACACATTACACTGTAGGTTTATTATAACAGGACTATATATGTTCATGACATTTCTTTCATTAATGGAATACCTTTTGAAATAAATTATGCCCCAAACAACAGACTGGAACGACAGGTAAAATAAACCTTCGTAGATCTCTATATTGACAGAGAATGAGCATTGCTAATATTTTCGCCACAGGTGCATGTTGCTTTTAATTGAGGTTTTAAACCTAGACATGAGAAATACAACGTGTTTCTTACAGTCTTTAGTATTATCAAGATGGATCATTGCACAATTAACAGGCATCTTGAAATAAAATATATAAATTCAACATGTTTCCTGTAACATGCCCAAGACCACACGAACAAAGAAACAAGTTAACTGCAGACCAACTGTTACGTTTTTTCTAAAATATGCCATATTAGTTATTGTCATGACTACGTAAATACTCTTCGAAAGAATCCAGTAAAGAGTCTATTGTGTTGTAACACCAAAAAATGAATCACAAACCAATTTCACTTATGAGATTTAGTCTCACATATCTACATATTTAGCAGATTTGTACTTTATCCACCACAACATGTTGAGAACTGCACAAGCTAAAGAACGTGAATGACTATGATTTCTACATTGTACCAGGTTGATATAATGAGAACATGATAGCAGTTTTAATCACCACCCAACGAAACACAGTGTCGCACAATTCGCAGGTGTGTCCCAATAATTATGGAAACGCAACACTTTGCGGCAGGACTCTGATCGTATGGGAGGTAATCTAATTACCGCCCGTAAATAAAACTGAATTAGTATCATCACAGCAAAACATCTGAAATAATATGTCCTTGGGGAACTAACACTAAAAGGTGATTTTTAAAAAAAAGCCATAAAAATAGCTCTGTGTTCCCTCACTTGCGTTTAAAAAGCTCGTGTTCAATATTTTCCCCTGGAGTTAACATCAGTGCAGACTCCACTCTCCCCCAAAAGTCCTTCGGATGAGACTATAAACCGAGGCCCCGTGTGCGAACGCACGCAGAACATCTTGCGCACACGTTAAATCCTGTTCCGCTTTTCGTAAGAGTAGGCCATTGTGTGCCGGTGGGAACAGATGACAGAATTTACAAAGCCGCATACACACGGGGACTGGATTTTAAAAAAGCACATGAGTGCTTTTTCTTTTATCC
>CM054158.1:42971142-42973642 GCA_028751875.1 Rapana venosa | reverse complement strand
ACAGCCTGCAGTCTGGCTATATGTGACTGCACACAGGTGAGATAGACACAGACTGAAAATAGCCTGCAGTCTGGCTATATGTGACTGCACACAGGTGAGATAGACACAGACTGAAAACAGCCTGCAGTCTGGCTATATGTGACTGCACACAGGTGAGATAGACACAGACTGAAAACAGCCTGCAGTCTGGCTATATGTGACTGCACACAGGTGAGATAGACACAGACTGAAAACAGCCTGCAGTCTGGCTATATGTGACTGCACACAGGTGAGATAGACACAGACTGAAAACAGCCTGCAGTCTGGCTATATGTGGCTGCACATAGGTGAGATAGACACAGACTGAAAACAGCCTGCAGTCTGGTTGTGTTGACTGCACACAGGTGAGATAGACACAGACTGAAAACAGCCTGCCGTAATGTTGTGTATGACTGCACACAGGTGAGATAGACACAGACTGTAAACAGCCTGCAGTCTGGCTAGTGATAGATACAGACTGTAAACAGCCTGCAGTCTGGCTAGTGATAGATACAGACTGTAAACAGCCTGCAGTCTGGCTAGAGATAGGTACAGACTGTAAACAGCCTGCAGTCTGGCTAGAGATAGGTACAGACTGTAAACAGCCTGCAGTCTGGCTAGTGATAGATACAGACTGTAAACAGTGTGCAGTCTGGTTGTATGTGACTGCACACAGGTGAGATAGATACAGACTGAAAACAGCCTGCAGTCTGGTTGTATGTGACTGCACACAGGTGAGATAGATACAGATTGAAAACAGCGTGCAGTCTGGCTAGAGATAGGTACAGACTGTAAACAGTGTGCAGTCTGGTTGTATGTGACTACACATAGGTGAGATAGACTGAAAACAGCCTGCAGTCTGGCTATATGTGACTGTACACAGGTGAGATAGACACAGACTGAAAACAGCCTGCAGTCTGGCTATATGTGACTGCGCACAGGTGAGATAGACACAGACTGAAAACAGTCTGTAGTCTGGCTATATGTGACTGCACACAGGTGAGATAGACACAGACTGAAAACAGCCTGCAGTCTGGTTGTGTGTGACTGCACACAGGTGAGATAGACACAGACTGAAAGCAGCCTGCAGTTCTTGATGTGTGTGACTGCACACAGGTGAGATAGACACAGACTGAAAACAGACTGCAGTCTTGTTGTGTGTGACTGCACACAGGTGAGATAAACACAGACTGAAAACAGCCTGCAGTCTGGCTATATGTGGCTGCACACAGGTGAGATAGACACAGACTGAAAACAGCCTGCAGTCTGGCTATATGTGACTGCACACAGGTGAGATAGACACAGACTGAAAACAGCCTGCAGTCTGACTATATGTGACTGCACACAGGTGAGATAGACACAGACTGAAAACAGCCTGCAGCTGGCATATGTGGCTGCACACAGGTGAGATAGACACAGACTGAAAACAGCCTGCAGTCTGGCTATATGTGACTGCACACAGGAGAGATAGACACAGACTGAAAACAGCCTGCAGTCTGGCTAGAGATAGGTACAGACTGTAAACAGCCTGCAGTCTGGCTATATGTGACTGCACACAGGTGAGATAGACACAGACTGAAAACAGCCTGCAGTCTTGATGTGACTGCACACAGGTGAGATAGACACAGACTGAAAACAGCCTGCAGTCTGGCTATATGTGACTGCATACAGGTGAGATAGATACAGCCTGAAAACAGACTGCAGTCTTGATGTATGTGACTGCACACAAGTGAGATAGACACAGAGTAATAAAACAGCTTGCAGTCTTGATGTGTGTGACTGCACACAGGTGAGATAGACACAGACTGAAATCAGCCTGCAGTAATGTTGTGTGTGACTGCACACAGGTGAGATAGACACAGACTGTAAACAGCCTGCAGTCTGGCTAGAGATAGGTACAGACTGTAAACAGCCTGCAGTCTGGCTAGAGATAGGTACAGACTGTAAACAGCCTGCAGTCTGGCTAGAGATAGGTACAGACTGTAAACAGCCTGCAGTCTGGCTAGAGATAGGTACAGACTGTAAACAGCCTGCAGTCTGGCTAGAGATAGGTACAGACTGTAAACAGCCTGCAGTCTGGCTAGAGATAGGTACAGACTGTAAACAGCCTGCAGTCTGACTAGAGATAGATACAGACTGTAAACAGTGTGCAGTCTGGTTGTATGTGACTGCACACAGGTGAGATAGATACAGACTGAAAACAGCCTGCAGTCTGGTTGTATGTGACTGCACACACAGGTAATAGATACAGACTGAAAACAGCTGCAGTCTGGCTAGAGATAGGTACAGACTGAAACAGTGTGCAGTCTGGTTGTATGTGACTACACATAGGTGAGATAGACTGAAAACAGCCTGCAGTCTGGCTATATGTGACTGTACACAGGTGAGATAGACACAGACTGAAAACAGCCTGCAGTCTGGCTATATGTGACTGCGCACAGGTGAGATAGACACAGACTGAAAACAGTCTGTAGTCTGGCTA
>CM054158.1:42961142-42966142 GCA_028751875.1 Rapana venosa | reverse complement strand
TGAAAAGGAATCGAACCCGGGTGGTGTGTGTGGTGTGTGTGTGTGTGTGTGTGGTGGTTGTATTTTTTTTTTAAGGGGATAAGGGTGGGGGTATGGTTGTAGCGGCATAGTCACCTCAAGATTGTCTGTTTAAGAGTTACGTTTTTTTAATTATATACGTAGTAGAGTTGCTTCCCTTATTGTTGGTTGTTATTTTGGGAACACATAGTTACAGTCATCCTGATCATTCTAAGATGTTTCGATTGTTTACTTTACAAAATTCAGCGCTTTATGAATTTCATATATCAACTATTATTATATATTATTACTATTACTATGTTATAATTATATTATTATTTATAATTATTATTATTATTATTACATAATAGATTGATATATTCGTTGTTTTTCTTTATTTTAATCATTTACTTCGATAATAATGAAACAATCAGTCATGCGTTAATTTACGTCCAGTCCCCGTGATTGCAATTCTGTAAATTTGGTCATCTGGCACACAATGGCCTACTCTTCCGAAAAGCGGAACGGGTTTTAACGTGTGCGCAAGATGTGTTGCCTGCGTTTGCACACGGGACCTCCGCTTCTGTTTGCATGTCAGTTTGGAGAGCACAAAGGAAACTGTGTTAAGATGCTGTTCAATAAACAATGACTATAGCATGAATTAGGGATATTATCCTATGTGCAAAAGTTTGTCTGAAATGGACTGCCAATTATTTAATGATTTCATAACTATGTTAATATCAAATAAAATCACTAGAGTTTAGTTCAGGCTATAGCATGATATAAAATAATATGTGTGCAAAATTTGGTGACAATATGTTGATAATTAAAGAAAAAATGTGGAATTTAGTGTGTGAACATGCTCGTTTTGGGCAAACTTCACGTATAAAAAAGACAGACATGACTCACCAAGAGGAAGATTTTAAAATCCACCAGTTTTATATGCATGCCCTTCCATAGCTGCCTGCTGCTCTTCAATATCCAGCCTGAGTTGTCTTCTGGCTTTACAGAGCTCCTTGGATGCCAGTTAGCTTGACGCTGGGCATTTTTGATGCGAAACACATCAGTCTGTTCACAGTACAAGCAACAAAAATGTCTCGGTTCTATGTCCGTCTTGCTCAGAATTGCCATCAAGCTTGTGCATCCATCATTAAACACAGATACTGCAACTGCAACAGCTGTTACCACTGTTGTGAGCCCACAGATTTTTGTTTGGGGACATAAGGTCCAGATCATATTGTTCAGGCTTTCATTTTGATTTTGGGTAAAACTGCCAATTTGGTCACCTTGAATTTTGATATCAACTATTCTGTTCCCTGCTTGTGTTTCCACAGTCACATAATTATGCATTACAACTTTCCCCACTGTATTCACATTTACTGATTTGTTTTCTCCGTCACTGTCATACTCGTCACTACTACAGTCTAAGATAAGTTTGTACAAGTCGTGGTTCTGTAGTTTTTGTTCTGATCAAGTGGTACAATCTGCTGTTTCACTTGTTCCAAAACTACTTTCAGTTTCCTCAGTGGATGTTCTGCTCTCAGTTGTCTGCTTCTTTGTGTACCTATTTCCACAGAATTTCCGTTTCTTGAGCTTTGAAGACGTATACTTTTTATCACTGGTATAGTTTTCACCAAAATATAAAACCGAATGACACTGAAAACCACTAAACACAGCTACACACCATAAAACTTGAAAGTGAAATGAAAAAGGAGTGTTCACTCAGTAAACAATCCGCCATTTGCAGTGGGAGAAAGGGAGGTGCTCATTATTTCCGGTTCTCAAAGGGAGTGGTCCTTGTTTACTGAGAAAGGAGAGTGACAGACTGTCTTTTTATTCAGGTTTTGGTCACCATATTGAGCGTTGTCAGCACCCCACCCACCCTACTTGAAGGCTATAATCTAATAAAATTATTTGTTTTTGCATCGAAAAGAAAATTGCAGCACAGGAACGATGAATAATTTTTTTTTTTTACTGAAAAGAGCTGTAACAAAAATATGCATCTGAAAAATGATTTGTGTCCAAAATCTGGGTGACCCTGCCCCCATGTAAGCAAAATCTGTATGTGGAGGGAAAGTACTTATGACTTACTTCTCCCGTACCATGGGGATGCTGAGGGCTCTTTCAGTATAAATATCACTCCTCCCCCCCCAGCACCCCCCTCCCCCAGTGCCCCTCCACCCCTCCCCCCTTCCGTCACCCCCCCCCCCCCCCCCCCCCCCCCCCAGCACCCCACTCTGGAAATTCTCTACTAGAAATTTCCAATTTGTCTAACTCTCTATGTGTTTGTCTTTATTTTTATCTTCTGTGTGTGTGTGTGTGTGTGTGTGTGTGTGTGTGTGTGTGTGTGGCGCGCGCGCGCGCGTGCAGGTATTTGAATTTGTCTCTCGCTGTTTTTCTCTCATTTTTTGTCTATTCTTTTTAATAATAGGATCACTGTTTTTATGTTTCCATGTTGAATCAAGTTGTTTGGCTCTGACAGGTTTTTTTTCCCAATGTTGTATTGATTTTCTCTCTGACTCTCTCTCTGTGTCTTTCTTGTCTCTCTCTGTCTCTGTCTGTCTGTCTATCCGTCCGTCCGTCTGTCTGTCTGTCTCACACACACACACACACACACACAAATTAAGTGACATAATCACAGTTGATATATATCAAGCAGATATCATCAGATATGTGTATGAGTGTTTTGAAAAGAGAGAAAAAGAGAAGTAAAATACATGTTTTTAGTGTACATCACTTTTAGCCAAAATAGATAATAATTATAGTTGATGTTTTGTTGTGTCAAATAAGTCTACATGATTTAAATGGCAATAAAATAATCTGAACTGAATCTGAATCTGAATCTGAATCTGAATCACACACACACACACACACACACACACACACACACACACACCACACAGACAACACAGATACACACACACACACACACACACACACACACACACACACACACACACACACACACACACACACACACACACACAGAAGGCATGCCAAAAAAAAACCAAACGAAGAAAAGCAAACTTTAAAATCACAGGGAGAGCTGTAAGGCTGTGAGGGCGCTTTTAGATCGATCAATCAATCAATCAACTAATCATTCAATCAATTAAGCCAGTCACTGAGCGAGTGAGAAGAGAGAGAGAGAGAGAGAGAGAGAGAGGAGAGAGAGAGAGAGAGAGAGAGAGAGAGAAGAGAAGACAGACAGACAGACAGACAGACACAGAGACAAACAGACAGACAGACATGCAGACAGACAGAGATACAAAAGCAGAGAGATATTTATTTATTATGTTTTTTATTCCTCTATATCGAGGATAATGGAATAAGCATTCATGTGTTTTTTTACATCTAGTCCCCGTGTGTATGCGGTTATGTAAATTTTGTCATCTGTTCCCACCGGCACACAATGGCCTACTCCTTCGAAAAGCGGAACGGGATTTTACCTGTGCGCAAGATGTTCTGCATGTGTTCGCACACTGGACCTCGGTTTATAGTCTCATCCGGAGGACTTTTGGGGAGAGTGGAGTCTGCACTGATGTTAACTCCAGAGGGAAAATCCCCTTGAACGGGATTTGAAAGCTGAAAGACAGTTATGAAAAGACCAGCAGACTGACAGAACAAGTCAAGACTGTACACAGACACACAGACGGACAGAGGTACAGACAGACAGACAAATAAATAAATAGGTGGACAGACTGACAAACAAACACACGGATAGACAAATAGATAAACAGGCAGATAGACAGATAAACAGAGAGCCAGACAGGTATATAAACAGACAAACTGACAGGTAGATAAACAGACAGATGGAGAGACAAACAGATAGATGGACAGGCAGATAAACAGATAGATGGACAGGCAGATAAACAGATAGATGGACAGACAGACAGATAAACAGAAAGACAGACAAAGCAGGAAACAAAATATTTCCACCTACCGACAGAAAACCACCAGGGGAGACCATCCACGTCCGGAAGAAGTCCAATAGATCACGTGACACACTGTCCTTGACCTCCCGAACACTGAGTCGGCTCCCTTGAAGAGCACTCTTCAGGTCGCTGAGGAGAGAAAGCACCTGGCCATGGATGACCTTGACTGCTGGATGACCTTGGGGATGATGACGAGAGTCCTGGGGGTCATGGGGGTCATGGGAGTCATGGGGGTCACCGTCTGTCTGAGGATGAACTGTTTCTGGATCGGCCGTTTCTGGATGGACAGTTTGTGGATGGGCCATTTGGGATTGGTCCGAATCTGGATGTGCACTGTCTGAAGGGTCGCTGGTTGATCCTGGTACCAGAGTCATCAGAATGGAACTGGTGGGTGGTGTCTTCGCTAATATGTGCAGCTGGATGCGCGCGCACGCGCGTTTATTTTTATTTTTTATTTATGTATTTTACTCTTGTATATCGAGGATAATGGAATAAGCACTTATGTGCTTTTTTACATCTAGTCCCCGTGTGTATGCGGATTTGTGAATTCTGACATCCGTTCCCACCGGCACATAATGGCCTACTTTTCCGAAAAGTGGAACGGGTTTTAACGTGCGTGCAAGATGTTCTGCGTGCGTTTGCACACGGGACATCGGTTCATAGTCTCATCCGAAGGACTTTTCGGAAAGAGTGGAGTTAGCACTGATGTTAACTCCAGAGGAAAAATCCTCTTGTACGAGATTCGAACCCGGGTCGGCAGATCAGGAGCACATCATTCTAACCACCAGGCTACCCCATCCCGCTAATTAATTAATCAATTAATCAATTCATTCATTGATGCATTCCTTCCTTCCTTCCTTCCTCCTTCCTTCCTTCCTTCCTTCCTTCATTCCTTCCTTCATTCCTTCCATCCAGCCTTCCTTCCTCCTTCCTTCCTTCCATCCAGCCTTCCTTCCTTCCTTCCATCCCCCCTTCCTTCCTTCATTCCTTCCTCCCTTCTTTCCTTCCTACCTTCCTTCCTTCCTTCATTCATACCTTCCTTCCATCCTTTTTTCCTTCTTTCCTTCCCTT
>CM054158.1:42951142-42956142 GCA_028751875.1 Rapana venosa | reverse complement strand
CAAAACCTGTCAGAAAGAAGAAATATGTTACTCGTCGTAATCTTAAGGCCTTAGACATTCATACCTTCTCTTCCCAAGCTTCCGAACGTTTTTCACAAACCTCTGACCACACTGACCTCTCTGATCACTATAACACTATTCTCCGCCAACTGCTTGATGAGCATGCACCTCCTACTGATCATCTCCTCCCTGACAGACCCTGTGCGCCATGATAGCGAAGCGCAAACGCCGGCAACTAGAACGGCAGTGGCGGAAGTCAAAAACCGAAATCAACAAACAGCTTTTCCGAAAACAAATAACAAAGTCAAACTCTTAATCCATTCAGCAAAGACAGACTACTACTCTTCCCAAATTCTCTGTGCTACATCCATAAAATCTCTTTTTTCCCTCACCTCAAATCTCCTTGGATCTGCAAAAACAACTCCTCTGCCTAACACCCACAGCCTGTCTGAACTTCCATCCATATTTTCTGCCTTCTTTCAGATAAAGTTCGAAACATACGCTCCAGACTTGATCAAACTCAATTCCCAGCCTGCGCCTCCTGACCCCCAGTTCACTGGCACTCCTCTCTTTTCCTTCCATCCCACAAGTGAAAAAGAAATCATGACAATTCTGAAGGAAATGACTATAAAATCATGCGACCTTGATCCCATACCTGCTCCTGTTTTCTCACAATGCCTTCCACAACTTGTGCCTATTATCACTAAAATAGTAAACTCATCTCTTCAGTCAGGAAATTTCCATCAGCTCTTAAAACAGCAATGTCACACCTCTACTGAAAAAGCACGACCTCGATCCCAACATTCTGAAGAATTATAGGCCTGTCTCAAACTTACCTTTATCTCTAAAGTACTAGAAAAGTTGTTCTCAAACAGCTCAACAGTCACCTTCATTCCAATGATCTTCTTCCCACTTTTTCAGTCTGCCTATGCCCCCAACCACAGCACCGAAACCACCCTAGTCCATACTTTAGATACACTTCTACTTGCTTCTGATGCAGGAAAAATCTCCCTCCTCACTCTTCTTGACTTATCTGCAGCCTTTGATACCATAGATCACTCAATTCTTCTTTCTCGCCTCCAAAATACGTTTGGTATTAATGGCACAGCCCTCACCTGGTTTACTTCATACCTCACAGACCGGTTCCAGAAAGTTATTGTAAACAAAATTCAATCAAAACCTGTCAAAATGGAATGTGGAGTCCTGCAGGGATCAGTCCTGGGCCCTGTTCTCTTTACTCTCTACACTGCTCCACTCTCACATATAATAAACAACCACCCTATTGATCATCATTTCTATGCCGATGATACTCAACTTCAGTGCAGCGATACTGTTGAAAAACTTGCCTTCCCTCTTGACAAATTATGTCTACTGCTTCAAGACATTCAAAACTGGATGACTCAGAACAAGTTACAACTTAATGCCGAATAAAACCGAAGCCATGCTCATAGGGACCCAACATAAACTTTCTCCTATCACAAAAACTTCAATAGAATCGGCAATACGTCAGTTCCTTTGTCCAATCTGTGAAGTATTTAGGAGTAGTTCTTGACAACACACTCTCTATGAAAAAATTAATCACCCAGACCTGCCAGTCTTGCTACTATCAATTACGGCGCGTAAGCGCGATTCGCAAGTATCTGTCACTGATGCAACTTCCAAGCTTGTCACATCTCTTATTCTTTCACGTTTAGACTACTGTAATTCTCTTTTGGCTGGCCTACCAGCATCATCTATCCACTCTCTTCAACGCATACAAAACTCTGCAGCTCGACTGGTCCTAAGAAAGAAAAAATCTGAACACATCACTCCTCTTCTGCGATCTTTCACTGGTTGCCTGTCTCACAAAGACTGCGGTATAAAATCAATACCCTCTGTTTCAAATGTCTCCACAAATCTGCACCCTCTTATCTCTGTAACTGTCTTCACCTGTACACTCCATCCCGTTCCCTTCGTTCAGCCGCAGATACTTTGTGCTTTCGAACACCCAGATTCAAACAAACCACTGTTGGCCGTGCGTCCTTCTCTGTTTCTGGTCCATCCACCTGAATGACCTCCCTCTTTCACTTCGTCAAAAGCCTTCACTTGATTCCTTCAAATCCAGCCTCAAAACACACTTATTTCCTACCTGAGACTTTCCCCCCACATATCTGTCCCTAATTTTCAACAGCATCTTTCACCGTCTAAGTGTTGTTCCGTGTGTGTGTGTGTGTGTGTGTGTGTGTGTGTGTGTG
Source organism: Rapana venosa (assembly GCA_028751875.1). Classification (NCBI taxonomy): domain Eukaryota; kingdom Metazoa; phylum Mollusca; class Gastropoda; order Neogastropoda; family Muricidae; genus Rapana; species Rapana venosa. Next base: position 42,953,908 of record CM054158.1, on the reverse strand, counting down.
TGTGTGTGTGTGTGTATGTGTGTGCGTGCGTGTGCGTGCGTAGTGCGCGCGCATGGATTTCTCATTATGTTTAAGGAGAGTTGCATGCCTGTAAATGATTGAGTGCAAGCGCTTCGATTTGTTTGTTTTTTACAAGATTCAGCGCTATATAAATTCCATATATTATTATTATTATTATTATCCGAAGGACTTTGACATTCAGTTCGATTTTTTGCCAAACTGGGAAGAAAGGGCGAGGCTGGGAATCGAACCCAGAACCTCACGGTTAACTTGTTGGCAGGCGAACGTCTTAACCATCCTGCCACCTTCCTTCCTACTTCACAATGTCAGCAACACTGCAGTCACTTGCTGCAGAGTGTTGTGTTGTGTTGTATTGTATTGTGTTGTGTTGTATTGTATTGTATTGTGTTGTATTGTATTGTGTTGTATTGTATTGTATTGTGTTGTATCTTATTGTATTGTATTGTATACTACATTCAATCACGGCAGAGTTCTCTGCGTGAAATTCTGGCTGCTCTAACCCGGGAAGAGCGCGTTGCCACAGGAGCAGCGCCACCCATTATTAAAAAAAAATTCTTATGATTTTCCTTGTCTGTATGCATAATTATTTGTTTTCCTACGAGAATGGATCTTATTCTACAGGGACAACTCTCTTGTTATCATATTTTGGGTTTTTTTTGTTGCATGCACCAAATGTGTGCTGCACGTGGGACCTTGGTTTAGTAGCTTGTGCTTGGGCCTTTTAATCCCACTGGTCCTGCAATCAGAGGTCGCTGGTTCGAGTCTTGGCGTAATCTGTTGAATGAAAGTTGGGAGGTTTGACGAATTCTTCGTTCAAATGATGTAGGGCTCTTCCTGTATCGTGCTTACCTGCAATCACCATCAGTATTTTAAATTTTTTCTCATTGTTCATGTCATCATCATTGTCGTCTTGATCACTATCACCACCACCATCTACATCGGATAGACGGTAAACCGGGGCCCCCGTGTCGAACCATGCAGAAAAACTTGCGCACACGTTAAACCTTTTTCCGTTTTTTTTGCGTAACAGTAGGCCATTGTTGTGCCGGTGGGAACAGATGACAGAATTCACAAATCCGCATAAACACGGGGACTAGATATAAAAAAGCACATAAATGCTTATTCCATTATCCTCGATATAAAAGAATAAATAAATAAATAAAATCAGTATCACTGTCGTCATCAACATCAGCCATTTTTCTTCTTCTTCGTCCTTCTCCTCCCTCCCCCCTTCTTCCCCTTCCCCTCCACCCCCTCCCCTCATGTGTATTATTTTCAGCATAATAATAATACATGGAATTATATAGCGCTATATCTTGCAAAAAACCAATCAAAGCCCTTGATAAAACACCAACAAGGTTGCTAGGCATTATATGGTTTTCTTATTATTGACGTCACCCGTTGATATTGTGATGGATGCATGCAGATATATATGTCGGATACTGTATTGTGGAATTTTGTCTCTGATAATTATTATGTTTACATGTTTTTACTGGTTTTTTGTGTATGACTTGTAACTCGCCAGAATTTCTCTGTCTCTGAGATAGTTAAGGTTTTTTTTAAAATTTGAATTTGAAAAATGTATGGCTTAACAGGTTAGTTTGCTTAGATACACATTAGGTGGAAACTGTTCCTTTTCTATATTTCTGTTCTGGAAAAAACAAACAAAGCCCATCTGAAAACAACAACCCCATTTTCTGCAGAGTTGAATGTCCGAGGCTATAAACAGCAAGATTGGATTGGATTGGATTGGGATTGGAATAATTATCAGACAGAGGCACATTCCCAACAAATGTTGCGCAGTATACATAGCCAGGATCCATGTCAAGAGGTCAATCGTCTTTCACCTCGCTGCACACACATCCTGTTTTACACACACACACATACACACACACACCATTTACACACACACCATTTACACCCGGGGGAGAGAGAAGATCTGAACTCCCGAACTGGGTTTTAAAGTACATCGGCTTTTGGGCCCCAATACAGAGAGAGAGAGAGAGAGAGAGAAGAGAGAGAGAGAGAGAGAGACAGAGAGACAGAGAGACAGAGAGACAGAGAGAGAGAGAGAGAGACAGAGAGACAGAGACAAGAGACAGAGAGACAAAAACAAAGCAAACAAACAGAACAGACAAACAGACAGAGACAGACACAGACAGAGGCAGACATTCAGAGACAGAGAGACAGACACAAAGACAGAGACAGACATTCAGAGCAAACAGACCTGTAGACCAAAACAGACTAGTCCATAATATGTCGGGAGGGAGAGGCCTGAGGTAGCCTAAAGGGAGGTAGCGAAGTCAATGACAGGGTAGCCTCCCTCTCTTTCACTGAAGCGGAAAGGGACCCCCTCCCCCCTGTCCACTCCACTGCGCCCCCCCTCCCCCTCCTCCCCTCCCCCTCTCAACCCACCTTCTCAATATGCCCCCGGATGTTGTCTTCCACCAGGAAGTGACGTAAAACATCGCCAATGGTTTGCCAGCCTTTGGTTCCAATCCGAGAAACATACATACACAGTTGTGCTCCTCAAACATGAATGTGTGCGTCCCCGGTGGACTCTGTCTATCTCTGTCTGTCTTCTGTCTGTCTGTTTGTCTGTCTGTCTGTCTTCTGTCTGTCTGTCTTCTGTCTGTCTTCTGTCTGTCTTCTGTCTGTCCTCTGTCTGTCTGTGACTCTCTGTAACGTGGCAAGGTATACCTACCTACCCATCCACCCACCAACACTTGCAAACGCCTGCAAAAC
>CM054158.1:42911142-42946142 GCA_028751875.1 Rapana venosa | reverse complement strand
ATTCTGTATTCTGTGTTCAGTGTGTGTATCTCTCTCACACAGACACACAGACGCACAGACACACAGACACACACACGCACGCTTGCAACCCACACACACACGCACACACGTACCTCACTGTCTGTCTTTCTGTCTGTCTCTCTGTCTGGATGTCTACACACACACACACACACACACACACACACACACACACAACACACACACACACACACACACAACACACACACACACACACACACACACACACACACACACACACACACACACACACTTCTCTAATATCACTGAGTGTGAACAGACGTTAAATTGAAGACAACACACACACACACACACACACACAACGCACACACACACACACACACACGCACGCACGCACGCACGCACGCACGCACGCACGCACTTCTCTCTCTCTGTGTCTTTCTGTGTCTGTCTGTCTGTCTGTCTGTCTGTCTGTCTGTCTGTCTGTCTGTCTGTCTGTCTCTCTCTCTCTCTCTCTCTCTCTCTCTCTCTCTCTCTCTCTCTCTCTCTCTCTCTCTCTCTCTCTCTAGTCTTCCTTTTCTGACATTGAGGACAGCTTTTCCCATATCCTCTTCTTCTCCTTCTTCCTCTCCTTCAGCTGAACCAATTCTCGCTCTGAGTCCTCAACATCTCCTCTCTCTCCTATTTGCTCTGCACACACATTCCCTCACACCCTGTGACGCCCAGTCAGCCACACTCCACTCCAAACCCATTATCCCAAACTCTGCAGTGGGAAACAAGTTTCCACCGTCCACACTTTCACACACAACAACCTTCCCCGCCATCTTGAACTTTTCTTTTTCTTTTTAAAAAGTTGATGTCTCTCTGTCTGTCTGTCTGTATCTGTCTTTTGGATGAACCTATAAACCGAGGTCCCGTGTGCAATGTCAATCGCATTTTTGCCTTTTGTTCAAAATTTCAGCAGTGTGGGTGTGAAAATATATTGACTGGGGGAATTTCCAGGGATTTTATGAGTTGTTCACATAAAAACGTGTGTGATAGCTGTACAAAATAAAGGGAGGTCTCTGTTGACTGAAAGAGAAAGTGGGGGCTGGTGTTTAGCAGTTGTGTGGACATGGTGTGGCCTATACGTTCTGCCTATAGCGATAATTAGCTGACTTTTGGCAAGGTGTGGTGGAGTCTTGTGGATGGACGGCAGTCTTCAGGCACCACCTCAGGCCACATGGGATAGATAGCCTGGTGGTTAGAGTGATGTGCATTGCGCTAGTGATTTGCCGACCCTGGGTTCGAATCTCATTAAAGAGGATTTTTCTTCTGGAGTTAACAGTGCCGACTCCACTCTCGGGTCTTAGTCATCAATGTTAGTCAGAGTTTCTTACCTGAAATCTATCCCTTTCCTTGATTTCCTCACAAATATGGAGCAGCATGTATGACCCGTCACTATCTCTCACAATAGCGCCAATCACCTCCAGAAACTAAGATCAGACTGATGCGTTCCTTGATCATTTCCATAGTTTTGTGCGCATGTGAAAACGGACCATAACAGCAGACATTGAAAAAAGGATACAGGCAATGAAGATGAGGTGTTTTCGCAAACTCCTTGGAATCTCATACAGAGATCACATCACTAATGAGGAAGTGAAGGCCAGAATTAAATATGTTATTGGACCATATGAAGAGCTCTTGACTTCAGTGAAAAGACGCAAACTAAAGTGGTACGGGTACGTCACACGATCATCTGGACTGGCCAAGACTGTCCTACAGGGAACAGTACAAGGAGGGAGACGAAGAGGCAGACAGAGAAAACACTTGGAAGACATCATCAGAGAGTGGAGGACTGGCCTTGAGTAGAACGAATTGCTACGGAAAGCAGAAGACCGTGGAGAGTGGAGGAAGCTGGTTGCAAAATTTTTATTGGTGCCCCCATGGTCCATGGGACTATGGGATTAGGTGAAGGTTAAGGGGTGACCTCCAGAAACACACTGAAGCTGAATGGAGTGGCCGGAAGAAGTGGTCAGAATGGACCACAGCAGAGAAGAAGCCATCTTCTAGGCAGAGTTTCATCCTGCAACTTCTGACACTCCAGAAGAGGGGTGAGGGTGAGGGTGGGGGTAGGCAGGCTTCATCATCCAGACCATGTCTTCTGGATGTCTTGTGTTGCTGCCTGTGTCGTTCTGTGACAGATGTGCTGAAAGACCTGTCACTGAATCTCTTCCTGTCTGTATCACCTGTGTTACAGGTATATTCACTAACATTTCATTTCATCTGTTATCCACAGCAAGCTCCAGAATCTTTCAATGTATGTACAGAGCATCTGCCCTTGAGGCTTTTTCTGTGCCTGCTATTTTTGCACTTGTATGTAGCTCTTTCTGTGTTTCTATCTCTCCCTCCATCTGTCCTCGTTCTCTCTCTGTCTCTGTCTCTGTCTGTTTGTTTGTTTGTCTGTCTGTCTGTCTGTCTCTCTCTGTCTCTCTGTTTCTCTCTCTCTCTCTCTCTCTCTCTCTCTCTCTCTCTCTCTCTCTCTCTCTCTCTCTCTCTCTCTCTAGTCTTCCTTTTCTGACATTGAGGACAACTTTTCCCACATCTTCTTCTTCTCCTTCTTCCTCTCCTTCAGCTGAACCAATTCTCGCTCTGAGTCCTCAACATCTCCCCTCTCTCCTATTTGCTCTGCACACACATCCCCTCACACCCCGTGACGCCCAGTCAGCCACACTCCACTCAAAACCCATTATCCCAAACTCTGCAGTGGGGAAAAAAAGTTTCCACCGTCCACACTTTCACACACAACGACCTTCCCCGCCATCTTGAACTTTAAAAAAAGAGTTGATGTCTGTCTGTCTGTGTGTCTGTATCTGTCTTTTGGATGAACCCATAAACCGAGGTCCCGTGTGCAATGTCAATCCCATTTGGGCCTTTTGTTCAAAATGTCAGAAGTTTGTTTGTGAAAAGATATTGACTGGGGGAATTTCCAGGGGTTTTATGAGCTGTTCACATAAATACGTTTGTGATAGCTGTACAAAATAAAGGGAGGTCTTTATTTATTTATTTATTTATTCTTTTATTTCAAGGGTAATGGAATAGGCACTTATGTGATGTTTTACATCCAGTCCCTGTGTGTATGTGTGTTTGTTGACTGAAAGAGAAAGTGGTGGTTGGTGTTTAGCAGGTGTGTGGACATGGTGTGGCCTATACGTTCTGCCTATAGCGATAATTAGCTGACTTTTGGCAAGGTGTGGTGGAGTCTTGTGGATGGACGGCAGTCTTCAGGCACCACCTCAGGCCACATGGGATAGCCTGGTGGTTAGAGTGATGCGCTCGTGATTTGCCGACCCTGGGTTTGAATATCAATCAAGAGGATTTTTCTTCTGGAGTTAACATCAGTGCCGACTCCACTCTCCCCAAACGTCTTTCAGATGAGACTATGAGTTTGAGGTCTCATGTGTGAATGCATGCAGAACATCTTGCGCACAATTTAAAACTTGTTCCACCTTTCAGAAGAGTAGGCCATTGTTGAAGAGCTAGAACTGGTGGACTGTATGCTTCTTGTTGAAAGCAGAAGTGAAATTTTGATTCAGGGTGTTTGTCAAGTTATTTATTCTTCAGACTTTGATAGAAGCTTCAGGGTCTTAGTCATTAATGTTAGTCAGAGTTTCTGAGCTGAAAGGTCATGGGAAAATAAGTCTATCCCTTTCCTTGATTTCCCCACAAATATGGAGCAGCATGTATGACCCATCATTATCTCTCACAATAGCGCAGCTCACCTCCAGAAACTAAGATCAGACTGATGCGTTTCCTGGTCATGTCCATATTTTTGTGCGCATGTGGTTTTCATAACAGCAAACATTGAAAGAAGGATACAGGCAATGAAGATGAGGTGCTTTCGTAAACTCCTTGGTATCTCATACAGAAATTGCATCACTAATGAAAAACTGAAAACGAGAATCAAAAACGCCATCGGACCATATGAAGAGCTCCTGACTTCAGTGAAAAGACGCAAACTAAAGTGGTACAGGCACGTCACACGAACGTCTGAACTGGCCAAGACTGTCCTACAGGGAACAGTACAAGGAGGGAGACGAAGAGCAGACAGAGAACACGATGGGAAGACATCAGAGAGTGGACTGAGCCTTTATGCAATTGTTTGTAGCTCTTTCTGTGTTTCTGTCTCTCCCTCTCTGTCTGTCTTCCTTCTCTGTCTGTCTGTCTGTCTGTCTGTCTGCCTCTCTCTCTCTCTCTCTCTCTCTCTCTCTCCTCTCTCTCGTCTTCCTTTTCTGACATTGAGGACAGCTTTTCCCATATCCTCTTCTTCTCCTTCTTCCTCTTCTTCAGCTGAACCAATTCTCGCTCTGGGTCCTCACCATCTCCTCTCTCTCTCCTATTTGCTCTGCACACACATCCCCTCACACCCAGTGACGCCCAGTCAGCCACACTCCACACAAAACCCATTATCCCAAAACCTGCAGTAGGAAAAAAGTTTCCACCATCCACACTTTCACACACAACGACCTTCCCCGCCATCTTGAACTTTTCTTTTTCTTCTTAAAAAAAAGTTTATGTCTGTCTGTCTGTCTGTGTGTCTGTCTCTGTCTTTCCGATGAACCTATAAACCGAGGTCCCATGTGCAATGTCAATCCCAGTTTTGCCTTTTGTTCAAAATGTCAGCAGTTTGGGTGTGAAAAGATATTGACTGGGGGAATTTCCAGGGGTTTTATGAGTTGTTCACATAAAAACGTTTGTGATAGCTGTACAAAAATAAAGCGACGTCTTTATTGACTGAAAGAGAAAGTAGGGGCTGGTGTTTAGCAGTTGTGTGGACATGGTGTGGCCTATACGTTTTGCCTATAGTGATAATTAGCTGACTTTTGGCAAGGTGTGGTGTAGTCTTGTGGATGGGCGGCAGTCTTCAGGCACCACCTCAGGCCACATGGGATAGCCTGGTGGTTAGAGGGATGCGCTCGTGATTTGCCGACCCTGGGTTTGAATATCAATCAAGAGGATATTTCTTCTGGAGTTAACATCAGTGCCGACACCACTCTCCCCAAAAAGTCTTTCAGATGAGGCTATATTAATTGAGGTCTCATGTGTGAACGCATGCAGAAATCTTGTGCACATGTTAAAAACTGTTCCGCTAGTCAGAAGAGTAGGCCATTGTGTGCCGTGGGAGTGGTGACAAAATTTACAAAACTGCATACACACGGGGACTTGATGTAAAAAAAGGACATGAGTGCTTATTCCATTATCCTAGAAATAAAAGAAATAGATAAAAAAAACAACAACACGTAAACACTGTTGGGGACGGGATAGCTCAGTGGTCAGAGCACTCGCTTTGCCCTAGCCAAGGTTAAGCAGCAGCGAGCGTGGTAACCAGGTTGGATGGGTGACTGTTTGCGCGCCTTGGCTTCTGTACAGTCCCCAGTTCACCCAGCTGTAAATGGGTACCTGCCCTCTTTAGGGTCAGGGAAGGTAAAGCAGCGAGGAAGAGGAGACGGGAGCCGCCCCCAGTATGTTGGCCCCTGGGAAGCTGAGGTATCTGACGCTTCGCTCACCTATGACCACATAGTTATGGGACACCTTTACCTCTACTTAAACACTGTTGTCTAATCTTTTGAAGGGCTCTTAACCTTAAGCACTCTCGCACGTAAACTTTTACATGCACATCACATGAACATCTGAACTGGCCAAGACTCCTACAGGGAGCAGTACAAGGAGGGAGACAAAGAGGAAGACAGAGAAAACGATGGGAAGACAACACCAGAGAGTAAACTGGCCTTGAGTGCAATGAACTGCTACGAAAAGCAGAAGACCGTGGAGAGTGGAGGAAGCTGGTTGCAAAATCTTCATTGGTGCCCCCACGGTCCATGGGACTATGGGATTAGGTGAAGGTTAAGGGGTGACCTCCAGAAACAAACTGAAGCTGAATGGAGTGGCCGGAAGAAGAAGTGATCAGAATGGACAACAGCAGAGAAGAAGCCATCTTCTAGCCAGAGTTTCATCCTGCAACTTCTGACACTCCAGATGAGGGGTGAGGGTGGGGGTGGGGGTAGGCAGGCTTCATCATCCAGACCATGTCTTCTGCATGTCTTGTGTTGCTGCCTGTGTCGTCCTGTGACAGATGTGCTGAAAGACTTGTCACTGAATCCTTTCCTGTCTGTGTCAGAATCTTACAGGTATATTCAGTAACATTTAATTCCACCTGTTATCCATGGCAAGCTCCAGAATCTTTCAGTGTATGTACAGAGCATCTGCCCTGGAGGCTTTCTCTGTGCCTGCTATTTTTGCACTTGAATGTAGCTCTTTCTGTGTTTCTGTCTCTCCCTCTCTGTTTGTCTTCCTTCTCTGTCTATATGTCTCTGTCTCTGTCTCTGTCTCTGTCTCTGTCTCTCTCTCTCTCTCTCTCTCTCTCTCTCTCTCTCTCTCTCTCTCGCTTCCTTTTCTGACATAAGGGACAACTTTTCCCACATCTTCTTCTTCTCCTTCTTCCTCTCCTTCAGCTGAACCAATTCTCGCTCTGAGTCCTCACCATCTCCTCTCTCTCCTATCTGCTCTGCACACACATCCCCTCACACCCCGTGACGCCCAGTCAGCCACACTCCACTCAAAACCCATTATCCCAAACTCTGCAGTGGGGAAAAAAGTTTCCACCGTCCACACTTTCACACACAACGACCTTCCCCCCCATCTTGAACTTTAAAAAAAGAGTTGATGTCTGTTTGTCTGTGTGTCTGTATCTGTCTTTTGGATGAACCTATAAACCGAGGTCCCGTGTGCAATGTCAATCCCATTTGGGCCTTTTGTTCAAAATGTCAGAAGTTTGTTTGTGAAAAGGTATTGACTGGGGGAATTTCCAGGGGTTTTATGAGCTGTTCACATAAATACGTTGTGATAGCTGTACAAAATAAAGGGAGGTCTTTATTTATTTATTTATTTATTCTTTTATTTCAAGGGTAATGGAATAGGCACTTATGTGATGTTTTACATCCAGTCCCTGTGTGTATGTGTGTTTGTTGACTGAAAGAGAAAGTGGTGGTTGGTGTTTAGCAGTTGTGTGGACATGGTGTGGCCTGTACGTTCTGCCTATGGCGATAATTAGCTGACTTTTGGCAAGGTGTGGTGGAGTCTTGTGGATGGATGGCAGTCTTCAGGCATCTCCTCAGGCCACATGGGATAGATAGCCTGGTGGTTAGAGTGATGCGCATTGCACTCATGATTTGCCGACTCCTGGTTTGAATCTCAATCAAGATTTTTCTTCTTGAGTTAATCATTACGTCATCCTCATTGTCATTGATCATCATGCAATTAAATAAAATAGTTTAGTCTCACCTCCAAAAACTAAGGCAATGGAGATGAGGTGTTTTTGCAATTTCCTTGGTATCTCATACAGAAATTACATCACTAATGAAAAACTGAAAACCAGAATCAAAAACGCCATCGAACCACAAGAAGAGCTCCTGACTTCTGTGAAAAAAGCAGATTAAAGTGGTACGGGCACGTCACACGAACATCTGGACTGGCCAAGACTGTCCTACAGGGAACAGTACAAGGAAGGAGACGAAGAGGCAGACAGAGAAAACAATGGGAAGACATCATCAGAGAGTGGACTGAGCCTTTATGCAATTGTTTGTAGCTCTTTCTGTGTTTCTGTCTCTCCCTCTCTGTCTGTCTTCCTTCTCTGTCTGTCTGTCTGTCTGTCTGTCTGTCTGTCTGTCTCTCTCTCTCTCTCTCTCTCTCTCTCTCTCTCTCTCTCGTCTTCCTTTTCTGACATTGAGGACAGCTTTTCCCATATCCTCTTCTTCTCCTTCTTCCTCTTCTTCAGCTGAACCATTTCTCGCTCTGGGTCCTCACCATCTCCCCTCTCTCTTATTTGCTCTGCACACACATCCCCTCACACCCAGTGACGCCCAGTCAGCCACACACCACTCAAAACACATTATCCCAAACTCTGCAGTGGGAAAAAGTTTCTACCGTCCACACTTTCACACACAAGGACCTTCCCCGCCATCTTGAACTTTAAAAAAAAAGTTGATGTCTGTCTGTCTGTGTGTCTGTATCTGTCTTTCGGTTGAACCTATAAACCGAGGTCCTTTGTGCAATGTAAATCCCATGTTTGCCTTTTGTTCAAAATGTCAGCAGTTTGGGTGTGAAAAGATATTGACTGGGCGAATTTCCAGGGGCTTTATGAGTTGTTCACATAAAAACGTTTGTGATAGCAGGGATGTTTTTGTTGACTGAAAGAGAAAGTGGGGGCTGGTGTTTAGCAGTTGTGTGGACATGGTGTGGCCTATACGTTCTGCCTATAGCGATAATTAGCTGACTTTTGGCAAGGTGTGGTGGAGTCTTGTGGATGGACGGCAGTCTTCAGGCATTACCTCAGGCCACATGGGATAGCCTGGTGGTTAGAGTGATGCGCTCGTGATTTGCCGATCCCGGGTTTGAATCTCGTTTAAGAGGATTTTTCTTCTGGAGTTAACATCAGTGCCGACTTCACTCTCCCCAAAAGTGTGTTGACGTCTCATGTGTGAACGCATGCAGAACATCTTGCGCACAATTTAAAACTCGTTCCACCTTTCAGAAGAGTAGGCCATTGTTGAAGAGCTAGAACTGAAGCACTCTCTCATCACTGGCGGACTTTATGCTTCTTGTTGAAAGCAGAAGTGAAGTTTTGATTCAGGGTCTTTGTTGAGTTATTTATTTTCAGACTTTGATAGAAGCTTCAGGGTCTTAGTCATCAATGTTAGTCAGAGTTTCTGAGCTGAAAGGTCATGGGAAAATAAGTCTATCCCTTTCCTTGATTTCCTCACAAATATGGAGTAGCATGTATGATCCATCGCTATCTCTCACAATAGTGCCACTCACCTCCAAAGACTAAGATCAGACTGATGCATTCCTTCATCATGTCCATATTTTTGTACGCATGTGAAACACAGACCACAACATCAGACATAGAAAGAAGGATAGAGGCAATGAAGATGAGGTGATTTCGCAAACTCCTTGGAATCTCATACAGAGATCACATCACTAATGAGGAAGTGAAGGCCAGAATTGAAAATGCCATTGGACCATATGAAGAGCTCCTGACTTCTGTGAAAAAAGCAGACTAAAGTGGTACGGGCACATCACACGAACATCTGGACTGGCCAAGACTGTCCTACAGGGAACAGTACAAGGAGGGAGACAAAGAGGCAGACAGAGAAAACGATGGGAAGACAACATCAGAGAGTGGACTGAGCCTATATGCAATTGTATGTATCTCTTTCTGTGTTTCTGTCTCTCCCTCTCTGTCTGTCTTCCTTCTCTGTCTGTCTGTCTCTGTCTCTGTCTTCTGTCTCTGCCTCTGTCTTTGTCTGTCTGTCTGTCTGTCTGTCTGTCTCTCTGTATCTCGCTAGTCTTCCTCTTCTGACATTGAGGACAACTTTTCCCACATCTTCTCCTTCTTCTACAGCTCAACCAATTCTCGCTCTGGGTCCTCACCATCTCCTCTCTCTCCTATTTGCTCTGCACACACATTCCCTCACACCCTGTGACGCCCAGTCAGCCACACTCCACTCAAAACCCATTATCCCAAACTCTGCAGTGGGGAAAAAAGTTTCCACCGTCCACACTTTCACACACAACGACCTTCCCCGCCATCTGGAACTTTGAAAAAAAAAGTTGATGTCTGTCTGGCTGTCTGTCTGTCTCTGTCTTTCGGTGAACCCATATACCGAGGTCCTGTGTGCAATGTCAATCCCATTTTTTCCTTTTGTTCAAAATGTCAGCAGTTTGGGTGTGAAAAGATATTGACTGGGGGAATTTCCAGGGGCTTTATGAGTTGTTCACATAAAAAAAGTTTGTGATGGTCATACAAAATAAAGGGAGGTCTTCCTTTATTTATTTATTTATTCTTTTATCTCAAGGATAATAGAATAAGCACTTATGTGATTTTTTACATCCAGTCCCCGTGTGTATGTGTGTTTGTTGACTGAAAGAGAAAGTGGGGGCTGGTGTTTAGCAGTTGTGTGGACATGGTGTGGCCTATACGTTCTGCCTATAGTGATAATTAGCTGACTTTTGGCAAGGTGTGGTGGAGTCTTGTGGATGGACGGCAGTCTTCAGGCATCTCCTCAGGCCACATGGGATAGCCTGGTGGTTAGAGGGATGCGCATTGTGCTAGTGATTTGCCGACCCCGTGTTCGAATCTCGTTCAAGAGGATTTTTGTTCTGGAGTTAATCAGTTCCGATTCCACTCTCCCCAAGAAGTCTTTCAGATGAGACTATGAGTTTGAGGTCTCATGTGTGAACGCATGCAGAACATCTTGCGCACAATTTAAAACTTGTTCCACCTTTCAGAAGAGTAGGCCATTGTTGAAGAGCTAGAACTGGAGCACTCTCTCATCACTGGTGGACTGTATGCTTCTTGTTGAAAGCAGAAGTGAAATTTTGACTCAGGGTGTTTGTCAAGTTATTTATTCTTCAGACTTTGATAGAAGCTTCAGGGTCTTAGTCATTAATGTTAGTCAGAGTTTCTTCTCTGAAAGGTCATGGGAAAATAAGTCTATCCCTTTCCTTGATTTCCTCACAAATATGGAGCAGCATGTATGACCCATCATTATCTCTCACAATAGCGCAGCTCACCTCCAGAAACTAAGATCAGACTGTTGCGTTTCCTGGTCATGTCCATATTTTTGTGCGCATGTGGTTTTCATAACAGCAAACATTGAAAGAAGGATACAGGCAATGAAGATGAGGTGCTTTCGTAAACTCCTTGGTATCTCATACAGAAATTGCATCACTAATGAAAAACTGAAAACGAGAATCAAAAACGCCATCGGACCATATGAAGAGCTCCTGACTTCAGTGAAAAGACGCAAACTAAAGTGGTACAGGCACGTCACACGAACGTCTGAACTGGCCAAGACTGTCCTACAGGGAACAGTACAAGGAGGGAGACGAAGAGCAGACAGAGAACACGATGGGAAGACATCAGAGAGTGGACTGAGCCTTTATGCAATTGTTTGTAGCTCTTTCTGTGTTTCTGTCTCTCCCTCTCTGTCTGTCTTCCTTCTCTGTCTGTCTGTCTGTCTGTCTGCCTCTCTCTCTCTCTCTCTCTCTCTCTCTCTCTCTCTCTCTCTCTCTCTCTCTCTCTCTCTCTCTCTCGTCTTCCTTTTCTGACATTGAGGACAGCTTTTCCCATATCCTCTTCTTCTCCTTCTTCCTCTCCTTCAGCTGAACCAATTCTCGCTCTGGGTCCTCACCATCTCCTCTCTCTCTCCTATTTGCTCTGCACACACATCCCCTCACACCCAGTGACGCCCAGTCAGCCACACTCCACACAAAACCCATTATCCCAAAACCTGCAGTAGGAAAAAAGTTTCCACCATCCACACTTTCACACACAACGACCTTCCCCGCCATCTTGAACTTTTCTTTTTCTTCTTAAAAAAAAGTTTATGTCTGTCTGTCTGTCTGTGTGTCTGTCTCTGTCTTTCCGATGAACCTATAAACCGAGGTCCCATGTGCAATGTCAATCCCAGTTTTGCCTTTTGTTCAAAATGTCAGCAGTTTGGGTGTGAAAAGATATTGACTGGGGGAATTTCCAGGGGTTTTATGAGTTGTTCACATAAAAACGTTTGTGATAGCTGTACAAAAATAAAGCGACGTCTTTATTGACTGAAAGAGAAAGTAGGGGCTGGTGTTTAGCAGTTGTGTGGACATGGTGTGGCCTATACGTTTTGCCTATAGTGATAATTAGCTGACTTTTGGCAAGGTGTGGTGGAGTCTTGTGGATGGGCGGCAGTCTTCAGGCACCACCTCAGGCCACATGGGATAGCCTGGTGGTTAGAGGGATGCGCTCGTGATTTGCCGACCCTGGGTTTGAATATCAATCAAGAGGATATTTCTTCTGGAGTTAACATCAGTGCCGACACCACTCTCCCCAAAAAGTCTTTCAGATGAGGCTATATTAATTGAGGTCTCATGTGTGAACGCATGCAGAAATCTTGTGCACATGTTAAAAACTGTTCCGCTAGTCAGAAGAGTAGGCCATTGTGTGCCGTGGGAGTGGTGACAAAATTTACAAAACTGCATACACACGGGGACTTGATGTAAAAAAAGGACATGAGTGCTTATTCCATTATCCTAGAAATAAAAGAAATAGAAAAAAAAAACAACAACACGTAAACACTGTTGGGGACGGGATAGCTCAGTGGTCAGAGCACTCGCTTTGCCCTAGCCAAGGTTAAGCAGCAGCGAGCGTGGTAACCAGGTTGGATGGGTGACTGTTTGCGCGCCTTGGCTTCTGTACAGTCCCCAGTTCACCCAGCTGTAAATGGGTACCTGCCCTCTTTAGGGTCAGGGAAGGTAAAGCAGCGAGGAAGAGGAGACGGGAGCCGCCCCCAGTATGTTGGCCCCTGGGAAAGCTGAGGTATCTGACGCTTCGCTCACCTATGACCACATAGGTTATGGGACACCTTTACCTCTACTTAAACACTGTTGTCTAATCTTTTGAAGGGCTCTTAACCTTAAGCACTCTCGCACGTAAACTTTTACATGCACATCACATGAACATCTGAACTGGCCAAGACTCCTACAGGGAGCAGTACAAGGAGGGAGACAAAGAGGAAGACAGAGAAAACGATGGGAAGACAACACCAGAGAGTAAACTGGCCTTGAGTGCAATGAACTGCTACGAAAAGCAGAAGACCGTGGAGAGTGGAGGAAGCTGGTTGCAAAATCTTCATTGGTGCCCCCACGGTCCATGGGACTATGGGATTAGGTGAAGGTGAAGATGTGACCTCCAGAAACAAACTGAAGCTGAATGGAGTGGCCGGAAGAAGAAGTAATCAGAATGGACCACAGCAGAGAAGAAGCCATCTTCTAGCCAGTTTTATCCTGCAACTTCTGACACTCCAGATGAGGGGTGAGGGTGGGGGTGGGGGTAGGCAGGCTTCATCATCCAGACCATCATTTCTGGATGTTTTGTGTTGCTGCCTGTGTCGTCCTGTGACAGATAATAATAATGATGTATGGAATTTATATAGCGCTGAATCTTGTAAAGCAACAAATCAAAGCGCTCAGATTTTTTTTTTGTATCGAGGATAATGGAATAAGCACTCATGTGCTTTTTTTTTTACATCCAGTCCCCCGTGTGTATGCGGTTTTGTAAATTTTGTCATCTGTTCCCACCGGCACACAATGGCCTACTCTTTCGAAAAACAGAACAGGATTTAACGTGTGCGCAAGATGTTCTGCATGCGTTCGCACACGGGGCCTCGGTTTATAGTCTCATCCGAAGGACAGATGTGCTGAAAGACTTGTCACTGAATCCCTTCCTGTCTGTGTCAGTATCTTACAGGTATATTCACTAACATTTACTTCAATGCAAATCTCCAGGCTCTTTCAGTTTATGTACAGAGCACCCAGCTGTCAATGGGTACCTGCCATCTTTAGGGTCAGGGAAGGTAAAACAGCGAGGGAGAGAGAGAGAGGATGGGCGCTGCCCTCAATATGCTGGCCCCTAGAGAAGCTGAGGTCTCTGACGCCTCGCTTCCCTACGACCTTATAGGTTATGGGACACCTTTACCTTTACAGAATATCTGCACCTTGAAGCTTTGTCTGTGCCTGTTGTACTTGCACTTGTAGCTCTTTCTGTGTTTCTGTCTCTCCCTCTGTCTGTCTGTCTTTCTGGCAGGCTGGCTGTCTGTCTGTCTGTCTGGTAGGCTGTCTGTCTGTCTGTCTATCTGGCAGGCTGGCTGGCTGTCTGTCTGTCTGTCTGGCAGGCTGTCTGTCTCTCTGTATGTCTCTCTGGCAGGCTGTCTGTCTGTCTATCTGTCTGGAAGGCTAGCTGTCTGTCTATCTGTCTGGCAGGCTGGCTGCCTGTCTGTCTGTCTGGCAGGCTGTCTGTCTGTCTGTCTGGCAGGCTGTCTGTCTGTCTGTCTGAAAGGCTGGCTGGCTGGCTGTCTGTCTGTCTATCTGTTTGGCAGGCTGTCTGTCTGTCTGTCTATCTGTCTGGCAGGCTGACTGTCTGTCTATCTGTCTGGCAGGCTGTCTGTCTATCTGTCTGTCTGTCTGGCAGGCTGACTGTCTGTCTATCTGTCTGGCAGGCTGTCTGTCTATCTGTCTGTCTGTCTGGCAGGCTGTCTGTCTTTCTGTCTGTCTATCTGTCATCTTTGTCAGTCACTATGAGAGGCAGTTAGGAGAAGCCCTTCTCTTCGTCACTGCAGATCGATACTGAACCTACCAGTCAGCAGACTGAGTCATGATGGCCTACTTTCTCCCAACACACGCACCACACACACCACACACACACACACACACACACACACACACACACACACACACACACACACACACACACACACACACACACACACACACACACACACACACACACACACACGCCACACACACACACACACACACACACACAATCACACACAATCACACACACAATCACACACTACACTACACACACACTACACACATACACACTACACTACACACACTACACACACACACTAAACTACACTACACACACACATACACACAATCACACACATACTACACACACACACTACACACACAAACACACACACACTACACTACACACTACACACTACACACACACACACTACACCCACTCCACCACACACCCACTCACACACACACACACCACACACACACACACACACACACACACACACACACACACACACACACACACACACACACACACACACACACACACACACACTCACAAGCAGGTGGACAAAAAACTCGAACAGTTTTAGGTTCAATTCCACCCCAACACACACACACACACACACACACACACACACACACACACACACACACACACACACACACACACACACACACACACACACACACACACACACACACACACACACACACACACACACACACACACACACACACACACACACACCTCTCTCTCTCTCTCTCTCTCTCTCTCTGTCTGTCTCTCTCTCTCTCTCTCTCTCTCTGTCTCTTTCTATTATATATATCCCTAAGGGCGGGGACTGGATGTAAAAAAGCACATGGGTGCTTATTCATTATCCTCGAAATATAAAAAATTGTCATTGTCACACTACTCACACACACTACACACACACACTACACACTACCCACACACACACACACTACATACACACACTACACACACACACTACACACACACTACACACACACACACACACACACACACATACACATGACAACACTGAAACAACAAGAACTCAAACGCAATTGACCTTTTCTTGAAAATGACAGCACAGCACAGCTCAGCACAGGGCGGGAAATTCCAGAACAAGAAATTTCCATCCTGAAAAAAACAACCACCCTCCTCACCCCCATCCCCTACCCCCCTCCCTCATCCCCCACACCCTCCCACCACTCCTCTCTACTCCCCCCCCCCCTCCCCTCCTCTCACCCTCCCACTCCTAGTCAGTCTCATGCCATGGAAGCTTCGCTGGTATCGATCTCCAGCACGCGCTAAGCACGCGCTGGTAGCAAGCAGCCTGCTGGCTCCCTGTTGCCCAAAGCACTCATCTGTCGTCTGCCATTCCCGAGCTGGAATGCTCGTGCTGCGCCAAGCCTCGACTCGCAGATCAGACCTCTCGTTTTGCATGGTCTCCTTTGCATTGGCAAGACTGCAGAACCCGCTGAACTGCTAGAGAGATATCTTCCTTTCAAAGGTAGGTGCGATTATCGTCTGCTTTTATTCTTTTCTTTTTTTCGTTGGTTTGTGACTGTAAGTGGTTTATCTTGTGCTAAGTCTTCCAATATCGCTTACTCTGCTCTTCTGCTTCATGTCTGAAAGGTAATGCCGGAAATTCGGATAAAGCTAAACCTTTTAAAAAAAAATCCATTTCTAAGATACCGATTTGGTTCACATCGTCCACATCATGATATGGTGAATGTGAAAAATGTGTGAAATCAGACAGTAGTTTTGTGGAGGTGTTGTCTGTCTTTTTTTTTTTTTACGTGGGCTGAGTCTGTGATGACGGTTTTATTTTGGATGACTCAGGCCGGCGCCATGTTGTTTGTGAAGCAGACGACAGCTTCATGGAAGCTTTCTCAGAACCTCAAACCTGGAAGAAAATTCCCCCTAGAAATTCCTGAAAACAATGTTACTGGAATTGCCGGGTTGTGAAAATCCATACCTGTTAGCCATGTTAGCAATATCATTGTCGTTGTCTGGTATGATTGTCATAATCATCATAATAATACTGATCAGCAGCAACAACAGCAACGGCAGTGTCTGCGTAGGCAGGAGTGGATGGCCATGATTATGATCACGGATTGTTGGGATTGTCATGGTCATTGTCATTAGCGGTCATTGTCATAATCCTTGCTGGACGTTGGCCAGACATACAGGCCTAACTGGCATGCAAGTTTCCATGATTGTGGCTGAATCGGTGAACAGACATGACAGTGCTGTGTGGGCGATGTGTGTGTGGTGTGTGTGTGTGTGTAGGGGGGGGGTGGTCAATTTATTTCGCGTCTGTTCACTCGCAGTGATATGAAGCCTAGGTGTTTTATTTATTTATTTATTTATTTATTTATTCTTTTATATCGAGGATAATGGAATAAGCACTCATGTGCTTTTTTACATCCAGTCCCCGTGTGTATGCGGTTTTTGTAAATTCTGTCATCTGTTCCCACCGGCACACAATGGCCTACTCTTCCGAAAAGCGGAACAGGATTTAACGTGCGCGCATATGTTCTGCGTGCGTTCGAACACGGGGCCTCGGTTTATAGTCTCATCCGAAGGACTTGGTGTGTGTGTGTGTGTGTGTGTGTGTGTGTGTGTGTGTGTGTGTTGTGTGTGTGTGTGTGTGTGTGTTGTGTGTTGTGTGTGGGGTGGGATGGGTGGGTGTGTAGGTATGTATGCTGCAAGGGATAATGACTTGTGCCAAATGCAATCAGGCACATGCATGTGTGTGCATGTGTGTGTGAGAGGAGATCAAATCAAATCAGATTCTTTTATTTCGAGGACAAAAGAGAGAGATAGAGAGGAGAGAGAGAAGAGAGAGAGAGAGAGAGAGAGAGAGAGAGAGAGAGAGAGAGAGAGAGAGAGAGAGAGAGAGAGAGAGCTTTATGTTTATTTCATTGAGTGATTCTATCTTCCCACACATTTTCCACAGCAGAAATCAACAAACACAAAAAAAAACAAAAATCAAGCCCACGGAAAATGTCAAGTGAAAAAACAACAACAACCACTTTAATCATCCCATGAAGGGCAATAACAACATTTGACAGGCACATCATTGACAGGGGATCGTGACAAAGACCCCCCCCCCCCCTCCTCAACAACAACAAAAACAACAACAACAACAGAAAGCTATGATTAATAACTGATTAAACAGTCCAAGAAAACTTCAAATATAAACAAATCACACACAGACACACAGACATAGAAACAGACACACACACACACACACACACACCACACACACACACACGCACGCACGCACGCACGCACGGACATACACAAACACCCCCCCCCCCTCCCTAGTGTAGGCATACAATGCTGTAGAAATCATTGACCAGAAAAGTCATATTCTCTGCATCTCTCTCTCTCTCTCTCTCTCTCCTCTCTCTCTCTCTCTCTCTCTCTCTCTCTCTCTCTCTCTCTCTCTCTCTCTCTCTCTCTCTCTCTCTCTCTCTCTGTTTCTCTGTGTGTGTGTCTCTCTCTAGGCATATATATATATATATATATATATATATATATATATATATATATATATATATATATATATATATATATGTGTGTGTGTGTGTGTGTGTGTGTGTGTGTGTGTGTGTGTGTATGTATGGTAGTGCTGTGTTGGTGATGTGTGTGGGTGTGTGTGTAGGCCTGCATACTCTATTACAATAAAACATGATAAATACAATAACCATAAACACACAAACCTCAACTTTAGCCAGGTCTGTGTCTTTTACCCCAGACCGCCAAGTGACCCCTACAGTGACCCTAGAGTGACCCCCCACAGTGACCCTAGAGTGACCCTACAGTGACCTGCCGATTTGCTGACTTCCGGTTCCCACAGAGGCCAAGATGGCCGCCATCCTTCGCTTCCTGCCTCTTCTCTTGCCACTCTTCGGCAGCCTCTTGCTGGCTTCCAGTCAGGATGCTGGTGAGTCCACACACACACACACACACGCACGCACGCACGCGCACGCACGCACGCACGCACACACATGCACGCACACACACACACACATACGCACGCAAACACACATGCACGCACACACATAAATGCATACACACATCACACATTGTATTATTATTATTATTATTATTATTATCATTCTTTCATTATTATTCTTTCATATCGAGGATAATGGAATAAGCATTTATGTGCTTTTTTACATCTTGTCCCCGTGTGTAGGCCGTTTTGTAGATTTTGTCATCTGTTCCCACTGGCACACAATGGCCTACTCTTACGAAAAGCGGAACAGGATTTAACGTGTGCGCATGATGTTCTGCGTGCGTTCGCACACGAGGCCTTGGTTTATAGTCTCATCCGAAGGGTTTTTTTGTTTTTGTATGTCAATTTTCTTGATTTTCTTTGTGAGGGCAGGATAAAAAAAAAGTTGTATAAACTTAATATTTTACCCTTAATAAAGATCATTTTGATTTGACTTGGGTTGACTTGACTTGACACATGCACACGCACATGCGCGCGCACACACGAGCACACACACATCACACATACACATACTCACATACAAACACATCACGCACATGCGCGCACACACATGCACATACACGCTTAAATGCACAAATACATCACACACACATGCACGCACACACATAAATGCATATACACACACGCACACACACACACACACACGTACATGCACACGCACACATACACGCACACGCATAAATGCATACACACACGTACGTACATACACAAGCACACATGCACGCACACACATAAATGCACACACACATAAAATGCATACACACACGTACACAGACATACACACTCACACACGCACGCACATACACACGCACGCACGCACACACGCACACACACATACACACACACACTCACATTGCCTGTCTGTCTATCTCCCTGTCTGTGTTCGTCTCTGTCTGTTTGTCTGTCCTCTGTCTTTCTGTCTGTCTCCCTCCTTCCCCCTCTCTCTCTGTCTCTGTCTGTCTCTCACCCTTTCTCTCTCCCTTCCTCCCCCCCCCCTCTCTCTCTCTCTCGTCTCTCTCTCTCCCTCCCTCCCTCCCTCTCTCTCCCTCCCTCCCTCTCCCTCTGTTAAAATATTATTATTATTAAAATATTCGAGTTCGAGTTCGAATTCGTGTTCGAGTTCTGTCTCTCTCTGTTTCTATCTCTGTCTCTGTCTGTCTCTCTCCCTCCCTCCCTCCCTCCCTCTCCCTCCCCCCCTCCCTCTCTCTTCTCATGACACATTAATCATGTTCTGATAGTAATAACTGCCAGTAGAACCAACTGCACTATATTCCATGTGATGTTGTTCATTGTGCTCTGTTATTGATTACTATGCTTATAATTCAATATGTGTTTTTGTGCCCACTTCCCCTCCCCTCCTCTCCCCTTCCCTTGTGAATGGGCATTCATGCTTAGCACGATATACCTTTGTTGTTGTCGTTGTTGTTCGTCATTGTGTCTCCCTCTCTATGTGCGTGTTTCTGTCTCTGTCTGTCTGTCTCTTTCTCTCTCTGTGTCTGTCTCTCACTCTCTCTGACTCTTTCTCTGTATCTGTCTGTCCTCTAACTCTGTCTGTCTGTCTGTCTCTCTCTCTGTGACTCTTTCTCTGTATCTGTTTGTCTGTCTCTCTCTAACTCTGTCTGTCTGTCTGTCTTGTCTGTCTGCCTCTATCTCTCTGTCTTTCTGACTCTATCTCGGTATCTGTCTGTCTGTCTCTCTTTAACTCTGTCTGTCTGTCTCTCTCTATCTCTCTCTCTTTCTGACTCTTTCTCTATATCTGTCTGTCTCTCTCTCTCTAACTCTGTCTGTCTGTCTCTGTCTGTCTGTCTGTCTCTCTCTGACTCTGTATCTCTGTCTCTCTAACTCTGTCTGTCTGTCTCTGTCTCTCTCCTCTCTCTGACTCTTTCTCTGTATCTGTCTGTCTGTCTATCTCTCTCTCTAACTCTGTCTGTCTGTCTGTCTGTCTGTCTCTGTGTCTGTCTTTCTGTCCGTCTCTCTCTCTCTCACTCTCTCTCTGACTCTTTCTCTGTATCTGTCTATCTGTCTCTCTCTTACTCTGTCTGTCTGTCTGTCTCTGTCTGTCTCTCGGTCTCTCGGTCTGTCTCTCTCTCTCTCTCTCTCTCTCTCTCTCTCTCTCTCTCTCTCTCTCTCTCTGTGCGCACGTTCGTGCATGCGTGCGTGCGCGCGTGCACGTGTATGGGAGAGGTAGAAGGTGGAAGGGGGATGTGCGCGCACACGTGCATGGTTATATTACACAAGTCGACTTTGAGGCAGAAATCAGTCACAAGTCAAGTCAAGTCAAGTCAAGTCAAAAACACTTTAATCACCCATCAAGGACAATTTCAAAGACACAGGGTGGATCGGTGGTCTAGAGGTAACGCGCCTGCCTAGAAAGCGAAAAGTCCGGGTCAGAAGTGTGCGGAGGTTCGATCCCCGTTTGGGCCAGAAACTTTTCCCCATCCATTAGACCATGAGTGGTGGTCTGGGTGCTAGTCTTTCGGGTGAGACGATAAACCGAGGTCCCGTGTGTTACACATAATTATTTAGCGCACGTAAAAGAACCCACGGCAACAAGAGAGTTGTCCCTTGGCAAAATTCTGTAGGAAAAAAAGCCACTCTGATAGGAAAACGAATACAGTTGCAGACAGGAAAAGAAAAAAAAAGAATGGGTGGCGCTGCTCTTGTGTCGACGGGAGAAGAGCAGCCCGAATTTCACGCAGAGAAATCTGCTAGGACTTAAAGTGGTATTTAAAAAGTGATAAAATAAAATAAAATAAACAGAGGACAGAGGTAGGCTCGTTCAGCTTTATAGCTATCATCCCAGCCCCGCTTTAATTAATGCGGCTGCTTCGTTTGCCTCCTCTTCTTTACGATCCTTCCTTAATTAAAGTGATAATTAAGGGCAGGGATAGTTCATCATTACGCCGGGATGCGTCGATCAGTTTATTAACTGAGAGCAGAGAAATGTTTCATCAATATGAAATGTCCTTCGGATGAGACTATAAACCGAGGCCCGTGTGCGAACGCACGCAGATCATCTTGCGCACACGTTAAATCCTGTTCCGCTTTTCGGAAGAGTAGGCCATTGTGTGCCGGTGGGAAGAGATGACAAAATTTACAAAAGCGGACACACACGGGGACAGGATGTACAAAAAGCACATAAATGTTTATTCCATTATCCTCGATATAAAAGAATAAAATAAAATAAATAAATGAATAAATGTTGGTTTGTTTTTTTTATCACTTTATCAACTGATAGCGGAGGACAATTTCATAATTTTTAATTATCGAGGATAGTGGAATAAGCACTCATGTGCTTTTTTACATCCAGTTCCCGTGTGAATGTGGTTTTGTAAATTCGGTCATCTGTTCCCACCGGCATACAATGGCCTACTCTTACGAAAAGCGGAACAGGATTTGTCGAGTGCGCAAAGATGTTCTGCGTGCATTCGCACACGGGGCCTCGGTTATATAGTCTCATCCGAAGGACTTTAGGGGAGAGTGGAGTCTGCACTGATGTTAACTCCAGGGGAAAATATCCCCCCTTGAACGGGAATCGAACCCGGGTCGTCAGATTGCGAACGCAATGTTCTAACCACTAGGCTATCCCCGTCTCTCATAAAATTTATGAGAAGAAAGGCTGCAGCCCAGGCAGACAGACAGACCAGCATTGTCAGACTTCATCTGTGCCCTCTGCCATAGGCACTGTCTGTCATTCCCGTGTGGGACTGGCCAGCCACACCCGACACTGTACCAGAATGAACACCTAGAGCGCAACTCCACAGTCTTACCAGACTGATGGATGTCTACTACCCATTTCATAAATTATGCAATGTTGTTTTGGGCAGTCGAATAACTGATAGCAGAGGAATGCTTCATCATTATGCAATGTTGTTTTGAGCAGCGGAATAAGTGATAGCAGAGGAATGTTTCATCACTATGCAATGCTGTTTTTGACCAGTTCATTAAGTGATAAGCAGAGGACTGTTTCATCAATATGCAATGTTGTTTTTGACCAGTTCATTAAGTGATAAGCAGAGGACTGTTTCATCAATATGCAATGTTGTTTTGAGCAGTCGAATAACTGATAGCAGAGGAATGTTTCTTTACTATGCAATGTTGTTTTTGACCAGTTCATTAAGTGATAAGCAGAGGACTGTTTCATCAATATGCATCGTTGTTTTTGACCAGTTCATTAAGTGAAAGCAGAGGACTGTTTCATCAATAGGCACCGTTGTTTTTGACAGTTGATTAGTGTTGATGCTTGTTGTTGAAGAAGATGTGTAGGGAGGCTGGAGGATTGCAACATAGAGCGATGTAGCCTTTAGCATGTTCTCGCCCCCCCCCCCTGCCCCCTCCTCGCTTTGTCTGCTTTTGTTTATGGTCCTGGCATTTGAATAATTATACAACATCATGGCAAGAGGCCAGTGTATAATGATGATGCTAGTCCTGAACACACACACACACACGCGCGCACACACACACGCACGCCTGTAAACTCACACATACAAACACACACGCACGCACGCACACTAACACACACTCGAAACACACACACACACACACACGCACACACACACACACACACACGCGCACACACGCACACACACAAACACACACACACACACGCACACATACATACACACGCACACGCACACGCACACACACACACAAACACACACACATACTTACACACTTTCTATCTTTGTCTCTTCTGTCGCTCTCTTCTCTAGTTCTGGTCTCTCTTCTCTTCTTCTCATCTGTCTCTTTCTCTTCTCTCTCTCTCTCTCTCTCTCTCTCTCTCTCTCTCCCCTCTCTCTCTGTGTTTGAATCTATGTCTCTCTGTCTCTGAGCCTGCGTCTCTGTCTGTCTGTCTCTGTCTGTCTCTGTCTCTGTTTCTTTCTCTCCCTATTCCTTTCTCTCTTTCTTTCTCTTTCTCTCACTCTGTCTCTCTCTGTTTCTGTCTTTCTGTCTGTCTGTCTCTGTCTCTGTCTGTATGTCTGTCTCTCCCTCCCTCCCCCCCCCCCTCTCTCTCTCTCTTTCCCTTCTGCTCTCGCCCTATTTCTTCTTTTTTCTATATTTCTCGATATCCATCTGTCTGCCTGTTTTCCTCCGTATGTCTGCCTGTCTGTCTGTCTGCTTGCCTACCTGTCTGTCTGTCTGCCTACCCGCCTGCTTGTCTGTCTGTCTGTCTGTCTGCCTGACTGTCTGTCTATCTGTCTGCCTGCCTACCTGTCTGTCTCTCTGTCCATCTATCTGTCTGTCTGTCTGTCTCTCTGCCTGCCTGCCTACCTACCTGCCTGACTATCTGCCTGTCTGTCTCTCTGTCTGTCAGTCTATCTGTCTGTCTGTCAGTGTGTCAGTGTCTGAGAGAAGAATTCCCCATCTTCTGTGTTGTTACACTAACATCCTCACTATTCCCTCCTGCCTCCGAACCCGGCTCTTCTCCCCTTCCCCCCCCCCCCCTCCCCCATTCCCCCACCCCCCCCCGCTCACCCCCTCCCTTACCAGCCCTCTCTCTTTTAAAGCTCAGAGAGGGTTTGTTTTGTGGTGGTCTGGGTTATCGTCATCACGACTGATTGACTGATTGGTTGATTAACTGATTGATTGATTGATTGACTCTTCGCTACACTCATACATATAGCTCCAATTCTTATTTCCATTCTTGTAGATTTGGGGTTTGTGCGTGTGTGTGTGTGTGTGTGTGTGTGTGTGTGTGTGTGTGTGTGTGTGTGTGTGTGTGTGTGTTTTGCGCGCGCATTTGTGAATTAGAAACGAGAGAGAGACAGAGACAGGGATATATATAATAATATATATATATATATATATATATATGTAGAGAGAGAGAGATACAGACAGACAGATAGACGGACAGACAAACAGGCACACACTCAGCAGACAGGCAGACAGAGACAGAGAGAGAGAGAGGGGGGGGGGGAGGGGGGGAGGAGGCAGACAGACAAACAGTGAGAGATAGAGAAGATACAGAGAGAAACAGACAGACAGACAGACAGACAGACAGAGAGTCAGAGAGAGGTTGGGTGGGGAGATGGGCAGGAAGCGTGAATCATGAATGAGTGAGTCAGTCAGTCAGTGAAGGCTGTGCAGTGTTGATTATCTGAGTCACTGTTTCTTCATCGATACTGTCAGGCAAGGCTTCGGCATGAACAGCCTATAGGCTGTTTGGTGTCACAACGACAGCCTGTCACAGATCTATGGAGCTGTTTGGTGTCACAACGAACAGCCTTTCATATATATAGGGCTGTTTGGTGTCACAACGAAACAGCCTGTCACAGATCTATGGAGCTGTTTGGTGTCACAACGAACAGCCTTTCATATATATAGGGCTGTTTGGTGTCACAACGACAGCCTGTCACAGATCTATGGAGCTGTTTGGTGTCACAACGAACAGCCTTTCATATATATAGGGCTGTTTGGTGTCACAACGAAACAGCCTGTCACAGATCTATAGGGCTGTTTGGTGTCACAGCGAACAGCCTTTCATATCTATAGGGCTGTTTGGTGTCACAACGAAACAGCCTGTCATAGCTCTATAGGGCTGTTTGGTGTCACAGCGAACAGCCTGTCACAGATCTATAGGGCTGTTTGGTGTCACAACGAAACAGCCTGTCATGGCTCTATAGGGCTGTTTGGTGTCACAGTGAACAGCCTGTCAGATCTATAGGGCTGTTTGGTGTCACAACGAACAGCCTGTCATATCACATCTATAGGGCTGTTTGGTGTCACAACAGCCTGTCACAGATCTATAGGGCTGTTTGCTGTCACAACAAACAGCCTGTCACAGATCTATAGGGCTGTTTGCTGTCACAACAAACAGCCTGTCATAGATCTATAGGGCTGTTTGGTGCCACATAGCCTGTCATATATCTATAGGGCTGTTTGATGTCACAACGAACAGCCTGTCACATCTACATGGCTGTTTGGTGTCACAACGAACAGCATTTCAGATCTATAAGGCTGTTTGCTGTTTCAAGGAACAGCCTGTCAGATTTATAAGGTTTTATGTTGTCAAAACAGCCTGTCACTTCTTTAGGGCTGTTTGGTGTTTCAACAAACAGTATTCACATCTATAGGGCTGTTTAGTGCTTCTTCCTTCACTTTCGCCTACTCTGTAGTTTAGTAGACCCTCGGAGCACCACTGAAGGTTTTGCAACCAGCTTCCTCCACTCTTCGCGATTCTCAGCATGCCGTTCCACTCAAGGCCAGTCCACTCTCTGATGTTGTCTTCCCACCGTTTTCTCTGTCTGCCTCTTCGTCTCCCTCCTTGTACTGTTCCCTGTAGGACAGTCTTGGCCAGTCCAGATGTTCGCATGATGTGCTTGTACCACTTTAGCTTTCGTTTTTTCCCCACTGAAGTCAGGATTTTACATACGGTCCCATGGCGTTTTCAATTCTGGTTTTCATTTTTTTCGTTAGTTATGTAATCTCTGTATGAGATACCAAGAAGTTTGCGAAAGCATCTCATCACCATTACCTGTATCCTTCTTTAAATGTCTGCTGTTTTGGGTCTATTTCATGGTAGTCAGCTAGACAATCAGGCATACACCTGGTTGCCTGTGAACACAGACATGGGGCCTGGTTGTCCTTCACACACTGTTTTCATAGATAGTGACCTGTCTGACTGACTGCCTGACTGACTGACTGACCGTCTGACTGACTGACTGACTGACTGACTGACTGTCTGACTGACGGACTGACTGTCTGACTGACTGACTGACACTCGTCCCCACTGGCACTGACTGCACAATTCTCAGTAAACTGCAGCTGCCGAACTGCCCGATGCTGCAGACTGAGTCATCCTCTGAGGTCACTGACTGCACAGTTCACAGTGAACTGCAGCTGATGAACTGTCCAATGCTGCAAAATGAGTCATCCTCTGAGATCAGTGACTCATTACTGGGGACAGACAGACAGACAGACAGAGCTAGAAAATAAAGACAGACAGTCACAGAATGTGGTCAGACAGACTCAACTAGAAAATAAAGACAGACAGACAGACATACAGAGAGAACTACAAAATGTGGACAGACACAGAAAACAAAGACAGACAAACAAACAGACAGACAAATATACAGAAAGGCAGACAGACATACAGAGAGACAAATATACAGAATGGCAGACAGACAAAATAGACAGACAGAAAGACAGACAGACAAAACAAAACAGAACAGAACAGACAGACAGAACAGACTCATTGATAAAATCTGTTGGCACAGGATCAATATTTCCGACCTAACTTTATATGCTAGTCTCCAGAGACTCTCTGAGATCTGAGACACGTGTGTAGGGAGATGAAGAGTCTCTCTCCGCATTTGCATGTCTGCATTTTCTTCTGGAATAAATGGGGAGGAAAGGGGGGGGGGGTGAGGAGAGAGATGGTGGGTCATAAGGAGGGGGGTTGGGGTGGGGGTGGGGGTGGATGGAGCTTTAACTGCTGGCACCTCCCCCCCCCCTTCCTCCTCCCCGTCCTGCTGATCAGAAACAAAGTGCACTACTACACACGTACGCGCGCACGCACACAAACAGACAAACACACACGCACACACACACCGCGCGCGCACACCGCACGCACCATGCACGCACGCACGCACGCACGCACGCAAGCACACATACACACACACTCGCAGAATAACTTAAATAACTTATGCACACATACATAAGATCCCTTAGTCATTGATGAACCAATGCAGCGCTTTATAGTCTATCGTTTTAAGTTTTGATAAATGGTCTTCTTCTTCTTCTTCTTCTTCTTCTTCTTCTTCTTCTTCTTCTTCTTCTTCTTCTTCTTCTTCTTCTTCTTCTCTTCTTCTTCGCAATTCTTCGCAATTCTTCTTCTTCTTTTCTTCTTCTTCTTCTTTCCTCTTCTTCTTCTTTTCTTCTTCTTCTTTTCGCATTCTTCTTCTTCTTCTTCTTCTTCTTCGCATTCTTCTTCTTCGCTTCTTCTTCTCTTCTTCGCAATTCTTCTTCTTCTTCTTCGCAATTCTTCTTCGCAATTCTTCTTCGCAATTCTTCGCAATTAAATTTTTCGCAATTCTTCTTCGTTGAACGCTCAGACAACTGTTGTTGTCTGTCATATGAGCAAAAATGTGTTGCGCTGCCGTTAAGCGCCTGACAAGTCAGGCCCAGCACATCCAACTTCATCGTGGGAGAGAATGATCTTTTACGTCTTTCGGGAAAAAGGGCAGGAGAATGGGCCAAGAAGGAAGAAAAAAGACAAGAAGGGGGTGACAGGAAGAAAAGGAACAAGGCAAAAACAAAGAAGTAAAAGGTAAAGGTGTCCCATAGCCTATGTGATCGTAAGGAAGCGAGGCGTTAGAGACCTCACTTCTCTAGGGCCAGCATATTGAGGGCGGCGCCCATCTCCTCTCCCTCACTGCTTTCCCTTCCCTGACCCTAAAGAGGGCAAGTACCCATTAACAGTTGGGTGAACTGGGGGACTGTACTGAAGCCAAGGCGCGCAAACGGTCACCCATGCAAGTGGAAACCGCGCTCGATGCTGCTTAATCTTGGATGGGGGAACGCGAGTGCTCTGACCACTGAGCTATCCCGTCCCTTCAGAAAGTAAGAGAGGGTTAGAAAAAAAGGAATTCCCAGAACAGAATTTCCAGAAAGTGGGGATGCTATTAAAACTGATAGGCCCCCAGCAACAGGGGGATTCGAAGTTCTGATAAACGGTGTGAGTTTTTCCCCCCCACATTGCTTGTTAACTTGTCATCCACTTACAGTTGTTCAATGATGGCTGAGCTGATGTATCACACTGCTTGTCTCATAGGAAAACAAATACACATGCAGACACGAAAAAAATGGGTGGCGCTGCTCATGTGGCGACGCGCTCTCCCCAGGGAGCGCAGCCTGAATTTTATGCAGAGAAACCTGGCGTGACTTAAAGTGGTGTAAATTACAACAATTGTCATCTATACAGGCCATTGCCACTGTCAAATTATATCTAAGCTGACCCCAGCTGCAAGATGTCTGATGTCAGTCGTGAGACAATTGTCTGTGACTAGTGCAACCTTGGGGGACGGGATAGCTCAGTGGTCAGAGCGCTCGCTTTCTCCCAGCTAAGGTTAAGCAGCATCGAGCGTGGTTACCAGGTTGGATGGGTGACCGTTTGCGCGCCTTGGCTTCAGTACAGTTCCCCCCAGTTCACCCAGCTGTAAATGGGTACCTTCCCTCTTCAGGGTCACAGGGAAGGTAAAGCAGCGAGGGAGAGGAGATGGGCGCCGCCCTCAATATGCTGGCCCCTAGAGAAGTAAGGTCTGTGACGCCTCGCTCTCCTGCGACCTTATAGGTTATAGAACACCTTTACCTTTACTACAACATTGTCGGTGACTATTGCAACATTGTCTGTGACTATTGCAACATTGTCGGTGACTATTGCAACATTGTCGGTGATTACTGTAACATTGTCGGGTGATTATTGCAACATTGTCGGTGACTATTGCAATATCTGGTTCATCTCTGCCACAGGCTGCACAGTTCACAGTGACCTGCAGCTGTGATGAACTGCACAAAAACTGCAGAATGAGTCACTCTCTGAGGTCACTGACTGCACACAGTTCAACAGTTCACAATGACCCGCCGCTGACACACTGCACAAAGCCGTCATTCTCTGAGGCCACTGACTCCTGACCGTGTGCGTGGACAGGAACAATCCGCTTACAAATACCCCCCCCCCTCCCTACCTCCTCCCAACCCCAAAAAACAATGGGTTGCTAGGAAATATCCCTTCCCAGGAAAACTGGATGCACTCACAGCCATGATGGCAGAGCAGTGTTTATGTCCCAGTGGCGTGAGAGAGGCGGGTTATTTCTCAGGAAAGGAGCCTGTCTTTCTCAAGCCTGTGGGTTGTTTTTTTCTGTCTACAGACCTTGCCTTAAGGCAAAGTTCTTACGTTTCTGCTTCATGAGGCTTTTCATTTCTCAGTGAGAAAAAAACAACAACAAACAACCTGACGCGTACGCGCGCACGCACGCATGCATTCATACACACAATTAATGTTCATGTGTTCTGCTCGGTGTCAGACTAGTGTTGATGTCAGTGTATCGTGAGGACTTGCTGTATCTCTGTGTGCGTGTCTCTCTGTCTCTGTGTCTCTGTCTCTCTGCCTTTCTGTCTGTTCTCTCTGTCTCTCTCTCTATCTCTCTTCATTTGCATGTGTCTGGGTTTTTATTTATTGGGGTAAGTTATGGAGTAGGGAAGGGGGGGCATAAGAGTGCTGTTAGGCTAGAAGCCCAGTCCAAAATGGAGAGAGACAGAGAGAGAGAGACAGACAGACAGAGACACAGAGAAAGAGACAGAGAGAGACAGAGATAGATATATAGACATAGACAGACAGACAAATAGATAGATAGATAGATAGAAGAGATAGATAGATAGACATACAGGCAGACAGATAGTTAGATAGAAAGATAAATAGATAGACAGATAGATAGATAGAAGAGATAGATAGATAGATAGATAGATAGATAGACAGACAAACAGATAGATAGATAGATAGATAGATAGATAATGGTAATATATGGAATTTATATAGCACTGAATCTTGTAAAAAATCCAAATCAAAGCGATAGATAGATAGAAGCGATAGATAGATAGAGACACACACTCACACACACACACACACTCTCACACACACACACACACACACACAACACACACACACACACACACACACACACACACACACACACAGAGACAAAGACAGAGAGTACTGTAATCAACATTCGCTAATGATAATTGGCTTTCCCGCGAACTGGCAGTCTACAAACATGACTATAAAATCAACCCAAATGTGCTGTTTAAATAAAACGTGAGACGACACTCCTTGGACACAGACCTCTCCCTGGTCAGTCCTCGAGGAGAGCGGTCAGCGCATGAAGCTGTTGGTCAGTGAGCAAAACAGTTCAACACTGTTCACGCTGTCTGGGGCATTATGCAAGACTAGGACCCCTATCCCAGGTCTGACACGGTTTCATTCTCTTTCTTCTGCTTTCCCAGTTGAACTTTCACTGACGTGGATTCCTGGCAGTGGCCAATGTAGATCAGTCAATTGGTATTGCAGTCCCACCCCCTAAAAAACCCCAAACAAACAAAAAACCCAGCAACCCTGTAGTGACTGACAGCCCAGCCCAAAAGCTGTGTCAGTTATTGATGTCAACACAGCAACAGTGGCAAGGTCCTGCGTTGAGATGAATGTCATACTTTAAAGCTTTATGGTGACATCGTCATCAGCAATGACAAGCTCCCAGCATGACGACTTGTAAAGGTAAAGGTGATCCCATAACCTATGAGGTCGTAGGAGAGCGAGGCATCAGAGACCTCAGCTTCTCAAAGGGGCCAGTATACTGAGGGCGGCGCCCATCTCCTCTTCCTCGCTGATTTACCTTCCCTGACCCCTGAAAAGGGGCAAGTACCTATTTGCAGTTGGGTGAACTAGGGGACTGTACTGAAGCCAAGGCTTCACGACTTGTATCCCCCTTTAAATGAGAAAAATAGATCATCGGATTAAGGGACTGTGAGAAGAGGCTCTAATTTCCAGAGGAAACAAAAGTTAGCTTGTGCCGCCATTGTGTGCAAAGTCACGGCTGACAGCACTGAGCTATGACATCATAGTGTGCCACCATTGTGCCAATGCCATGGCTGACAGCACTGAGCTATGACATCATAGTGTGCCACCATTGTGCCAATGCCACGGCTGACAGCACTGAGCTATGACATCATAGTGTGCCACCATTGTGCCAATGCCATGTCTGACAGCACTGAGCTATGACATCATAGTGTGCCACTATTGTGCCAAAATCATGGCTGACGGCACTGAATTATGACGTCACAGTGTGCCACCATTGTGCCAATGCCACGGCTGACAGCACTGAACTATGACATCACAGTGTGCCACCATTGTGCCAAAATCACGGCTGACAGCACTGAGCTATGACATCATAGTGTGCCACCATTGTGCCAAAGTAGTTGCTGACAGTACTTAGCTCTGACGTCATAGTGTGCCACCATTGTGCCAATGCCATGGCTGACAGCACTGAGCTATGACATCATAGTGTGCCACCTTTGTGCCAAAGTCGCTGCAGAGACAGCACTGAGTTCTAACGTCAGAGTGTGCCGCCATTTGCATGCATGGGAGATAAGCCTGTCTTCTTTGCATCCTTGTATCTGGATATCTGAGGGGAGGAAGGGGGGCAGGGGGGGGGTGAGCTCAAGGAAGGTGAAGACAGGGGATTGAGGGAAGTGGGGGGGGAGAGGTCTGTGAGGTGGGGGTGGGGGTGGGATAGGCTGAAGGGGAAAGGAATATTGTATTGCTTCCTCTGTCCATTCTATGCCTGTGTTACAGCAGTTACGAGAATATCCTCTGCGAAAAAAAAAAGAAGTTATACCAGTGTG
Source organism: Rapana venosa (assembly GCA_028751875.1). NCBI lineage: Eukaryota > Metazoa > Mollusca > Gastropoda > Neogastropoda > Muricidae > Rapana > Rapana venosa. The sequence continues at coordinate 42,914,556 of CM054158.1, read as the reverse complement.
TGTGTGTGTGTGTGTGTGTGTGTGTGTGTGTGTGTGTGTGTGTGTGTGTGTGTGTGTGTGTGTGTGTGTGTGCGTGCGAGCGTGTGTGTGTGTGTGTGTGTGTGAGGAAGAGAAAGAGAGGGGACAGAGATAGATAGATAGCTAGAGAGAGAGAGAGAGAGAGAGAGAGAGAGAGAGAGAGAGAGAGAGAGAGAGAGGGGGGGGGGGTGGGGGGGGGGGGGGAGTGCGGGGTGGAGAGCGAGAGAGAAAAAAAACATCGTGGAAAATGGACAGAATACAAATTGCTTCCGCAAGCTGTAGATATTCCCAGATAATTTACTCTACAACAACAAGAGGATGGGCCACACACAGACACACACACACATACACACACACACACACGCACACACACACACGCACAGACATACACACACACGCACAGACACACACACAAACAGACACACAAACACATACACACACGCAAACACACAGACACACAGACACACACACACACACACACACGCACACACACACACACGCGCGCACACACGCACTCACACACACACACGCACACAAAGACACACTCACACACAGACACACACATACACACACGCACAGACACACACGCACACACACGCACACACGCACACAAAGACACACTCACACACACATACGCACACACGCACAGACACACACACACACACACCTCAGACACACACACACACACACACACACACACACACACACACACACACCACACACACACACACACACCACACATACGCACACACGCACGCGCGCACGCAAACACATGCCCTCTTTAGCAACCCTCCCTTTCCTATTCACGACATTGCTCTGTAGTCAATGCCCTGCACACAGTGGCCTATTGGCTGCTTCCCAGCCTTGTCAACACCCACATCATGATGTGGAGACACAGCCTTGTCAACACCCACATCATGATGTGGAGACACAGCCTTGTCAACACCCACATCATGATGTGGAGACACAGCCTTTTCAACACCCACATCATGATGAAGAGACACACAGTGTTGTCAACACCCACATCATGATGTGAAGACACAGTGTTGTCAACACCCACATCATCATGTGGAGACACCGTGTTGTCAACACCCATATCATGATGTGGAGACATCGTGTTGTCAACACCCACATCATGATGTGGAGACATCGTGTTGTCAACACCCACATCATCATGTGGAGACACCGTGTTGTCAACACCCACATCATGATGTGGAGACATCGTGTTGTCAACACCCACATCATGATGTGGAGACATCGTGTTGTCAACACCCATATCATGATGTGGAGACACCGTGTTGTCAACACCCATATCATCATGTGGAGACACCGTGTTGTCAACACCCATATCATGATGTGGAGACACACAGTGTTGTCAACACCCACATCATGATGTGGAGACACAGTGTCGTCAACACCCACATCATGATGTGGAGACACACAGTGTTGTGAACACCCACATCTTGATGTGGAGACAGTGTTGTCAACACCCACATCAATGTGAAGACACTATTGTCACCATACACATTGATGTAGATATACAGTATTGTCAACACCCACATCGTGATGTAGATATACAGTATTGTCAACACCCACATCGTGATGTAGATATACAGTATTGTCAACACCCACATCAATGTGGATACACGGTATTGTCAACACCCACATCAATGTGGAGACACAGTATTGTCGACACCAACACCAATGTGGAGACACAGTGTTGTCAACACCCACATCGATGTGGATACACGGTTTTTAAAAAATTCTGATTAGAGTATTTGTTTGAGGTAGGAATGTGTGTGTGTGTGTGTGTGTGTGTGTGTGTGTGTGTGTGTGTGTGTGTGGTGTATGTTGTGTTGTGTGTTTAATTTTAATTTTTAAATGTTTTAAAATTCTTTTATATCGAGGATAATGAAATAAGCACTTATGTGCATTTTTACATCCAGTCCCCGTGTGTATGCGGTTTTATAAATTCTGTCATCTGTTCCCACCGACAGACAATGGCCTACTTTTACGAAAAGCGGAACAGGATTTAAAGTGTGCGCAAGATGTTCTGCGTGCATGCGCACACGGGGCCTCGGTTTATAGTCTCATCCGAAGGACTTTTGGGGAGAGTGGAGTCTGCACTGATGTTAACTCCAGGGGAAAATAACCCCTTGAACGGGAATCGCACCCGGGTCGTCAGATTGCGAGCGCAATGTTCTGACCACTAGGCTATCCCGTCCCTGTGTGAGTGTGTGTGTGTGTGTGAAAGAGACGTTAGGCTAGATAATGTCTACAGGCCTGAATTCGCTATGGTCAGGCAATGTCAGCAGAAGCAGGACACTTAACGGGCAGGGAGAAAAGAAAGGCACAAAGGGAACGGAAGACAGAGAGGAAGAAGAGGAAACTGGATAAGAAGAATAAAAGAGAAAATGGAGAAGGAAGAAGAAGAAGAAGGAGGAGGAGGAGGAGAAGAGAACGAGGAGGGGGAGGAGGAGGAGGAGGAGGAGAAGAAGAAGAAGAACAAGGAGAGGAGGAGTGTAGGAGGAAGGAGGAGGAGAAGAGAACGAGGAGAGAGGAGGAGAGAGGAGGAGGAGAGAAGAAAGAAGAACAAGAGGAGAGGAGAGAGGAGAGGAGGAGGAGGAGAAGAAGAAGAAGAGGAGGAGGAGGAGGAGGAGGAGGAGGAGGGAGGAGGAGGAGGAGGAGGAGGAGGAGGAGAAGAACAAGAACAAGAAGAAGAACAAGAAGAAAAACAAGAACAATAACAAGAACAAGAACAAGAAGAAGAAGAACAAGAAGGAGGAGGAGGAGGAGAAGGAGACGGAGAAGGAGAAGAAGACGAAGAAGAACAAGAAGAACAAGAACAGAAAGAAGAGGAAGAAGAAAAAAGAAGGAAAAGGAGAAGAAGGTGGGAAAGAAGAAGAAGTAGGAGGAGGAGGAGGAGAAGGAGACGGAGAAGGAGAAGAGTGAAGAGAAGAAGAAGAGGAAGGAGAAGAAGAAGGAGACGGAGAAGAAGAAGAAGAAGAAGAAGAAGAAGAAGAAGAAGAAGAAGAAGAAGAAGCAGCAGCAGAAAAGAAAAAGAATAAAGAAGGAGGCCCATGTCATTCCGGCTGCCTTCGTTTCTTCGTCAACACTTCTGCACCAGGTCTGTTTTGGTCGACCAACTTTCCGCTTCCCTTGTGGATTCCAGTCAAGGGCCTTCCTGGTGACACCGCAGTCAGTAGAATTCTACAGACGACTGCTGCATTCCTTAGGCGAACTGGTCTCTTGGTGTAAAACAATAAGGCATCGAAAAGAAGAAGAAGTAGAATTCTACAGGCTATGGCTGACTCCTACCTCAGCGAAAAATGGTATTGAAAGCCCCCCCCCCCCCCCCCACTTCAGAATGACACAACACTGGCAGACTGAGAGAGA
>CM054158.1:42901142-42906142 GCA_028751875.1 Rapana venosa | reverse complement strand
TAGTGATAATAATAATAATAATAATATAATGCTAATAATAATTAAAAAAATATTGATGAAAATGATGATGAAAATGATAATGATGAAGCTAATCATCATCATCATCATAATGCTAATAATAATAATAATAATAATAATAAATGGAATTCATATCTTGCACAGACAATTCAAAGAGAGAGAGCGAGAGCGAGAGAGAGAGAAAGAGAGAGACAGACAGACAGACAGACTGACAGAGACAGAGGGACAGAGAGAGACAGAGAGAGTAAACAAAACAAATGATTTCGAATGATGCATTCCTACAGGCTGTGTTCCATCACAAGAAAACACAAACCTAGGGAACAGCAATTTCACAAGCCTTTTTTTCCCTTCAAAGTTGGGTGATCAAACCGATATCCTTATGTTAAAAACTAGTTTGCTGAGTTGTTTAAAGGGAAATGAGTTGTTCACCACAAAAAATGTGTCGGTGGTCATTAGAAATGGTGTTTCTTTAGCCCTGTCGTTTTGTTTGTATGCTGTGTTGATTTGTTTTCAGTTTTCACAGGACTTGTTTCTCTGAGAAAATCGAGGGTAGGGAGGGCAGTAGAGGTGAAGGTGAAAGCAAGGTCAAGGACATTTATGTGATGACGATTGTGATTATTGCTTTTTTACCTGTCATTGAAATGAGAGTTCGCCGTTATTCACCTTGTATATAAAATTAAATTTATTGATTACTTATTGATGTTTGTTGTTTGTGAAAATGGCAGTTTATTTCTCGTCTATTATGTTTATAATTTCTATATTTGTTTTTGTTTTTTTACTTCAATTTTTTTTTCACGTCTGTTTTTTCTATTATAGATTATAATTTGTTTTGTTTTTTTTTGTTTCCTCATGCTATTTTTTTCGTTGTTTTTATTTTTTTACTATCAATTTAATTTTTCGTCCGTATTTATTTATGATTTCTTCGTTTTATGGAAGGTTCTGTCTGGTATTTCCTGTTATTGTTATTATTTTTCTTTTTACATAAACATTGTTGGTTTTTCTTACATCCATTGAATTGTTTTTGTTCTGTATTTTCATCTTTTTTTTATCCTGTCCTAGATGTACAAGAAAAGGGAGGGGAGTAAATTTTTACATCCAAAGAAAAGATGGATATATTTTTATTCTCCTTCTTTGCAAATTAATTTCTATCAACGATCGGAAAAAAGTAAATAAGTGGTATGGATTGTCCAAATCCCAAGGAATTACAAATGACAGTTTTAATGCTTCCAATGAGCAGACCAAGGAAATTGGAGAAAATCAGTAATGACACCTGATCAACAAAACCTGAGAAGTCAGACACAGGAGAATGGAGGAACTGGTTGTGAGTTTTGAGTGCCGTGTAGATAGGATAGTAGATAGTAGTGTGTCGTCTGATGACCTGTCTATATTTCATTGCGCGCTCCCCCCCCCTTTCGTGCATGTGTGTGTGTGGTGTGTGTTGGTGTGTGTGTGTGTGTGTGTGTGTGTGTGTGTGTAAGTCTTCAATTTTAAGTCTTTCCACTTTGAGTGATACGATACAGACGACCCTAAAATAGGAGACTTGGGATAGGAGAGAGAGAGAGAAAAGAGAGAGAGAGAGAGAGAGAGAGAGAGAGAGAGAGAGAGAGAGAGAGAGGAGAGAGAGAGAGAGAGAGGAGAGAGAGAGAGCTACTGTGTGTTGGGGTGTGTGGTGGTGTGTGTGTTAACATCTTCCACTAAAAGGTGGTATTAGACAGTACAGGTAATGAGGAGGGGGAAGAAATGAGAAGTGAATGTCAGTGGGTTTGTTTGGACAGTTGAATGAAGGATAAAAGAAAGAAACAACTGATCTAACCATCAGAAACTGGTGGATTTATACATACGAATAACAAGCAAAGGAACACAGATACGCCTGATTAAAATAATTGTCAGAGAGAGAGAGAGAGAGAGTCTTCGATTTTACGTCTGTTCACTTAAAGTGATATTAGAGAGTGTGTGTGGTGTGTTCGATTTCATTTTATGTCTCTTCACAATGTGTGTGTGTGTGTGTGTGTGTGTGTGTGTGTGTTGTGTGTGTGTGTGCGTGCGTGTGTTGCGATCAGAAAGTGTAAGAGTTGTCTAAAAATAGTTGACAGTGAATCATTAATAATAATAATAATGGTTAATTTAAATACGCTATCTATTTCTATGAAAAAGCGGCTATATAATCCCAGCAATAGATCTGGACCCATTCCACACACACATACTTACACACACACACCCCACACCACACACACACACACACTACACACACACACACACACAAACATACACACCACACCACCACCACCACACCACCACCACCTCAGCAGAATCGAAGATGACATGGCTGGATATAGATCTTGAAAAACAAAAAAACCCAGCCACTTCCCCCCCCCTCCCTCCCCCCCCCCCTCCCCTCCGCCATTTCCGCCCTTTAGAAAAATGGTGGCTGGGTACTTGTGCTTCTTCATCCTTTCACCATAAAAAAAACCCCAACCTTTCATCAAACACGCAGTCCCGACCACCATCTTTTCAGAAGACAACATGCCGGTGCCTCGTCACTTGACGCTGTGGAAGAGTTGTTGAACAGAATGGGCAGTCGCTGGTGAGTGTTGAGGAATGGTGTACACGTTTGGACTGTGGGATGAAAGAAAAGAATTGGGAAGGGGGGGGGGGGATAGGGGGGAAGGAGGGAAGGGGGGAAGGATGGGGGGGGGGGGGAGGGGGGAAGGTTGTGTTCGGTTGAACTAAAGATGTTTCTGAAGTACCGTATATCTGTTGGCAAGAAAATGAAAGACTTGCCACTGAAAGAGCAGTACGGCCAGAGAGAGAGAGTGAGAGGGAAGAGAGAGAGTGAGAGGGAGAGAGAGAGGGAGAGAGAGAGGGGAGAGAGGGAGAGAGAGGAGAGAGAGGGAGAGAGAGGGAGAGAGAGAGGGAGAGAGAGAGGGAGGAGAGAGAGAGAGAGGAGAGGAGAGAGAGAGAGAGAGAAGAGAGAGAGGAGAGAGAGAGAGAGAGAGAGAGAGAGAGAGAAAATCAAACCACATCAACTCAACTCAAATCAAATCGAATTCTTTTATTTCGAGGATATTGAATATGCACCCATGTGCTTCTTTTACATCTAGTCCCCCCCCCCTTAGGGATACATCTAATTTTTTTACTGAAATAAACCCAATACCCATACACTCACACAGTTTTAAAAAACACACACCAACAAAAAGTAACAAACAGACAAGAAAGAGAGACAGACAGAGAGAGAGACAGAGAGAGAGAGAGAGACAGAGAGAGAGAGAGAGAGAACTGAAGATGAGGAGGGAGGAAGGTTAAAGAATCTGCATTATTTCCATAATATCATAGTACACGTGAGAGAGGATAAAGGGAAAGAAGCCTTACATCGCTTTACAATGAATACTTTTTTTTATATGTTAGTTTTTCTTGATGTCTTTTTGTGAGGGAAGGATGGGAAAAAAAAGTTGTGGAAACTTAAGCTTTTACCCTCAAAAAAGATCATTTTGATTTAATTTGACTTGACTTGACACAACGGAAAGTCTCTGTGGATGAAGGAAGTTGAGGTCATGGTTTCCTTTGCCGAAAAGAGTCACGCTGAACACAGAATCTGGACGCCAGAGACTCTTCGTTGTCAACTTGCTAAGATGGTCTCTGTCCTTGTCAATCACTCATCTCTGTCAGTGTGTGTTTATTTATTCATTTATTCTTTTATACCGAAGATAATGGAATAAGCACTTATGTGCTTTTTTACATCCAGCCCCCGTGTGTATGCGGTTTTGTAAATTTTGTCATCCGTTCCCACCGGCACACAATGACCTACTCTTACGAAAAGCGTAACAGGATTTAACGTGTGCGCAAGATGTTCTCCAAGATGTGTGTGTGTGTGTGTGTGTGTGTGTGTGTGTGTGTGTGTGTGTGTGTGTGTGTGTGTCTGTGTGTCTGTCTGTCTCTATCTCTCAGTTTAAATTATGTGTGTGTGTATCTTTCTTTAATTTAACGTCAGTTCACTCAAGGTGACTTGATTTATGCCTCTTGGTTCCTTGGGGAACATAGGGCTGCAACAACACCCCTCCAACGAACTCGGTTTTGGGAGATCCTCTTCAGCTCGGCCCATGTCATTCCGGCTGCCTTCGTTTCTTCGTCAACACTTCTGCGCCAGGTCTGTTTTGGTCGGCCAACTTTCGCTTCCCTTGTGGATTCCAGTCAAGGGCCTGCCTGGTGACATTTGACACAGGCTTGCGGAGTGTATGGCTGATCAATCCCCACTTCCTTTGTTTAATAATGGACTCGATTGGGGTTTGCCTGGTCCTGTCCCACAGTTGTTTGTTGGATATGACTTCCGGCCACCTGTGGTTGAGGATGTTCCTGAGGCATTTGTTGGTAAAAGACTGGAGTTTGTGGGTGTTGGTTTTTGTTACCGGCCAGGTTTCTGAGCCATAAAGTAGGACCGATTTGACATTCGTGTTGTAGATCCGAATCTTGTTTTGAAATGAGAGGGCTGTTGACCTCCAAATTGGCCAAAGGGTGTTGAAGGCGTGACGGGCTTTGTTGATTCGACACTTGATGTCTTCATTCACTCAAGGTGATATTAGACCAAATTGCGGCCATTATGTATGTGTGTGTGTGTGTGTGTGTGCGCGCACGCCTGTATGCGTGTGCATGCGTGTTGTACCACACCAAAAATGCACACACATTCTAACTGTCCTTCCACTTCATGTACCTCTTTTATCCAGTCCCCTTCCTTGTCAATCATTTTTGTTGTGCGCCCACCCCCAACCCCACCCAACCCCCTCCCGAACCTCACCCCCAAATATCCCCCCTCCCTCCCCATCCTCCTTGACATTCACACAAACAATTCAATTAGCCAAGAAAAAAAACAACCAAAAACGACCAGGGTTTTGGGGGTTGTTTTTTTTTAGTCAGCCATATTGGAATTAGAGCCAAGACGATCACGTGACAAAGACGTCACAGGATTGGGCGGGGCATGCAGCAGGTCA
>CM054158.1:42888642-42896142 GCA_028751875.1 Rapana venosa | reverse complement strand
GTTAACGGCTGTTGGAGAGAACACCAGACAGTAATTCTTGACCTCAGTTTAGTTGTCAGAGAACAGCTTCAGTCATCAACAGCAAAGCAGTAGAAAATGACAGACATACATGGCTAAAGGTTTTTTTAAAAAAAGTGTCCCGTAACTTATGTGGTCAGAAGAGACTTCAGCTTCTCGAGAGCCAGCACATTGAGAGTGGGGCATACATGGCTATCCACAGCCAAAACCTCAAAAGCGGGTTGGTTGTTTTTTTCTTTCCAAAGATTCTGTGACCAAAGACTCTGTGACTGGCTCTGTGTTAAGAAAAGGAAGGGGAAGGGTGGGGGGGGGGGGGGGGGGGGAGGAAACTGGACATTGTCAAAGTTTCGTGAGAAGAAATGATATTATTTGTCTTTATTGTTGTATCGTTAGTACGTTCTTGTTATTATTTTTCTGTGCAAACTTGATGTTCAGCTTTTTGTGTTAAAAGTAAATCTGATCTGCTTCCACGGGCCTGTGTAAAGAAAAGGCTTGATTTGTTTGTTGGTTTTTTGCTGGTCTCCTTCGAACTGTAATGTTCATCTTTTGGGAATGTAATGTTCATCTGGTCTCTTTGGCAATGTAATGTTCATCTGATCTCTTAGGGAATCTAATGTTCATCTGGCCTCTTTGGGAATATAATGTTCATCTGGCCTCTGGGAATGTAATGGTCTCTTTGAGAATATAATATTCATCTTGCATCTTTGGGAACGTAATGTTCATCTGGCCTCTTTGGGTGTGTAATGTTCATCTCGTCTTTTGGAATATGATGGTCTCTTTGGGAATATGTTCATCTGGTCTCTTTGGGAATGCAATGTTGATCTGGTCTCTTTGGGAATGTAATGTTAATCTGGTCTCTTTGGAAATGCAATTTTGATCTGGTTTCTTTGGAAATGCAATATTGATCTGGTCCCTTTGGAAATGCAATGTTCATCTGGTCTCTTTGGAAATGCAATGTTGATCTGGTCTCTTTGGGAATGCAATGTTCATCTGGTCTCTTTGGGAATGCAATGTTCATCTGGTCTCTTTGGAAATGCAATGTTCATCTGGTCTCTTTGGAAATGCAATGTTCATCTGGTCTCTTTGGAAATGCAATGTTCATCTGGTCTGTTTGGGAATATAATGTTCATCAGGCCTCTTTGGTAACGTAGTAAGGTTCATCTGGTCTCATCGGGAATGTGATGTTCATCTTCTCTCTTTGGGAATACAATGTCCATCTGGTCCCTAGGGCTAAAATAGAAGACATGTTTTCCAGAGAGAAAGGGGGGCCTGGTCTAGATCCAGACAGAACAGGACAGTGTGACAAGGAAAGGGAGGGGGTAGATGGAGGAAGGACAGCATCGATCATGGGGAGGGGAGGGATGGGGAGGGGAGGAGGGTGAATGGGTTGACAGCCATTGTGGCCAGTGTGTGCTGTGAGGAGGTCTTTGTGCGTGTGTGTGTGGATGACTGCCCATACTCACTAACCCCCCCTTCCCCCCCCGCCCCCCCGCACACCACACACCGCTTCCTGAGACGTGAGCCCCATCATTGATTTAGGCAGGAAGCAGAAGTTGGGTTGGGGGGGGGGGGGGGAGGAGAAAGGAAGGATGGAGGGAGGGGAGAGAAGGCAGGAGGAGGGAGGAGACAGCAGGGAGGGGAGAAAGACAGGAGGGAGGGAGGGAGAAGAAAGGACAGGAGGGAGGGAGGAAGACAGCAGGGAGGGAGAGAAAGATAGGAAGGAGGGGAGAAAGGCTAGGAGGGGGAGGGGAGAAAGGCAGGAGGGAGGGAGGGAGAAAGACATGGAGGGAGGGAGGAAGACAGCAGGGAGGGAGAGAAAGATAGGAAGAGGGGAGAAAAAGGAGGAGTAGAAAAACAGGAGGGAGGGAGGAAAGACAGGAGGGAGGGGAGAAAGACGGGGAGGGAGGGGAGAAAGACAGGAGGGAGGGGAGAAGACAGGAGGGAGGGGGGGAGAGAAAGACAGGAGGGAGGGAGGGAGAAAGACAGGAGGGAGGGAGGAAGACAGCGGGGGAGGGAGAGAAGATAGGAAGGAGGGGAAAAAGCAGGGGGGGGAGGGGAGAAAGGCAGGAGGGAGGGGAGAAAGACAGGAGGGAGGAAGACAGGAAGGAGGGGGAGAAAGGAGGGAGGGGAGAAAGATGGGAGGGAGGGGAGAAAGACGGGAAAGGAGGGAGGGAGGAAAGCCCAGGGGGGGGGGAGAAAGAAGGAAGGAGGAGGGAGGGAAGAAAAGACAGGAGGGAGGGAGGAGACAGGAGGGAGGAGGAGGAGAGAAAGACAGGAGGGAGGGAGAAAGACAGGAGGGAGGGGAGAAAGACAGGAGGGTGGGAGGGAGAAAGACAGGAGGGAGGGAGAAAGAAAGACAGGAGGGAGGAGAAAAAGACAGGAGGGAGGGGAGAAAATCAGGAGGGAGGGGAGAAGTCAGGAGGGAGAGAGGAAAGACAGGAGGGAGAGAGAAGACAGGAGGGAGAGAGAAAGACAGGAGGGAGAGAGGGAGGGGAGAGAGACAGGAAGGAGGGAGGAGAAAGACGGGAGGGAGGGGAGAAAGGAGGGAGGTAGGGAAAGAAGTTGAACAGCTTAGCTGACAAGTCAGGCTGTAAACTAGGGCTGAAAGAAAACGGAAAAGCACACTAGTGCATATGCATGTGCATGTATACACACACACACACAACGCGCACGAGCGCGCGCACACACACACGCACGCACATATATGCGCGCGCGCACACACACACATACACACACGCACACATGCATACACACACGCACATACACGCGCACACAAACAACACAACACAACACACACACACACAATTTCACTACCCATTTCACAGCACACAACCATCAACGCAAATGCCCCTCCCCTTCCCATCGTCTAATATCATTTTGAGTGAACAGACGTAAAATCGAAGCAACAACAACAACAACAAAAAACCCAACACACACACACACGCGCGCGCGCGCACGCAGCACGCACGCACACACCACACAAAAACACCAACAACACACACACACACACACACACACACAACACACACACACACACCACACACACACACACCCACACACACACAAGCAAATTGTTGTCCCAAATAAGTCTACATGACTTAAATGGCAAAAATTTATTTTTAATCTGAATCTGAATCTGAATCTCTCTATCTCCACCACCACACACACACACACACACACACACACACACACACACACACACACACACACACACACACAAACACACACACACACACACATGCCCGCACGTATACACACACGTACACACTCACACGTTACACACATGTTGTTCTTTTGATTTCACGTCTTTTCACTCTTAGTGATATTAGACGAATATACACACATTTTACACACACACACACACACACACACACCCCAAAACACACACACACACACACACACACACACACACACACACACGTAAACACACACAAAACAACACAAACACACACACACACACACACACACAAACAAATATACATACACACACACAGTCATACGCTCGTGCACGTACGCACGTACGCACCTACGTACGTATACATGCTGCTGGCAGACCCATTGAGTGTGAGAGAAAAGCGGTCTGTGGTTTGTGCGATCAATATTCTCTCCACGGCTATGTGCATAAAAATAGAGAAAAGGGAGGGGGGGGGGGGGGTATCGTTAACCATTTTTCCTTTAGGGCTTACAAGCCGAGGCATATATTTCATCAATCCGTTTAATCTGGTAACATCCTGCATCTCCTCTCCCCCTTCTCTCCCCCCCCCCCTATCCCCCCCCCCCCCCCTAAAAAGCCGTCTTGTGCAGAGGAAAATGAAAGGAGTAAGATTAGCTACATTGACAACATTTTTGTTCTTGTTGTTGTTCTTGTTCTTTTCTATTATTCTTGTTGTTGTTGTTGTTGTTGTTCTTCTTCTTCTTCTTCTTCTTTTCCCAATTCTTCTTCTTCTCTTCTTGTTCTTGCTCTTGTTCTTCTTGTTCTTGTTCTTCTTCTTCTTGTTCTTCTTCTTCTTGTTCTTCTTTTTTCTTCTTCTTCTTTATAATAATTCTTCTTCTTCTTCTTCTTTTTCTTCTTCTTCTTCAAATAAAGAAAAACCCTCTCGAGCGGAGAAAAGGAAAGGAATAAGATTAAGCTACATCGACAACGTTTTTCCAAACCTTTGGTATGCTGCCTCTCTGGAATCATCCACAGCCCATTTATAGCCTGAGGGAGAAGCGACCGTATTCAAATAACATAGCAAACAGAATGAAGAAGCAAGAACGAGAAGAAAAAGAGATCGTGAAGAAAAAGTAAAAGCTTGTATCGCCAACAAACTCCTAGTAGGCGTTGTATGCAAAGCAGAAAACAAAAAATAAAACAAGCAAAAACAAAAAGCATTCAGTTATGAAAAGCTGGAAGGAAATATTTAAAAAAAGAAAAATCAAAAACAGTAGAATCTAACTTTATAAAAATAAAAGCTGAATGAATTATAACTACAGATATGAGGCAAAGATGACTGGTCACAAGACAGACAGACATACAGACAGACAGCCAGCCAACCAGCCAGGCAGCCAGCCAGACAGATAGACAGTGATAACACAAAGTCTCCAGCACACAATGCCCAGCAGATGGAAATACCATTTTTATACTAGAAGAGTGAGGAAAAGACTAATTCTTCATTCGTTCTTCTGGCTAGAAATCAAAGGTTGGTGAGAGTTTTGCGTATGCGACTGTTTCAGACCCCACCATTAAGGTAGCCATATTCCGACTCTGGGGAAACTCTTTCTTCTAAAAATTCTGATCAGGATTTTTTTCTGTCAGATTTTCTGTTTGTCAGGAGGTTTTCTGTTTCTCAGGAGATTTTCTGTTTGTCAGGAGATTTTCTGTTTCTCAAGAGATTTTCTCTCTGTCAGGAGATTTTCTGTTTTTCAGGAGATTTTCTGTTTGTCAGGAGGTTTTCTGTTTCTCGGGAGATTTTCTTTTTTTCAGGAGATTTTCTGTTTGTCAGGAGATTTTCTGTTTGTCAGGAGATTTTCTGTTTCTGAGGAGATTTTCTGCTTGTTAGGAGATTTTCTGTTTGTCAGGAGATTTTCTTTCTTTCAGGAGATTTTCTGTTTCTCAAGAGGTGTTCTGCTTGTCAGGAGATTTTCTGTTTGTCAGGAGATTTTCTGTTTTTCAGGAGATGTTCTGTTTTTCAAGGTTTTGTGTTTCTCAAGTGATTTTCTGTATCTCAAGAGATGTTCTGCTTCTCAAGGTTTTCTGTTTCTCAAGAGATTTTCTGTTTCTCAAGAGATGTTTTGCTTGTCAGGAGATTTTATATTTGTCATGAGATTTTTCTGTCGAAGATTTTCTGTTTCTCAGGAGATTTTCTATTTGTCATGAGATTTTTCTGTCGAAGATTTTCTGTTTCTCAGGAGATTTTCTATTTGTCAGGAGATTTTTCTGTCGAAGATTTTCTGCTTGTCAGGACATTTTCTGTTTTTCAGGAGATTTTATGTTTTCCAGGAGATTTTCTGTTTTTTTAGATTTTCTGTCTGTCAGGAGATTTTCTGTCTGTCAGGAGATTTTTTTTTCTGTCAGGAGATTTTTCTGTCAGATTTTCTGTCAGGAAATTTTTCTGTCAGAATATTTTTTTCCCTGCTTGTCAGGATATTTATCTACCAGGAGGAAAATTTTCTGTCCGGAAAATTCTGTTTTTGTCAGGAGATTGGTTTTTTTCTGTCAGGAAGACTGCACACATCTCCAGGCTGTGCGCTGTAGGGTCGGTGCGTGATAAGGGATCATGCTTTCTTACAGACAGAGGCAGGAAGGGGATGGGGGTGGGGCCGGAAAGGAAGAAGGAAGGGGGGAGGGGAATGAGGTAAGGAGGAGGAAGAGGAGGAACAGGAGTGGATGAAATGATGTGGGTTTGGGTTGGGGGTTGGGGGTTGGGGGGTGGGTGATTTGGTGTGGTGTTTTTTTTAGATGGAATTGAAGGAGTAGTAGCTGGAAGTGTAGCGTGTGTGTGTGTGTATGTGTGTGTGCGTGTGTGTGTGTGTGTGTGTGTGTGTGGTGGTGTGTGTGTGTGTGTGTGTGTGTGTGTGTGTGTGTGTGCGTGCGCGTGTGTGTGTGTGCGCGCGAGTGCGTGTGTGTGTATGCGTGTGTGGGTGAGAGAGAGAGACAGACCGAGACAGAGACGTAGACAGAGAGACAGATAGACAGACAGATAGACAGGCAAACAGACAAATAGACAGACAGACAGGCCTGACTGGAGCTATATCTGTATCACTTTCCAGAAGTAAATAATCTGAATATAGACTAGACATCAATAATGCTTCATAAATGTTGTGGAAGAGACCAAGAGTTTGTTCAAGATGACCAGATTGTATCGTGTGCTAGACTTCACTGAAAATGAGTGGTGGACAATAAGACTGGGTATATCATGCAATATTAAGTAGCTGATAGCTCAGTGGTCGGAGCACTCGCTTTCCCCCAGTTAAGCAGCATCGAGCGTGGTTACCACTTGGATGCGTGACCGGTTGCGCGCTTTGGTTTCAGTGCAGTCCCCCAGTTCACCCAGCTGTCAATGGGTACCTGCCCTCTTTAGGGTCAGGGAAGGTAAAGCAGCGAGGGAGAGGAGATGGACGCCGCCCTCAATATGCTGGCCCCTAGAGAAGTGAGGTCTCTAACGCCTCGCTCTCCTACGACCACATAGGGTTTGGGGACACCTTTACCTTTTATTAAGTAGTTATGCAGTACATGTACAGTTTCGTCATCAATTCATGGAGCTTCCCATTCTACCTGTTTTAGTAAAAGAAAATTAATTCTGCATGTCATGTTAGGGGTATTTTCCTTAACTGTAATGTCATTCTAGACCAATCGACTTATATTCTTCTTCTTCTTCATCGAACGCTCAGACAGCAACTAGTGTTGTCTGTTATATGAGCGAAAATGCCGTTAAGCGCCTGACAAGTCAGGCCCAGCGCATCCAACTTCGGCATAAGAGAATTGTTATCTTTTAAGTCTTTCTGGGGATAAAAATGCAAGAGAATGGATCAAGGAGGCAGAAAATAAGACAAGAAGGAGGTGACAGGGATAAAAGAAACAAGACAGAAACGAAGAGATTGATAGAAAAGAGGACCTTTCTAGAACAGAATTTCCAGAAGGTGGAGATGCTATTTACACTGACAGGACCCCCGGCATTCCCACGGGGGGAAAAATCGACTTATAATTATGATTCTTGATATTTGGGATGAGAGGAAAAGTAGATCTGGGTCTGACACCAGCACAGTGGCTGAAAATCTTGTATGATGTATAGCCTTGACTGACGCATGCGTCCTGCCCCTCAGGAATAGATGTGACGTGACTGAGAGAAAATAGTGGACGTATGTCTTCGTCAAGCCTTTGGAGACGAGCATGACAGTGATTTTCTGCTGTCTGGAGTTCCATTATGAACATAACAAACTGACAAAGAGAAAAGAAGAGAGAGAGAGAGAGAGAGAGGAGAGGAGAGAGAGAGAGAGAGG
>CM054158.1:42871142-42883642 GCA_028751875.1 Rapana venosa | reverse complement strand
TTCTTTGCATTCTTTGCATTCTTTGCATTCTTCTTCTTTTTCTTCTTCTTCTTCGTCGCAATTCTTCTTCTTCTTCTTCTTCTTCTTCTTCTTCTTCGCAATTCTTCTTCTTCTTCTTCGCAATTCTTCTTCTTCTTCGCAATTCTTCGCAATTCTTCTTCTTCTTCTTCTTCTTCTTCTTCTTCGCAATTCTTCTTCGCAATTCTTCTTCTTCTTCTTCGCAATTCTTCTTCTTCTTCGCAATTCTTCTTCTTCTTCGCAATTCTTCTTCTTCTTCTTCTTCTTCTTTTTCTTCTTCTTCTTCTTCTTCTTTTTCTTCTTCTTCTTCTTCTTTCGCAATTCTTCTCTTCGCAATTCTTCTTCTTCGCAATTCTTCGCAATTCTTCTTCTTCGCAATTCTTCGCAATTCTTCTTCTTCTTCGCAATTCTTCTTCTTCTTCGCAATTCTTCCTCTCCTTCTTCTTCTTCTTCTTCTTCGCAATTCTTCTTCTTCTTCGCAATCTCTTCTTCTTCTTCTTCTTCTTCTTCTTCTTCTTCTTCTTTTTCTTCTTCTTCTTCTTCTTCTTCTTAATTCGTCTTCTTCTTCGCAATTCTTCTTCTCTTTGCAATTCTTCTTGCAATTCTTCTTCGCAATACATTCTTCGCAATTCTTTTCTTCTTCTTCTTCTTCTTCTTCTTTTCCCTTTCGCACTTTTTCGATTTCTTCTTCGCAATTTTTTCTTTTCGAAATTTTCTTTTTCTTTTTTCGCAATTTTCTTCTTCTTCTTCTTCTTTTTCTTCTTTTTCCCGAAAATTTTTTGAAATTTCTTCTTTTCTTTCTTCCGCAATTCTTTTTCTTCGTCTTCTTCTTCGAAATTCTTCCGAAAATTCTTCTTCCCTTCTTCTTCGCGTTTTCTTCTTCCCCCCCCCCCCCCCCCCCCCTTCCCCTCTGTTTTGTTCCTGCCCTCTGTCCGTCGTCCCTGTCTCTCTTTTCTCTCTCTCTGCCCTTTTTGCGCTGTTACTGTTTTTCTGAGTCTTTTTTTCTCTGTGTCTGTCTTTGTCTCATTTTTTATACTCTGTCCTTTTTTTTTCTCTGTCCTTAGTCTTGAGTTTTTCCCCCGTTGATTGAATTTTTTGTTTTTCATTTTCCCGTTCCTATCTAACACAGGCATCTAGCACACCCACAACCCCCACACACAAAACACACAACACACAAAACACACACACACACACATTTCAGAGATAACTGATGAAAGGAGACAGAGACAGAAGACAAAACAAACGATAAAGGAAAAGGCAGACTGACGCAGAAGAGAAAATGCTTTAGTTAACAAACAAAATGCGCATAATTTTGGGGGCGATGTTAAATGCAAGGAATCTCTCCTCTCTCTCTCTCTCCTTCCTGGTCCCTCCTCTCTTTCTTCTCTCTCTCCTGCTCCTCCTATCTCCCAACCCCGCCCTGTTTAAACCCCCCTGGGCCTCACGGGACGTCATCGGGCCCTCCCCAGTCACCTCCCTAGAGCAGATAGAAGACATGGGAATTTCTGGAGACGGCTCGGGGTCCGAACGGGGGGCGACTGCCTTGACCGGACTCCCACTGACGCATTGGCAACGTCACCACCACCCCCACCAAACGCGCATCCGGGTCACATGACCCGGCTTGACGCCCTGACACCAGGGACGTCATCACTGATTTGGGTGAAAGGTAAAAGAAGAAGGGAGGAGAGGTATTTCACCCCCCCCTCCCCCTCCCCCCCCGCAATTGAGAATGGCAGAATAATGTGCTAAACTTTAAAACTAAAAAATCAGCAGTTTACAGTTATCTAATCACTGCATGGTCAATGTTTACTCACCGGGGGAGAAACAGTCATTGTCATATTCTGTGTTTATTCACAGGGTGAGAAACAGTCACTGTCATGGTCTGTGTTTATTTACAGGGGGAGAAACAGTCATTGTCATGGTCTGTGTTTATTCACAGGGGGAGAAACAGTCATTGTCATGGTCTGGGTTTATTCAGAAGGGGAAGAAACCGTCATTGTCATGATCTGTGTTTATTCAGAAGGGGGAGAAACAGTCATTGTGAGGGTCTGTGTTTTTTTCAGAGGTGGAGAAACATTGTCATGGTCTGTGTTTATTCACAAGGGGAAGAAACAGTCATTGTCATGGTCTGTGTTTATTCACAGGGGGAGAAACAGTCATTGTCATGGTCTATGTTTACTCACTAGGGGGAGAAACAGTCATTGTCATGATCTGTGTTTATTCACAGGGGAGAAACAGTCATTGTCATTGTCTGTGTTTATTCAGAAGGGGGAGAAACAGTCATTGTCATTGTCTGTGTTTATTCACAGGGGAGAAACAGTCATTGTCATGGTCTGTGTTTATTCAGAAGGGGGAGAAACAGTCATTGTCATGGTCTATGTTTACTCACTATGGGGAGAAACAGTCATTGTCATGATCTGTGTTTATTCACAGGGGGAGAAACAGTCATTGTCATTGTCTGTGTTTATTCAGAAGGGGGAGAAACATTGTCATGGTCTATGTTTATTCAGAAGGGGGAGAAACAGTCGTTGTCATGGTCTGTGTTTATTCACAGGGGGAGAAACAGTCATTGTCATGGTCTATGTTTACTCACTAGGGGGAGAAACAGTCATTGTCATGATCTGTGTTTATTAAGAAGGGGGAGAAACAGTCATTGTCATTGTCTGTGTTTATTCACAGGGGAGAAACAGTCATTGTCATGGTCTGTGTTTATTCAGAAGGGGGAGAAACAGTCATTGTCATGGTCTGTGTTTATTCAGAAAGGGGAGAAACAGTAATTGTCATGGTCTGTGTTTATTCAGAAGGGGGAGAAACAGTAACTGGTGCGGCCAGCAGTACAGTGACGTCAGAGGACCAGAACGTCAGAGTGAGTAACGTCGTC
Organism: Rapana venosa; assembly: GCA_028751875.1. NCBI lineage: Eukaryota > Metazoa > Mollusca > Gastropoda > Neogastropoda > Muricidae > Rapana > Rapana venosa. The sequence goes on along the minus strand of CM054158.1, from coordinate 42,880,743 downwards.
TACAATGGTGACGTCTGGCCTCCCCAGCCTGTGAAAGAACATAGGGACCAGAAAGAAGGTAAGGACCTGTCTCTGTGTGTGTGTATGTGAGTGTGTGTGTCTGTGTGTGTGAGAGAGAGAGAGTGAGTGTGTGTGTGCGTGTGTGTGTGCGAGTGTGTGTGTGTGAGTGTGTGTGTATGTGTGTGAGTGTGTGTGTGTGTATGTGTGTGAGTGTGTGTGTGTATGAGAGTAGATAGATAGACAGACAGACAGATGGATAGATAGATGGATGGATGGATGGATAGTTAGATAGATAGATTGATAGATGGGTGGATGGATAGATAGATGGATGGATGGATAGATAGATAGATAAATGGATAGATAGATAGATGGATGGATAGATAGATGGATGGATGGATAGATAGATAGATAGAGAGATAGATACATGGATAGATGGATAGATAGAGATAGATAGATAGATGGATAGATAGATAGGTAGATAGATAGATAGAACGACAGATGGATAGATAGATAGATGGATAGATGGATGGATAGATAGATAGATAGACAGATAGATAGAAGAGATAGATAGATAGATAGATAGATAGATAGATAGATAGATAGATAGATAGATAGATAGATAGATAGATAGATAGATAGACAGATAGATAGAAGAGATAGATAGATGGATGGATGGATGGATGGATGGATGGATGGATGGATGGATGGATGGATGGATAGATAATAGATAGATAGATAGATAGATAGATAGATAGATAGATAGATAGATAGATAGATGGATGGATGGATGAATAGATGGATGAATAGATAGATAGATAGATAGATAGATAGATAGAGAGAGAGAGAGAGAGACGCAGACGCAGACGCAGACGTTTATTCCTAAAGGCCACAGCCCCTTAGAAGGGGGATAAACATAACAATATGTTCATGACATAAAATGCAACATTACAATATTTACTACTCATGTTAACACTGTGTTTCTTATCTTAAATGCTTTCTGTAAGTACAATGCTAAATGCTTTATAGTTGTCTTGTTTGTTGTAGTCAGAAGCAATATCAGTTTAAACAGACAAGGTTGCGAGTAATACTTACATGGAATAAATTGTTTTCTGAGATCACTTAATCCAGGACAAGTAAGAACAAAATGTACTTCATTTTCTTGTGACTCAAGGCATAATGGGCAAATCAAGTTACAGTCAGGTACTCTTCTATAGCGGAAACGATGCACAAAAAAATCAGAAATGCCAAATCTAAATTTTGTCATAGTTCTTTTCAAATATCTATCCAATTGTACTGATAGATACTCTGGAATACAATGCGAGGAATTTAACATATTATACACATAAAATCTACTGCTGTCTTCCATATGAGCACTCCAATTCTGCCAACCACAATCAGTAATACGTTGTCGAAACACACCAATGAAACCATTCATATCACCTACACCCTGATTCATCCATACAAAGCCAAAACCATACTCATACAATGTCATTCGTACACGTGAAACCCAGTTGTTTTTTCCTCTGGCATCTAATTCTGCTAGCATGTTGTAAGCCTTGTGTGGCAATCTGTGTGGCTCCATCTGAACTATTTTTATCCCATAGCGAATACAAGTCACTATTGAACGTAAATATGTAGGGTATCTGTTTGTCTCTCCATAAATTAAATCATTGGGTGTTTGCAACGAAACTCCAAGAAACCTTTTCAGTGCATACAGGTGAACTTTTTCCGTGTGCATTGCCGCTGGGTCCAAACCCCACAGTTCTGCACCATACTGTAGCATAGGCTGAATTTGACAGTCAAATATCTTTAAGAGTAACATCAATGAATCATTCCCCAACCAAGACAGCTTCCTTAAAATACAAAGTAATGCATGTTTCGCTCTGCTTGCAAGGTTTTTGCAAGCGAAAGTAAAACTTAAACGAGTTGAAAAATAAATTCCCAGATATTTCTAAACATTCACTACAGGCATATCATTTCCATTGTACGTCCAATGTTCTCTATCAGCAAGATAACCACCTTTTCTAAACACAATTATCTGACTTTTACTCATATTTTTTTTTAACTGAAGAGAAGCAGCAGCTCTTTCTAAGCTATTTAATTGTGTCTGCAGGCCAACTACTGAGAGAGAAAGAGAGAGAGAGAGAGAGAGAGAGAGAGAGAGAGAGAGAGAGAGAGAGAGAGAGAGAGAGAGAGAGAGAGAGAGAGAATGAATAAGAAACTGATCCACGTTTAACGCATTTACTTGTATTGAAGGAGATACATGCATATTTTTGTAGACAACTAACTGCAAGACAAGGTAGCAGCTCAGTGGTTAGAGAACTCGCTTTTAAACCCAAGCTAAGGTTAAGCAGCAATGAGCGTAGTTACCAAGTGGATGGGTGACCGTTTGCGCGCCTTGGCTTCAGTACAGCCCCCCAGTTCACCCAGCTGTAAATGGGTACCTGCCTTCTTTACGGTCAGGGAAGGTAAAGCAGCGAGGGAGAGGAGATGGGTGTTATATTTATGATTATAATCAAAAAGTCTCATCATCATCACCATCATATCATCACCATCACCATCATCATCATCATCATCATCATCATCATCCTCTCTTTATTCATTATTACCAGAACTAAAAACAACAAAACAACGAAAACAGCATGGGATGTTATTTCTTTTCCCAGAGGTCACGAAAATCAGACAATACATTCCCTATAACTACTGTCTATCTTTCTTTCTGTCTTTATTTCTCTTTACCTAGAGCATCAACGGTGGTCACGGTGGATACGAACCAATGACGTCACAGAAGTGCGGCTGCGCACTTGCGCAGGAAGCGAGGAGAGCTGCAACGGAACGGAAGCAGAATTACGTCAGTGCGACGTAGAGAACAAGACGTGTGACGTCATCAATGCCTTTGTGACGTCAGAAAGAAACGTCACGAAAGAGCTGAAAGGTTGTCCTGACCCCGCTAGTGTGAACAAAGGTGAGAAATGGTATTTGTCGGTCTCTATCTTTTTATTTTTAATTTAGTTTATTCTTTTATATCGAGGATAATAGAATAAGCACTTATGTGCTTTTTTACATCCAGTCCCCGTGTGTATGTGGTTTTGTAAATTTTGTCATCTGTTCCCACCGGCACACAATGGCCTACTCTTACGAAAAGCGGAACAGGATTTAACGTGTGAGCAAGATGTTCTGCGAATGTTCAGTCATATAAAAACACCGCCCCACCATACACACATATGTGTACATTTTTTCCCCTTGGCGACTGTTCTATGTCTAAAAAAGAAGTTTTGTTGTATTTTGTTTGTTTGTTTTTTCTGTTTTTCTTGCTTGGTTTTTATTTTTGGCTAAGGGGTGGGGGGTGGGGGTAGTCCACAATGAAACGTCATGTTGTTTGTATTGTGTCATGATTATTGGTTACTGCTTTGATTATTGTTATGATTGTCTATGGTTTGTGTGCAGCGGATGCAGAGACAGTCACTCCACCCGTGTCCAGTAAGTATTATATAATTAGACTGTATTATCACAGTATTACATAACTGTATTGTCACAGTATTATAATATGATAGAATGATCACGGCACTGGATGACTGTATTATTGCAGTATTACATAACTGTATTATCACGGTATTAAGATATGATTGTATTATCACAGTATTACGTAACTGTATTGTCACAGTATTATAATATGATTGAATGATCACGGCACTGGATGACTGTATTATTGCAGTATTACATAACTGTATTATCACGGTTTTGAAGTAGTCTCCGACCTGATTGTTCAGAAGGACTGCACTGCTTGCAGTGTTGTATAGTGCTTGAATGGTTTGCACTAGTCCTTCTTCAATGTCAAACATTGGGGTCCGACAAGGATGCCTGTTATCTCCAGTCCTGTTCAATCTGTTCTTGGAAAACATCATGAGAGAGACCCTCCATGACTTCCACCCTACCATCTCCATTGGCGGCAGACCCCTCAACAACTTACGGTTTGCCGATGACATTGACCTCATGGGCGGAAGTAACACAGAGCTGCAAGATCTTACGACCAGACTTGAGAACAGAGCTGGAGCATATGGGATGGAGGTGAGCTCGGAGAAAAGTAAAGTACTTGTGAACAGCACGAGCAATGCCACCACTAAAATTTACATGAACGGCCAACAACTGGAGGAGGTAGACGCTTTTAAATACCTCGGCGCTACACTCACAAAGGACGGGCGATCGACGACAGAAATCAAAGTCAGAATAGCCATGGCAACATCTTCCATGACAAAACTCACCACCATATGGAAAAGTAAAGAGATCAGTTTCCCAATCAAACTAAAGCTCTACAAAGCCCTAATTCAGTCGATCCTGCTGTACGGAAGTGAAACCTGGACATTGACTGCTGAAACAGCAAAGCGAATCCAGTCATTCGAAACAAAATGCCATAGAAAACTACTGGGCATATCCTGGAGAGAACGAAAGACCAACGAATTTGTCAAGAGTCAAATAACACGGCTGGCAGGTCCACAGGAACCCCTTCTCACCATCGTCAAGAAGAAAAAGCTGACATGGTTCGGCCACGTCACCCGCCACAACACTCTGCCCAAAACAGTACTGCAGGGAACACTCGAAGGTGGCAGAAGGAGGGGAAGACAGAACAAGTCATGGATGGACAACATCAGAGAATGGACCAGGATGAATGACTCGGCACTACTGCGCAGAGCCGAGGACCGAGATGGATGGAGGAGGCTTACCACGGCATCGTCTTTCATGTCTCCCCCACGACCGCCAAGGTCACGGGTCTGATGATGATGATGATTATCACGGTATTATAATATGACTGTATTATCACAGTTTTACGTAACTGTATTGTCACAGTATTATAATATGATAGAATTATCACGGCACTTTATGACTGTATTATTAGAGTATTACGTGACTAATAGCACAGTGTTATGTGACTGTATTGTGGTAGTATTATAATACGACTGTATTATCACACTATTACAGAATTGTATTATCACAGAATTATATGACTGTATTATGGAAAAAAAACAATCTGTGAAAATCACCATTTTTGTTTTCCTGACTCTCACTCTATACAAGATACTACATGACCCGCAAGCTAATATAGGTGTGTACCCTGAGGGAGAAAGAAGAGAAGTCAGACTGAAGGAGAGAAGTTGACAGGCAAAGGGTTATTCTTGGGATGTGCCACAGACGGCTGGGAGCTGGGATGGGATGCAGGGATCTCAGACGATCCTTTAGACAGCAGTCTGTCTGATAGTTCGCTGCCAGTCACTGATAGTCTCCCTTTCTCTGCCTTCTTTGGGAATTTTGTGTTGCTTTTGTGTGATTAGACAAGAAAGGGAGGGAATCCCTGTTTGCTATGTCTTAGGTGTTAGAAATCTCTGTGCTGTGGTTTTTTTAAAATCTCTTTTGGGAAAGTGGCATTGTGTGATGAGATAAGGTAAAGAGGGGGTGGGATGGGGTGGGGTTGGGGTGGGTGAACCTCTGTTTGGTTAGCCTTTGGTAGTCACAGAATTTGCTGATGTGTTTTCTTTGCCCAAGTTGTGATATCTTTGGGTAGGATGAGTAACTTTCCCACATATTCTGCGATTGTATGTGATATAATAGTTAAACTGTGATCGCTCTTTGGAAAGTACTTAACCTTGCTTTGCCTTGTATAATCACACACGCACGCACGCGCACATACACACACACACACACGCGCGCGCGCGCACACACACACACACACACACAACACACACACACACACACACGTACGCACGCACGCACAGACATGTGCTTATTCCATTATCCTCGATATAAAAGAATAAAATAAATTAAATAAATAAATTAAATAAACAACTAAACACACACACACACACTCTCTCTCTCCTTCCCCTTTCCCCCCAACTCCATGTATTGTGGCCTAAGGCCAATGTTGTATGTTTGTCCGTCGTGTCCGCAATGACCTCCAAGACAGCAGAGGAGGCAGCTGCTGTTTTGGAAACTGGGCAGAAATTTGATTATAGAGGAGATGCCTTGCCCACAGTACATCCACACTCTCTCGGCCAAGTGGGCATAAGGACAGTCAGCGTTGGAGATGCTCTCCAAAGGCCAACCAGCCCCCAGGACTGCAGCACATATGGACTGTGCGAGTCAAGCCTCCTAGTCAGAGAGTCATAGTCGATCACTAAAGACTAAGCTGTAAAGTGGAATTCCATGAGTGGGAAAGCCACTGGTCATACAGCCTCTCACTTTGCTGTTGCCCCCAGCGTCAATGGTTTAATCAAGAACTGTGATAAAGCCCAAGCGCTGACGGCAGAAGGCCAATGTACATAATATTAAATTTTTTCAGAGTTCTCTCTCTCTTTCTCTGCTCTCTGTCTCTCTCCCTCTCTCTCCCTCCCTCCCCTCTCTCTCCCTCCCTCCCTCCCCCTCCCCCCTCCCTCTCCCTCCATCCTTTCCTCCCTCTCTCTCTCCCTCCCCCTCTCTCCCTCTCCCTCCCCCTCCCTCTTCCTCCCCACTCTCTCTCTCCATCCCACACTCTCTCTCCCTCTCTCCCTCCCTCTCTCCCTCCCTCCCTCCCTCACTTCCCTCCCCCTCCCCTCTCCCCCTCCCCCCTCTCTCTCTCTCCATCTCTCTCGGGACACCACCCATCAATAACCACACAACCACCAACCTTTCACTCTCTCCCTGCAGCCGCGCCAGAGACGCAACCCCCTCCTACACCGCCCACCGCCTACAACAACAACTACGCCCACAACCGCGAGCCCAGAGAAGATTCGAACCCTTGCGCCTACAGCCTGTACGACGTGAAGCGAGGCAAGTTCGTCGCGGCCCAGTGGTCCCTGTCTCGTCTGGTGACCCAGGCGAAGGTGAAGAAGTGGTGTTCCAGTCCCGAACGGTACCTGGTCATGTACTCTCCCTTCCAGCACTGTCGTCGTTACTTCAGCGACCTCTGCCATGTGAGTTGTAAGAGGGTTATGGTTGGGGTTGGGGTTGTGGTGGGTTGGGTTGTGGTGTGGTGTGGTGTGGTGGGTGGTTGGTGTAGGGTTGGGTTGGGGTGGTGGGGTGTGGTGGTGGGGTGGGTGGGGTGGGTGGTGGTGTGGTGGGTTGGGTGGGTTGGGTGTTGGTGTTGGTTGGGGTGTGTGGTGTGTGGGTTGTGGTGTGTGGTGTGGGTGGTTGGGGTGGGTGGGTGTGGTGTGGTGGGTTGGGGTGTGATGTGGTGGGTGTGATGTGGTGGCGTGAGGTGGGGTGTGGTGTGGTGGGTTGGGTTGGGTTGGGGTGTGAGGTGGTGTGTGGTGTGGTGGGTTGTGGTTATCGTGTGGTGTTGGTGGGTTGTGGTGTGGTGTGGTGTGGTGTGGTGGGTTGGGTTGGGGTGTGGTGTGGCGTGGTGTGGTGGGTTGGGTTGGGTTGGGGTGTGGTGGGTTGGGTTGGGGTGTGGTGTGGTGTGGTGGGTTGGGGTGTGGTGTGGTGTGGTGTGGTGGGTTGGGTTGGGTTGGGGTGTGGTGGGTTGGGTTGGGTGTGGTGTGTTTGGTGTGGTGTGGTGTGGTGGCTTGGGTTGGGGTGCGGTGTGGTGGGTTGGGTTGGGGTTGGGTTGGATCCTAGTCCGTCAGGTCACAAGTGCAATGTTCTAACCACCAGGCAAAACCGTCCTCATGTTGTGTTGTCTTGTACTGTGTTGTGTTGTGTTGTATCGTATTGTACTGTATTATCATTGTGTTGTATTGTGCTGTATTGTGTGACGTTTATTGTATGGTATTAAACTGTACTGTATTGTGTTGTGTTCTACTGTACTATCATTGAGTTGTGTTGTATTGCGTGACGTTTATTGAGTTGTATTGAACTGTACTGTGTTGTGATGTGCTGATTCTACTGTACTATCATTGTATTGTATTGTGCTGTATTGTGTTGTGTTTAGTTGTGTTGTGCTGTATTCTAATGTACTATCATTGAGTTGTGTTGTATTGCGTGACGTTTATTGAGTTGTATTGAACTGTACTGGGTTGTGATGTGTTGTATTCTACTGTACTATCATTGTATTATATTGTGCTGTATTGTGTTGTGTTTAGTTGTGTTGTGCTGTATTCTACTGTCCTATCATTATATGTGCTGTATTGCGTGACGTTTATTGAGTTGTATTGAACTGCACTATGTTGTGATGTGTTGATTCTACTGTACTATCACTGTGTTGTGCTGTATAGCGTGACGTTTATTGAGTTGTATTGAACTGTAATATGTTGTGATGTGTTGTATTCTACTGTACTATCATTGTATTGTGTTGTGCTGTGTTGTGTTGTATGAGTTGTGTTGTGTCGTATTCTACTGTCCTATCATTATATGTGCTGTATTGCGTGACGTTTATTGAGTTGTATTGAACTGTACTATGTTGTGATGTGCTGATTCTACTGTACTATCACTGTGTTGTGCTGTATTGCGTGACGTTTATTGTCTCCTTTCGAACTGTATCAACGTCACCATGACGACACTAATCTCCTCCCTCACCCCCCTCACTCCCCCCCCCCCCATCCTCCCGCCTCCCCACCCTATTCTCCCCACTCCCCAGGTCTCTGTCAGGTGCAAAGGTCGACGCACTCTGCCGCGCACTCATGGGGATTTTACCGACACCTGCTGGCGACGCTTTGCATACGGAGAGAGGCTGCCTACCGGCCTGACGGACCGCTGGGCCAACGTGTACCTGCTGTGTCAGCGGTTCGCGGCTCTGTCTACCCTGGGGCAGAGGTTGGGGCCTGACGCCCGCCATTTTGTCACCCTCTACGACACCAAAGGGAGGGCACCCGTGGTCTCCATGATTCGCCTGACGCAGTTAGGGGACCTGGCTTGGCCACACACCTCTTACTTCATTGAACATGGTGGGTGTCATTTTTTAAAATTTTGTATTTGTGTTTTGTTCTGTTTTATTTTTTATTTCGTTTTGTGCTGTGTTGTCATCACATTTTTGTGTTGTCATCACATTTTATTTCTTTTATTCTTTATTTTGTTTAAAAACAACATAGTATACATGGTAAAATATTATACATGCATATTATATCTTCAGTTTAACGTCTACTCCCATTTAGTGATTTTAGATGGTATACATATGCACGTACATACTTAGGCCTGTATACATACATGCATACATACATACATACATACATGCATGCATGCATACATACATACATACATACATACATACATACATACATACATACATACATACATATTTACATACATACATACATGCATGCATGCATGCATGCATGCATGCATACATACATACATACATACATACATACATACATACATACATACATACATACATACATATATACGTACGTACGTACATACATACATACGTACATACATACCTACCTACCTACCTACCTACATACATACATACATACATACATACATACATACATACATACATACATACATACATACATACATACATACATACATACATACATACATCCATACATACATCCATCCATCCATCCATCCATCCATCCATCCATACATACATACATACATACATACATACATACATACACACGTACAGACACACAGACAAACAAACATACAAATAGACTGGACATACACAATATTATAAGTGGGAACAGAT
>CM054158.1:42853642-42868642 GCA_028751875.1 Rapana venosa | reverse complement strand
CTTTTTGGGTGAGAGTGGAGTCTGCACTGATGTGAACTCCAGAGGAAAATATCCCCCTTGAACTGGAATCAAACCCGTTCTTTTGTTTGCTTGTGTTGATGCTTACGTCGCTGCCTGTGTTTGATGCCTATGGACCGTGGGTGCCTGTGTTGCTGCCTGTGTTGCTGCATGTTGCTGCCTGTGTTGCTGCTTCAGGCTTGTTGGAGGACAGCCAGACCTCAGAGTGGTTGCTGCAGAAACCGAAAGCGGGCATGGTGCAGCTGAGCGAGATTGGCCTGTGCTCTGACCACTACAGCTGCCAACACGGCGCTCACCAGGTACTGTCTCCTCCTCCCCTTGCTCCCTTCTCTCTGTCTGTGTCTCTGTTTCTGTTTCTTGTCTGTGTCTTTCTGTCTGTCTGTGTCTGTCTGTTTGTTTCTGTCTGTTTCTGTCTGTGTTTCTGTCTCACGTGTCTGTTTCTGTCTGTCTGTCTGTGTCTGTCTGTGTTTGTCCTCGTGTTTCTGTCTCTGTCTGTCTCTGTTTCAGTCTGTCTGTCTCTCTGTCTCTTCTGTATGTCTCTATTTGTCTGTCTCTGTCTATGTCTGAATGTCTGTCTAACTTTTTCTTTCTCTGTCTCTGTCTCTGTCCCTGCCCCCTCCCCTCTCTCTCTGTCCATGCCCCCTCCCCCCTCTCTCTCACTATCCCTCCCACCCTCCCCCCCTCTCTCTCTGTCTGTCTCTCTCTGTCTGTCTGTCTCTCTCTCTGGGTCTGTCTCTGTCTCTATCTCTATGTCCGTCTGTCTGTCTGTCTGACTCTCTCTCTCTCTCTCTCAGTCTCTGCCCCCTCCTCTCTCTCTCTGTCTCTCTTTCTGGGTCTCTGTCTGTCTCTCTCCCCCCCCTCTCTCTCTCCTTCCGATTCCTCCCTCCCTCTCTATATATCCCCCCCTCTCTCTCTCTCTCCCCCCTCTCTCTCTTCACCTTTCTCTCTCTCTTTCTGGGTCTCTGTTTCTATGTTTTGTCTGTCTCTTCGTCCCTGTGCTTTCTCTTTTCATGAATAATGCTAATAAAGACATGGACATTATATGGTAAAGATTGCCATGAGACAGAAATTAGAAAAAAATAAGGAGATATTAAAAGAAAAAAAGAGAGAAAATACAAGAGATGGAGAATCAAGGGAAGAGAGCGAGAGAGAGAGACAGAGACAGACAGACATAGACAGAAAGACACACAGGCAGGCAGGTATGCAGGCAGACAGACAGAGACAGACACACAGACAGAAACACAGACACACAGACAGGCAGGTATGCAGGCAGACAGAGACAGACACACGTACACAGACAGACACACAGACAGGCAGGTATGCAGGCAGACAGACAGACAGAGAAAGGAGGATATACATACAGAGGCTCAAATAAATACAAAACCTCAGGTAGACAGGAAAGTTACGAAAGCTGAATGGGGAGCACAAAGATAGACAAAAGATGTTGCAAATTCATTCTGAAATACTGTACATCAAGGTAAAAGAAGAAGAAGAAGAAGAAGAAGAAGAAGAAGAAGAAAGTAAAAAATTGCTGTGTGTCCAATGCTTCAGTGGGGGGGAGGTGGGGGGGGAGGGGGGAGGGGGACAGGACAGCTCAGTGGTCAGAGCACTCTCTTTCCCCCAGCTAAGGTTAAGCAGCATCGAGCGTGGTTACCACTTGGATGAGTTGACCGTTTGCTCGCTTTGGCTTCAGTACAATCCCCCAGTTCACCCAGCTGTAAATGGGTACCTGCCCTCTTTAGGGTCAGGGAAGGTAAAGCAGCGAGGGAGAGGAGATGGGGCGCGGCCCTTAATATACTGGCCCCTGGAAAAGCTAAGGTCTCTGATGCCTCGCTCCCCTACGACCCACATAGGTTATGGGATCACCTTTCCCTTTATCCTTGTCCCTGACCCGTGTTGCAGGCCCTGCCCTCAGACTACAGCGCCACAACCTACCGTCCAGCGCCACTGCTGTGGCCGGAGCTGGCAGGACCCAGTCCCTGGGCCGCCACCGCCACCATGACGCTGACCAACATGGCGCCCATGCATGCTGGGCTCTACCCCGTCTGGCACCGCGCCGTGCTGCGCGTCCGCCACTTCGCTGCGCAGCAGTGCGGCGTGCCCAGCATGCCCATGGAGCAGTTCCGCAGCTTTGGCTCCGCCGTGCCGGAACAGGACGAGGACGAGGACGAGGACGCGAGGCACCGGAAGCGGGGGTCGTCCACCGCCGCCTACGTCATGTCCGGGGCCGTGCCGTCACGTGACCCCATGGAAAGCATCGGAAATGACGTCAACGTGCCCACCATGTTCTGGCTGGCTGTGTGCTGCGTGGCCACCAGAAACACCTCCACCACCTCCACCACCCCTCCTCCCCACCCCCACCACCACCATCACCACCACCACCACCACCACCGCAGCCACCACCACCCCCACCACCCCCAGCACCATCCCCCCAACCACCCTGACCATGCCGCACGCTCCTCCTCCTCCTCCTCCTCCTCCAACAACAACAACAACTACGTGTCCTTCGCCATCTACGCCAGCAACGCGGGGTCATCGGAAGGTCAAGGTCGGCGAGGTCAAGGTCAGGTGGTGGTGGCGCCGGTGGCGGAGCTGGAGGAGGTGCTGGAGGACCAGAGGAGGAGGGGGTCCTCGCCCAGGGAGGTGGAGGAGGAGGTGCTCGGGGTGCAGCTCTTCCCGGGGTCTGAGGGCGCCTGCAGCCACCCAGCCAGTGACTTGTCTGCCTACCTGCATCTCTGAGCGAGTCGTCCTCGTGCTTCATCCTCATTGTCGTCGTCGTCGTCGTCGTCATCTTCATGATGGTGTTGGGTCATAGTTCTCCTCATCCTTTTTTCTGTTTTTTTTAGGGTTGGGGGGTTGGGGGGTAGGGGGGTGGGGGTGGGGGGTTTGGAGGCGGAGGTGTTAGGCTTAGCTCCCTTGTTTGGTGGTCTTGGTTCGTGGGGGTTTTTTGGTGGTCGTCGTCATCATCATCGTCGTCATCATCAGGTGGTTTGAGTTGTTGTTCTTGTTGTTGGCTTTTGTCTTAGTCCTTTCAGTTTCTTTTCCTTTCAATTCTCTCTCTCTCTCTCTTGTCTCTCTCTGTCTCCTTCTCTGTCTGTCTCTCTCTCTCCTCTCCCCTCTTCTCTCTCTCTCTCTCTCTCCTCTCTCTCTCTCTCTCTCTCTCTCTCTCGCGCGTCTTTGATGGTATCTTTTTAGAATGTGAACTTTGTTCAAGTTGGTTGAGTGATGGAGTGGAGTTTTGTTTGTTTGTATTTACATTTTCATTGTTCTTCGTTTTCACGAACACTGGCGGATAATTGACAAAAAGATTGGAGAATGACACTGATTATGATGACACTGACAATTATTGTAATGACAGACAGATAGGTGAACAACACTGATTATGATGACAGTGACAATTGTGATGACAAATAGGAGAACGTCACTGATTGTGATGACACTGAGAATTGTCATGAAAAATAAACAGGAGAAAAATATTGACTAGGAGGACAGTGACAACTGTAATGAGCAACAGGAGAACAATACAGATTTAGATGACAATGACAATTGTAATGACAAACAGATAAGAGAACAACACTGATTATGATGACACTGACAATGGTAGTGACAAAAACAGGAGAACAACACTGATTAAGATGACAATGACAATTGTGATGACAAATAGGAGAACAACACTGATTATGATGACACTGACAATTGTGATGACAAACAGATAGGATAACAACACTGATTACGATGACACTGACAATTCCAATGACCAATGTACACAAATATCATGATGTTTTCATGGACGGGTGAAATGAGTTTCATATTATTTTATGACCTGCTTACGTTCACCACTATATGTTTATGTGATTATTTTAACATGAAGTAGGGACTAGGTTTGGATTCTAGAGTCAAAGGAAAGCCTTTGTACCAAGCTACTTTCAGTTGCTTTTTCAAACCAGATGTAATGTCTGTAGGCCAGTCAGCGATGGAAAGACAATAAAGAAGAAAGATACATTTGGGAGGTAGAAACATTTCCAAGGTAACTCATTCCATTCCTCGGTTGCTCTGTGGTGTTTCCTATTTCTTTCTGTGTACCATTCTCCATGGTGGACATGTTGTACATTCCCTGTACATTGACCCAAAGTTTTGACCAAACACTGAATATTGATGACCCTGATGAGTTAAAACGTCATTGTGAATCATTTGAAACTGTTGTTGGAAAGATGGCTTTTCACATTCCTGTCCTACAAAACAGATTTTCTGTCAGCTGTTCACTAGGTTTCGTTTAGAAAAACTGATTCATTTTTACATATTCTCTATAAGTTTCTTGTTTATTAAACAGAACCCAGAACTGTGGTTTATTTACAAACAATTCCAAAGTCTAAACTGGGCAAATCCAACTGCTTTCTGTGGTCTTGTGTTTCTTGATCTGTGTACAGACATGAACCTAGCTTTCAGGACATTTGATTGGCTGTCTTTGGCATTGTTATTCTTTGAGATTAAATTCAGCTTACTGTCAGCCATATTTTCGAGCATGTGCAATGTATTAGTAGTAAAAAGTAAAACCAGCAGTGTCCTTGCCACATTTTTCTTTAAAGGAAAACATCAAATGAGAAGAAAGCAGAAAATATGAAAGGTTGAAAGGGTAAAGAAAGTTTGCAGAAAAATTAAAGGATAGACACTCGGTCCTTCCAGGGGAACAATAAAGCACACACACACACACACACACACACACACATGCACCCACGCGCACACACACACACACACACACACACAATGCATGCACCCACGCACACACACACACACACACACACACAACACACACAAAGATGGCAAGATCTGTTCATCTATTCATCTCTACATGAAGACAGCCAGGAACAGGGTAAAGTAGGGTACAGGTCTGTGTGTAGCTGCCTCAGTGACGTCTGGACCAAAGTCTTAAGGTCATCATCTTGTTGTTCTGCACTATTGAAGATAGCAGCACTTTTGTTTGTCATGATTAGATGGTTACAGTATCGGTGGTTTACATATGAAGCCAAGGTGTCATTTTATACTACTTTGTTATTCTTCCAAGTTGTTTCTTCGTACTGTGTGTAGTGTTGTGAAATCTACCATATTGAAATGGATGATTTAACTGTTTCATTATGTCGCTGATACTGCTCAGTGCATATTTTTCAACTTCCTGCAGCCATTGACTGGGGATTTGGCGACTTCCTTTTTCGATTTTGAAGCCTATGATTGGTTGGAGCAATCTGCTGTAAACTGCGTTGTGATTGGTCATAAAGCTTTGATGGATCTGATTGGTTGACTGGGACTGTGAAGAACTAAGTGATTGGAGGAGATGTTTGGCTTCCTTCCAGCCATGCTTAGATGAGGGGGCATTGGTAAACAACATGGTGGGTGGATCAAAAGCTTGGCTTCCTGGTAGCATGCTTCTTGCAGGGGGTACTGTGCGTTTTAATTTGCCATGACATAATTATGATATGTTTTATCACTTTGATACATACCACTATCTATTTGCCACAAACCTTTAGTTGTGTGTGAGCATTTTTTTAAAATATGGGATGATAATGTCAAATTTGTAGGCTTGTCTCTGTGTGCCTTTAGCTGTTAAGGATATAGGCAACATTTTGGGAAAAAGACCCTTCCCAACAAAAAATGGTTAACATGATTTTTTCCCCCTGATGGTGATTTATGACCACAATGTATTCTCATGGTATACAATGACCAAAAATTGGGGGTGTAAAATGACGTTAGTGGGACACTTTCAGACTGGAAACTGAAATAATGTTTTCCATCCCAGCTCTGTAAGGTAGGGACTGAGGAGCTGTTTCAAGCTAGGGTTAAGGAGGTCGGTCAGAACAAATTGGATCCTAAGCAATGCATCTGTCAAATCAATTCTGATGATCAGATTGGATTGTAAGCAAAGTATCTATCAAATCAATTCTGTTGATTCTATTGGATTGTAAGCTGGAAAGCTCAGTGATCAGAGGGCTTGCTTTCCCACAGCCAAGGTTAAGCAGCATCAGGGAGGTTACCAATTGGATGGGTGACCGTTTGCACGCTTTGGCTTCAGTACAGTTTCCCCAGTTCACCCAGCTGTAAATGGGTACCTGCCTCATTAGGGTCATGGAAGGTAAAGCAGCGAGGGAGAGGAGATGCGTACCGCCCTCAATGTGCTGGCCCCTAGAGAAGCTGAGGTGTCTGACCCCTCGCTCCCCTACAACCTACAACCCCATAGGTTATGGGACACTTTTAGCTTTACTATCAAATCAGTCCTGTTGGTTAAAGCTCAGCTGACTGAACAGAAGTCAGAAATACTCATTAGATCTGGCAATGTGTCTCCAGTATGGAAAATATGGAACAAATTAACATGCAAAATATTGAAAAACAAGACTTAAGTGTTTGAGGAAAACGGGAGAGGGGCAGTCAGTACCTGTTGTTTCCTTTCTCGTAGCTGGGTTTCCTGTGACTGTGTTGACATTCCAGTTGATTCATTTTGTGACTGTGATTCCGTTCCTGCTGTAACCTGTGATTGACTGAAGATGGAGTGAAAGAAAGACGTGAATTAATTAAACGACTGTGATTAGATGTATCATCATCGGGTTCTCTGTCTGTGTGTGTGTGCGTGTGTGTTGGTGGGTTAGCTAGATCACAACTTTTGTGTTGTTGTTGTTGTGTGGTTTCTGTTTAGATTTATGACATGAATCCACCGTGGTTAATTGTTTTGAAATACTGTTAACGAAGCATAATTTATTATATTAATTACCCGCTAATAATTGAGTTGTTTCTTGTATATTTTGACACAATAAAAAGTATGGAAAAATTGGTGGGGTTGTGTGTCTGTTTTCATTATTTTATTTTCGAGGATAATGGAATAAGCACTCATGTGCTTTTTTCATCCAGTCCCCGTGTGTATGCATTTTGTACATTTTGTCATCCGTTCCTACCGGCACATAATGGCCTACTCTTCCGAAAAGTGGAACAGGTTTTAACGTGTGCGCAAGATGTTCTGCGTGCGTTCACACACGGGATCTCGGTTCATAGTCTCATCCGAAGGACTTTGGAGGAGAGTGGAGTCGACACTGATGTTAACACCAGAGGAAAAATCCTCTTGAACGAGATTCGAAAAAGGGTCAGTAGATCACAAATGCATCACTCTAACCACCAGGCTATCCCGTCCCCCCTGTGTGTGTGTGTGTGTGTGTGTGTGTGTGTGTGTGTGTGTGTGTGTGTGTGTGTGTGTGTGTGTGTGTGTGTGTGCGTGCGTGCGTGCGTGCGAAATGAAATCAGGTCATTAAAAGATTTGTTTTGGTTGGTACACTGAATAAGTAAACATCAAATTATGTTTTTCATTCAAACTGTGACAGTTGTTGATTGTCAGCTAATTTCCAAGGCCTATAATGTTATGTTGTAAAAATGTTGTGTTGAGATTGCCCTCAGCCATGACAAGCTCTTAACATAACAACCTGCACTCACCTTTAAAGGAGAGGGGGAAAAGTCCTCGGAATATGGCTGCCTATAATTATGGCGAAGTACTTTAAAACAGTCATACACACAAACTTCTCATGCAGTGTGCAATTTCAATCTCACAGTGATTCCCAGGTGGGATGAGCGAGTTAGAGTGCACGTTCTGGTGATCCCCAGAATGTTAAGCTGGGGAACGCACAGCAAGAACAAGAACATCATCATCATCATCATCATCATCATCATCGTCACCATCATCGTCATCGTCGTCGTCATTATCATCGTCACCGTCATCATCGTCGTCGTCATCGTCCTCCTCATCCTCATCCTCATCCTACTCCTCCTCCTCCTCCTCCTCATGATCATCATCATCATCATCATCATCATCATCATCAACTCATCCAGGGATAAAAAGGACGAGAAAACCTTGACGATAATACCAAAAAGTTAGCTTATATTGACACACACACACACAACAAAACTAAACAATGCGAAAACAAAACGAACTTCTTCTTTGTCGAATACTTAGACAGCTGTCTGTCATATGAGCGAGAATGCATCGCGCTGCCGTTAAGGCCTGACAAGTCAGGCCCAGCACATCCGACTTTGGCACGGCACAGAATTGTTATCTCTTAAGTCTATCTGGAATGGGGGGGGGGGGGGGGGGGGGGGGGGGGGACGGTTGGAGAATGGACCAAGAAGGCAGAAACTAGACAACAAGAAGGGGATGACAGGAAGAAAATGAATAAAGGCAGAAAGACAGAGAGGGATAGAAAAGAGGGAATTCCTGGCATAGAATTTTCAGAAGATCGGGATGCTGTTTACTCTGACAGGCTTTCCCTCAGGGGTAAACAAACCAAACTAATCTTTTTATTTAGTTTTTATTTATTTCTTTATTATTTTTATTCTTAGATATCGAGGATAATGGAATAAGCACTCATGTGCTTTTTTACATCCAGTCCCCGTGTGTATGCGGTTTTGTAAATTCTGTCATCTGTTCCCACCGACACACAATGGCCTACTCTTACGAAAAGCGGAACAGGATTTAACGTGTGCGCAAGGTGTTCTGCGTGCGTTCCCCAACCGGGCTCTCGGTTTATAGTCTCATCCGAAAGACTTTTGGGGAGAGTGGAGTCTGCACTGATGTTAACTCCAAGGGAAAATATCCTCCTTGAGCGGGAATCGAACCCGGGTCGTCAGATTGCGAGCGCAATGTTCTAACCACTAGGCTATCCCGTCTCCAACAATCTTCGTCGAGTAAACAACACCACAATGACAAGCCATAAAAGTAGGTATATTGAAGTCCACAATAATATCACATTTATTCCTCTCCTCCACTCCGCACCTCCCCACCCCCCTCATCTGCTCCCCCCCTCCCCTCCCCAACCCCCCACCGTCCAATACACACACACACACACACCACCAACCCACACACCCACCCACCCACCCACCACACACACACACACACACACACACACACACACACACACACACACAACACACACACACACACACAACAAAGAAGGGGAAAACGCAATCAACTACACCTACCTAATAACTTAATGATTATAACACCCATATGAACCGTCAGGCATTCAAAAGGTTCATTTTTAGGCCTAGAACTCTGTGTGTGTGTGTGTGTGTGTGTGTGTGTGTGTGGTGTGAATATGTGTGTGTGAATATGTGTGTGAATATGTGTGTGTTTGTGTGTGTGTGTGCGGCGCGCGCGCGCGCGCGTGTGTGTGTGTGTGAGCGAGAGAACATGTGTGTGTGTGTGTGTGTGTGTGCGTGCGTGCGTGCGTGCGTGTAATTATTATGAAGAAGAAATATTATACAGATCTTTTTTTTTTAAACCAGAGGGCAAAAATTAGCGCAACATAACTGGAAAAACATAACTTGCATAACTTAACCAGTTTAATTAACATAACTGATGTAGCATAGCCGAATCCTCGCATGGCAGCTTAACCGTCAATCAAAGGTAGATTAGATACCAACCGGGCTGCTATTGAAATAAACAGAAAACTCGTGAAGGAGGGAATAGTTATTCAAAATGTGCTCTAGAGTACTGTTGGGAGGATGACAATAACAACAACCAAGCTTTTGTGAAACTGGCAGTCGTGTTGTTATTGTTGTTGTTGTTGTTGTTATTATTATTATTATTGTTGTTGTTGTTGTTGTTATTATTTTATTTTTTCTTCTTCTTCTTCTATCATTATCATATTCTTTTATATCGAGGATAATGGAATAAGCACTCATGTGCTTTTCTACATCCAGTCCCCGTGTGTATGCGGTTTTGTAAATTCTGTCATCTGTCCCCACCGGCACACAATGGCCTACTCTTGCGAAAAGCGGAACAGGATTTAACGTGTGCGCAAGATGCTCTGCATACGTTCACACACACGGGACCTCGGTTTATAGTCTCATCCCAAGGCCTTTTGTGGAGAGTGGAGTCTGTACTGATGTTAACTCCAGGGGAAAATATCCCCTTGAACAGGAATCGAACCCGGGTCGTCAGATTGCGAGCGCAATGTTCTAATGTTAATGAGCAGTGCACAAGCAAATGATTCACTGTGATTTGTTCACCACACAAGCATTGACTAGTCTTTGCAAAGTTTCCTAGGGAGAGTATCTAAGCAGAAACGATACATTAAACCGATAACATGTCTGGGACATAGAGAGAATCCGCGGAACAAGAGAGTGTTGGTATTATTTCTACAAGCCCCTTTCACACAGCTAGGATAGTATTGAGAATCTGAATTCTTGAGAATGTTATTAAAGCTATCGGAAGATATTTGTGTGCTGTGTGTGTGTGTGTGCGTGTGTGTGTGAGCGCATGATGATCACTCAAAGTGTTGAAAGAAAAATTGTCATTGTCAAATGGTACATGCGAACATCACACAAAATATAAAACTTTTTTTTAAAGACATACACGAGAATAAACACGGTATCGAGTGTGCGTACGCATGCACAGATATACAAACATACATGAACGAACACGCATACGCAGGCTCGTGCAGATACACACGCACGTACGCATGCATAAGAATTTTACGCATTCACGTAACCTGGAAAACACACACACACACACACACACACACTCCACTTTTATACTCGAGGCTACCTTACATCTGGCAGCTTTGTTGTTATTCTTACCTTTGCTATTTTGTATTTTGTTCATTTGTCTGTATGATTTGAGCTTATGTTATACTGTCTTAGTTTCCTGTTACCATGTTTCGTGAGTCCTTTTATTATTTGTTAAAATGTTGTTCATTTGTCTGTATGACTTGAGCTTATGTTATAATTTTATTGTCTTGATTTGCCTTATCATGTTTTGTTAGTCTGGATTTATATATATTTTTTAAAACCATCATATATTTTTGTTTTCAACATGTATCAACATTGTATTTTGAATGCTTTTATATGTTAGTTTTCTTGATTTTTTTGGTGAGGGCAGGAAGAAAAAAGGTTGTGTAAACTTAACCTTTTACCCTCAATAAAGATCATTTTAACTTGACTTGACGTGACCAAATCTCCCTATCCTTGCCACCAGTGACAAAAACTGGCTAACTGTTAAAGGGAAAGCATACAGTATTTTGTGTCTCTGAACGACAGAATAGCGTTCCTTTGGTTGTAAAACGCGTTTTAGGATTAGACTAGTCAATTTTACGAATTCGTTTTAATCTTTGCAATTCAGAAATACATTATTTTAATGCATCTAAGGAAAATTAAAACCCTTACCTAATGCCATAAGTAGAGAAAGGAGAGAGAGCAAGAGAGAGAGAGAGAGAGAGAGAGAGAGAGAGAGAGAGAGAGGTATGTATAGGGAGAGAAAGGGAGACATACATAACACACACACACACACACACACATACACAAACACGCACGCACGCACGCACGCACACGCAGGCACGCACGCACGCACACGCGCGCGCACATGCATACATACATACATACATAGCAACTGGATAGCCTGGTGGTTAGAATGATGCATTCGTGATCTGCTGACCCGGGTTCGAATCTCGTTCAAGAGGATTTTTCCTCTGGAGTTAACATCAGTGCCGACTCCACTCTCCCCAAAAGTCCTCAGTATGAGATATAAACCGAAGCCCCGTGTACGAACGCATGCAGAACATCTTGCGCACACGTTAAAACCTGTTCCGCTTTTTGGAAGAGTAGGCCATTATAATAATAATAATAATGTATGGAATTTATATAGCGCTGAATCTTGTAAAAAAACAAAAAAACAAATCGAAGCGCTTGCACTCAATCATTTACAGGCATGCAACTCTCCTTAAACATAATGAACAACAGATTTCAAAACCATGCGCGCGCACGCATGCACGCACGCACCCACACACACACACACACACACACACACACACACACACACACACACACACTTGGAACAACACTTAGAAGTTGAAAGACGCTGTTGAAAATTAGGGACAGATATTTGGTGGGAAAGTCTCAGGTAGGAAATAAGTGTGTTTTGAGGCTGGATTTGAAGGTATCAAGTGAAGGCTTTTGTCGAAGTGAAAGAGGGAGGTCATTCCAGGTGGGTGGACCAGAAACAGAAAAGGAGCGATGGCCAACAGTGGTTTGTTTGAATCTGGGTGTTCGAAAGCACAAAGTATCTGCGGCTGAACGAAGGGAACGGGATGGAGTGTACAGATGAAGACAGTTACAGAGATAAGGGGGTGCAGATTTGTGGAGACATTTGAAACAGAGGGTATTGATTTTATACTCCAGTCTTTTGTGAGACAGGCAGCCAGTGAAGAGATCGAAGAAGAGGAGTGATGTGTTCAAATCTTTTCTTTCTTAGGACCAGTCGAGCTGCAGAGTTTTGTATGCGTTGAAGAGAGTGGATAGATGACGCTGGTAGGCCAGCCAAAAGAGAATTACAGTAGTCTAAACGTGAAAGAATGAGAGATGTGACAAGCTTGGAAGTTGCATCAGTGGACAGATACTTGCAAATCGCCCTTATGCGCCGTAATTGATAGTAGCAAGACTGGCAGGTCTGGGTGATTAATTTTTTCATAGAGTGTGTGTTGTCAAGAACTACTCCTAAATACTTCACAGAGTTGGACAAAGGAACTGACGTATTGCCGAATTCTATTGAAGTTTTTGCGATAGAGGAAAGTTTATGTTGGGTCCCTATAAGCATGGCTTCGGTTTTATCGGCATTTTAACTCTCAGGGGACGGCTGTCCGCTATAGGTGTGTAGCGCCATGGTTTCCAACGACTCGCTGCTATAGTGGATTTGCTGTTTGCAGATTTTTCATGTGGCGGCCGCATGATACCATGACTCGTGCAGCTAAACATAGCTTCCTGAGCCTGTCTAACGTCGAATGCAGTGCGTTGTCGGGTGATTCCGTGTGGTCCAGCTCTTTGTTCACAGTTGTAGAGAGTAGCTGACACGCCCAGCATTTTGCATTATGTGTCAGAAGCAAAATAAAAGGGATCAGATTAGGTCTCCATGACAGGTTTCACTACATTGAGAGCTTCAATTTTAATATATGTACTAACCCAGTATGTTATACATAATGAAAAAAAGTATTTTCTTACTATGTGTTTTGTATTATTTATGATTTTTTTTTAAAACTAATCATGACAAATTGGCCGTCTGTGGGGAAAAGCAAGGGAGAGAATTGGCCGTCCCGAGTGAGTTAAGTTGTAACTTGTTCTGAGTCATCCAGTTTTGAATGTCTTGAAGGCAGCAGGACATATTTGTCAGGAGGGAAGGCAAGTTTTCAACAGTATCACTGCACTGAAGCTGAGTATCATCGGCATAGAAATGATGATCAATATGGTGGTTGTTTTTTATATGTGAGAGTGGAGCAGTGTAGAGAGTAAAGAGAACAGGGCCCAGGACTGATCCCTGCGGGACTCCACATTCCATTTTGACAGGTTTTGATTGAATTTTGTTTACAATAACTTTCTGGAACCTGTCTGTGAGGTATGAAGTAAAGCAGGTGAGGGCTGTGCCGTTAATACCAAACGTATTTTGGAGGCGAGAAAGAAGAATTGAGTGATCTATGGTATCAAAGGCTGCAGATAAGTCAATTATAAGCCATTATGTGCCGGTGGGAACGGATGACAACATTTTACAAAACTGCATACACACGGGGACTGGTTGAAAAAAGCACACGAGTGCTAATTCAATTATCTTAGAAAGAAAAGAAAGAAGAAATAAAACATACATACATACATATAATTTATACATACATACATACATACAGGCAGATCAGCAAAATGACAGATTTTTAACTAGAACCGCAATCAATACCGAAAATTTATATGTAAATGTTTTTACGTCAAGAATTACTGCTTTATTTTATAGAATGAAACTAAATGCATTGATAACCAAATTCAGCAAAAATGGTAAATGTCTATGTGTTGAGAATATCACCAATACACATACTTTTTGACTGCCAGAGTGTAAAACCTTTCATGCCCCATTTTTCTGAAAACTCCCTTACCAGCATATACAATAATTTAAAACTGGCATTTGAAATGTGAAAGGTCTTTATGGCAGTCGCTTAGGACATTTGTTATAGTTGCATTAACGTTAATGACTTGTTTTGATGTTTTTATAATTCCTGATGCATTGGCAAGTTTCTTTATGTGATTTGTTTGTTTGTTAAACAATGTTGGTGTTTTGGTTGCTTTTTTAACTAAGACATCCACCCCTCCATTTTTGGGGGTGGTCCCCTCGCCCCCCCCCCCCCCCCCCCCCCCCCCCCCCCCCCCCCCCCCCCCCCCCTCTCTATATCACTAAAGTGAACAGCGTAAAATTCAACGTCACTATACAGCAGATGTATTGAAGAAAGAGAAACAGAAGAAAGGAGGAGAGAAGAGAGAGAAGAGAGAGAGAGAGAGACGAGAGAGAAGAGAGCAGAGAGAAGAGAGAGAGAGAGAAGAAGAAGGAGAAGACATGAAAGACAGCAATTATTTCGAGGAAGAGTCATGGAGAGAGAGAGGAGAGAGAGGGAGAGAGAGGAGGAAGAGAGAGAGAGAGAGAGAGAGGAGAGAGAGAGAGAGAGAGAGAGAGAGAGAGAGAGAGAGAGAGAGAGAGAGAGAGAGAGAGAGAGAGAGAGAGAGAGAGAGAGGGAGGGAGGAGGGAGGGAGGAGGGAGAGAGAGAGAGAGAGAGAGAGAGAGAGAGAGAGAGAGAGAGAGAGAGAGAGAGAGAGAGAGAGAGAGAGAGAGAGATTAAAACTTTACAGAAAAAGAGGGGAGTGAAGCCGGGGAGATGGAATGTTATGGTGAAGGCAATGTCCATCGGGAGTAGCCTAGGCTAGTACTTAGGTCTGTTTGGTTTAACCAGTTACGGCATTCGCTTTCATGATTTGTAACTGTGGATTACGCAAGAGTGAATTGACTGGCCATGTGCAAGGAAGAGAGAGAGAGAGAGAGAGAGAGAGAGAGAGAGAGAGAGTGTGTTGTTGTTGTTGTCTTCAATGTAACGTCTGTTCACTCTTAGTGATATTAGACGAATGTGGTGTGTGTGTGTGTGTGTGTGTGTGTGT
>CM054158.1:42806142-42848642 GCA_028751875.1 Rapana venosa | reverse complement strand
GATTTGTCCTTTTCACTATAATTATAATATAAAAAGTAAAGAGTGCATTTCATTATTTCAAATATTTGGCTCTTTCAGTCTTTGGATTAAAAAAAATATATTTAATATATCATGGTAAAAAGGTAACGGTAAAGGAGTCCCATAACCTATAAGGTTGTAGGGGAGCGAGGCGTCAGAGACCTCACTTCTCTGTGTAATTTGATGCCTTCACTGGTGACTGGTGTGTGTGTGTGTGTGTCACCGTGTGTGTGTGTGTGAACCTGTGTGTGTGAACCTGTGGGCTCGTGATATTTTTATTTGAAGTTATTTTGGAATGTTTTAACCTATATCAGTATACGGAATGTAGCTTTCTTGTGACTTTCGAGATTATGATGCGCATCACTCTGCCTGTCACAGTGTCAGTATTGTAATTGCCCTTCATGGGTTGACTAAAGTGTTTTTGACTTGATTTGAAACCTACCAGGCGTGTAGAGTTGCAACATTTTGAAGCATACTACTACTGTACTAGTTGTAGGTAGTAGTAGTGGATGGTGGTTAAACTGCATACGTGTATTATATTGTACCCTTAGACTTAGTTCATTTGTCATAGCCACTGAGCCAGTGTAACTCACTAACTGTTACTGTGCAAATTATGTGGGAAATCAACTACATGGTGACCACCAGTGTTGGCAGTTAGGTTTCTTGAAAAAAAAAAGCTTTCAAATTAACATAAATAATTAAAGGACAAAATCTTGATTTATTATAGTCCCAACGCAGGACTTTATCATTATTTTTAGATTTTATTTTAGTGTTTAATTCACACGAACCTAGTCCGGCTACATTTGATAAATCAGTAACACAACAGGGCCATCTATAATATATATATATATATATATATTATATATATATATATATATATATATATATATATATATATATATATATGTATGATATATATATATATGTATGTATATATATATATATATATATATATATATATATATATATATATAAATTATAATATATATATGATATATATATATAAATTATAATATATATATATATTATTTATATATAATATGGCATTTTGATGATGCAATAAACAAGGACATCATTCAGTAACAGGGATGTAATTTATAATTCACTAACACTAGTAACAGCTCTATCATTCAGTAACAGGGATGTAATTTATAATTCAGTACTATAGACAAGATTCAGTAACACTAACAGGGATTTAAACATTATAATTCAGTAACAGACATGTAATTCAGTAACAGGGATATAAATCATATAATTCGTAATATTAATTCAGTAACTGGGACATCATAATTCAGTAACAAGGGTTTGAACATTATAATTCAGTAACAGACATTTAACTCAGTATCAGGGATATAATTTATAAGGTCAGTAACAGGGACATGATTCAGTAACACTAACAGGGATTTAAATAGCAGACCTAATTCAGTAACATTAACAGGGACATAGGAAGAAACCCAGGGTCATTTTCATCAGCTGTCGACTTATCACAAAGTCTTTGCACACATCTGTCTGTCTGTCTGTCTGTCTGTCTCCGTGTTTGCTACTGCTAATCCATGATTGTTTGTCAGTCTGTCTTCAGTGTCTGTCCTGTCTGTCTGTCTGTCTTCTTGTACAAGTTTGAATTGGAGGAGTGAAAGTGAAAGACTGACATCGACCCAGCTTTTGTTTGAATTAAACAAAGGCTTTGTTGTGTGTGTGTATGATTGTGTGAATGCATACATGTATGCATGTATTGTAAGCAAGGTTTTTCCTTTGCTAGGTTGAAAAAGACAGATAATGAAGATGTTTTATAAATAAAAAAGATATTATATATATATATATCATATATGATATATATTTATACATACATAATTATATGATAATACACACACACTATATATATATATATATGTATATATATACACACACACACACACATATATATATATATATATATATATATATATATATATATATATATATATATATATATATATATATATATATATGTGTGTGTGTGTGTATATATATACATATATATGTATATAATGTGTGTGTGTGTCTACATTGGTAAAACAAGGTAAACATTATTTTGTTATAATTAGTTTTATTATTATTATCATTATTATTATTATTTATCATCATCATCATCATTATTATTATTTTATCATTATTATCATCATCATTATGATTAACCATTATACCCAGTGGTGTGGAGGGCAGCAACAAAGCGCTTCCACTCCTGCCTATTCTGGGCCAACCTAGTCACTGATCCCCAAGAGTGCTGCATGGCCTTCATCTCACTTTCTACAGTCCTCCTCCATGTTGCTTTTGGTCTTCCTTTCTTTCTCCTTCCTTCTGGGGTGCAGTGCAATGCTGTTCTTGTGATTGACTGTGGGTCTCTTCAGAGGATGTGCCCAATCCACTTCCACCGTCGTCTGGTGATGATGGTTCCCATGTCTTCTTGCCTGCATCTCCATAGTAGGTCTTCATTGGAGATCTTCTCTGACCAAAAGATCCGGAGAATTCTTCGGAGGCATATGGTGTGAAAGGAATTATTATTATTATTATTATTATGTATTATTATGTATCACCATCATCATCATCATCATCATCATCATCATCATCATCATCATCAACCAATGATGATGATTGTTATTGTTGTTGATCATCATCATGATCCTCCTTGTAGTCGTCGTCCTCCTCCTCCTCCTCTCCTCCTCCTCCTCCTCCTCCTCCTCATCATCATCATCATCAACCAATGATGGTGATGATGATGATGATGATAATTGTTATTGTTGTTGATCATCATCATGATCCTCCTGCTCCTCTCCTCCTCCTGCTGCTCCTCCTCCTTCTTCTCCTCCTCCTCCTCATTATCATCATCATCAGCTATCATTTTCATTAGATTAATTATTAATTGTATACTATATGATCTCGCTTGTTTCAGTGGTCACTGGATGCACTGACGGCATTGGAAAGTGTTTTGCCATACAGGTGATACTTCTCTCCCTTTTTACTCTCTGTCTCTCTGTCTCTGTCTTTTTCTGTCTCTCTGTGTCTGTGTGTGTCTCTGTCTCTGTCTGTCTGTTTGACTGTTTGTCTCTGTGTGTGTGTGTGTATGTTCTCTCTCTCTCTCTCTCTCTCTCTCTCTCTCTCTCTCTCTCTCTCTCGGCCTTGGGCCACAATACAATGCAAGGTTGATTTGAGAAAGCATCACGATATTACGCAGTACATAACACACAGTAGTCAACATTCAATACATATTCATAGTTTTCAGTATACGGCAACACTTCTAAGGTGCAGATTAAATTCAGTTTTTCTTAAGTTTGCTTGGCTAGTTTTATCGAAACAAGATTACTGTACATACAAAAATGAGAACATTGTTCCATACGTTATGGTTACTTCTATTACAATAAAAGGTTTTTTTGTTTTCATTCTTTGATATTAGACTTTAATCTCACACTTAAGTAATTATAGTTTTCTTCTGTTTATATTATAACACAACATTTCCAAATAGTTTTGTCTTTCTTTGTAATTTTGTTTTAGTCTTGACCACAAAACTGTTAATATTCTATAGTGCATACTATTTCCTGCAGTTTGCTGCATACTGGAGCACCAAGCTTTTGTTTAAATAAAGAAAGTTGAGAAACAGAAAAACCATTTCAGAGTTCAGAGTTCAGAGTTCTCTCTCTCTCTCTCTCTCTCTCTCTCTCTCTCTCTCTCTCTCTCTCTCTCTCTCTCTCTCTCTCTCTCTCTCTCTCTTTCTCTCTCGTTTGTTCCATTTGACAAAATAATTGAAAATAGTATGCTACTTAATCCTGTGGTCGGCGGGGCTAAGTATTAGTATTAAACAACAGGATTGGATTGGATGGGAATCCTATATATATCTAGAAGATGAGAAAATGGGAATTAGATTAAGAAGAGAGGAGTATTTATAAAGTGCTATATAAATTATAAGTCAGTTGAACCGAACTGGGTCAGAAACGTGGGTTGAATTTCACTTACAACTGTTTTTTAGGTGGTGCTATCACTCTGTGTCCCTAGTTTCAGTGTCGGTCATTGTCAGTGTCACCAGGTCGGGCTTAAATAATGTACTTTAGTTTGTGGCCAGACAGGTCAAAAGAGGGAGCAGGAAAAGGTGAACTTGAAGAGCTCTTCAGTTTCTTGAAACTCATATGTACAGTGGAGTGGTGTGTGTGTGTGTGTGTGTGTGTGTGTGACTGTGTGTATATGTGTGTGTGTACATAACACTGTATGTGTGTGTGTCACTGTGTGTGTGTGTGTGTCACTACGTGTGTGTGTGTGTGTGTGTGAGAGAGAGAGACTGTCTGTGTGTGTGATAGACTGTGTGTGTGTGACATACGCACATGCATGCGCGCGTGTGTGTGTCACTCACTGTGTGTATGTGTGGTGTGTGTGTGACATATATAATGTGTGTGTGTATGATGTGTGTGATGTGTGTGTTTGTTCATTTTTTATTTATTTTTTTAATTTTGAAGATAATGGAATAAGCACTTATGTGCTTTTTTTTACATCCAGTCCCCATGTGTATGCAGTTTTGTAAATTTTGTCATCCGTTCCCCTTCGGCACACAATGGCCTACTCTTCTGAAAAGCAGAATGGGTTTTAACATGTGTGCAAGAAGTTCTGCGTGCGTTTGCACATGGGGCCTCGGTTTATAGTCTCATCCAAAGGACTTTTGGGGAGAGTGGAGTTGGCACTGATGTTAACTCCAGAGGTAAATTCCTCTTGAATGAGTTGAATGAGATTCAAACCCAAGTCAGCAGATCACGAGCGCATCACTCCTAACCTGTAACCACCAGGTGTGTGTGTGCGTGTGTGTGCGCATGCATACAGGATAAATCAAAGTAAAATTTTAATTTCCAAATTCCAGACGCTACATTGAATGTTTATAATTTAGCAATGCGTTTGCTTTTTTAAGAATTATTATTTACTCATTGAGCTATCAAAGAGCAAAAACAATTTCATCAATGATTTTGACAATAACCACATCAATTACAATGTTCTTATGACAACTAGTCTAAAGTGTGTGTGGTGTGTGCGTGCGGTGTGCATATATAGTAATACCTTTGCTTTTTAAAAAAAATCAACTTATCTATCTACAACTTCATCATTATCGACAATAACCACATTAATTACAGTATTATTATGACAACTAGTCTCATAGTGATATATATATATATATATATATATATATATATATATATATATATATATATATATACATATATGACGCTGGGGGCAACAGCAAAGTGAGAGGCTGTATGACCAGTCGCTTTCCCACTCATGGAATTCCACTTTACAGCTTAGTCTTTAGTGATCGACTATGACTCTCTGACTAGGAGGCTTGACTCGCACAGTCCTTATGTGCTGCAGCCCTGGGGGCTGGTTGGCCTTTGGAGAACATCTCCAACGCTGACTGTCCTTATGCCCACTTGGCCGAGAGAGTGGGGATGTACTGTGGGCAAGGCATCTCCACTATAATCAAATTTCTGCCCAGTTTCCAAAACAGCAGCTGCCTCCTCTGCTGTTTTGGAGGTCATCGTCGAACACAACGGACAAACATACAAATAAATATATATATATGTGTGTGTGTGCGTGCACAGCTGGCGGAGAGAGGAATGGACATTGTCCTCATCAGCAGAAACCCCCAGAAGTTGAAGTCGGTTGCTGACCACATTAGTAAGTTGGGGTGTTTTGTGTGGGGTGTTTTGGTGGGGTTGGGTTTTTTTGTGGGATGGTGTGGGGGTGTTTGTATGGAGTGGGGTGGGGGCGTTTGTGTGGGGTGTTTGTGTGGGATAGGGTGGGGAGTTTGTCACTTTGTGTGGGGTGGGGTGGGGGGTGGGATGGGGTTGTGAGAGTGTTTGTGTGGGGTGTGTGTGTGTGCCTGCAGTAATTTTATTGTTCATTTTTGTGAAGCAGTCTGTTACGCTGGATTTGTGTTTATAATTTAGCCAAATAAAAAAAAATCTCTTTTTTATTGTTGTCTTTTTAGCTGAACACAGTTTTAATTTAAGTGCAAATTTTTCCAACAGTTATCTTGATAGTGCATTAAAATAAATTGTAAAAAGGAGATGAGAAAAAAGCAAAAAGCAAAACAACAGCTACAAATTCAGAGAGCTATGTATTTGGCATTATTTTACTAAAGCCTCCCCCCACCCCCACCTCCTGGTTGAAAAAAAAAGAAAGAAAATAATGGCTTTGCTTTATGTACAATTACAACCTTTATGTGTGTGCGTGAGTGTGTGTGTGTGTGCATGCGTGCGAGCTTGTGTGTATATATTTGAATTTGTAAGGCTGCATGTGAATGAGTAGGATGAGAGAAAGTGCTTTGATTTGTTTTTTGCAAGATATAGCGCTACATGAATTCCTTTATTATTATTATTGTTGTTATATTATTATTATTATTATTATTATTGTATTGCTCTGTTTTTCTTTTCCTTCTGTTTAGCAGCTCACTGTCTTACATTTTAGTTTTTCCTGTAAAAAATCCCAGTTCCTTCACAACAACATCGGAGATGTATGCATCAGGCCATTACTGATCTCTGTGGGTGGTTATGCTGTGCAGGGATCGACATTAAGCATTGCCCGACTGGCCGGGGCAACTGAATCGCCGATTCGGGCAAGTGAAGTTCACGGTAAACTTGCCCGACCGGGCGAGTTAAAATTTTGACAAGCAGCCCTTGCTTTTCTCTTGCCTGATGATGATCTTATGCTCGACGCTGACTGCTCAAGTTTAGAGCAGACGATCTTTCCATCTTCTCTTTTCTCGACTCGGCAAAGTTTGCGCGCAGACCTATTCTCGGTCAGCACAGGCACAGCGCAGTGGGCAGTGCCAGAGCAGACAATCGAAACGATTGTGTGTAGGCCTAAGCTTATCACAGAAAAGGAATGGTACCATTCCCTTTTCTGTGAAACTTATAGCCCACTGGCTTGGCCGAGTTTCTGTTACACAGCAGTGCTGCCTGTGCTGAGTGCTCGTGCTATTTTTTAAGTTTTCGGCGAAGAACATCTTTTCAGTTCAGTCAGCCACGCAGTATTATATTCTTACCACCACTTTCAATTACGACTCTGTCATGGCTCAAAGATCAGTTTTGATACACATGATTTTAGTGAGGTTATGCGGGCAAGTGCAAAACCCATTCGGGCAAGTGATTTTGCCTGTGACTTGCCCGACTGGGCAAGTGGAAAAAAAAGTTTAATAATAATAATAAATGGAATTTATATAGCACTATATCTTGCAGAGACAAATCAAAGCGCTTGCACTCAACTCATTCTTACACAGTCATACAACCAGTAACAAGTAATAGTTCCATGAAGTCCAAATGTGCACACACGCACACACACACATACACACACACACATACACACACACACACACACACACACACACACACACACACACACACACACACACACACACACACACACACACACACACATACACACACACACACACACATACACACACACACACACACACACACACACACACAGAGGTTACACACCCTGGCAGGGCAATAGAATCTTGGCTGTTGAAGGCAGGAAAAAAACTATGAGATGAAGCAGGAGAGGAAAATCTTAGGTTTGAAATAAATGTCTTGAGACTGGATTTAAAAGTGTCATAAGAAGGCTTTTGGCGGAGAGAGAGAGAGGGAGATCATTCCACATCAATGGACCAGAAATTGAGAAAGAGCGACGGCCGATGGTGGATTGGTTGAATCTAGGTATTCGTAAGCCCAAGGTATCTGCAGCAGAGCGGAGAGAACGTGAAGGAGTGTACAGGTTAAGACATTCACAGAGGTAGGAGGGTGCGGTTTTGTGGAGACATTGTAACAGAGGGTACAGATCTTATAGTTTACCCTCTGTGGCACAGGCAGCCAGTGGAGAGATTGCAAGAGAGGGGTAATATGCTCAGGTTTTTTCTTTCTGAGGATTAGTCGATGTGTTATTAGTCGATGATTAATGTGGATCCCTGCTGTGTCTTTATTATGATATCGTTGTGTATAATACTTGGCAGTAAGTAAGGACAGACGTGTGTGCTTTCAGCTCACCAGTACAGGGTGGGGGTGAAGGTGATCACGGCAGACTTCAGGGAAACGGACATCTACGACAACATCAAAGCACAGCTGGCTGGACTGGACATTGGCATTCTGAGTATGGGAATGGTCGTGTGTCGCGCGTTAAAGACCCTTCCGCATTTCTTTGATTTTGCTGTTTTTTTTATTATTTTCTTTTTTTTACTATCTGAGGTTGTAGAACCTTTGTACTGTTTTTGTATCCTGTGTCATAGTTTTCTGATGTGTTTGTTACTTTTTTTTTAAAGATGTTGATAACATTTTGAAGAGATGGTTTAGCATCAATCATCAACATTTCATTTCATTTCGTACCACTTTAAGTCACAGCAGATTTCTCTGCATGAAATTCAGGCTGCTCTCCCCGGGGAGAGCGTGTCGCCATAAGAGCAGCGCCACCCATTGTTTTTTCTTCTCTCGTCTGCAACTGTATTTGTTTCCCTATCAGAGTGGCTTTTTTCTACAGAATTTTGCCAAGGACAACTCTCTTGTTGCCATGGGTTCTTTTACATGTGCTAAATAGTTATGTAGAACACACGGGACCTCAGTTTATTGTCTCATCTGAAATACTAGCACCCAGGCCACCACTCATGGTATAATGGATGGGGGAAAAGTTTCGAGCCCAAACAGGGGATTGAACCACCGCACACTTCCAACCCAGACTTTTCGCTTTCTAGGCAGGTGTGTTACCTCTAGATCACAGATCCACTTTCATGTTTTATCTATGTCAATATTTTGTGTTTTATCATTGTTGACTTTTTTGGATTATCATTTTCAACATTTCTCATGTTGTATCACAGTCAACATTTGGTGTTTTGTCAGAGTCAACATTTCATATTCTATCATAGTCAACAGTTAATGTTTTATCATTTTCAACATTACCTATTTTATCATAGTCAACAGTTAATGTTTTATCATTTTCAACATCACATATTTTAATCTTTGTCAACATTTCATGTTTTATCATTGTCAACATCTCAAGTTTATATTTTATCATTTCATGTTCATGTTTTATCATTGTCAACATTTCAAGTTCATTTTTTATCATTGTTAACATTTTATCCTCTTAACTGCCGAGTGCAAGTGCACCCTATATGCCGGGGAATAAAATTCTTATGTACCACTTGCTATGTTCATGTCCCTCTTACTCAGAAATTACTTAATGAATAATCCTAATAGTCTGCCCAATGACAGTATAAACATCGTAGATTGCTTTGAGGTAAACTAAAATTAGTTAGCATGCTATTTCACTACGAAAATGTATTTAAGATGTTAAAAATTGACAAAAAATAAACTTTCTTCATTACCACTGTCATTCTGAGTACCCCCCATCTCAATAGCATCACACATAAGTCAAGGCAAAATCTCAGTTGTTTTTTTTAATGCACTATCTCCTGAATCATACATGATCGTTTTCATCACTGTCAGGATTACCTTAAGTTTTATTTGCCACTTTTTCAGCTGTGTAAAGTTATTGATACCTTCAGCGAGAAGTGTCAGCCATTTTGAACAAGAACTGCCCAAGCAGTCATGCATAATAACAAAATATGAGCTAAAAGAATTATTGTTTTTGCCAAGGTTTTTGCAGCTGGATGTTGCCAAGCAACAGGAGAGTGATCTCCACTAATTTTGGAGTTCTTTCCCTTTAACTGTAGTCAAGGAAGCTGGCTTGTTTACTTCGGGTTCGAAACCCTGGACATTTTCCGGGTTGTTGGTGCATAGAGTGCACATTTAGCCCCGGAAAATTTCCGAGGTGGGGCAGTCAATTGGTTACGGATGAACCTTGTGTGTCTTTGCTGTTGTTTCTGCTTGGATTCTGCCTCTTTAACTCAATGAGGCTGTGCTGAATCTTAAGATTTGGCGCTCCTCTCCTTCACTGTGACGTGCCGAAGCTTAAGATTCGGCAGAATTACGAATTTTTTTATACACTAAACGATGTTCAACTGAGGGGAAAGTACTCTGGCCTGTAGGGCAATCATTTTTCTAAAAACAGTTGCTTTCCTTGACCATAAGTAGGCAATACTTTGCATGTGTTGGCTAATCTTTGACATGTTGGCAAGCGTATTTTGGGGGATTTCAGGCTCCAGTGTTATGATTTTAAAAACAAAACTTGTATAGTGCAAAAAGTTACATCAGATGGACTCAGCCAACTTCAGGGAACTTTACTTTGGTGAAAAATCACATTGTTTCAAGGAGACTAGTTGATGACAGTTTAAGCCATGTAAGATAAGCAGCCCTAATTTTCAAATTTTTAAATTTTTCAGCATTCAGTGACATATTTTGAAAATTTGTAAAAAACAGTTACAGTCATCTATTGAAAAACTGTGTAACAATCTCAAAAGTAAACATAATAAACTTTTCAATGACGTATAATTTGTATGTCTTCATTAAGTTGGGTAAATCTGCTGAATTTTTCAAATATAGCCAAAATCATGTGTCACCACAAAATGGCGGGATCCATTTCACTGCAATTTCATTGAGTTAAGCATAAGTGCATTCTGTAATGAAAGGGAACTTTGTCTTAGAACACTGTGTGGTGAGAGGGAAGATTGTCATAGTACAGTGTGTGGTGAGAGGGAAGATTGTCATAGTACATTGTGTGGTCAGAGGGAAGATTGTCATAGTACAGTGTGTGGTCAGAGGGAAGATTGTCAGAGTACAGTGTGTGGGCAGAGGGAAGATTGTCATAGTACATTGTGTGGTCAGAGGGAAGATTGTCATAGTACAGTGTGTGGTCAGAGGGAAGATTGTCAGAGTACAGTGTGTGGGCAGAGGGAAGATTGTCATAGTACATTGTGTGGTCAGAGGGAATATTGTCATAGTACAGTGTGGTTGGTCAGAGGGAAGATTGTCATAGTACAGTGTGTGGTCAGAGGGAAGATTGTCATAGAACAGTGTGTGGTCAGAGGGAAGATTGTCATAGTACAGTGTGTGGTGAGAGGGAAGATTGTCATAGTGCAGTGTGGTTGGTCAGAGGGAAGATTGTCATAGTACAGTGTGTGGTGAGAGGGAAGATTGTCATAGTACAGTGTGTGGTCAGAGGGAAGATTGTCAGAGTACAGTGTGTGGTCAGAGGGAAGATTGTCCTTTATTTTATTTTTTAAATTTTATTCTTTTATATCGATGATAATGGAAGAAGCACTTATGCACTGTTTTACATCCAGTCTCCGTGTGTATGTGGATTTGTGAATTCTGTCATCTGTTCCCACCGGCACACAATGGCCTACTCTTACAAAAAGCAGAACAGGATTTAACATGTGCGCAAGATGTTCTGCATGCGTTGGCACACGGGACATCGGTTTATAGTCTCATCCGAAGGACTTTTGGGGAGAGTGGAGTCTGCACTGATGTTAACTCCAGAGGAAAATATCCCCCTTGAGCGGGAATCGAACCCGGGTTGTCAGATTGCGAGCGCATAGTACCTTGTGTAGGCAGAGGGAAGATGGTCATGTTTGGCGTCCTCTGATTTCAGTCAACAATGTGGGCACTATCAATCGAAGAACCCCCGGCTATTTTTGCGAGGCAGACAACCTTGAGCAGGTAGGCCAGGGTCCATTTTCCATTCTTTTTCTTTTTCGCTGTAAATATTTTTTTCTTTCCATTCTTTTATTTTGAGAGATAATGGAGTAAGGACTCATGTGGGTTTTTTTTTACACTCAGTCCCTGAAAGTAATCAGTTTTGTAAATTTTATCATCCGTTCTCACCGGTACACAATGGCCTACTCTTCTGAAAAGCGAAACAGGTTTTAACATGTATGCAAGATGTTCAGCATGTGTTTACGTATGGGACCTCAGTTTATAGTCTCATCTGAAGGAATTTTAGGAGGGATGGGGGGGGGGGGGGGGGGGGAGTTGGAGTCGGCACTGTTAACTCTAGAGGAAAAATCCTCTTGAACGAGATTCGAACCCGGGTCAGTAGATCGCGAGCGCAATGCGCATCACTGTAACCACCAGGCTATCCAGTCCTCCCATAGTGTGTGTATTTTGCATGTCTGTTGATTGAATATTCATTTTTATTTATTTATTTATTTTTTCTTTTATATCGAGGATAATGAAATAAGTACTCATGTGCTTTTTTACATCCAGTCCCCGTGTGTATGCGGTTTTGTAAATTTTATCATCTGTTTCCACCGGCACACAATGGCCTACTCTTCCGAAAAGCGGAACAGGGTTTAACGTGTGCGCAATATGTTTTGCGTGCGTTCGAACACGGGGCCTCGGTTTATTGTCTCATTCGAAGGATGCTCGGTATGTGTGTTAGCTTGCTTGTATTTCTGCCTACTATCATTTTTCCTTTTTCTTTTTTCTTTTTTTATAAATGGGACATGTGCAAGGGCACCAAATCTTCTTTTTTTCCCCACTTCTCTTGTTTGTTGGTTTTTTTGTTTCTCTACAGGATTTTGCCGTCGACAACTTTCTTGTTGCTGCGGGTTCTTTTACATGTGCTGAAGGAATGGTGCACATGGGACCTCATCACATCTGAATGACTAGAGCCAGCAAGTCCCAGTTCTGGCTGCTTTCTGATCTTGTACAAAAGTGTTGCTGTTATTGTTTATTGTTGTTGTGATGGCGGATGTTGTTGTAGTGATGGTTACAGGTGCAGTCAGGTATTGTTGTTAGATGTGTGGTGGTGTCATGTTTACTTCAAGGGTAAAGGGGGTCTTGCTGTTACATGTGTGTCCCTCGTGAGGATGCTGGGGGGGTTGGGGGGGGGGGGGTCGGCTGTCAGTATAAATAGCATTCACACATTCTGGAAATCCTGCACTGGGAATTCCCTCTTATCTATCCCTCTCGTTGTTTCTGCCTTGTTCCTTTTCTTCCTGTCATCTCCCTTCAGTCTATTTTCTGCCATCTTGGTCCATTTGCCTGCCTTTTTTCCAGAAAGACTTACGAGATAACGTTGCTCTCACGCACCAAAGTCGGATGCACTGGGCCTGACTTGTCAGATGCTTAATGGCAGCACAACGCATTTTTGCTCATATGACAGACAACAATAGTTGCAGTCTGAGCATTCAATGAAGAAGAAGCAGAAGAAGAAGAAGATGAAGAAGAAGAAGAAGAAGAAGAAGATGAAGATAAAAGAAGAAGAAGAAGATGAAGATGAAGAAGAAGGTGAAGAAGAAGAAGAAGCAGCAGAAGAAGAAGAAGTACTTAGATGTGTGGTGTTGGATTTGCTTCGTGGGCAAAGAAAGTGGTGGGGTATTTTGTCTGATGCCAGCATTTGAAATGTGTGTTTCAGTTTAACAAAGACATTATCAATGTGAACATCCTCTCCTGCGTCATGGTAAGCTACTCTACATCCTTCTTTAACTGTATGTGTGTTCTCTCTCTTTCTGTTTATGAGCTTCTCTGCATGTGTGTGCTTGTATGTGTGTGTGTGTGTGTGTGTGGTGCGTGCGTGCGTGCGTGTGTGTGTGTGTTGTGTTGTGTGTGTGTCTATCTTCAGACATGACTGTTTCATGTGGTGGCCAGATTTCAGCCATGTTGACCAGAAACTCTGATTGTGTGTGAGTGTGTTTTATTTTAGTTATTTTATTGTTTTATATTGAGGATAATGGAATAAGCACTTATGTGCTTTTTTACATCCAGTCCCCATGTGTATGTGGTTTGTAAATTTTGTCATCTGTTCCCACCGGCACACAGTGGTGTTTGTGTTATCATTATTTTTTATTTATTTCAAGGATTATGGAATAAGCATGCGTGTGCTTTTTTTTTTTACATACAGTCCCCATGCATATGCAGTTTTGTAAATTTTGTCATCTGTTCCTACCAGCACACAATGTCCTTCTCTTTCAAAAATCAGAACAGGTTTTAACATGTGCGCAAGATGTTCTGCATGCATTCACACATGGGGGCCTTGGCTTGTAGTCTCATCTGAAGGTGTGTTTGTGTGTGTGTGAAGTCAAGTCAAGTCAAAATCATCTTTAATGAAGGTAAAAGATTGAGCTGATACAACTTTTTTTTTCCATCCTAGTCTCACATTAAAAAGCCCTTAAAAATTACATATAAAAACCAAACAAAATACAATGTTAATGTATGAAAATGTGTGTGTGTGTTTATTTATTTAAAACTTTTTTTTTTTATTTCGAGGATAATGGAATAAGCTCTCATGTGCTTTTTTTCATCCAGTCCATGTGTGTATGCAGTTATGTAAATTTTGTCATGTGCCATTTATTATTATTATTAAAAAAAAAATTTATTCTTTTATATCGAGGATAATGGAATAGGCACTGATGTGTCATATGTGTGTGTGTGTGCGTGTGTGTTTTGTCTAAGTTGAGTGTGTTTTGTCTGTGTGATTGACTCCGCATGTGTGTGTTCTTCATTTAACATTAACTTTTTGTTATTAGCACTAGTAATAGCTGTATGGAGGCACCGTGGTCAAGTGGTTTAGGCGGTCAACTCGTGATCCAGAGGTCGCGGGTTCGATCCCCGCTCGGCTCGGTGTTGTGTCCTTGGGAAAGACACTTTACTCCTATTTTCCTCACTCCACCCAGGTGTACAAGTGGGTACCAGCTCTGCTGGGGAAGTATCTGGCGACAGACTAGCGTCCTGTCACAGGGGTGGTGAAAAACCATCAGTTCGCTTAATGCTACAGAAACCGGGATAAGCTCCGGCTCTATGGGCCTTCTGGCTCGAAAGAACATACTTTTACTAGTAATAGCTGTGATAAATTTAAACAAATACAACATTAGTAAGTGTGAGTGTGTGTGTGCGTATGTGTGTGCAGTGGTAGTAGAAGTAGTAGTATAGTAGTAGAAATTATTTATCAGTATTGTTAATAATAGGTTGAACAGGTTTTAGAAACTAATAAAATATTGTTAGAAAATCAGTCAGGCTTTAGAGAAGGCTTAAGATCATGCTTTTGTATTAAAAACATTATTATTACTGACAATTCTGAAAAATCTTCATCAGAATTGTATTTTGCACTGTGTGATTTATATACAAAGAGAGTGTATTGCTCAGAATGGAAAAAAAAATTTCAGAACATTTTAATGGAAAGAGGGTTTGACATGTGTGGGAACAAAGATGTTTGTAAACAAAAATAGTTTATGTTGTAATGTCATAAAGGTTTTAAAGGACAATTTTGTAAAGTCATCGTCAGAAGAGCTGCAAAAAAGTAATGTGTATATTTTATCACAATTACAAAACATGTTTTAAGAGGGAAAAGTACATTATTAAGTTGCCATATAACAGTATGATTTCATTATTTAGATTCAGGTGTAATAATCATTTATTGCCGATTGAAACAGGATGAGTTATCGGCATTCAACATGAAAATAATCTTTTGTAAACAGTGTAACACGAAAACGATAGGCGATGAGTTTCACTTTATAATGGAATACATGTCTGAAGTTTTCTGAGCTTCGGAAGAATGTCCTACCTCATGAGTATCTGTATCCAAGATCCCTGTTCACATTTTGTAATTTGTTCTCTTCTGAGAAAAAGATGTTATGTTGTTGTTGTGCGTTCCCCAGCTTAACACTCTGGGGGTCACCCAGAATGTGCACTCTTGACTCACTCATCCCACCTGAGAATCACTGCGAGATTGAAATTCCACACTACTGAATGAGAAGTTTGCATGTATGACTGTTTTTAAGTACCGTGCCATATAGGCAGCCATACTCCAACTTCAGATGATTTTTTTTTTCTCCTTTAAAGGAGAGTGCAGGTTGTTATGTTAAGAGCTTGTCATGGCTGAAGGCTATCTCAACATTGTACAACATAACAATATTTTAGTGTAGGCCTTGGTACTCAGCTGACATCAGTAACTGACACAGCTTGTGGCCTGGGCCATGAGACGTTATTAAAACTTAGCAAGTTTAAAGTCAAGAGTAAAGTTGCATGACACTGATGCAAAAGTTGACTATATTTCTATTTTTGTCAAATTCAGTGTTGTAAACGTATTTTGTTATAATACAAATTACATATGTTACAGTTAATGTTGTTTACTGAAATCCCCCATGCCCCAAGAGGTGTGAAAGGGGTTGCAGAACATGTTGCGCCTATGTTTAAACCTGTTCCGTTTTTCGGTGGAGTAGGCCATTGTGTGCCGGTGGGAACGGATGACAAAAATGACAAAACTGCATACACACGGGGACTGGATGAAAAAAAGGCATCTGTCTCTATCTATCTGTCCCGTAATCTGACGACTGTGGGGGCACCCTCAAAGACTCAACAACCAGTTCCCTCCATTCCTCTCTCTGTTCTGCCTTTCTCAGGGTTTTGTTGAGTTCTAGGCCTGTCCATTCGCTGATGTTATCCTCCCAGCTCTTCCTTGGTCTGCCTCTTCTTCTTCCTCCTTGGACAGTCCCTTGTAAAACTGTCTTTGCAAGTCCTTTGGATCTTGTGACATGCGCATACCATTTAAGTTTACGTTTTTTCACAATCGTTAGAAGGTTCTCATAGGGTCCAATGGTTTGCTGGATTCTGTTATGCACGCTTTCGTTGCTTATGTGGTCTTTGTAGGAGATGCCAAGGAGTCTCCGAAAGCATCTCATCTCCACCGCCTGTACTCTTCTCTCCAAATCTGCAGTCAGGGTCCATGATTCACAGGCATACAGAAATATGAATATGACAAGGGAGCATTATATTGCATTATCCTTGATATAAAATAATAAATAAGATAATTATTGCATTATCCTTGATATAAAAGAACAAAATTAAAGAATAAAATAAAAACTTAAAAAAAATAAAAGGCAATTTAAATCTTGAATCAAGTAGTAGTATCTTCAGTTTAACACCTATTCACATTTAGTGACTTTAGACAAAACAAAAATAAAAAGTATATGAACTGCAATTAAAATTCTAAAGTAACAAGAACAACTAAACAATAACTGAAAACAATGTCAAATAACATTGTGGAATCAAATCAACTGTAACATACTATGAATCCTGAATCACTGAATTTCTTATTAGTGCTAAAATGTGTGTGTGTGTGTGTTTGTCAAGTCAAGTCAAGTCAAATTTTTATTTCCAGATGTTGCATTGAATAAGCAATGCATTTGCTTTTTTCATCAAGCCATCTATCTAGGAACAAAACAACTTGGTCAATATTATCTAACTACATTATTACCATAACCAATGATAATAAAACTAACTCCAAAAGAAAAATAGAAACAGAAAAAAAAGAAAGAAAACACACACACATACACACACACACACACACTCCAATGCTTTTCTGTTATCATCGTTATGTTGTTGTCTCATGGTGTTGGGGATTATTTGTTATTTTATTGTCTCATGGTGATGGATGATTGTTGCTATTATTGTATCTCTATTATAGTAATCATTATTATTGTCTTATTTGACTTATCTTGCTTCTTTGATAGTTATTGTGTGAATATATATTATTTTTAAAAAGCGCTATTTGAAGAGTATGACCGCATAAAAAGCACACGTTTGCTGGGTGGA
The DNA here is from genome assembly GCA_028751875.1 of Rapana venosa. Taxonomy (NCBI): domain Eukaryota; kingdom Metazoa; phylum Mollusca; class Gastropoda; order Neogastropoda; family Muricidae; genus Rapana; species Rapana venosa. Next base: position 42,831,132 of record CM054158.1, on the reverse strand, counting down.
GGAGGAGAGGAGGGAGGTCATTGAAGGCAATATTGTCAGTAATGATGCAACGAATGTCTAGTATTTTCTAACGTTTTGTTCCTGTACCTTTTTATTATCTAAAGTATAAACGTGAAAGAATGGATGAAACAGTAGGTGAAGTAATTTGTTTGTCCTAACGTTTTATGATTTTCTTTTTTTAATTCTTAAAACAATCTTTATTTAAATGTGTATTTGGACGTGAGCACGCACACGCGCAGGTGTGTATGAGTATGTGTGGGCGTGTACATGTATATGTGGTAATTTGTATTTTCAATGTATTACGTTATCGATTTTCCTTTTTTGACTGGTTTAATTCATTGATTAAGGATGCAATAATGTAGTGTTTCAGTATAATCATTAAGAAATTTGTTCTTAGATGGCTTGATGAAAAAAAGCAAATGCATTGCTTATTCAATGTACCATCGAAATAAAATTTTGACTTTGACTTTCACACACACACACACACACACACACACACACACACACACACACACACACACACACACACACACACACACACACACACATGCGACCAAAAACAAAAAAACCTCATCAACTGTGTGTGTGTGTGTGTGTGTGTGTGTGTGTGTTTTAGATGACAGGGATTGTATTGCCGGGGATGGTGGAGAGGAAAAGGGGGACAGTCATCAACAATTCCTCCTCCTCCGCCCTCCGCCCCTTGCCATTCTATTCTGTGTACTCTGCCACTAAGGTAAGGAGGCCCTGCAAAGGGTTGTGTGTTGTGGAAGTTAACAATTCTGCCTTTTCCTCTGAATATAAACTTTCCAATGAGGCCCTGCAAGGGTTGTTAGTTGTGTACCAAACACTTCTTAAAAATATGAAATAGAACTTTCAAGATGATGAGGCCCTGCAAGGGTTGTATGTTATGTCACAATCACTACCTTTTAAAAAAAAACCCAAAGAAACCCTCCAAGGTAGTGAGGCCCTTCAGGGGGTGTTTGTTGGGTAACAATCCCTGCTTTTAAAAGTTTTTTAAAATGAGACATTTTAAAGTAATGAGGCTCAGTGAAGGTTTGTTGTGTAACAATCACAGCTCTTTTTTTTTTGTTTTTTGCATTGTATACTATTTTAAGTCACAGCAGATTTCTCTGCATGAAATTCAAGCTGCTCTCCCTGGGGAGAGCGCGTCGCCACAAGAGCAGCGCCATCCATCCTTGTTTTTTTTGTTGTTCTCTTTTCCTGTCTGCGTGTGTATTTGTTTCCATGTCAGAGCGGCTTTTTTTTCGACAGAACTTTTTGCCAGGAACAGCTCTCTGGTTGCCGTGGGTTCTTTTACGTGTGCTACTGCATGTTACACTCGGAACCTTGGTTTATTTATCTATTTTATTTTTATTTTATTTATTCTTTTATATCGAGGATAATGAAATAAGCACTTATGTGCTTTTTTACATCCAGTTCCCGAAAGGCAAGCATCCAGACAACCACTCAAGGTCAAGTGGATGGGTTGGGGGGGGGGGAGAAGGGGGGGCAGTTTTGGGTACAAACGGGGATCAAACCACCACACACTTTGAACCCGGACTTTTCACTTTGTAGGCAGGTGTGTTACCTCTAAACCACCCATCCGCATGTGAGGGTAAAAGTTCCACAGTGATGAGGCCCTGCAGGGGTTGCTGGCTGTGTAACTTTCACTGCCTTTTTTCTCTGAAAACAAAGCTTTGAAGGTGATGAGGCACTGCAGACTCCCTACAGATCCTTTTTCGTTATGTTCCATCGGACACTCATTTTTAACTTCCTGAGAGAATCGGGCTTTTCTAGTCTCATATAAGTGACAGTGTTACAGTTGGTCACTAAGAACAAGGTTGTTTTAAGGAATCTGTTTTTTTAATTTTTTTATCTCATGGTATGTGTGGTTGATGTGGATTTTCCCACAACACGGTGCCCGTCCTGGGTTGACCCTTACGGTTGACCATGGCGTTGATACAAGGAACGACAGTAGAGTTGGTTTTATACCCTGTTTTAATCTGTATTTAGTTGCACATTTTTATTCTGAGATTTAAAATCTGACAAGGTGACAGCCCTGATATGGCCTCTGTGGTCAGTGGGGCTGTAAACAATTGGATTGGATTGGAGGTGATGAGGCCCTGCAAGGGTTGCTGGCTGTGTAACGACCACAGCCTTTTTTTCTCTGAAAGGAAAGACAGTCAAGCCACAGTGTGAAGTGCCAGAGTATGGTCTGTCTCAGATCTGGGCTGTCTTTGTTGCAGGTCTTCATGCGATTTTTCTCTGAAGCTCTGAACCTGGAGTATGCACCTCACGGCGTGACGATACAGGTATTATGTGTGGTGTGTGTACGTGTGTGTGTTGTTGTGTGTGTGTTGTGTGTGAGTGTTGTGTGTGTGCGTTGTGTTGGTGTGTGTGTGTGTGTTATGGTGTGTGTGTGTGTTTGTTGTGTGTGTGTGTTGTGTGTTGTGTGTGTTGTTGTGGTGCGTTGTGTGTGCTTGTTGTTGGTGTGGTTGTGTGTGATGTGATTGTGTGTGCGTTTGTGTTTGTGTGTGTGTTTGTGTGTTGTGTGTTTAGTGTGTGTGCGTTTGTGTTTGTGTGTGGTTGTGTTTGTGTTGTGTGTGAGTTTGTGTTGTGTGTGTGTGTTTGTGTGTGTGTGTGTGTGTGGTTTGTTGTGTGTGTGTGTGTGTGTGTGTGTTTGTGTGTTGTGTTGTGTTATGTGTGTGTGTGTTGTGTGTGTGTGTGTGTTGTGTGTATGTTGTGTGTGCGTTTGTGTTTTGTTGTGTGTGTGTTGTGTGTGCGTTTGTGTGTGTGTGTTGTGTGTGTGCGTTGTTGTGTTGTGTGTTGTGTTGTGTTTGTGTGTGTTGTGTGTGTGTGTGTGTGTGTGTGTGTGTGTTGTGTGTTTGTGTGTGTTTTGTGTGTGTGTTGTGTGTTGAGTGTTGTGTGTGTGTGTGTGTGTTGTGTGCATTTGTGTTTGTGTGTGTTGTGTGCGTGTGTCAGTTCTTCAGTTTAACGTCTTCACAAAAAGTGATATCAGAGATGTGTGCGTGTGTGTGCGTGTGTGTGTGTGTGTGTGTGTACGTTTGAATTTGTATAAAACTGTTAATCATTGTTGGTTGCGTGTGTAGGAGTGGGTTGAATGCAAGCTGGACTTTGATTTGTGTGTTTTTTTTAAACAAGATACAGCACTATATAAATTCCATTTATGATGATGATGGTGACTGTGTGCAGTGGTGATGGTGACTGTGTTAAGTGATAGTGACTGTGTTTAGTGATGGCGACTGTGTTTAGTGATGGTGACTGTGTTTAGTGATGCTGACTGTGTTTAGTGATGGTGACTGTGTTTATGATGGTGACTGTGTTTAGTGATGGTGACTGTGTTAAGTGATGCTGACTGTTATTGATGGTGACTGTGTTTAGTGATGAGGGCTGTGTTTTAGTGATGGTGATGACTGTGTTTAGTGGTGGTGATGCTGTGTTTAGTGATGGTGATGGCTGTGTTTAGTGATGGTGATGACTGTGTTTGGTGATGGTGACTGTGTTTAGTGATGGTGTTGGTGTGGTGGTGTTGTTAGTGTGTGGTGACTGTGTTTAGTGATGGTGATGACTGTGTTTAGTGATGGTGAGGCTGTGTTTAGTGATGGTGACTGTGTTTAGTGATGGGTGACTGTGTTTAGTGATGGTGACTGTGTTTTAATGGTGATGGTGGTGGCTGTTTAGTGATGGTGATGACTGTGTTTAGTGATGGTGGCGACTGTGTTTAGTGATGGTGACTGTGTTTAGTGATGGGTGGTGTGTTTAGTGATGGTGATGACTGTGTTTAGTGATGGTGATGGCTGTGTATTTAGTGATGGTGATGGCTGTGTTTAGTGATGGTGATGGCTGTGTTTAGTGATGGTGATGGCTGTGTTGTGTGGATGGCTGTGTTTATGATGGTGGTGTTTAGTGATGGTGACTGTGTTTAGTGATGGTGACTGTGTTTAGTGATGATGACTGTGTTTTAGTGGTGATGGTGGCTGTGTTTAGTAGTGGTTGTGATGACTGTTTAGTGATGGTGGTGACTGTGTTTAGTGATGGTGATGAGTGTGTTTAGTTATGGTGATGGCTGTGTTTAGTGATGGTGACTGTGTTTAGTGATGGTGACTGTGTTTAGTGATGGTGATGACTGTGTTTAGTGATGGTGATGGCTGTGTTTAGTGATGGTGGTGACTGTGTTTAGTGATGGTGGTGGCTGTGTTTGGTGATGGTGATGGCTGTGCTTAGTGATAGTGACTGTGTTTTAGTGACGGTGACTGTGTTTAGTGATGGTTATGACTGTGTTTAGTGATGGTGATGACTGTGTTAAGTGATGGTGGTGACTGTGTTTAGTGATGGTGATGGCTGTGTTTAGTGATGGTAATAACTGTGTTTTAGTGATGGAGATAACTGTGTTTAGTGATGGTGGTGACTGTGTTTAGTGATGGTAATGACTGTGTTTTAGTGGTGTTGATGGCTGTGTTTAGTGATGGCGACTGTGTTTAGTGATGGAGATGACCGTGTTTTAGTGATGGAGATGACTGTGTTTAGTGGTGGTGACTGTGTTTTAGTGATGGTGATGACTGTGTTTAGTGATGGTGGTGACGGTGTTTTAGTGGGGGTGACTGTGTTTTAGTGAAGGTGACTGTGTTTAGTGATGGTGACTGTGTAGTGGTGATGACTGGTTTTAGTGGTGATGACTGTGTTTAGTGGTGATGACTGTGTTTAGTGATGGTTGTGACGGTGTTTTAGTGAGGGTGATGGCTGTGCAGGTGCTGATGCCCAGCTTGGTTCAGTCCCAGCTCTCCCGGCTGATAGCCGAGGCCAGTGGTATGGAGGCAGGGCTGCTATTCCCCACCGCTGAGCGCTATGTCCGTGCAGCCCTCAACACCATAGGGCGCGAACCCAGCACTGTGGGCTACTGGCCTCATGAACTGCTGGTAGGAAGGAAGGAATGATTGAATGAAATGAATGAATGGAAGGAAGGAAGGAAGGAAGGAAGGACGGGAGGGAGGGAGGAAGGAAGGAATAAATGAATGAGTGAAGGAAGGAATGAAGGAATAAATGAATGAGTGAAGGAAGGAAGGAAGGAATAAATGAATGAGTGAAGGAAGGAATGAACGAATAAATGAATGGGTGAAGGAAGGAAGGAAGGAATGGAATGAAGGAATGAATGAGTGAAGGAAGGAATAAATGAATGAGTGAAGGAAGGAATGAATGAAGGAAGGGAGGAAGGAATAAATGAATGAGTGAAGGAAGGAAGGAAGGAATAAATGAATAAGTGAATGAAGGAATGGAAGGAAGGAAGGAATAAATGAATGAGTGAAGGAATGAAGGGAGGAATGAAGGAATAAATGAATGAGTGAATAAAGGAATGGAAGGAAGGAAGGAATAAATGAATGAGTGAAGGAAGGAATGAAGGAAGGGAGAAAGGAATGAATGAATGAATGAGTGAAGGAAGGAAGGAAGGAATAAATGAATGAGTGAAGGAAGGAAGGAAGATGAGTGAAGGAATGAAATAAATGAATGAATGGAAGGAAGAAAGGAAGGAATGAGTGAAGGAAGGAAGGAAGGAATAAATGAATGAGTGAAGGCAGGAAGGAATGAAGGAAGGAATGAAATGAATGAATGAATGAATGGAAGGAAGAAAGGAAGGAAGAAGGAATGAGTGAAGGAAGGAATAAATGAATGAGTGAAGGAAGGAATAAATGAATGAGTGAAGGAAGGAAGGAAGGAGTGAAGGAATGAATGAATGGAAAGAAGGAATGAAATGAGTGAAGGAAGGAAGGAAGGAGTGAAGGAATGAATGAATGGAAAGAAGGAATGAAATGAGTGAAGGAAGGAAGGAATAAATGAATGAGTGAAGGAAGGAAGGAAGGAATAAATTAATGAGTGAAGGAAGGAAGGAATGAAGGAAGGGAGGAAGGAAGGAATAAATGAATGAGTGAAGGAAGGATGGAAGGAAGGAATGAGTGAAGGAAGGAAGGAATAAATGAATGGGGACGGGATAGCTCAGTGGTCGGAGCACTCGCTTTCCCCCGGCCAAGTTAAGCAGCGTCGAGTGTGGTTACCACTTGGATGGGTGACCGTTTGCGCGCCTTGGCTTCAGTACAGTTCCCCCAGTTCACCCAGCTGTAAATGGGTACCTGCCCTCTTTAGGGTTAGGGAAGGTAAAGCAGCGAGGGAGAGGAGATGGGCGCTGCCCTCAATATGCTGGCCCTAGAGAAGTGAGGTCTCTGACGCCTCGCTCCCCTATGACCTTATAGGTTATGGGACTCCTTTACCTTTACCTCCTTACCTTTATTTCCCAAGGGTTACAGAATAAGCATTCACGGGTATACTTTTGTTTTCATCCAGCTTTTGCCCTGATTAGAGACTTGGTACAGTCACAAAGAGAGAGAGAGAAGGGGGGGGGGGGGGGGGGGGGGGATTAAAGAGAGTTGGTGAATGAGAAAGGGAAGGAGGGAGTAGGAAAGAGAGGGGGTGTGTGTGTGTGAGAGAGAGAGAGAGGATTTAAAGAATGGGTGAAAGAGAAGGAAGGAGGGAGTATGAAAGAGATTTGTGTGTGAGAGAGAGAGAGAGATGGTTGGTGGGGGAAGAGAAAGAGAGGGAAAAGTCTGAGAAAGAGAGAGAGAGGAGGGGAAGGGGTCTCACGAAGAACAATTAGTTACGTGCAACATGTAAGACTTTCATGTTCTGATTGGGTTTTGAAATTACCTTTGCCTTGCCTTGCCTTGCCTTGCCTTGCCTTGCCTTGCCTTGCCTTGCCTTGCTAAACGAGAGAGGGTTGGGGGTGAAAAGAGATTGTATGTCGTGGCTGCACAAGGATGACGACACCTCTGTGTGTGTGTGTGTGTTTTTTGGTGTGCGTGCGTGCGTGTGTGCGCGCGCCTGTGTGTGTGTGCGCGTGAGTGTGCGCGCACACGCGCACATATGTATGTGTATGTGTGTGTGTGCGCGTGTGTGTGTGTGTGTGTGCAGCACTGGGTCACCGGGATGGTTCCTGACAGTCTCCTTGCCCCCATGATTCTGAAACACAGGAACAAGCTGGCTGATATGTTGAAAACGGAGTGATGTGGGCAGAAGCAACACAGACATGTGGAAATTTGGGCAGAAACAACACAGACATGTGGAAATTTGGGCAGAAACAACACAGACATGTGGAAAACAGTGATGTGGGCAGAAGCAACACAGACATGTGGAAATTTGGGCAGAAACACCACAGACATGTGGACATTTGGGCAGAAACAACACAAACATGTGGAAATTTGGGCAGAAACAACACAGGCAAATGGAAATTTGGGCAGAAACAACACAGACATGTGGAAAACAGTGATGTGGGCAGAAGCAACACAGACATGTGGAAATTTGGGCAGAAACACCACAGACATGTGGACATTTGGGCAGAAACAACACAGACATGTGGAAATTTGGGCAGAAACAAAACAGGCAAGTGGAAATTTGGGCAGAAACAACACAGACATGTGGAAAACAGTGATGTGGGCAGAAACAACACAGACATGTGGAAATTTGGGCAGAAACACCACAGACAAGTGGAAATTTGGGCAGAAACACCACAGACATGTGGAAATTTGGGCAGAAACACCACAGACAAGTGGAAATTTGGGCAGAAACACCACAGACATGTGGACATTTGGGCAGAAACAACACAGACATGTGGAGATTTGGGCAGAAACAACACAGACATGTTGAAAACAGAGTGATGTGAGCAGCATGGGAAAGCAGAGTGATGTGAGCAGCATGGAAAACAGAGTGATGTGAGCAGCATGGAAAACAGAGACATGTTGAAAACAAAGTGGTGTGGGCAACACATTTTGAACAGTACGCTGTGAGAAAGTTGATAACCACATTTTGAAATAACCACACTGAGTAATAACTGTCATAGCTCTCAAACTATCAGTCACAGAAAATGACCACTCTGAGTTATGACATCAGCACCCCCAAACTGTCATAATCACAGTAAATGACCACTCTTAAGTTATAACGTCATAACTCCCAAACTGTGTGTGTGTAATTTGAATTTGTTAAAATATTGTTAATCATTGTTGGTTGCATGTGTAGTAGTGGATTGAATGCATGCGCTCTGATTTGTATTTGCAAGATGTAGCGCCATATAAATTCCATTTATTATTCTTCTTCTTATTATTATCATTATTATTATTATTGTGTCACATCTCAGTCTTTATCTGTCACTGACAAACTGCTCTCTGACCATTGTGCCATTCTTTTCTTTCTCAACATTGCAAAGCTTATCCGAAAGAAGAAGTGCGTCACTTGTCCTAACCTCAAAGCCATAGATATTCAAACTTTCTCTTCACAAGCTGCTGAAGGCCTATCACAAATTCCTGACCACACTGACCCTTCTAAACTCTACAATACTGTTCTCAGCCAACTGCCTGATGAACATGCACCTCCCACTGACCATCTCCTACTTGATAGGCCCTGTACACCATGGTACACTTCGATTTGTTTGTTTTTACAAGATTCAGCGCTATATAAATTCCATATATTATTATTATTATTATTACACTCATGATATCTTGGCTGCCAAGTGCAAACGCCAAACAACTAGAGCGGGAGTGGCGAAAAACAAACTGAAATAAACAGCTCTTTCAAAAACAAATCAACAAAGTAAAAACCCTAATCCATTCAGAAAAATGAACTATTACTCTGTTCAAGTTCTTGATGCCACGACCATGAAATCTCTTTTCTCCCTCACCTCAACTCTCCTCAGATCTGCACAGGTGCCTTCTGTCCACTCTGAACATCCTGCTATATTTTCTTTATTCTTCTCTGACAAAGTTTGGCAACATTTGCTCCAGACTGGATCAGGCTCCTTTCCAACCTGCGCCTCCTGATTCCCTATTCACCTCTCCATTCCTTTCATCCAACAAGCGAGAAAGAATCAAGACAGTTCTGAAAGAAATGACAATGTATTCATGTGATCTCGATCCTATACCTGCTTCTCTTCTCACTCAGTGCATTCCACAGCTCATACCCACCATCATGAAAATAGTAAACTCATCTCTTCTCTCAGGAATTGTTCCATCAGCTCTCAAAACTGCAATAGATACACCTACACTCAAAAAGCACGACCTCGACCTTAACATTCTGAAGAATTACAGACCTGTTTCTAACCTACCTTTTATCTCAAGAGTCCTTGAAAAAGTTGTTCTGAAACAACTCAACAGCCACCTTCATTCCAACAATCTCCTTCCGTCATTTCAGTCTGCTTATCATGCCAACCACAGCATTGAAACCACCCTAGTCCATACCTTAAATAAGCTTCTACTCACTTCTGACTCCGGCAAAATCTCCCTTCTCACTTCTCAACTTGTCTGCAACCTTTGACACTATAGACAACTCAGTTCTTCTCTCCTGTCTTAAAAAACCCATCTGGTATCAATGGCACAGCCCTCACCTGGTTTAGTTCATACCTTACAGACTGATTCCAGACTGTAGCTGTGAACAAGATCCAGTTAATACCTGCCAAACTGGAATGTGGAGTTCTGTAGGGATCAGTTGTGGGCCTTGTTCTCTTCACTGTCTACACTGCTCCACTGTCATGTATTGTAAACTGTCATCAGATCAACCATCATTTTTATGCCAGAGAAAATCAGAGACAAAAAACGTAAAAACTGTATAGATAAATTAAACAACATAATCACAGTTGATATATATCAAGCAGATATCATCAGATTTGTATATGAATGTTTTCAGATAAGGGAAAAAGAAGTAGAATGCAACATGCTTTTAGTGTGCATCATTTTGAGCCAAGTAGATAATTATGACTGATGTTTGTTTTGTTGTGTCAAATAAGTCTACATGGCTTCAGTGGCAATACAATATTTTGAATCTGAATCTGAATCTGAATCTATGCTGATGACTTTCAGATTCAAAGCAGTGATACTCCTGAAAATCTGCCTTCTCTCTTGACAAAGATGTCCTACTGTCTTCATGATATTCAGAACTATGGATGATACAGAACAAGTTATAGTCAAATGCTGAAAAAAACACCGAAGCCATGCTTGTAGGGACCAAACACAAACTTTCCTCCATCACAACAGCTTCAATAGAATTTGGCAATTTGTCAGTTCCTCTGTCCAGCACTGTGAAGTACCTAGGGGTTGTTATTGACAACACACTGCAAAAATTCATCACCCAGACCTGCCAGTCGTGCTACTACAATGCATGAGTGCAGTCCAAAAGTACCTGTGTACTGATGCAACATCCAAATTTGTCATGTCTCATTCTTTCACATCTGGACTTTTGCAGTTCTCTTCTGGCTGGTCTGCCAGCATCATCCACCCACCCCCTTCAACGCATACAAAACTCAGCAGCTCAGCTAGTCCTAAGAAATGAAAACTGAACACATCACTCTTCTCTTGTGATCTCTCCACTGGCTACCTGTCTTACAAAGAGTGAAATATAAGACTTGTTCTCTCTGTTACAAATGTCTCCACAAAGCTGCACCCTCATATCTCTACAACTGTCTTCACCTGTATACTCCTTCTCACTCCCTCCGTTCTGCTGCAGATGTCTTATGCTTTCAAGCACCCAGATTCAAACAATCCATTGTTGGCCACCACTCTTTCTCTGTTTCCAGTCCATCCCTCTGGAATGACCTCCCCCTCTCACTTCACCGGAAGCCTTCATTTCATACTTTCAAATCTGGACTCAAGACTCACTTGTTTCCAACCTCTGACCTTCCCCTATAGTTGCATCTCTTACCTGTTCCTGCTTTCAACAGACATCTAGATCTCCATCACCCTGCCTAAATACAGTGTGTGTGTTGTGTGTGTGAGTGTAAATCCAAAATCTGTTAATCTGTTATGAACGGTTGCATGCATGTAAATGTTATGAATGCAAGTGCTTTGATTTGTTTGATTTACAAGATGCAGTGCCATACAAATTCCAGATAGTATTCTTATATATCACAGAAAATGACTTTTTGGGGCAGTTTTCTGGAGTACTGGTGTTTTAAAAAAAAGAAAAATGAAAAAAATTGTCCATACTTTGTATATTATATATCACTCATCTCTTGGGTTTTTAAAAAAAAGTGTTGTGTGCCATTTTTGGGGTGAAGATAATAATCAGAAGGTGGCAGCTGTGGTTATAATCTCTTCTGATTGTTAGCAATAACAGTGTTGTGGAGCTCAATTTGGGCAGATTCAGGGAAGCAACACGTGGTGTGTGTGTATGTGCTTGTGTTGGTCAAAACAATCCCATTAGTAAAAGTGTTGAGAGGAGTAACATTTCTTGTTCTCCAAGTGTGCTTGTGTTTGTTTGACAAAGAAATCACAAGAGAAAAGGTTTGGACACAGTTCGTGAAAGGTTACCCTGTGGACGTTCTTCTTATTTCCAACTGTCATGCGTTCTTCTGACATGCACAAGCACTCGGGTCTGACGGATTCAGAGTCTCATCCAAAAGCCTTGAGTTTCAGTTTGATTTTCCTGTCAAAGTGGGAGAAAAGGGCAAGGCTGGGAATCAAACCCAGAACCTCAAGGTTGACTTGTTAGGCAGATGAATGTCTATTCCATCCTGCAACCTTCCTTTTTCTTTATCATTAAGAAATTGATTTATGACTGATTCAAGAAATAGGGTATCTAGAAAGAAAATCAAGGGGGGAGAAAAACCGTAATCGATTAAAAAGGTCAGCTTTATATGCACCTCCACAGCAGCAGCATTACGTCATCCTCATTGTCATTGATCATCATGCAATAAACAAAAATTGCCTCAGATTTGGTGGTCCCAGTTGCTCTGGTCTCATGGTGACCTCAGATTTCTGTTCCCATGGTGGGCTTGTGTCAAAGCCTTTGGGGTTGGAGGGACGTTATGGTGGTTGCCACCTCGGATGGGCAGCTCACTCAGTCTGGCTTAGTAGGTGGTGTCCTGCATATGTTAGCGCAGAACAGGTACCTCTGAACACCATCAAAGTGACCCAGCAGCAGTGCAGGGCCCCTCTAGCTGGTGGCCCCATGACGGCCTGATATTGATGGGGCTCCCTGTGGACTTCCAACCCCGGGGATGAGACAACGAATCTGGGTATGGCTGTGGCGGGGAGATATGATGAGAACAGGAATGGGAACAGCAGGACAGGCACATCACAGAAGACAAGACAGCCCCCCCCCCAAAAAAAAAGGTCAGCTTTTATCTCAAGGTAGCACATTTTTGGGTACAGACGATTCCTGTTGTGGATTGGGATGCTGGCACCTTCCCAGGTCCTAACGGTCCTTGTTTGAAGCTTCAGCCTCTCTCATCACCGTTCAGCCTGACAGTTCTCGTGCCACAGCAGCCTGCATGCAATGCCTTCCAAGAATGGCTTCATGGTTTTCCGTGCTCCCTTCCAAAACTGCCGCTGAAAGAAAGAGCGGCGTTTTTTTCTCACCAAAGACATGATCACTCGTTGCGTGATAGCTGGTCCTTTTTCTTAGCGGCTTAAGATTGGCGGCGAGCTGTATGTCAGTGTTGTTCCCCCTTGTGTGTCAGTGTTGTCCATCCCCCCTGTGTGTCAGTGTTGTTCCCCTTGTGTATCAGTGTTGTTTCCCCTGAGTGTCAGTGTTGTCCCCCCTGAATGTCAGCAGCTGTGCCCTGTCCACATAGGAAATCAGCAGTGTCTGTGTCTGATCACTGGCTACTCTGTTTTTGTTCTTGTTGTAGTTGGTTTTTTTATTATTAAATCAGGCTTGAATGGGTCTTGGTGTTCTTTTATTCTGCTTTCTTTTTTAACAAATGGTTATGTGAAAAGTGCCTTTTCTGTTTATTTGTCGCGGGTATTTTACTGTTAGCTTACCTCATTGAGTCAGGAAGGAATAAGCACCTTTTCAAGAATGACCACATTATAAGCTTTTAGCTTTTAAGCTTAAAGTTGCGTATATCATATTATTATATGTATGACTTTTTATTAAACATGAAATTTTGTTGTCCACCAAGAATGTATAATTCTTCAGTACTATGTGCTTTTTGCAAGGTTGTATTCTTCAGCACACAAGCAGAGAGTGTTTGCATTATCGCAGAAGCGGACTGTACTGTTGCTGCCAGAGGTCCAGTGCTTTTTTTCCGGTTTTATTTTTCCAGCAGCTAATGAGACTCAGGAGGATTTTGTTTTTGGCTTCGTAACGGAATCTTGGACTGATGGATTTTATGTGCATGGTATTTATGCAGTATGTAGATAATACAGTCCATGTACAATTATGTACTCCAGTATTGATGTATTGTGTTGATTGTACTCTAGTACAATCATGTACAGTCATGTACTTAAGTGTTGATGTATCATGCATGTACTCCAGCATTAATGTGTCGTTATGCTCAAGTATTGATGTATCTGTTGGTGTGTTCGGACTATATGAGGCCATATGTTTTGTTGGGTTTTTTTTTTAACTTGGAGTTATATATATATTATATATACATATATTATATATATATTGTATATATATTATATATATAAGAATATATACTTGGAGTTATATACATTTATACATACATACATATATATGACTTAACACACACACACATACACACAAATATACCCACTTCACCTATGTGGTGTATATGCCTTAACATATTTTATATAAGATTTTAATCAGTTGCGAATGGTCTCGACATTTTTTTAAAAAAAAGCTATTTTGGAGAAAGGAATAAAGTTGTTAACTCTGTTTGGGAATCAGCAAATTTAGATAGCGAGTTGTTGAATCATCTCCTAGTTGGCAATCCACAGTGTCTTTGTGGCAGCATAAGAGAAACGACAGAGCAGAGTTTGTTACCATGTCAATCATCAATGTCAAACCTCCCCTGGGAGAAACATGACAAAGAATGAAGAAGAAGAAGTTCTCATTTCAACCTTGCTCAAGAAAATACTGACTACTCATCTGAAAATACAAAAGTCTTTCGGATGAGACTATAAACCGAGACCCTAAGTGCATCGCACGCAGAACATCTTGTGCACATGTTAAAATCCTGTTCCGTTATTTGTAAGAGTTGGCCATTGTGTGCCGGTGGGAACAGATGACAATTTACAAAACTGCGTACAGACGGGGACTGGATATAAAAAAGCACATAAGTGCTTATTCCATTATCCTCGATATAAAAGAATAAAATACAATTAAAAAAAAACAAACCCAACTGTACTACAACTACCACATTATTGCCTTAAAGTACGTCTTCTCTTGAAATATTATGATACTACTCTAAACTGTCCACAGATTCATTTGTCTTTCACATAGAATGTAAGAGTTTGTCCTTTTCTTTTCCATAATGTTTGGTGACCTCTTACTCCTTGCAATCTATTTATTTATTTATTTTTTTATATTGAGCATTATGGAATAAGCACCCATGTGCTTTTCTGCATCCACTCCCCATGTGTATGCAGTTTTGTAAATTTTGTCATCTGTTCCCACCGGCACACAATAGCCTACTCTTTCAAAAAGTGGAACTGGATTTATCATATAAGAGTGTGACTTGATGAAGTTATCAATGAATGTTTTCTGTATGCTGTGTTATCCTAGTTTTTATGGAAAAAAAATCATAATATCTGTAACAAGCTGATACTTATTCCATGTCTCTCAGCTTGACCTTGTGTTCTTCTTTCTCTCTTTTTTCTGACAAAGTCTTCTTTTTTTCTGACTTAAAAATAAAAGAAAGTAATATTGACATGGAAAATATGCAGCATCAAGGTTTTCACCAGTATAAAGATAATGTCTATGATTTATTAAAAAATAGTCACCTGAGCGCTTTGATTTGTTGCTTTACAAGATTCAGCGCTATATAAATTCTATACATTATTACTATTATTATTATTATTAATTACGCTTGTGTCATAATGTCTATGATTTATTAATGACACTTGTGTCATGACTATGATTTATTAATTACACTTGTGTCATAATGTCTATGATTTATTAATTACGCTTGTTTCATAATGTCTATGATTTATTAATTATGCTTGTTTCATAAGGATTTTTTTGCTGTGACAATGATATATTATATATATATATATATATATATATATATTTTTTTTTTACAGCTTCCAAATAACAGATTTTGTTTTCTTTAAATTGTGAAGGGGCAGTAATTAGATTTACCTCCCATGCGACCATAGTCCTGTCACAGCATCATGTTACTAAATCCAGACACACCTGCAACACTGGTTGGGTGGTGGTTTAGACCGCATGCACTTCGCCTACGCGGTGAAATGTAGAATTTATGCAGCCTCTTTCGAGGGGTGACTTCCAAACTGTCTAGCCATGCCTTGTACCCAGTGTGTTGTGTGGAGGAGATTGGGAGATTAAAGCTCTGTTACAAATGGTGAAGTACACTATAAAGTATAAGTTTGTTGCTGCTCCAAATGGACCTGTGTACAGTATGTTTCCTTTATGAATAAACATATGTTTAAACCGACTGTATGCTTGATTTTTGTTTGCAATTAGTTGATTTTATTACAATAATAGTCTGTATGTGTGTATATGTATATATATATATATATATATATATATATAGATATATATATATATATATATATATATATATGCCTTCTCTCTCTCTGTGCATGGGTAAATGCCTAACTACTTGCATACTTTTAAACATAAAAGCTTAAAAGTGTACATGGAGTGAAATGTAGCAACATTATTTCCCTTGACCTGGACATTAATGTCTATTCGCTCTGACTTCATTGCTTTTGTCAACACTGATGCTTGTGAAAGTGAAAACTTCACCTCAGGCATCTCATAGTGATAAATAATGCACACATGCTTGTCTGTTGTGCAAGACCCACGTATAAGTATGTTCACGAACACATCTGTTCAAGTTCATCTTTACAGTTCTCATTTTTCACCAGTTCTTTAACACGTCCAGATAATATAGGTGGTGAAAACATCTGAATAAAAAGGTGCTGAGCGCATTATTCTTTTCCCAGTTTTTCCTGAGAAAAAAAAATCAGGTAGTTCTGAGTGTATTATTCTTTTCCCAGTATTTCTCATGAAAAAAAGGGGGGGAAAGATAAAAAAAAAAAAAAAGTTTCAATAATCTGTCAGAAGAACAACCAGAATAAGAACAGTGCTACCATGACAAAGAAGCCACTCTGCTGAAAATTTGGGCTGAATGCATCGCCTCCAGTGCAGCACTTTCTTTCTTTCTTTCATCTGCCGCTGGTGCCTTTCGGCGTCGCGGGGAGACACAGACGTCTGTCTGCAGCAAGGCGGGAGGCTTGATGTAGTGACAGGTCATGGGCTCGCAGGGTGTCAGCCACGGAGTTGCTCCATCGTCTCCTTGGTCTACCTCTGGCTTTCCAGCCATTGTGTTTGGTGGTGTATGCCCGTAGGGCTGGTTGGTTGGGCGGCATTCTAGTGAGTTGACCAAACCACCTGATCCTTTGTTGTTCGATATGGTGGAGAATTGGTGTTAGTCCGACCATGTCTCTGATCACCTCATTCTTGATTTTGTCGCGTCTGGTCTTGTTGACAGCTTTTCTCAGGCAGCGCATTTCACATGTGACCAATTTTCTCTCTAGGGCTTTTGTTAGGGCCCATGTCTGACACTGGTATGTGAGTGTTGGAACAAAGATGGCGTTGATGAGTTTTGTCTTCGTGCTCATTGGGATGCTGGAATGTTTTAGAAGGGGGGCGAGTTGGTAACTGACTGCGTTCGCTTTCTGGCATCTTGTTTCTATCTCTCTGTCCAATTTTCCATCTTCAGTGAAGAGGCTGCCAAGGTATTTAAATTCTTTGGTCTGTTTCAGCTGGGTGCCGTTGATGTTGATGTCCCAGCTTTCCTGGATTTCTGCTGACAGACATAACTTCTGTTTTGGTGGTATTGATCTTCATGTCATACCTCTCGCAGCTTGTGTTGAGTTGGTCTGTGCAGCACCACCCATTGAAAACATTCCTGCCTGCATGCGCGTTTGTTTCTCTATGAAAGTGGCTTTTTTTTAAAAACGATGTTTTGTCAAGAACAACGCTCTTGTTGCCATGGTTTCTTTTACATGCTCTGAATTCATGTTGTAAACGGGGCCTTGGTTTAGTGTCTCCTCTGTGCGCATGTATGCATGTGTGTGCGTGTGCGTTTCACTGCATACAAACTTCAATACAAACTTCAATAAACATACACAGCTGTCGACTCACTCACACATTAAACAAAAAATTCTATGTATATATTATTGTTTTCTCTTGTTTGATTTGTATGGTTTATCATTGATAAGGTTTTTATTCTATGTCTGCATAATTATATATTATCTTTTCTCTCTCTCATTTAAAAATGTTATTTTATTTTATAGATAGATGGCTTGATGGAAAAAAGCAAATGCACTGCTTATTCAATGTACCGTCTGAAAGTAAGACTTTGACTTTGACATACACACAATGTCAGAGCCAAGTGGTTAAGGGGCTGGGTGTTTAATCCGAGTGGTACTGAGACTATAGATTGCTGGTTTGTATCTCGACAGCACCTGGTGGATTAAGGATGAAGTAATTTTAGTCTCCCAAATCAAAGTCCTGTGCAGCCCTGCCAGTTCCTTTATTTCTGTTGGGGGTGGGAGGGGGGATGGGTGAGTGTATGCAGTAGACAAAATACGCACGTTAAAGATCTTGTAATCTATGTCAGTGTCAAATGTGCTACCAAAACACAAAAGCACCTGAAGGATGACATGACGTGACAGGATTGTTGTGCTATGTCATGGTGAAGTCTGTCCTGTGGGGATTTCTGGGCAGATGTGGCGAAGCCTGTATGGAATGTTCTGCTCTCTGCAACGTCCTCTTCTTCAACACTGACCGCTCAAAAGAAACAGACTTAGCCTTCAACACAGAGGCCATCAGTCTGTCAAAGGCTGTGGACATGACAGACCGTTGACACTGAAAGCCTTCAATACAGAGCCTTCAACACAGAGGACATCAGTCTGTCAAAGGCTGTGGACATGACAGACCGTTGACACTGAAAGCATGCAGCAGATGAAATATGCAGGTTAAAGATCCTGTACTCCATGTCAGTGTCCTTACAGAACCTTCAGCACAGAGGGCATCAGGCACAGGTTTTGAACATGACAAACCATTGACACGTAAAGCCCTCAAGACAGAGCCTTCAACACAGAGCCTACAAGGCCTTTAGGCAAAGGCTTTTGACATGAGAGACCTTAGACACTTAAAGCCTTCAAAACACAGCCTTCAACACAGAGCCTACAAAGGCTTTGGACATGAGAGAGCTTAGACACTTAAAGCCTTCAAAACACAGCCTTCAACACAGTCTTCAACACAGAGCCTACAAGGCCTTTAGGCAAAGGCTTTGGACATGACAGACCTTAGACACTTAAAGACTTCAAAACACAGCCTTCAACACAGAGCCTACAAAGGCTTTGGACATGAGAGAGCTTAGACACTTAAAGCCTTCAAAACACAGCCTTCGACACAGAGCCTACAAGCCTAAAGACTTTGGACATGGCAGATGCCAGGCACTTAAACCACCAATACACAGCCTTCAACACAGAGCCTACAAGGGCTATAGGCAGAGGCTTTGGACATGACAGACCGTTGACACATAAAGCCTGCAACACACAGCCTTCAACGCAGAACTTGTAAAGACTTGACACAAAGTGACCTGGACATTAAGCCTACAGACCTTTGACACTTAAAGCCCAGGACATATTGAACAAAGAGGGAGGGAGCCTGGTCACACAAACTTCGAACACACAAAGCAAAGAGCATGTGGAGCTGTTGACACATGGAGCAAGGAATACACAGACCCTCAGACATACGAATCCGTGGACATGTGAAACCTTGGACAGGTAGAGTTTTAGGCATATACAGCCTTATATACAGCCAACTTAGAGAATTGGACACTTAGAGAATTAGACACTTGAACACTTAGAGAATAGTACACTTAGAGAATTAGACACTTGAACACTTAGAGAATATATAGTACACTTAGAGAATTAGACACTTGGAGAATTGGACACTTAGAAAATTGGACACTTCAAGAATTTGACCCCTAGAGAATTGGACACTTAGAGAATAGTACACTTGGAGACTTCAACACTTAGAGACTTGGACACTTAGAGCCTTGGACACTTAGAGACTTGGACACTTAGAGAATTGGACACTTGAAAACTTAGAACTGGACACTTACAGCCTCAGACTCTTAGAGAATTAGACTTTAGAGAATTGGACATTTGGGGCATTGGACACTTAGAGCATTCGACATTTAGATAATTGGACACTTAGAGCATTGGATGCTTAGAGCATTAGACACATGCAGAATTAGACTCTTAGAGAATGAGACTCTTAGAGAATTGGAAACTACTTAAAGAATTGGAAACTTAAAGAATTGGACACTTGCAGCCTTACTTGCAGCCTTGGACACTGAGAATTGGAGCCTTCGAGTTTCCATAACTTTAGAATTAGAGCTTTGGACACAAAATAATGTAAACATGTATGTGCTTGTAGGTATGCACGCATGCACACACATGTACAACACAAAAAGTATCCCACTCCAGGTTAAAAGAGAGAGAGAGAGATAGACAGGCAAGCAGAGATACAGAGACAGACGAGATAGGGACAGAGACTACAGAAAGAGACAAAAGACAGACATATATAGAAAGACAAAGAGAGACAGACAAGATTTCAGAGACAGACAAACACATACACACAGAGACAAAAACAGACAGAGACGTAGACACCAACAAGAAGCCACAATCAAGGGCCGCAACTCTCAGCACCTGTTCTCACAACTCAGCAGACGACAATGCACAAAAAACCCAAAAACAAACCAAACCCAACAGAGCAGAGCAGAAGAAGAGAAGGTCATGAAAGGAAGAAGTTTATTTCGTCACTGTCTCTGACAATCTGTACACAAGGCTGGGAAAAGCAGACCTGACACACGGCCCGTACTGCACCTAGCTAACAGAAGGTTTACAGAAGATTCCCAGGCAGCAGCCACAGAGGCTTCTACGGCAGTCCCAAAGTCATCTTCACTGCTAACAGAAACAGGCTACCTTCATCTTACAATAACTTCTTTTTTATGCATTTTTTTGTCAAAAGTGATACATTCACTGGATTCTGCCAAACATTCTACCATACTCGCTATGCAACACCTTGGAGCGTTAAACGGACGTTCTCAGCTCTGTAAGGAGGAAGGGAAGGGTCAAATAAAGGTCAAACAAAGGTCAAATCATACAAGAAAACAAGCCAATCCATTGAAAATGGAAGAAGAGAAAAACCGGCCAATCATCAGCGGTGAAACATGTGATGACATGCTCGTAAGCGTGTCGATGATTGGGTAAAAACAAAAAAATCAAGCTGATAATGGTGAGTGGCACCTGGCTGTCAATGTGGCGATGGTTTCATCTTTGGTTCATGGACAAAGACAGAGTAAGGGGCGCAAACTCAGCTAAGAACACAATGATGATAATACTACCGATAAATAAGTCGACTGCTGATGGTTGAAAAGCCACTAATATATTCAATAAATACTATGGTCATCATCAACAGCAAAAACAAAACCACAAAAAATCGCCCATGTTCACCTTAAGCATAGAACACACCTTCAAGTGCCCACTCTACAAAGAATTATATCATATCTTGCAAAGTCCAACACTGTCAGTGCCTTGAGCTAAACACCACGAACAAATGCCAAGTCTTGCAATGTCTTTTGTAGTAACAGTGTCAACTCTTTCCTGTAGTACTTTGTTATTATTTTGTGTTCCTCTGAAAACACATGGATGCTCTGCTAAACTGACATCCGTTGCTTCCGTACTAACACGACAATTCGTTACTGTCTTATAGTTTACTCTTCATTCAAATGCATGAGTCCTTGATCATATATGTATCAAGCAGTGGGACGAAAATGTCTGAAGATGGTGCCTTTTTAAAAACATGTTTTCATCTCTGGATTGCTTCAGATCCACATTGGTGAACCTGATTAGATAACGTTAAAAATATACGTGTCAAAATGGACTGCAACTTGAAGACAAGAATTTCCCAGTCTGTTATAATTTGTTGAAGTCGGCAGATCTTGTACTGAAAACTAAGAGGCAGGCGCTACAGAAAACAACACCTGCAGTCACCAGTCAGAGCAGTTCTTCTGGCGGATTGTGGCTGCCTGTGAGATTGTGGTGTCCCCCCACACTCACACTCTCAACAGGGCCATCGCCAAACAGAACCAGCCCATTCCACTGCCTCAGGTCTGGATCTGTTGGCACACGATTCCTCGACATGATAGACAATGCTATGTACGTAAAATTGCTCTGGCTATAGAGTGCAACAGACAAGAACCAGGCACTTAGACTCATGCTATCTCAGCAATCTCCAGAGGACCAAAGACCAGACTCACACTATCTAGGTGATCTTCAGACACCAGAACGTTTTCGCAGACTTTAAAAAAAAAAATCACGCTCCATTCTTTCTTCCAGCTCCAGAGGCCTGTATCAAAGGGCAGACGACTCTCTTCGAAATGCTGTCATCCAGCTGAAGGTTTCTCTCCCCTCTCCCAAACAAAACCCAAACAAAACCCAAACCGAACTACAGCAAAAAGGCCAGAGCTAGTCTACAGAGGAGACGGCAACACCAGCAAGCAGCTGTTTACTGGAAAAGACCCAGTACACTCAAAAAAAAAAAAAAAAAGCCAAGGAGTGGTGGTGGCTTGGGCGAGGGTGGAAGAAGCAGGACTAGAACACAGCTCCCTGGATTCTGCACAAGGAGTCAGTGAGGGCAGACGTGAAGAGGGAAGGCAGACAGTAGCTGAAGGCACACGATGGCGCAGGACAACAAAACAACACCACAGGACAAGGTCCTGGCAGCCACACACAAGACAGGAGGCGGTACACACAGCCCCAGACCCCCACCAAGCTCACAGCAGACAAAGCATCAACGGTGACCCAGATAAAAACACAGCCAGTAAATACTTCTACTGCAGAACAGAAAAGACCCTCCAAGCACCACCACACAAACTGGACTTGACACACACAAATCACAGGATTCTTTATTATTATTTTTTTGTCCTTTCTGTAACACGGCATAACACAAAAAAATAATGATTCCGCTGCGAAATAAAAAAGGCTCATGTTACTGTCTAGTGGGATAAAAAAGAAAAATCAAACAAAAACACACCCACACACAAAATCTCTCACAACACCATCCACGCACACACGATTCAGTGACGTCTACTGATGGGAGCTGAGTATTTGGGCCAAGATTCCCCTCTCCCTGGAAGGAAACCTCTACATGAATGATACCGTTAAAAATGCACACTACAGAACCAAAACAAGGGGGTGTTGTGTATATTATATATATATATACAGACAAAAAAACCCAACAACAACCAACCAACAAAATCAGAAGAACACAGAGGAAAACAGTCAATCAGCATTGATATAAATTAAAACTCCATGCCCCAGACCAACCACACAGTTCGTTAAGGACATAAGTTTGTTAAGGACACAGAGAGGGGCAGTCTGTAGTTGAAGCAGAGAAGCAGAAGTGGCCATAGTCAACAGACGATCCCTAACTGGAAAGAGGTGTCCTGGCAGCGCTGCAGACAGAAGAAGAGAAGAGGCGCTGAACAATGGCACTGGACACGTCTCAGACAAGGTGAAGGTCAGGGCGGAAGAGGTGACCCCAATGACGTCAGCAGAAGAGAAAAAGTGTGGCCCTGGAGAATGGTTTGCCTGGGATTGTAGTGGTGGTAGTGACGGTGATGGTGGTGGTGGTGGTGGTGGTGCCACGAAAACATCAGGGGACAAAGAGAGACAGAGGGGGAGAGGGCAGGGGGGAGGGGGTTCAGCTCTCTGCTTCCTCTCCCTCCCCATGCTTCAGAGCCTCCCTCCAGTCAGGTTTGGACTGCACACACACATATACATATACACGTTAAAGATCATTCCTTCATTATTTTCCCCTTTCAACCTCTCACAGTTCCTTTCTTCCATACTTCCTTCCTTGATTTTCCTTCCTTCTTTTCTATCTTCCTTCCTTCCTTTCTATCTTTCTTTCTTTCTTCTTCTCTTCTTCTTCTTTTCTTCTTCTTCCTTCCTTCCTTCCTTCCTTCCTTCCTTCCTTCCTTCCTTCCTTCCTTCCTTCCTTCCTTCCTTCCTTCCTCCATCCTTCCTTCCTTCCTTGCCTCCTTCCTTCCTTCCTTCCTTCCTTCCTTCCTTCCTTCCTTCCTTCATTCATTCATTCATTGAACCATTTTGTTGACAACTGAGCCAACAACAGAGCCCATATTGGTGTTGACAATGAAAAGAGGCAAAGAACACAGAGAGTAACAGTCTGAAGACACTCTGAAATCCCATCATGTTATACACACACAAATACACACACACAAAACACATGTACACATGCACACACACACACACAAACACAACACAACACAACACACACAAACACAACACAACACACCACACACAAACACACACCCACATGCACACACGCCCAACACACACACATGCACACACACACACACACTGAACACAAAACACACACACACACACAGAGGTTTTTTTGGTTAGGGCAGGATGAAAAAAGTTGTGTAAACTTAATCTTTTACCCTCAATAAAGATCATTTTGGTTTGACTTGACTTGACTTCACACACACATACACACTTTTACCCTCAATAAAGATCATTTGGACTTGACTTGACTTGACTTCACACACATACACACACACTTACCCAAAAGATTTGACTTGACTTGACTTCACACACCTACACCACACACCACAACAAACACAGCACCACACACACACACCACACCACCACCACCATAGACACACCACACCACACCACCACCACCACACCCCACCACACCACACCACACCACCACCACCACACCACACACACACAACACACACACACCACACACACACCACCACCACACCACACAACACACCACCACCACAAGACACACACACACCACACCACACCACACCCCACACACCACACACACACACCACACCACCACACCAACACACACACACACACACCACACACACACACACACACACACACA
Organism: Rapana venosa; assembly: GCA_028751875.1. Lineage (NCBI taxonomy): Eukaryota > Metazoa > Mollusca > Gastropoda > Neogastropoda > Muricidae > Rapana > Rapana venosa. The sequence continues at coordinate 42,807,135 of CM054158.1, read as the reverse complement.
CACACACACACCACACACACACACACACACACACACCACACCACAATGCCCACCGTGTCCTCATCTTCCTTGAGGGCGAATTTGTTCTGGCCCGTGGACTTGAGGGTGCCACGGAAATCCCTCGACTCCTTTGTCTGTAGCTTGTTCAGCCTGCAACAACGGATCATTGCTCAGTCATCACCCGCCACTGCCACATCGCCCACCACAACACTGCCACATAAACCACATCACTGAAGAAAATAGTATCAATACTAGTTCATCATTTCTGTTGAGATACGGCATGCTCATTACAGATATTGTGATGTTTCCCTTGCTGTGACATTTTTCTGACTGTGACATTTTCCTTATTGTGGCAACATGTGACAACATTTTTTCCTTACTGTGGCAACATGTGACAACATTTTCCTTATTGTGAGAATATGTGACATTTCCCTTACTGTTACAATGTGTGACAGCATTTCCTTATTGTGACAATATGTGACAACATTTTTCTTATTGTGACAATATGTGACAACATTTCCATCACTGTGACAATATGTGAAAACATTTTCCTTACTGTGACAATATGTGACATATCCTTACTGTGACAACATTTTCCTTACTGTGACAACATGTGACAGCATTTTCCTTACTGTGACAACATTTTCCTTACTGTCCTTACTGTGACAACATTTTCCTCACTGTGACAACATTTCCTTACTGTGACAACATTTTCCTTACTGTGACAACATTTTCCTTACTGTGACAACATTTCCCTTGCTGTGATATGTGACAACCTTTCCTTTACTGCGACATGTGACGTTTCCCTTACTGTGACAATATGTGACAACATTTTCTTTACTGTGACAATATGTGACAACATTTTCTTTACTGTGACAATATGTGACATGTCCTTACTGTGACAACATTTTCCTCTCTGTGACAACATTTTCCTTACTGTGACAACATTTTCCTTACTGTGAATATATGACAACATTTTCCTTACTGTGACAA
>CM054158.1:42793642-42801142 GCA_028751875.1 Rapana venosa | reverse complement strand
GAAGTTCTCTCCGCCATAAATAAGAAGTCCTCTCCGCCCATAAATGACAAGTTCTCTCCTTCATAAATGAGAAGTTCTCTCCTTCATAAATGAGAAGTTCTCTCCGCTCATAAATGAGAAGTTCTCTCTCTCCGCCATAAGTTCTCTCGGCCACACCACTCCCATACAGGAAGAATCCCAAATGAATGTCCTGGGAAAGTGGGCAGGGGTGGCGTGGAGTGGGGTGGCGTGGGGTGGAGTGGAGTGGGGTGGCGTGGGGTGGTGGAGTGGGGTGGAGTGGGGTGGGGTAGGGTGGGGTGGAGTGGGGGGGTGGTGGGTGGGGTGGAGTGGGGTGGGGTGGAGTGGGGTGGGGTGGAGTGGGGTGGGTGGGGTGGAGTGGGTGGGGGGTGGAGTGGGGTGGGTGGGAGTGGGGGGGTGGGAGTGGGTGGGTGGGTGGGTGGGGTGGTGGAGTGGGGTGGGTGGGGTGGGTGGGGGTGGGGTGGAGTGGGGTGGGGTGGAGTGGTGGTGGGGGTGGGGGTGGGGTGGGGTGGGGGGGGTGGGGTGGGTGAGTGGGGGGTGGTGGGGTGGGTGGTGGGGGTGGGGAGTGGGTGGCGTGGGGGTGGGGGTGGTGGGTGGGTGGGGTGGGGGTGGGGTGGAGTGGGGTGGGGTGGGTGGGGTGGGGTGGGGTGGAGTGGGGTGGAGTGGGGTGGGTGGGGTGGGGTGGGGGTGGGGGGTGGGGTGGGTGGTGGGTGGGGTGGGTGGAGGTGGGTGGGGTGGGGTGGGGTGGGGGGTGGAGTGGGGTGGGTGGGGTGGGTGGGGTGGGTGTGGGTGGGGTGGTGGAGTGGGGTGGGTGGGGTGGGGTGGGGGGTGGGGGTGGCGTGGGGTGGGGTGGGGTGGGTGTGGGTGGGGTGGCGTGGGGTGGGGTGGGGTGGGATGGCGTGGGGTGGGGTGGCGTCGGGTGGCGTGGGGTGGAGTGGGGTGGGGTGGGGTAGCGGTTAGGGGTACGTTACCTTGACCCAGACCCTCGGCCTTGAGGGGAGTGACCCTCTCGTTGATAAACCTCTCCTTCTCTTCGGCCTTGGCCTTGGCCTCGTTGCGGAGGTCCTCGGCCGCCTTCTGCATGATCAGTTTCTGCACACAGCACACAGCGCACACGCCACACTGCACGTGAAACACGGCACGGCACAGCACAGTACGGCACAGCACACTGTGACCTAGTGCTTCAACCAGAAATAAAACAACAATAGTGGACTGAGAACAAAGTTTCATGTAATAGAGAGAGAGGGAGAGAGAGAGAGAGAGAGGGGGGGGGAGAGACAGAGAGAGACAGAGATAGAGGGGGAAGAAGAAGCAGAAGAAGAAGAAGAAGAATGCGAAGAAGAAGAAGAAGCAGAAGCAGAAGAGAAGAGAAGAAGAAGCAAGAAAGCAGAAGAAGAAGAAGATGACGACGACGAAGAAGAAGAAAAAGAAGAAGAAGAAGGGAGGTTAAATTTTAAAAAGAGAGACCAAAGAAAAAAAAAGATGCAGAAGAAAAAGGAGGTTACTGCTTGGAGTCAAAACAAGGTTAAAAGCAGCAAGGTTAGGGTTGCAGTCGATTATCATCAAAACCTTGTCATGCCAGATGGAGTCCATCCATGCATTGAGTTCTGTAAACAGGCCTCGGGGAACTGTGCTGGGCAGAAATCAGGCCGGCACTCCTGAAGACTTGTTTCAGAGATTGTGCTGGAGTCGGTTACAGCAACTAGAATAGGGAGTGGGGGTGTGAGGGGGAGAGGGGTGGGGGTAGGCAGAAGGGGTCAGCCATTGATCCCACAATTAAGTCCCTTCGTGCGCGTGCATGTCTAGCATTATTTTTTTGTTGTTGTTGTTGCAAGAATTGTACTTTTTTTGAAGGAAACCTGTCTTGGTAGGATTCGTAGTATCGCTTTGTTATACTTTTCATGTAAATCAGTTACATCGTGAACGGTTCAATAACTTTAATTTCCACATAATAGAAAGAAGGGGAAAAGAGTGAAACTTCCCAGATTTTTTGGGTGCTAACGTTGTCTTTATAATGGTAGTTATTTTATCCACTTTTTTTTTTTTAGCTTCCACGATGAATATCGCAAACCCATAATTATAGAACATTAAGCTACAGTTTTTTCCCACCAAAATTTCAAATTTTATTTCCTTTCCCGAGTAAAAAGCTATAAAAAAAAATTGGGGGCTGGATAAGGGGAAAACCCCGATGCACTAATTTTAGAGCCCCAAAGTCCCCCACGCTTGCCTATTTTCAGTTCAACCCTCCGCACCTCCAACACTTAAAAGGGAAATAATCACAAGGAAGTGATCTTGAAAGCTTTACTTCCTATCACTACTTGTTCAGCTGCCTCACGTTGTGAAGTGTCCCAGAGGTGCTATTTTGCCGTTCTTTCCGAACTCACTCCACAACACAGGGTGACACCCAGATCTGATCCCCAACACACTCATACTTAGTGGTTGTGTGTGTGTGTGTGGGGGGGGGGGGGGGGGGGGGTCAGAAGAAGAAGGTTGTGAAAAGCCTGCTTACCATACTTAAAATCCAGCCTCAAGATATACTTATTTCAAACCTAAGACTTTCTCCCATTGTTTCATCTCATATCTGTCCTTGCCTTCAACACCAAAATTCCCATCACCCTGCTGAAGTGTTTAATCTGTGTGTGTGTGTGTGTGTGTGTGTGTGTGTGTGTACATTTGTTGTGTAACTGTTATCATTTTGTGTGTTGTATGTGTGTGTGTGCATTGAATTGCAAAACCCGTTATCATTTTTGTATTGGCAAGATAGAAACGCTTTATTTATTGCAAGATATAGTATATAAATTATGCATTCTTCTCAATATATATTATTATTATTATATTATCATTAATGCAGGGTGAAGTTTTAGTGAAGCAAGGGTCAGAGACGTTTAGTTAGACAATGTTAGGTGAAGATGCGACAGAAGGTGGTTAAGCCATTAAAAAAAGCGAGGTTGAGAGATGTTAGACAATGGCAGTGAACACTTTAACGAAGGTGGTTTAGCCGGGAGGTGGGTGGTGTGTGGAGCAGAGGTTAAGGCGGGGTGGAAGAGGGTTGGACAGGGAAGGGTGGGGTGGGGATGAAAGGGGAGGGGAGGGGAGGGTACCTTCCTGCAGCACTCCGGAGAAGGGCAGAGCGGGAGGCCAGGAGGGCAGCCCTTCACACAGCTCTCCCAGCACCTCCTCCCGCACCATCACCTCATAGCCCTCCGCCAGCAGCTGCCTCCTCACCTGCCTCACTACCTCACGCTGTGGACACACACAGTGCACATGCCTCATGCCTCATGCTTCATGCCTCACTACCTCACGCTGTGGACACACACACACACACAGTGCACATGCCTCATGCTGCATGCTTCATGCCTCGCTACCTCACGCTGTGGACATACACACAGTGCACATGCCTCATGCCTCATGCTTCATGCCTCACTACCTCACGCTGTAGACACACACACACAGTGCACATGCCTCATGCCTCACTACCTCACGCTGTGGACACACACACACACAGTGCACATGCCTCATACCTCATGACCTCACACCGTGGACGCACATATTGCACATTACCACACATGCCTCATGCCTCAAACACATTCACACACCTCACAACAGTGCACACGCGCGCATGCACACACACACACACACACACACACACACACACACACACACACACACACACACACACACACACACACACACACACACACACACACACACGCACGCACGCACGCACGCACGCACGCACGCACGCACGCACGCACGCACGCACAGTTCATGCCGCATGCTGTGGACACATTGCACATGCCTCATGCATATTGCACACACCTCATGGATCATGGCTCACACTGTGGACATACTGCATAACCTCATGCCTCCTGCACATTGCACACACACACTCTCTCTCTCACTTACTCACACACACACACACACACACACACACACACACACACACACACACACACACACACACACACACACACACACACACACACCTCATGCTGCTGAACACACATGCCTCATTTCCTCGTCACTGTCACGTTCATGATGTCTACACATACACGTCACTGTTAGATTTATGACGTCAACATACACACACGTCACTGTCACCTTTATGACGTCAACATACACACACGTCACTGTCACCTTTATGACTTCAACACAAACACGTCACTGTCAGCTTAATGACGTCCACACTCACACACACACACAGACAGAGACAGAGGGAGCTTGAGCTTCCACACGAGTGAATCAGGGCATAATGTAGGAGGTGACTAATAATGTTTCTTTGTTGTTTCTGTTGCACGATCATCCACATTATATTTGTAATGACAACACCCATAGTGACCTGGTCCTCAATACAAGGAACAACCGTTACATCTTCACAACAGGCCTGGGGGCTGAGACCTGTAACAGCGCTTGAGTGAAGTCAGGGCTTTGGTGGCTGTGCCATAGAAGTGAATCATGGACCCTCACAGCCCACTTAGTCAAGTCAAGTCAAGTCAAATCTTTCTTTCCAGATGGTACATTGAATAAGCAATGCATTTGCTTTTTTCAGAGAGAAAAATAAGAGCTGTAGAAATGAGGCGCTTCCGAAGACTCTTAGGCATCTCATACAAAGACCACATTACGAATGAAGAAGTCAAGAGACGCATCCGCAATGAAATCGGGCCCTATACTGACCTTCAAACACTCGTCAGACAACGAAAACTGAAGTGGTTTGGTCATGTCACACGCTCAGCTCTGGTCTTACTAAAACAACCCTACAAGGCAACAGTGAGGGGAGGAAGAAGAGGAGGCAGACAAAGGAAGAGATGGAAGGACAACATTCGAGAGTGGACAGACATGGAGCTGAGAGACACCCTGAGGGTGGCCGAGAGACGCGAGGACTGGAGAAAGGTGGTTGACAAAGCTTCGAAGGCGCCCCAAAGGATGCGGAATCTGAGGGATCGGTGACGGTGACGGACCATAGAAGTTCTCCGCTACAAGATGCTGGGACCAGGAAGGTTCAGTGTGTTATAAACTTGGACTCTTCTTCTTCTTCGTCGTCGATGTCGTCGTCGAACGCTCAGACAGCAACTATTGTTGTCCGTCAGAAGAGCGAAAATGCATCGCGCTGCCGTCAAGCGCCTGACAAGTCAGGCCCAGCGCATCTGACTCAGGTTCTGATTTTGAAGGTCTGTTGTTGTCTAGAAATATATTGAAAGAGTCTGGTGTGATGTTATTTTTTTAGTGAGTATATCGTAGGATATTGAGGGTTTGTGAAATTAAAGAAACTACGAAGTTGTTCTTTTTTTTCCTGGATGCAAGAATGTATATTGTTGTGGTAATTTGTTGAAAAGATTTATGCTCTTGATATTTTGTACGTGTTCTTGAAATAGTGTCAAAGCGAAAAAAAAAAAGGAACTGTAAGAAGAGTGTTTAAAGCTGAGAAGAAGATACGAAAAATTATGTGATGTGAGCCTGCCTGGGTATGAAATTGCGTGGGACTGTAGTATGAAGCACTGTTTGTGACAATAACATAATATAATATGCGCAATAGAACGCCACAAAACAACTCAAGGTTACACAACCTATACAGTGACAAGGAGAGTAACGTTTCGCACGTGTACGTTTCCTAAGGCACGCCAGTCATGTGCATGACAGCCAGAGAGAGAGAGAAAGGGGGGGGGGGGGGAGAGAGAGAGAGAGAGAGAGGGGGGGGAGAGAGAGTGAGGAGGGGAGAGGGAGGGAGAGAGAAAGAGAGAGAGAGTGAGAGAGAGAGGGAGAGAGGAGGGAGGGGGAGAGGAGAGGAGAGAGGGGAGAGAGAGAGAGAGAGAGAGAGAGAGAGAGAGAGAGAGAAGAGAGAGAGAGAGAGAGAGAGAGAGAGAGGAGAGAGAGGAGGGAGAGAGGGGAGAGAGAAAGAGAGAGGGGGGAGAGAGAGTGGAGGGAGAGGGAAGGAGAGAGGGGAGAGAGAGGAGAGAGAGTAGGAGGAGAGGAGAGAGAGGAGAGAGTGAGAGAGAGAGAGAGGGAGAAGGGAGAGAGAGAGCAGAGAGAGAGGGGGGGAAGAAAGAGAGAGAGAGAGAGAGAGAGAGAGAGAGAGAGAGAGAGAGAGAGAGAGAGAGAGAGACGAGAGAGAAGAGAAGAAAGAGACAGAGAAAGAACAGACAGCACAGAACAGAGACGACAAAGACAGACAGAACAGCACAGACGACACAAATTCTGTGTCTGAAGAAAATGCAACACGCGCTCACGTACCACCTACATAATTAATACACACCCATACATACAACACACATACGACATGCATACATTTTGCACGTCAAGCACTGACATACAACACACGCACACACACACAACACATCACCTGCCGCACTCAGCAACACACCAACACACACACACACCACACAACACACACCACACACACACACACACACAACACACACGCGCACAGAGACTCTGTTCCCTCTCCACTGTCGCTTTCTTGGCACTTTCTCTCTTCATTTCTTCGCTTCTTTGAGGTTGTCTGTTTGTTATGATGTTTGGTTATTGTTGTTTTCATGGTGTGTGTGTGGGGGGTGGGGGTGGGGGGTGGAGTGGGGTGGGGGGGGGGTGTGTGTGGTGTGTAGGTGTTTGGTGTTGTTAGTGTGAGTGTGTGTGTAGGTGTGTGTAGTGTATGTGTAGTGTGTGTAGGGGTGTGGTAGTGTGTGTGTAGTGTGTGTGTGTAGTGTGTGTTGGTGTGTGTGTAGTGTGTGTGTGTTAGTGTGTTGTGGAGGTGTAGTGTGTAGATGTAGGTGTGTTGTGAGTGTAGTGTGTGTAGTGTGTGTGTAGTTGTGTATGTGTAGGTGTTGTGTGTAGATGTGGTGTGTGTGTGTGAGTGTATGTGTGTAGATGTGTGGGTGTAGTGTGTAGTGAGTTGTAGTGTATGTGATGTGTGTGTAGGTGTGTAGTGTAGTTGATGTGAGATGTGTAGTGGTATGTGTAGGTTGTAGTAGATGTAGTAGTGGTAGGATGTGGTAGTAGTGGATGTAGTGTGTGTAAGGGTGATGTGTAGTGATGGAGTAGGAGGTATGGAGAGTGAGGTAGAGGGGAGAGAAGTGAGTAGCGAAGAGATGATGAGAGAGGAGAGGAAATAGAGAGAGAGAGATAGATGAATGTGAGAGAGAGAGAGGAGAGGAGTGAGGGATGAAGAGAGGAGAGACAGAAGAGAAGAGAAGAGAGGAAGATGACGAGAGACAACAAAGAAGAGAGAGAGACAGAGAGAGAGAGAGAGAGAGAGAGAGAGAGAGAGAGAGAGAGAGAGAGAGAGAGAGAGAGAGAGAGAGAGAGAGAGAGAGAGAGAGAGAGAGAGAGAGAGAGAGAGAGAGAGAGAGAGAGAGAGAGAGAGAGAGGAGAGAGAGAGAGAGAGAGAGAGAGAGAGAGAGAGAGAGAGAGAGAGAGAGAGAAGAGGAGGAGAGAAGAGAGAGAGAGAGAGGAGAGAGAGAGAGAGAGAGAGAGAGAGAGAGGAGAAGA
>CM054158.1:42773642-42788642 GCA_028751875.1 Rapana venosa | reverse complement strand
GCTTCGAGAGATGGAGAGAGAGAGAGGGAGAGAGAAGGAGAGAGAGTGGGAGGGGGAGGGAGGGAGGAGAGAGAGAGAGAGAGGAGGGGGGGGGGTAGGGAGAGAGAGAGAGGGAGAGAGAGTGAGATTCAGAGAGACAGAGAAACAGAGAGACGGAGAGACAGAGAAACACACACATACACAACACGCACACACACAACACACATACACACGCACACAACACACACACACGCACCATATACCACACACACACACACATACACACACACACACACACACACACAACACACACACACGCACGCACGCACAACACACACACACACACGCAAACACACACACACACACACACGCAAACACACACACAACACACACACACACGCACACACAAACACACACCCCACCCAGCAGTTTAGAAAAAAGAATGTAACAAACATTAATTAGACTGGCACATCAAGTGGCCCTTACTGTGGAATTGGCACAACAACAGGCAGAGGAGAGAGAGAGAGAGAGAGGAGAGAGAGAGAGAGAGAGAGAGAGAGAGAGAGAGAGAGAGAGAGAGAGACAGAGAGAGGGACAGAGAGAGAAACAGATAAACAGACAGACAGACAGACAGAGACAGAGAGAAAGAGAGAGAAAAGAGAGAGAAAGAGAGAGAGAGAGAGAGAGAGAGAGACAGAGACAAAGAGACAGAGAGACAAAGAGACAGAGAGACAGAGAGATAGAAAGAGAGATAGAGATAGAGAGATGGTTTTAGAGAAGAAAACAAGGATTTAATTAAAACAGTTTGGTTTTCCAATCCATTACAGGGGTAGTGGGTTTGCCAAAATCTGTTGATAATGAAAGACACAGACCTCTGACACTCAACTAACGGCTTTGGAGCATGACCACACAATGGCATGTCTGTTGCTGCTGCTGCTGCTGCTGTTGTTGTTGCTGCTGCTGCTGCTGCCACTGCTGTTGCTCCTTCCTCCCAACCCCCCACCCTTTTCTACTGCTACTACTGCCACTGTTGCTGCTGCTCTTTTTCTACTGCCACTACTGCCACTGCTGCTGCTGCTCTTTTTCTACTGCCACTACTGCCACTGCTGCTGCTGCTGTTGCTGCTGCTGCTGTTTTCTACTGCCACTACTGCCACTGCTGCTGCTGCTGTTGCTGCTGCTGCTGTTTTCTACTGCCACTACTGCCACTGCTGCTGCTGCTGTTGCTGCTGCTGCTGTTTTCTACTGCCACTACTGCCACTGCTGCTGCTGCTGTTGCTGCTGCTGCTGTTTTCTACTGCCACTACTGCCACTGCTGCTGCTGCTGTTGCTGTGCTGCTGTTTTCTACTGCCACTACTGCACTGCTGCTCTGCTGTTGCTGCTGCTGTTTAGCACTCTGCACTGCTGATGCTGCTGTTTTCTACTGCCACTACTGCCACTGCTGCTGCTGCTGTTGCTGCTGATGCTCTTTTCTACTGCCACTACTGCCACTGCTGCTGCTGCTGTTGCTGCTGATGCTCTTTTCTAATGCCACTACTGCCACTGTTGCTGCTGCTGCTCTTTTCTACTGCCACTGTTGCTGTTGCTCTTTTCTACTGCCACTACTTCCACTACTGCTGCTCTTTTCTACTGCCACTACTGCTGTTGTTGCTGCTACAGCTGCTACTGCCACTTTTGCTGCTGCTGCTGCTTCTACTGCCACTTCTACCTCTGCAGCAACTATGCTACTAGTGGCACAACTGCGGTAGTCTAGCTGATACTACTATGCTGCTACGAGTTTTACAGCTGCCTACACTGCTGCTGCTACATTAATGAGCTACTACTACTGCTACCGCCTATACTGCTACTGCTGCTGCTACTATTGTTATGATTCTTCTCCTTCTTCTCCTTCTTCTTCTTCTTCTTTTTCTTCTTCTTCTTCTTGTTCTTCTTCTTCTTTTTCTTCTTCTTCTTCTCCTTCTTTTTCTTTCTTTTCTTCTTCTTCTTCTTCTTCTTTCTTCTTCTCCTTCTTCTTTTCTTCTTCTTCTTCTTCTTCTTCTTCTTCTTCTTCTTCTTCTTCTTCTCTCTGCTGCTGCTGCTGCTGCTGCTGCTGCTGCTGCTACTACTACTACTGTTGTTGCTACCACAGCCTTTACTGCTGTTGCTGCTGCTACTACTGCTACATTAGCTACTACTACTGCTACCGCCAATACTGCTACTGCTACTGCTACTATTGTTCTGCTTCTCCTTCTACTACTGCTACTGTTGTTGCTACCACACCCTTTACTGCTGCTGCTGCTGCTTGTACTACTAGTGCTAAAAGGCATAGCTGTTGCTGCTGCTGTTGCTGCTGTTACTGCTGTGACTATCTTAGTCAGCACTGAACTGCTTTTTCTTCTGGCATTGCTCCTGCTACTGGAACCTATCATCATTTTGTCTTGCATTGAAACACACACACACGCACACACACACACACAAATACACACATACAACATACACACACATACGCATACACACATACACGCGCACACACACGCACACAGCGCGCGCGCAAGCACACACACGCAAAAACAAACGTACGAACACACACACAAACACACACACACACTCACAGTTTCTATCCTCCCTCCTTCCTCTCCACCCCCCCCCCCTTCCCCCCAGCCGAAATACACAGTAAATACTCTAAACAAACTAACTACAACCTCCTTAAACAATTGAGCCAATAAAAAACTTTAACAGACCAATTTTAAACAATCAAGCCAATAACAAACTGTAACAGAGCATTTTTAAATACTCCCTCCCCCTCCACACCCTCCCCTCCACCCCCACCCCCCTCCGAAGAAAAAAACACCTACAAAAAACCAGGTACAGCAACTTTCACTCCACACACACACACACACAGGCACAAAAAACATTCCACGCCACATATACCACAGGTACACACTCATGCAGTGAAATATATATTATAAAGATACTATGAGTCAATGAATGTGTGTGATACAGTCCTTAAAGAATGCCAGTAGTTGAGGACAACAAAATAACGCAGAGTGCATTCATGAACTCATGAAATATAGCATCAGTTTATAAATGAAAACTGATGATAATATGAGTTACTGATTTACTAACACACACACACACACACACACACACACACACACACACACACACACACAAACACACACACCAAATATATATATATAATATTATATATATATATATATATATAATATTATATATATATATATATATATATATATATACACATATATATTTATCACAAAAAGTGAAAGCAGAACAGTAAACATATATAGATGTTCCCCAAATATTATCGCTTTCTTCATTCCAGGTTAGGAATACATATGACTATATATAGTGAATAAGATAATATATAATATAAAGTATATATATAGTATAATATAATGATAACATGGTGTTACAGGTTACAAGTAAAACAGACATCAACAGTGAATACAAGAGGAGGCAACATATCAACAATGACAAAAAGTTGAAACATATGACGAATAACAAAACAGATAAACAATGGCTGAAAACCATACAGAAGTTAACAAAGAAAAACACAACCACCACAACAACAGAAGATAATAACAAAACGGAAAAAACACAATAAACAAAAAAAACAAAAACAATTGCAACAATGACCTCAAAAACAGAAAAAACAACAATTAACAAACAAAAACTACAACAATAACAACAACAAAACAACAACAAACCAACCAAACAAAAAAAACCACCCAACAACAACAGCAACAAAACAAAAACAAAACAAAACACAAACAATGGCAAAGTGATCAAAAACAGAAATGAACAGAAAACTATAACAATGACAGAAAACACTGACACACATAAGTTAACAGAAATAGAAGATGGTAACTGTGACAGAAAATCAACACTGACAGAAGTTAACACCAATAGAAGATGATAACAATGACACAAAAGCAACACTGACAGAAGTTAACAGCAACAGAAGATGATACCTGTGACACAAAAGCGACACTGACACACAGACTGACAGAAGTTAACAGCAGCAGAAGATGATACCTGTGACACAAAAGCGACGCTGACACACAGACTGACAGAAGTTAACAGCAACAGAAGATGGTAACTGTGACCAAAAAAAAACAAAAACCCAACACTGACAGAAGTGAACAGAAACAGAAGACTGCAGAACTCACAGACAGACACACAGACAGACAGACAGACACTGCACAGACACTGCTAGCTGTATGTCCCTTCACTCCCTCATACCATGCTCTTCTTCTCTTACCTTCAGAAGTTTCTTCTTTTCAGGCGACAGACCACCCAGACCTTTCCTCTTCTTCTTCTTTTTCTTCGATTCCTCTTCCTCTCGCCGCCGTTCCTCCTGCAACACACACGCACGCACGTACACACACACAAGCACACACGTACGTACACACACACACACACAAGCACGCACACACACACACACACACACACACACACACACACACACACACACACACACACACACACACACACACACACACACACACACACACACACACACACACACACACACACACACACGGTGTTTAGATGGTCAATATCTTAGTGTTCACTGCATCAGGCATTGGTCCATGCAAAAACACATAGTATCTGTCGAGCATCTTATCTTGAACTGAGGCATAGTGTATCGTACGACTGTTCCTGTGCTGTGCTGTCACTGCACGTATTATCCAAGCCTTTGTTATCTCCTGTTCGGTAAGTGTAACTCGGGTTCTTTTTGCCGTCCAGCTGATCATATATCTCCCTCCCTTGCTGTTGGTTCAAAACTGTCATGCAGGACCAGATTTGAAAACAAACAAACAAAAAACCCCATAGAGCAGAAAACAAGACAAAGAAAAGAAAATCAACCAACCCAACCCAAACCAAGAGCATGTAACTCTTATTTAAAAGCACTTCACTGGCTTCCTGTTAAACATCGTCGCCAGTACAAAATTACCGTCCTTGCATTTTGTCATTTCGATGGATCATTTCCGCCATATCTTTCGGATTCACTGTGTTCATACCAACCCTCTGGCATACTTTGTTCTTCCACTGAAACTTTCTAAATTCCCTCAGCCACACACTGAAGCCAACAGATGAGCAGGCTTGTCAAAGAAAACCACACTGTCCAGCACATCCTTCAGAGGTGCACGCTATTCAGCGACCTGAGGAAGAAGATTGTGTGGCCGACGGAGATAACCCTGCAAACCAAGCTGTACGGCCCACGAGAGGAGCTGGAAAGGACTTGCCACTATTTCTCCCAAACATATCTGACGCGTGCGAAAAGCGAACGAGAGAAGAGGAAACTGCACCGAAAGTGTGGAATTCATTGCCATAAAGCTTTTGTACACCCCAACTACTTTTTTCTACTTTTTAAACCAATCTGAATACACCCCAACTACTTTTTTCTACTTTTTAAACCAATCTGAAGACACCACCATTATTTTGACAGGTCTTTGCTTAAATTTATTTTATGGAAGTTTGTGTACAAGTATGCAAAGTCTTCAAAATGTTCGTTTTTATGTATGAGTGTGTGTATACATGTGTGTGTATACATGTGTGTATGTGTGTATGTGTGTGTGTGTTGTTGTTGTTGCTTCGATTTTACGTCTGTTCACTCAAAGTGATATTAGTGTGTGTGTGTGTGTGCGCGCGCGCGTGCGTGTGTGTGTGTGTGTGTGTGTGTGTGTGTGTGTGTGTGTGTGTTGTGCGTGTGTGTGTGATGTTGACGATGGTGAGGATGATGACGACGATGACAATGACTACGATGACGATGACGACGACGATGATGGTGATTATGAACAAAAAATTTTTTTAACCAAAAAACAAAAGCAAAGCACCTCGCCCCCCCCAAAAAAACAACAAAACAAAACATCAAAACAAACAAACCCAAACCCTTTCTCCCCCCCCCCCCCCCTCCCCTCTCCTCCCAAAACCCCACACCCCAAACATTGTCCATCAATAAATCACAACTACTATCACTTGGAGTCAATTCCCGCCCCCCCCCTCCCCCCCGTCCCTTCTTCCCCTATCTTGTTTGCTTCATTCAGGTTTAACGCCGACAGCCTGTCGGATTCGTGATGATGAGACCAAGGGGAATAACACTGTATTGCCCTCCCAGAATGATGTCATGCTCCAGAGAAGCAGTGACAAGGACATAATTATGTTACGTGGTGTGAGTGAGACTGGAACCAGCAACCCTGAGAATGTGAACCCGCCTTTTACCTCTAGATAATTACTAAAAGGTAAAGGTGTCCCATAACCTATGTGGTCGTAGGGGAGCGAGGCGTCAGAGACCTCAGCTTCTCTAGGGGCCAGCATATTGAGGGCGCGCCCATCTCCTCTCCCTCGCTGCGTTACCTTCCCTGACCCTAAAGAGGGCAGGTACCCATTTACAGCTGGGTGAACTGAGGGACTGTACTGAAGCCAAGGCGCGCAAACCGTCACCCATCCAAGTGGTAACCACGCTCGACGCTGCTTAACACTGGCTGGGTGCTCTGACCACTGAGCTATCCCCTAGGCACCTGAATATACACCAATATGCCAGCGATGTCTTTGCGATATACATAGCTGATACATATGGGCCTGTATGTGTAGGTGCATGTTGTTATAATTTTATTTGATTTTTTTAATATCTGTTCAGTCTTTGTAGTATTAGATGAGGGGGGGGGGGGGGAGAAGTGGGGAGGAAAGGGGGGGGGGGTGTCATATTTTAAAACATCTGTTTTGGAAAAAAATGTAATAAAGAAACTTTGTAATATAATAAGAATGATAAAACATCAGAAAAAGTCATTAACATTAATGCAACTATAACAAAACGTCCTATAGAACTGTGGCAGATACCTTTGACGTATGTGTGTGTGTGTGTGTGTGTGTGTGTGTGTGTGGATAGCTAGCTAGCTAGATAGACAGACAGTCAGACAGACAGACAGACAGTCAGACAGACAGACAGACAGAGAGACAAACAGATAGATAGATCTGTGTGTGTGTGTGTGTGTGCGTGCGTGCGTGTGTGTGTGTGTGTGCGACCGCGTGCACACGTGTGTGTATGTGTGTGAGTGTGTAGACGTTATTCACACTAGTGTCTGTGCAAAAAGCCCACACAAACACACCACGGTTTCTGCAGACCTCAGCACAGCTGTAGGCATCGACCCGTACGCACGCAGACCTGCCATAGCCACCTCACTCCCAGTTCTGACACGCATACCACCTTGTCAGACTCTTCACTCTCCTCTCCTCTCTTCCCTTCTCTCTCTCTTCCCTCTCCTCTCCTTCTTCTCCTTCTCTCCCTCTTCATTCTCTCTCCTCTCCTTCTTCTCTTCTTCCTCTTCTCTCTCTCCTCTCTTCCTCTCTCTTCTCTTCTCCTCTCTTCCTCTCTTCTCTCTCTCTCTTCCTCTCCTCTCCTCTTCCTTTCTCTTCCTTCTCCTCCCTCTTCCCCTCTCCTTCTCTCTTCTCTCTCTCTTCCTCTCCCCTCTTCTCTCTCTCCTCACTCTCCTTTCCCTCCTCTCTCCCCTCTCTCTTTCTCTCTCTCTCCTCTCCTTTCCTCCTCCTCTCCTCTCCTCTCTCTTCCTCTCTTCTCCTTACCTCCTCTACTCTTCTCTTCTCGATCCGTCCTTCCCTCCACATCACCATCACAGGCACCACTGAAGAAGGCTACCCTGGTCTTTGACTTGTTCTGTGAGTTAGATATGTGTGTGTGTCTCTGTGTGTGTGTGCGTGTGAATGTGTGCGTGTGCGTGCGTGCGTGCGTGCGTGTGTGTATCTGTGTGTGTGTCTTTGTGTGTGTGTGTGTGTGTGTGTGTGTCTGTGTGTGTGTGCGCCTGTGTGTGTATGTGTTTGTGTGTGTGTGTGCCTGTGTGTGTGTTTGTGTGTGTGTGTGTGTGTGTGTGTGTGTGAGAGAGAGAGAGAGATCTCTCTGTGTGTAACATTTAGAGATGCTTTCTCTGAGACTTGCAAGATGAATTCTACATTAATAGACATGTGTGTACATGAACATAAATCATAGAATTGCTGTTTGTGTTTTTAGTTTCGTTTAGTTTGGGTTTTTTTAGGTGGGAGGGGGGGGGGGGGTGTTTGTTTGTTGTTTTTTGTTGTTGTTGCTTTGTTTTTTTGGAGGGGTTGGGGTAGAATTAGCGATAACACTTATTCACGTCTGATTTTCTTCTCTAACTTTTTCACTTCGCTTCTTTAAAGTTTTGTTCTTTTTCTCCAGTCACCAGATCATAATTTATCTCTCCTTTTTTTCTCAGCTGTCGGTGATCCTCTCTCTCCTCTCTCTCTCTCTCTCTCTCTCTCCTCTCTCTCTCTCTCTCTCTCTCTCTCTCTCTCTCTCTCTCCTCTCTCTCTTGTGGGAATGGAGACAAAAATTGACAAAACCGCATGAACTGAACGTGCAAAGAAAAACAAACCCCTCCCCCCCCCCCAAAAGACCAACCCCCCCCCAACAAACAAACAACAACAACCCCTCTCCCAAAACAACAACAAAAATCCCTACATCGGTGGCTATTCTGTTATCCTCGAAGCAAAAGAATGATATACAATAAAATGAAATGAACTAAACAAAAATAAAACGAATTAAAATAGAACAAAATGGAAATATAATCAACTCTCTCTCTCTCTCTCTCTCTCACACACATGAAACAACATTTCCTTTCCGTTACCAGACAATTCATGGCTTGACGGCCTAACTCCTGACACACTCCATTTCAATTTGAGCGCCCATATTTCTAGTTCCAGGGAAACCCATTAGTCTTTCTTCCACCGTCCATGTCGTTCTCAGTCACCGCTGGTCTGAATGCTAGTCTTTTGTAGAGACAATAAACTGAGACAGGAGGATATAGTACACTGATAAACAACAACAACAACAAATCAAAACAACACAAACAACAGCAAAGCAAGAAGCTGTTCGGGACCAATTCCTCAGAAACCCAACTCTCCAAGACACCATTACACAAAGACATGCCAGAATAGGTGGCGTCCTACAGTGGCGACGTGCTCCAGGGAGAGAGAGATGGACCACCTTGATGCCCACAATGTAACAATGTCCATACACGCTGTCCCACAGGAATAATGATGCCATCATGCAAGATCCTTGATACAGTTTTCAATCACTGCACGTAAAAGAAACCCTTGGCAAAATATTTTTTAAAAATTCCTTGGAATAGAGTCAAACCACTCTCACAGAAGAAAAAAACCAAACATACACACAAAAACAAAGCATCATAACTCTAAGCAGGAAAACAAGTATATATATTTAATCTGAGATTTAAAAATTTGATGGGGTCTTCGATTCGAAGTTACGTCAGTTCACTCTCAGTGATATTAGCTTTGATGAGGTGACAGCCTTGATATGGCCTCTATGGTCGGCGGGGCTATAAACAACAGGATTGGATGGGATTGAGACAGACAGACAGAACCATAGCTACTGCAGTAGTAGTAGTAGTAGTAGTAGTAGTAGTAGTAGTAGTAGAAGTAGAAGTAGTAGTAGTAGTAGTAGTAGTAGTAGAAGTAGAGTAGTAGTAGTAGTAGTAGTAGTAGTAGTAGTAGTAGTAGTAGTAGTAGTAGTAGTAGAAAACCCCCCAGCGCTTTGTAAGGAAAGGCAGTATTCCAAATTAAGAGCAGAACGGCTAGATGCTGTGCAACACAACCACGATCATGTCCTTCAAGAAAACACCGGGGGAAAAAAAACAAACTCCAGAGAAGAAATCAAAGTTCTGTGACACAAGGGCGAAAGCTGACGACGACAGCAAAACGAATCACCAGAAGTCCTCCTCATGGCATCACCGGGAATAACAACAACAGCAGCAGCAGCTGCAGTAATAGCAAGCTAGAACTTACCATTTTGAATCACTGTGGATTGTATGTAGCTAGTAGATAGATAGATGTCTGCACGCACCGCCGACCCGGGCCCTTCTGTCGCAAAAGAGATGCTGGATGGAACTTGCTTCAGCGCTTAGCTTACCGGGCCGGCTCTCGCTCCAGCATCTTTCCTATCAGGCGAGGGCGAGGGATGGGGGTTGGGGAGTGGGGGGGGGTTGTTGGATGCGAGAGGGGAGGGGAGGGGAGGGGGTAGGGGGAGGGGGAAGGCGGCACTGGAAAAGACCATGTCGGAGTGCCCACAGAAAGAGTTAAGCTAGCAAGAAGAAGAAGAAGGAGGAGGAGGACGAGGAGGAGGGGGGGGGGGGGGGGGGGGGGGGGGGGGGGGGGGGGGGGGTGGAGGGAGGGGAGGGGGGGGGGGGGGGGGGGGGGAGGGTGGCACAATGGGGAGATAGGCTGGCAGCCCTGGCTGAAGGTGATCGGTTTTCATATCGCCTCCTTGAGCTGTGACGTTGTTTGTGGCACAAAACACGGCCAAGGGAGCTCACTGCTGGGAGATGAGAGCAGCAGCGGCTGAAAGACAGGCCCCTGACACCCCCCTCCCTTCCCCCTCTTGCTGAGCAGAAAAGTTCTTAGAGCTGCACAGTGGCTGGAATTGTCGGCCCTTGCCTTCTGTCTAGTTTTTTTCTTCTGTTCAACGTGTGGCAAAGTATCCACGCTTTGCTTTTTGCTCTTTTTTTCCACGGCGTCGTTTTCAATATTTTGCTCTGCCTTGATGGAGGCTGCAGACGAAGAGGATAGGAGCGCTTTTCCGATCACCTGAGCGCTTCACCCTGCTTGTTGGCTTTCTGTTCTGCCTCAGCTCAGTACAAGAGCGCTGTACCCGGCTCAAATCAGCAGGCCATGAACAAACCCTTTCTTTTAAGAACAAGCTGTACAAATTAAACGACAAAAAGCACGTGCGTTGGACCGAGTTCAACTGCACATGTTTGCTATCGTTCTTCAGCATATTTTGTACATTGAGTGGGACTGTAAGATCACCTTGAGACATGGTTAGATTCCACTTGATTTTGTTTTTAAAATCTACTACATTGTTATTGTGGGGACGGGATAGCTCAGTGGTCGGAGCACTCGCTTTCCCCCAGCCAAGTTAATCAGCATCGAGCGTGGTTACCACTTGGGTGGGTGACCATTTGCACGCATTGGCTTCAGTACAGTTCCCCCAGTTAACCCAGCTGTAAATGGGTACCTGCCCTCTTTAGGGTCAGGGAAGGTAAAGCAGCGAGGGAGAGGAGACGGGCGCCGCCCTCAATATGCTGGCCCTAGAGAAGTGAGGTCTCTGATGCCTCGCTCCCCTACGACCTTATAGGTTATGGGACACCTTTACATTTTTTACTTTTACATTGTTATAATGTTGCAGTGTATTGGCTGGATGCTATAGACTGTCCTACAGGGAACAGTACGAGGAGGGAGAGATAGAGGCAGACAGGGAAAACGATGGGAAGACAGCATCATAGAGTGGAAGACTGGACTTGCGTGGAACGACATACTACAGAAAGCCGAGAACCGCGAGGAATGGAGGAAACTGGTTGCAAAATCTCCAGTGATGCTATAATGGTGGACTAGACTAAGGGATAGGTGAAGGTGAATAAAGTAGGCATAACATTCCAGAGAATCTGCGACACAAATGTATGGTTCCAAGAGTGGACACAGTCTCTGGTAACCCTGTTTACACAGAAAGCTAACCTGAGAGACAACGCCAGAACTATACAGACCAATCAGCCACATAAGCCACCCCCAGCGAAGCAATGCTCTGAATCCTTCTGCAGAGATTCCAGAAATAAGCCTCAGCTTTGATGCAAAGCAGGCCAGAGGGCTTCAGATCTGGACAGAGGACAATTGAAAAGAAAAACGGGTGCAGATCATTCAGACACTCTTTGACAAAACTAGAAGTGCTTTCTTGATGAAAAATCAGGTCTGGAACTTCTTTTAAACAACAAAAGGAGTCAGACAGGGCATCCTCACCTTCTGGATACTCTGTGGCTAAGAATTCCATCTTTTCTATCACTCTCTTTGTTTCTGCCTTGTCCTTTTTCTTCCTGTCACCTTCTTGTCTTTACTTTACCGTCTTGGTCGATTATCCTGCCTTTTTTTCTAGACAAAGTTTAACGATAACAATTCTCTCCCGTGCCGAAGTCGGATGCGCTGGGCCTGACTTGTCAGGCGCTTAATGGCAGTGCAACGCATTTTCACTTATATGAAAGAAAATAATAGTTGCTGTCTAAGCATTCGACGACGACGACGAAGAAGAATTGCAAAGAAAAACGAATTGAAAAGAAGGAGAAGAAGAATTGAGAAAAAATTTGCAAAGAAGAACAAGAATTGCAAAGAAGAAGAATTGCGAAGGAGAGGAATTGCGAAGAAGAAGAATTGAAAAGAATTGCGAAGAAGACGAAGAATGCGAAAAGAAGAAGAATTGCGAAGAAGAAGAAGAATTGCAAAGGAAAAGAATTGCGAAGAAGAATTGCAAAGAAGAAGAATTGCAAAGAAAAAGAATTGCAAAGAAGAATGGCAAAGAAGAAGAAGAATAGCGAAGAAAAAGAAGATTTGCGAAGAAGAATTGCGAAGAAGAAGAATTGCGATGAAGAAGATTTGCGAAGAAGAAGAAGAATTGCAAAGAAGAAGAATTGAGAAGAGTTGCGAAGAAAAAGAAGAATTGCAAAGAAGAAGAAGAATTGCAAAGAAGAAGAATTGCAAAGAAGTAGTATTGCGAAGAAAAAGAATTGCGAAGAAAAAGAAGAATTACAAAGAAAAAGAATTGCGAAGAAGAAGAAGAATTGCAAAGAAGAAGAATTGCAAAGAAAAAGATTTGCAAAGAAAAAGAATTGCAAAGAAAAAGATTTGCAAAGAAGAAGAATTGCGAAGAAGAAGAATTGCAAAGAAGAACGAATTGAAAAGAACGAACTGCGAAGAAGAAGAAGAATTGCAAAGAAGAATTGCGAAGAAAAAGAAGAATTGCAAAGAAAACGAATTGCGAAGAAGAATTGCAAAAAAGAAGAATTGCGAAGAGGAAGAAGAATTGCAAAGAAGAAAAAGAATTGCAAAGAAGAAAAAGAAAAAGAAGAGGTATGTTCCAGTTCAGCTCTTAGAGCCTGACGGACTGACAGGGGCGAGAAGGGAAGGGGGAGGAGGAGGAGGGGAGGGACGGGGGAGGGGGGGGGGGGGGGGGGGGGGGGGGGAGGGGTAAGGGGCTGGCAGCAGAGTGGCAGAGGTGGCGGCTCCATCATGACAAAAGGTGGTGGCAACAGCAGTAGTCCTCCTCCAGCAGCAGCAGCAGCAGCAGCAGCAGCAGCAGCAGCAGCAGCATCCCCTTATCCTCACACACGACAGTTCTTTCCGATGCCACTGACCCAAAGCACCCTCCCTCACCACCCTTTCCCCCTACCCCCTAGAGACAACACGCGCCTACAAGCAAGCAAGCACGCACACGCGTGCAAACATACCCACCGTACAATATGATTCTGGCTATTGTCTTTATAATGGCTGTACAAGCAATGTGATAGATTTTCGAAATGCTTTCATTTCTAACAAAGTCTGTGGTTGGTATAATCGTAGAAATATGTTATCCCTTATGTACAGATTTAAACTAAATGCTTTCAGGACAAAGTACGTGAAAGATGTAAACTGTATTTATGGGGAGAAGATTACCAGTAGTCATGTTATTTTTTATTGTGGGCATTTAAAAGCATTTTTACCTGCTATACCAAGTTTATCACTGGATCAGATTTTGTCTGAACCATCGTTACTGTTGGACATTGTGTTAGGATTGATAAGAAGTCCGATAATTCAGTTTTTGTAGTATGTTTAAGTTAGTTTTTAAGTACTGTTATTTGACACTTTTTGTTATTGTTTGCATTCTCTTGTTTATATTACTTTTTCCCGTCTAAAATCACTAAATGTGAATAGACGTTAAACTGAAGATAACACCCACCGTACAACCCTCCCCCACTCCTTTCACACACAACACACACACACACACACACACACACACACACACACACACACACACACACACACACAACACACACACACACACACACACACACACACACACACACTCACACGTCTAATATCACTTAGGGTGAACAGACGTTAAATTGAAGACAACAACAACAACAACGCACACACACACGCACGCACGTGTATCCAGAACAAGCTACCAAGCATTGTTTTCTTTTCTACAAATCTTAAACTGTTTCAGCTATACATTTGCAAGGTCAGTATTCTCTCCATTGCATCCACTGTCTTCATGGGAGCTCACCTGATAACTCATGATTTCAAAATCGTTACAGGAGGGTGGGGGGGGGGGGGGGGGGGGGGGTAGGGGGGGTAGGGAGAGGGGGGTAGCTTAGTGGTAAGAGCGTTGAGTTCGCGATCTGATGGCCAGGGTTCGAACCACCACTGAGGAGTAACTGCAGGGACACTAACCATTCTTAGAATGTAGGGGTCAGGATAGCTCAGTGGTCAGAGCACTCGCTTTCCCCCAGCCAAGGTTAAGCAACATCGAGCGAGGTTACCAGTTTGATGGGTGACCGTTTGCGCGCCTTGGCTTCAGTACAGTCCCCCAATTCACCCAGCTGTCAATGGGTACCTGCCCTCTTTAGGGTCAGGGAAGGTAAAGCAGCGAGAGAGAGAGAGGAGATGGGCGCCGCCCTCAATATGCTGGACCCTTGAGAAGTTGAGGTCTCTGAGGTCTCTCTCTCCTACGACCAAATAGGTTATGGGACACCTTTACCGTTTTAAGTCTTAGAATATAGATAGAGATTTTTCCACGAAGCTGTACATTTTGACTATGTTGCTATGATCCTACAGTTTAAAATGATCAGTGAAATAGAACAGGTGGGTTTTGATAATGATGGAGCATGGAACTTAAGGTCATCTCTATTTACGGCTATTAAGTGATGACAGAGAGAGAGAGAGAGAGAGAGAGAGAGAGAGAAGAGAGAGAGAGAGAGAGAGAGAGAGAGAGAGAGAAGAAGACAGACAGACAGACAGAAACACAGACACAGAGACAGAGACAGAAGACAATAGATGACAGACAATGAGAAAGAAACAGAGACAACAGAGACAATCAGACAGAGACAGACAGACAACAATCAGACAACATGACAGATAGAAACAATGAGAAGAAACAGAGACAGA
>CM054158.1:42761142-42768642 GCA_028751875.1 Rapana venosa | reverse complement strand
CACCTAAGTAATATTAGACCATTGTGTGTGAGCGTGTGTGTGTGTGTGTGTGTGTGTGTGTGTGTGTGTGTGTGTGTGTGTGTGTGTGCGTGCCTCTGTGAGTGTGCATGTAAGAGTACGTGCGCGCGCGCCCGTGTATGTGTGTTCACTGTGAGTGTGCATGTGTGTGTGTGCATGTAAGAGTACGTGCGCACGCGCCCGTGTGTGTGTGTTGAGTGTGCGTGCGTGTGTATGTGGTGTGTATGGTGTGTATGTGTTGGTGTGCGTGCGTGGTTGAGTGTGCGTGCGTGGGTATGTGTGATGCATGTGTGTGTGTGTGTCATGGTGTGTGTGTTGTGTGTGTGCATGGTGTGTGTGTGTGTGTGTGTGTGTGTGTGTGTGTGTGTACACCTCTGCTAGCCCTGGTGATACGGAGTTGGCAAGCAAGAGAAGTAGAAAGTGCAAGTTTGCCAACTTTCCCTATTGATGCCATAAACATTGTCAGACCTACAGAGAGAGAGAGAGAGAGAGAGAGAGAGAGAGAGAGAGAGAGAGAGAGAGAGAGAGAGAGAGAGAGAGAGAGTAGAGAGAAAGGAGGGTGGAAGGAGAGAGAGATATGGGGAGAGAGGAGATGGGAGAGAAAGGAGATAGAGAGGGGGAGAAAGATGGGAAACAGAGAGAGATGGGAGACAAGAGAGAGATGCGAGATAGAAAGATGGGAGACAGAGATGGGAGACAAAGAGAGAGATGGGATACAGAGAGATGGGATACAGAGAGATGGAAAGAGATGGGAGACAAAGAGAGATGTGGGAGACAGAGAGATGGGAGAGAAAGAGATATGAGACAAAGAGAGATGGGAGACAGAGAGAGATGGGAGACAGAGAGAGAGAGAGTGCATGTATGAGTGTGTGTATACAATCAGGCGTGCGTGTGTGTAGAGGGTGGCGGCGCGCACGCGCGCGCGCGCGCGCACACACACACACACAAAGACACACGCGCTTGCTCATGTACGCGTATAATAGAGCCTTGACCTAATCCAGAATTGGCAAATGAAGCATTAGAACAATAAAGGATGTGTCTTTTGTTTGTTTGTTTGTTTGCTTGCTTGTTTGTTTGTTGTGCCTACATGCTGTTGTCAGCAATCACCTTCACCTATCCCATAGTCCCGTGGACCATTATGGCACCACTAAAGATTTTGCAACCAGCTTCCTCCACTTCTCGCGGTCCCCTGCTTTCCGTAGTAAATCGTTCCACTCCAGGCCAGTCCACTCTCTGATGATGTTTTCACATCGTTTTCTCTGTCTGCCTCTTCGTCTCCATCCTTATACTGTTCCCATTGAGCTGTCAGAACTGCCATACTATTGTGGTCCTGACTCTTTCAGGTAGAAACTGGCTATTCCTTGTTTAATACTCTTGCAGTACAATCATATTATCATAAGTATATCATGTTACACTGATGTTGTTGTGAATTTATGTTGTATGTCATATCATAGGTAGTATTATGCTGATGTTAATCTGAATTGATGTAGTTTGCAATGTGATTGGTATACATGTATTGCAGAATATAATAGTGATGATGTGTTTTCAGCAGATGTTGCGATGTAATAAGTGTGCGCAAGATGTTCTGCGTGCGTTCGCACACGAGGTCTCGGTTTATAGTCTCACCGGGAGGACTTTTGGGGAGAGTGGAGTCTGCACTGATATAATTCATGCGTGTGTGTGCGTGTGTGTGTGTGTGTGTGTGTGTGTGTGTGTGTTTACGTGCTGCATGTGTTGTACGTGTGTGTGTGTGTGTGTGTTGTGTGTGTGTGTGAGCGTGCGTGCGCGCACGCGCGCGTGTGTGTATGTGTGCGTGTGCTTACAGAGTGGTACTACTCAACCCACCAGACCATCATCAAACTACTCCATACCATTCAAATCCTGATCTTCCCACACCAGCCAATATCATTATCATCGCAATCTGCTGTTGATCATCATCATCATTTATACGGGGATGGGATAGCTTAGTGGATAGAACATTGCGCTCGCAATCTGACGACCCGAGCTCGATTCCCGTTCAAGGGGATATTTTCCCCTGGAGTTAACATCAGTGCAGACTCCACTCTCCCCAAAAGTCCTTCAGATGAGACTATAAACCGAGGCCCCGTGTGCGAACGCACGCAGAACATCTTGGGCACACATTAAATCCTGTTCCGCTTTTCGTAAGAGTAGGCCATTGTGTGCCGGTGGGAACAGATGACAGAATTTACAAAGCTGCATACACACGGGGGCTGGATGTAGATAAGCACATTAGTGCTTATTCCATTATCCTCGATATGAAAGAATAAATAAAAATAAAATAAATAAATAACAAAATACCAATAGTTTTCCATCATGGACTCTGATCTTTGATAACATTCTCTCCCTACTTCTCCTCCCCCCCCCCAACCCCCCCCCCCCCCCCCCCACCCCCGGTACCTTGTTTTTTGTCTTTCGAGATTATCATAAGCATCAATCTGCCTGTCGGTATTGTAATTGCCCTTCATGGGATGATTAAAGTGTTTTTGACTTGACTTGACTTGACTTGACTCTCTCTGTCTCTCTCTCTCTGAAAAGATTCCAAGCCAGGCTTCCTGCAAGTACTAAATGATATATAAACCGTCCTTGGCATCCTAATGCCATGCTCGCTCACTTACTCAGTCAGTCCTGAAGGCACCAGCATTGTGAGTATTACTAGTAAGACTGGTTCCAGAGCTGCCCTGACAATGTTAGGTCCTGCACTAACAATGCCTCCTCGCTTGGGTTACTCCCCCCCGCTACTCCTCCCCCCCCCCACCCCCCACCCCCCACCCGGGCAAAAACAGAAAAGCCTAGCAAGTTTACCCTGGAAATGAGTGCAGGGTAATTTATTGTGCTGTAGGGCCCAGTATAACAGTATGGGAAAGGAGGAGGAGAAGGAGGAGGAGGAAGAAGAGGGGGAAGGAGGAGGAGGAAAAGAAGGAGGAGGAGGAAAAGAAGAAGGAGGAGGAGGAGGAGGAGAATGAGGAGGGGGAGGAGGAGGAGGAGAAGAAGAAGGAGGAGGAGGAAGAAGAAGAAGGAGGAGGAGGAGGAGGAGAAGGAGGAGGGGGAGGAGGAGGAAGAAGAGGAGGAGAAGAAAAAGGAAGAGGGTGAGGAAGAGGAAGAAGGAGGAGGAGGAGGAGGAGGAGAAGAAGAAGAAGGAAGAAGGAGGATGAGGAGGAGGAGGAGAAGAAGAAGAAGGAAGAGGAGGAGGAGGAGGAGGAGGAGAGGAGGAGAAGAAGAAGACGAAGAAGAAGAAGAAGAAGAAGAAGAAGAAGAAGAAGAAGACGAAGAAGAAGAAAGAAGAAGAAGAAAGAAAGAAGAAGAAGAAGAAGAAGAAGAAGAAGAAGAAGAAGAAGACGAAGAAGAAGAAGAAGACGAAGACCAAGACGAAGAAGAAGAAAGAAGAAGAAAAAGAAAGAAGAAGAAGAAGAAAGAAGAAGAAGAAGAAGAAGAGGAAGAAGAAGAAGAAGACTAAAGAGTAGTGAGATGTTCCCTCTTTTCTCGGTCCTATTTTCATCTCTCCGTCTGTGTGTTTTCTTTCTCTGCCAATATCTATATATGCCCATCTACCCATCTGTAGGTCTGTTTTTTCCACTTTTCTCTTTCCCTCAGTCTCCTCTGTCTAAATATCTGTCCAAATCTGTGTCTGTGTCTGTCTGTCTGCCTACCTGGCTGTTCTAGTTTGTCATTCTCGTTATATAACAAAGAGCAACATAATACGCGACAGTAATACTGATGATGATGATAACAGCCCCACAACTACTACTGCAACCGCTACTACTATTATTGTTAAGGTTCCTTCTACTACTACTACTACTACTACTACTACTACTACCACCACTGCTACTACTACTGCTACTAATACCACCACTGCTGCTGCTACTATTACTACTACTGCCACTACTACTGCTGCTACCACTGCTGCTGCTACTACTTCTACTGCTACTACAACCACACACTACTAGAGTGTCGTCATTTCTCCACCTACAAACCAACCAACAAACAAGTGAACAAGCAAACCAGCATGCATGCAAGCTGTCTGACAGTACAGCCAAGGCAGGCGTGTTGTTGTTGTTGTTCTGTATGTAAAAAGAGGGGGAAAGTGATGACACCTTATTCTCGCGTTGGGCAGAAGGCCAGCAGTTTTTAGGAGGGATGGGGAAGGGGGTGGGGGTGGAGGGGAAAGAGGAGGAAGGAGTGACAGAGACGTATCGAGAAACTATTGTGAAGGCCAAATAACAGTTTTGTGTGTTTACACTACTCTACTGCTGTCTTTGACTATCACCCTGTCTGTTTGTGTGCTCCCCCCCTCTCTCTAAATGCTTCCCCCTGTGTGTGTGTTTGTCTCTCTGTTTCTTTGTCTGTCCGTTACCATCTTAATTATTCCCCTTTCTCTCTCTCTCTCGAAATGCTTCCCCTGTATGTGTCTGTCTGTCTCTCTCACCATCTTAATTATTCTCTGTTTGCCTCAGCCTACTCCTCTCCACCACCACCCATTTCTCTTTCAAAACCACAGTCTGTGATTCGCAGTAAACCTGCACTTTCATTAGAATAAGTGTTTATACTTGTACTATAATATACAACCGTTACTGGTTAGGCCTATGCCAATTTTTTCCCCCCACACGTACCCATCCTACTGCTCTTAATTGTTCTGATATATTTTGTCATTATTATAATATCATCTTAATTACCAATCTCATTATCAGTGGGCAATTTTTCATGACCCATCTCAGCACAATTATCGAGCTCATCTAGAGAGAGAAGCAGGCTGCATAAATCCTACTTGTCACTACATAGGCAAAGTGGATGCAACGGACGGTTTTCAACCACCACCCAATGAAACAGAGCTGCACTGCACAATTTGCCGGTGTATCCCAAAATAGTAACACACTTCGCTCTGTTCGCATGGGAGGTAATCTAATTACTGTACCGTCACATCATTATAATCATTATTATCATTATCCTTACTATTATTATTATCATCATAGTCGTCATCATTATCATCATCATCATTATTATTATCATCATGATTATTATTATCATCATCATCATCGTCATCATCATCATTATTATTATCACTATTATCAACACCATCATCATCGTTATTATTATTATTATTATTAATATCATCATCATCGTTATTATGATTATTATAATTATTACTATTATTATTATCATCCTGCTTAGAGGGAAGGAAGGAGGAGGGGGAAGTAAACTTGTCTATCGCATGTTGTCAAGGGTTTAGCTAACCCTTACAGCACAAGAGAAAAAAAAGATGCCTACACACACATTCCTCACATTTTGCTGCTTGTGAACAAATCCTGGGTTTTTCTCACAGCCACTACTCAAATTATGTGTAGGCGCAGACACATCTTTCTTGCCAACTGGGCGAGACTGGTGTGCGCATAGACAGACAGACAGACAGGCAGACAGACAGGCAGGCAGGCAGGCAGACAGACAGACAGACAGACAGGTAGATATACAGACAGGCAGACAGACAATGAGTGAGTGTGTATGAGTGTGTGTGTGTGTGTGTGAGTGTGTGTGTGTTTGTGTGCGTATTGTTGTGTATGTGTGTCTGCGTTTATGTCTTGTGTGTGTGTGTGCGTGTGTATGAATGTGTGTGCGTGTGTATATGTGTGTGTTATTTTTTATTATTTTTTTTTCGAGGATAATGGAATAAACATTCATATGCTTTTTTCTTTTTTTTAAAGCCAATCCCTGTGTGCGTGCGGTTTTGTACATTTGGTCATCCGTTCCCACCAGCACACCATGGCCTACTCTTTCGAAAAGCACAACGGTACTCAAATAAGCATTGCTTGTTATGTTGTACTCATTTCGTGTATTAGCGCTATGTTGTTTCTGAACTAATACATTTTGTTTAAACCTAAAGCGGAACAGGATTTAACGTGGGCGCAAGCTGCTCCGCATGCGTTTTTACACGGGACCTCGGTGTCTCATCCGAAGAACTGTTGGGGGAGAGTGGAGTCTGCACTGATGTTAACTCCAGGGGGAAAAATCCTCTTGAACGAGATTTGAACCCGGGTCAGCAGATCATGAGCGCAGTACGCAACGCTCCAACAACGAGGCTATCCCGTCCTGTGTGTGTGTGTGTGTGTGTGTGTGTGTGTGTGTGTGTGTGTGTGTGTGTGTGTGTGTGTGTGTGTGTGTGTGTGTGCATCTGTGTGTGACGGTGTGTGTGCATACATCTCTCTCTCTCTCTCTCTCTCTCTCTCTCTCTCTCTCTCTCTCTCTCTCTCTTCTCTTCTCTCTCTCTTCTTTACATTTGAGATGTTTTGGGGGGTTTTCCTTGCGTTTTTGTTTGGGGGAAAGGGAATGGGTGGGTGGGGTTGAGGACATGGTGTAAAGAAGCTGTAAGCTTATCCATTTACCCTCAATAAAAAATTTCGTATTTGTATTTTCGTATTTTTCTCTCTCTCTCTCTCTCTCTCTCTCTCTCTCTCTCTCTCTCTCTCTCTCTCTCTCTCTCTCTCTCTCTCTCTCTCTCTCTCTCTCTCTCTCCAGAAATCTTCAAAAACGGATTTTCTTTCTTTACACTTGTTGGCACTTAAAATGTGCTTGTTTGTTAGAGATGGTTGTTATGATTATGTTCATGATTTGTGCATTTGGCGTTTGGTTCTTTGTTTGTGCCTCCCCCCTACAACCCCCCTCCACCCCCCCAACCCCCCAGTAAACAATCCCCCCCAAAAAGACAAAACAACAACAACACCACAACAAACCCACAAAACAACCACCAACATTTATTGCTGATTCTTTTACCCTCCTAAACTAAAATTCATTCATTCATTCACTCACTCACTCACTCATAAAATATTCTGAATCTGAATCTGAATCACTCACTCACTCATTCTGGGGGACGGGATAGCCTGGTGGTTATCGTGATCTGCTGACCCGGGTTCGATTCCCGTTCAAGGAGGATTTTTCCTCTGGAGTTAACATCAGTGCAGACTCCACTCTCCCCAAAAGTCCTTCCGATGAGACTATAAACCGAGGCCCCGTGTGCTAACGCACGCAGAACATCTTGCGCACACGTTAAAACCCGTTCCGCTTTTCGGACGAGTAGGCCATTGTGTGCCGGTGGGAACGGATGACAAAATTGACAAAACTGCATACACACGGGGACTGGATGAAAAAAAAGCACATGAGTGCTTATTCCAGTATCCTCGAAATAAAAGAATGATTAAAATAAAAAAAATAATAAATTCTTTCTGTGTATGTGTTAAGTCAAGTCAAGTCAACCAATCTTTTCTGCAGTTAAGAGATTCAGCTTACGCAGTCTTTTGTCATTCTGCCCTCACAGAAAAGACCGTACGAAGCAAAATTAATGCCCCATAAAGCACAAGAAAGTAAATAAGTGAGAGTATGTGTGAGTGCGTATGTGTGTGAGTGCGTGAGAGAGAGAGAGAGGGAGAGAGAGGAGGGAGGAGAGAGAGAGAGAGAGAGAGAGAGAGAGGAGAGAGA
>CM054158.1:42723642-42756142 GCA_028751875.1 Rapana venosa | reverse complement strand
TCAGAGTACAGTACAAAGCCTCCCTCCCTCCCTCCCTGCAGAGACATCCTCAGAGTACAGTTCAAAGCCTCCTCCCTCCCTCCCTGCAGAGACATCCTCAGAGTACAGTACAAAGCCTCCCTCCCTCCCTCCCTGCAGAGACATCCTCAGAGTACAGTACAAAGCCTCCCTCCCTCCCTCCCTGCAGAGACATCCTCAGAGTACAGTACAAAGCCTCCCTCCCTCCCTCCCTGCAGAGACATCCTCAGAGTACAGTACAAAGCCTCCCTCCCTCCCTCGCTGCAGAGACATCCTCAGAGTACAGTACAAAGCCTCCCTCCCTCCCTCCCTGCAGAGACATCCTCAGAGTACAGTACAAAGCCTCCCTCCCTCCCTCCTGCAGAGACATCCTCAGAGTACAGTACAAAGCCTCCCTCCCTCCCTCCCTGCAGAGACATCCTCAGAGTACAGTTCAAAGCCTCCCTCCCTCCCTCCCTGCAGAGACATCCTCAGAGTACAGTACAAAGCCTCCCTCCCTCCCTCCCTGCAGAGACATCCTCACAGTACAGTGCAAGGCCTCCCTCCCCCTCTTCCCTCCCTCCGCTAAAGGCATGGGCACAGTTCAGTGCAGGGCCTCCCTCCCTCCTGCCCTCCCTCCTGCCCTCCCTCCCTCCCTGCATGCAGACACACCTCAGGGCGAACCATTCACACCACTCATCTCTTCTCCGCATCCAGTTCTTTGTCCATGGCCAGAGGCTTGTCCTCCTCCTCCCCTTTCAGGGGACACAGGGACAGGGGGGAACAGGGACAAAGTGGAACATGGGAACAGGGACACAGGGGAACAGGGACAGGTGGAACAGGGACACAGTGGAACAGAGACACAGGGGAGCAGGGACATAGGAACAGAGGGGAACAGGGGCACATGAAAACAGGGACACAGGGGGGACAGGAACAGAGGGACACAATGGAACAGGGACACAGTGGAACAGGGACACAAAGGAACAGGGACACAGGGGAAACAGGGACACAAGGACACAGAGGGACAGGGACAGAGGGACACAGGGGAACAGGGACACAGAGGGACAGAAGGACACAGGGGAACAGGGACACAGAGGGACAGGGACAGAGGGACATGGGGGACAGGGACAGAGGGACACGGACACCCCAGGGTCACAGGGACAGAGGGGAACAGGGACATGGAGATAGAGGGACAGAGGTACACGGGGACACATCCTCAGCAACAACAGGTCCAGACTTGTCATCAGTATTCCTGTTACTCAGCCTGCGCCTTGGAGAAAGAGAGAGAGACAGAGAGAGAGAGACAGAGACAGACAGAGAGAGAGAGACAGACAGAGACAGACACAGAGACAGACACAGAGACAGAAATAGACAGAGATAGACAGAGACAGACAGACAGAGAGACAGAGACAGACATAGAGAGACAGGCAGACAGACAGAGACAGAAAACAGCCAGACAGAGACAGACAGACAGAAAGACATGCATACAAACACACACACACATATACAGACAATCGGACAGGGACAGAATGATATGGATGGTGGAGATGATGGTGGTAATGATTGTGAGAGCGGTAGTCATTACAATGGCAGAAATGATGACGATAATGATGATAAAGTTGGCGATGGAGACGATGATGGTGGTGGTAGTGATGATGATGACGATGACGATGATGATGATGATGAGGAGGAGGAGGAGGACAACGACTACGAAGATGATGGTATTGGTGATGGTGGTGATTGTTGCGGTGATAGTGATGGTGGTTGCGATGATGACAACAACGACGACGACGACGATGACGATGATGATGATGATAGGCGAAAGTGGTTGCGGTTGCGATGGTAGTATGAGAATGTGTCAAGTTTTTCTTTGTTGTTGTTGAAAAGATGAACAAAACAAACAAAAAAGGACTGACCTCTTCTCTTTCCTTTCTTTCCTGTTCCGCTCTCTCCGCTGCCTGTCTTTCTTCCTCTTCCTGCAGGAAAAGATAGCACAGTCCACACATCAGTGATGAGCGGAGAAAAAATCACGCCAAGGCGCGCAAACGGTCACCCGTGGTTACCAGTTGGATGGGTGACCGTTTGCGCGCCTTGGCTTCAGTACAGTTCCCCCAGTTCACCCAGCTGTAAATGGGTACCTGTCCTCTTTAGGGTCAGGGAAGGTAAAGCAGCGAGGGAGAGGAGATGGGCGCCGCCCTCAATATGCTGGCCCTAGAGAAGTGAGGTCTCTGACGCCTCGCTCTCCTACGACCTTATAGGTTATGGGACTTACCTTTACTATTTGAATTCTTGACAATGCACTGCTGCAGCAGCAGTAGCAGTAGCAGTAGCGGTGGTGGTGGTGGCATCTTTCTTAAAACTCCAAATAAGAAAGGAAAGACGAAATAGTGCTGAGACCAAACCCAAAAGTCGACTTTTACTGTCATGTTTTGAAAAATAAACCACCATCACACCAATCATACAATTGTTGCAAGAAAATAAATGCGTACAGAGAGAGAGGGGGAGGGGGGGGGGGCGCAGAGAGAGAGAGAGAGAGAGAGAGAGAGAGAGAGAGAGAGAGAGATGGAAAAGAGAGGGAGGAGGAGAGAGGGAGGAGAGAGAGAGAGAGAGAGAGAGAGAGAGAGAGAGAGAGAGAGAGAGAGAGAGAGAGAGAGAGAGAGAGAGAGAGAGAGAGAGAGAATGAGAGAAGAGAGAGAGAGACAGACGGAGACAGAGACACAGACAGAGATAGAGAGTTAAGGAGACAGAAATGAACAGACAAAGACAGACAGACAGACAGACAGGCACAGACAGACAGAGAGGGACGGACAGTCAGATGGACAGACAGGCAGAAATAAAGAAAGACAGACAGACAGACAGACAGAAAGACAGACAGACAGACATTTTGGCTGCTCACGTAGAGCAGCCGATACCGATGTTGTGACGTCACGCGCTGGGCTGGAGCCACGATTGTCTCCCTTGTTGTTACTAAATAATTGTTTCAGTGTGTGAGTGTGCGTGTGTGTGTGTGTGAGTGTGTGTGTGTGGTTAGTAAAAGCGTAGTATCACTCAAATTGTTATGATTTTTGGTTGTTGTTGTTGTTGTTAGGCTATAGGTAGGTTGATGTAGACACACCAAGAGAAAAAATAATGCTGACTATAATGTCAGCTGCGCAATAAAGCACACACATACTGATGGGAACGGATGACAAAATTAACAAAACTGCATACACACGGGGACTGGGTGATAAAAAGCACACGAGTGCTTATTCCATTATCATCAAAATAAAACAATAAATAAATAAAACTGGATACATTCTGTTAGTATGTTAATCATGCGTACAACTCTTTAAATAAAAAAGAAGGAAATTAAAATGCAACAGACATTAACTCTACAACCCAAACCAGCCCTCCAGAGTGTTATGTTGATCAAATCATTCTAGCTATAAACATATAGAGACGGGAAAAAAAATCAGAGATAAGCATGCGGCAATAATATCCAAGGTAATATTTTTTTTTAATACAGTATGCAAGGGCATCCACATGCATGAGAACATGACTGTCTTGCGAGGGATAAGCAAGATATGCAAGGCAAAATCAGGCAAGTTTCCACACGACATTGATACTGAAATCATACACACACAGCACGCACACACACGCACACACGCAACCACACACCACCACCACCACCTTTAGCCCTGGAACAATAATCCCTACCAGATGATCTCCACATATCTCCCTGGTGAGTAACGGACCTATGTGCTGACCTCCAGGTCACTGACCTATGTGCTGACCTCCAGGTCACTGACCTATGTGCTGACCTCCAGGTCACTGACCATTGTGCAGACCTCCCAGGTCACTCGACTGACCTATGTGCAGACCTCCCAAGTCACTCACTGACCTATGCGCTGACCTCCCAGGTCACTCACTGACCTATGCGCTGACCTCCCAGGTCACTCACTGACCTAGGCGCTGACCTGCCAGGTGACACTGAGGGACTCACCAGGCAGTGGTGGCTGCTGGCAGCCGAGCAGCCGGACCCCCCGTCCCCTGAGCGGTTGAGGGAGGTGGCGGGGGAGGTGGAGAGGGAGAGGGAGAGGGAGAGGCTGGGGTCCGACACCTTGATGGGGGAGGGGACGGCCGACAGCCGGCTGAAGGCAGAGCCCCTGGAGCTCTGGATGTCGGGAGGGGAGGAGGGCCGCGGGAAGCCCTCCTGACCCCACCCGGAGGATGCCGCCCGTGACGCGGACTGGTCGCACAGGGAGGGCTCTGACCGCGAGGCCGTCCTCTCCGGGATGGACTCCACGCTGAGGCTGAGCAGCGTCTCTGCCGACTTCTGCAGGCGGCTCCTGGCTGGGCCTGACATGCCCAGGCTGGGGGACTCTCCTCTGGCCAGGTTCTCCATGGACTTGGTGGAGGCTGCAGTGGGGGTCACCTCCACCTGAGGCTGCTGGCTGACGTCCTGGGAGGAGGCGTAGATGGCCGACATGGCCCGGCTCTGGGTGGTCTTCTTGAAGTGCTCCGGTTGCGAGAACCGCAGCTGCAGCTCGGCGAAGTTCACCCCGTGGTGTAGCGCCTGCTTTTGTCCATTTTGGGTTTCCTGGTGGCGCGGCTGTTGTCGTCCGCCGCTGCGGTCCCGACACGAGGCAAGGACCCTGAAGACGTGGCCAGGGTCCTGCTCCCTAGACTGACCTCGTGCTCTGAGGGTCTCCGCGGGGCAGGGACCTTGATGTCCTGGGCGCCGGCCTCCACTTTCTTGACGATGTCCAGCACGGAGTTGCGGGGGCCGGTCAGGCAGAGAGGGACCATGTCCTTGTCCACCACAGGCCTGTTCTCCGCAATGGGCCGCGTCTGGAAGCGATCCAGGATTTTCTCGCCGATGGAGGACAGGGGCTTGGGGGAGCTGTTCCTGCTGGAGGCGGAGGAGCCGGGCCTGGAGTCCGGGTTGTCGAACATCTCCTTCATCTCCTTCACGGACAGCCCCGAGGACAGGCGTCTGGAGCCCCGCCAGCGGCTGACTCTCTTGTCGTCGTCCTCCTTGGAGATGGAGTCGGAGAGGTTGTCGAACTCCTTGGCCATGTCCGTCACCGCGCCGCTGCTGGGTCTGGACAGGGCTGCAGGTCAGCGGAGGCGCGCGACACGGGGGCGGGGGTGGAGGTCAGCTCGGGACTCCAAGCGGCCAACTCCATCTTTAGCGGCTTCCTGGGGACCCCGGGCAACCCGCGACTACGGGCAACGTCTTCAGCAGGCTTCGTCTTCCGACTGGGCGGCTTCTTGGCGGCTTCTCTGTCTTCCTCCCTCTTGTGGGGAGTGTCGTCCGTGGACATGACGTCGCTGAGCTTGTTCTGCAGGAGACTGGCGAACTTCTGCTCGCTGGAGGGCGTGGGAGGCTTTTTCCTGGACCCCTGCGCTTCCTCTGACCCCTCCCTGTCCGAGATGGAGCCTGCCTTGACGTCGGAGACAGAGGAGGCCGATCTCTTGGGGCTCTGGCTTTTGTTCAGCAGGTGGATTCTCTCCGTTATGGACATAGGCTTGGGCGCCACAGGGGGAGGGAGGGCTTTGGCCAAAACACTCCTGTGCCTTCCCTGGGAATCGGTGTCACTTTCAGGATACAGGTCTGACTTGAGGCACGCTGCCACGTCCTTTGTGCTTCTGGCCGAGTTGTTTCCGGAATGCGTTGTGGTGAAAATGCAATCTTTGAGGTAGTCCGCTGCCCAGGACTTGTATTCCGTTTTGTAGCCCTCACTGACGGGGGCCTGCAGGCAGCTGGGGGCCTGCACGTGGTCTTGTGTGGGGAGAGTTGGCTGAGCACCCTGTCTGCTGTCCACATGCTGACTCATACCGCTGGGACTGTAGTCTGTCTTGGCGTCCTCGGCACACCTCCACACGTTGGGGTTGTCCTGCGTCAGACGGCGGGCATTGAAGCGCGGCTTGGGCGCTGCCTGCTTCTTCCTGTAGTCAGTGTGGTGGCCGCTGTCAGAGGACAGACCTGTCTCTGAGGCCGCGTTCTTCATGATGGAGGCGCTGTCCTCGTGAAGGTCAACCTGGTCAGCGCTGCGGAGTCCATTGCTGAAGGCGTGAGGCTTCATCCCACGGTCCACAGAACCGGTTGCTGACACCGGAGCCTTGAAGTACTCTGCCTGAGCCAGCACGTCTTGGGATGAGGGCCCGGCAGAGGCGGCACTGTCTTGCTCGAAGGAAGTGGACAAGTGGAAAGAATCAGACGACAGGGGCTGGCGACACTCTCGTGCCGAGTCCACCGCCCTCTGGGCCTCCCCCCTGTGCTGGGGCAAGGGCTGGCTGCCGGCCTGTGTGGGCGACTGGCTGACGATGAACACATCCGAGTCCAGAGAGGTCGTGGAGCTGAAGCGGCTGTTGCCCTGGGAGCTCTTCTCCAGGAGGAAGGACCGCGGCATCTGCAGACCCTTGACGGTGGAGGCTTTGGGGAGGGTGGGAGGGGGCACTTTCCGCGAGCTGCTGTCTGCCGAAGACGTGCCCTCCCTGTCGCTCAAGGCGATGACGTGGGTCTTCACGAAGGATTGGAGATGGTGCTGACGTGGCACCTCTCGGCAACCAGCTGAGGGTCTGCTGAGGTCTTCGAGCTGCTGGACTCCCTCCTCTGTGACCACGTGGACACAAAGGCCTCCCTCCTCTCCGCTGATGCTGGGGGCTGCTGAGGTGTGGGCAGGGATGGAGCGGAGGCTTCAGGGCTGGGATCCTTCAGTCCTGCCTTGCTGACAGACGGTGACACAGTTGCTGTTCTGGGGCCGGGGTCGTTCACTCCTGACTTCCGCACAGACGGTGACAGAATCGCTGTTTTGGCACTGTGGTCCTTCACTCCTGCCTTGGGCAGTGTGGTTGGCGGGGGTTTGGAGGAATGAGGCGAAGCGCTCTCCGCTTTCTGTTGCCAGAAGGACAACAAGCTCTGGCCCGCGTGACCTTCAACAGCGACGCTCTTACGCTTGGGGGCCACGTTCAAATCTGCCCGCGACACTTTCCTCACCGCCGCTTGCTGGATCTCAAAGCTGGACACGGCAGGCTCTGAGGCCTGCAGCTGTCGGGTCACTTTCTTCTCCCCGCTGCCGCCAGGCCCCCAGTCGCGGAGGCCCCGCCCTGACTTCACGGCGGAGGGTCTGAGGAGATGCTCTGTGCTGACGCCGCTTTGAGCGGAAGAGGACGAGGGCCTGAGGAGGGGAAAGGAAGACGAGGAAGAAAACGACGTCTGGCTGTCAGCCTCCCTCCAACCCAGCAGCAAGATTTCTCCACACAGCTCAGCTAACAGGTCCACCTCCACCTCCTTCCCTGCACCTCTGACTCCCCCCCCTTCACCCCCCTTCCCCTTACTGACCACCAGCGCCAGCGAGGTTGTAGCTGCTGGGGGAGGAGGAGGAGGAGGAGGAGGAGGTGGAGGTTGGGGTGGGGGTGGTGGGGGCAGAGGGGGAGAAAGCGGAAGGGATGCTGACTCTAACGATTGCACTGGTCCGTAGTCTGAGGCCCGGGATGGGGGTAGTGGTGGGGGTGGTAAGGGAGGTGACGGGGAAGTAGACCTAGCCACAGAGGCGTCTGACGGAAGGGCGAGGGGAGGAGGGGTGAGGGGGGGAGGGGTGAAGGAGGAGGGCGGGGGTGAGGAGATGGGGGGCGGGGGAGGAGAGGGCGGGTGCAGCCTGACGGACTGCAGCAGGTTGCTCATGAAGGCTCCCTTCTCTCTGCCGGAAAAGTCCGGCATGGAGGCCGCCCTGTCCCTGTCCCAGGCGCTGTTGAAGTCCGGCACGTGCGCCTGGGAAAAGCTGTCCTCGGAGAAGTAGGCCGACATGGCCTGCGTGTAAGAGGCTTCGTCCTCCGCGAAATCGTCCGTCTCCGTGTACTCGGCAGGCGGGGACACGTCGTAGGACGAAGAGCACGAGCTGGAGTCCAAATAATACCCTAGGGGTGGTGGCGCCAGACTGTGGCTCTGGGAAAAATCCTGCTCTTCCTCCTCCTCGCTGTCTGGGTCTTCTGCAGGCTCGTCCAGAAAATCCAGGCACAGCCGCAGCTCTTCTTTGATTTTGTCCGGGCGCCCTCCTCGGGTGGGGGTCGCTGCTGATTTGGGCCGGGGGATGAAGGGGATGGTGGTAAGGGTGGGGGTGGGGTTGGGGGCGGAGGCGGCATGCAAGGGGGAGGAAGGGTGGAGGAGGGTGGTTTTGTTGTCTCCACGCTGCATAAACAGACAGACACACACAGACACACACACACGCGCACGTGCAAGCACACGCGCACGCAAGCACACACACACACAGCATGCACATGCAGGGTCAAGCAAGCACACATGCATTAAGGCATGCATCAATTTGTAATCATAATTATGCATGCATGTATTCATGCTCAAACACTCACCGCTCGCACGCATGCTCACACACATATACATAAAAAAAACCATGCCAACTACATGTACTCACTCACTCACTCACTCACGCACGCACGCAGGCATGCAGGCACGCCACACACACACACACACACACACACACACACACGGCTGTCCACGCTACAGATTCATCTTGATCAGTCATTGACATTTTTTCCCCCTCAGTGACCTCTTCCTATTTTCTTCTTAATCCTCTAACAATTTAAAGACGGAGGACTATCCTACCCTCTACCCAATTTCTTCTTAATCCTCAATAAATTTTCGAACAGAGAGCTATTTCTATACTCTACCTATTTCTTCTTAATCCTCAGTTAATTTTCTAGCAAAGAGCTCTTCCAGTTCTGTATCTATTTCCTCTAAATCCTCCATTAGTTATCTATTTCATCTTAATCCTCAGTTAATCTTCGAACAGAGATCTATCGCAGTTCTCTCTCTATGTTTTTCAATATTACTAATCCTCTATTAACCTTAGAACAGAGAACTAATGCTACTCTTTGCCTATTTCTTCTTAATCTTCTGTCAATTATTTGGACAGACAACTATGCGTGTCCTCTACCTATTTCTTCTTAATCCTCAATTAATTTTCCTATCCTTTGTCTATTTCTTCTTAATCTTCCATCAATTTTCGGACAGAGAACTCATCCTACCCTTTGTCTATTGCCTCCTAATCTTCTATCAATCATCAGACATAGCACTATTCCTGTCCACTACCTGTTTCTTCGAAATCGTCTACATATTTCAAGATAGAAAGCTATTTCTGTCCCTCTGTCTATTTCCTCCTGATCCCCTGTACATTCTAGGATAGAAACAGTTCCTGTCGTCTACTCATTTCCTCCTCCTCCTCCTCTACTGTACCAGTAGTCCTTCACCTTCACCTTCAGCTCAACAGACAGATACCTGGCCGCAAGTGACGTGCTGGTGAAAGGACCTGGATCTAGGACTGTCCTCAGCCACACTGCAGTCTGGGTCACTCTGGCTCACACTGCTGCT
Organism: Rapana venosa; assembly: GCA_028751875.1. NCBI lineage: Eukaryota > Metazoa > Mollusca > Gastropoda > Neogastropoda > Muricidae > Rapana > Rapana venosa. The sequence goes on along the minus strand of CM054158.1, from coordinate 42,746,775 downwards.
GCTGTTGTTGTTGCCAACGTTGTCGTCGTCCTCCTCCTCCTCCTCCTCATCATCATCTTCTTCCTCTTCTTCTTCACTGTCCTCATCACTGACGTCTTCATCTTCCTCGGGCAAGGAGTCCTCAGTCAGGGACCTCCTGTCCTTGCGGAGCGAGGGGAGGTGAGCGGCTGAGGCCACCATCACCCGTTCCTCGGGCATGGAGAACCTCCGTGGAGGACCGGTGCTGCTGCTGTCCTCCAGCAAGGAGGAGGGAGCCGGGTCCTCCCCGCCACTGCTGCCCCCGGCTTCCCGGGCCTTGAGCCTGCTGCTGAGGCGGCTGATGAGGTCGGTGATCTGGGTCCTGGCCTGGGAGTGCGACAGGCGCAGGTCGCCCTGGCTGTATCTCTTCAGGGCAGGGGGGGCCCCCTGCAGGCTCCGCTCTCCGGCTGTCTTGGCCTGCAGCTGCCTCTGCAGCTCGCTCATGCGGCTGGAGATGTTCTGGTGCCGGTCTGAGGAAGAGGAGGAGGAGGAGGTGGTGGAGGAGGTGGAGGAGGAGGAGGAGGAGGAGGAGGAGGAGGAGGCGTGGGCGGGAGAGGACACGGATCTCTGGTGGCCTGGCAGAACCGTCTTGGCCAGATCCACAGGAGAGGAGGCGGAGCGTTGGTGGGAGGGCGGGAAGCACCTGGCGTGTACTGGGGAGTGGAAGGGCCTAGGGTGGGAGGACGTGGGGGAGGGGGAGGGGGAGGGGGAGTTGCCCGCCCCTGCATTCTTGGCCGCCACGCCGACGGGAAGCGTTCTTTCAAAGGAGCAGTCGCCAGCTTCCTCCTTGTCAGACGCCCAGCGGTCACAGCCCGAGCCCAGCAAAGAACAAGAGTCAGGGCTGGCCGGGGACTGACAGTCCGCCACGCGCTCAAAACCTCCGCTGCTTTTCCTGGACAAGGTCGGGGACGGGTCGCCGGAGGAATCGCTGTTTGTCCTCTGCAGTTTCAGAGGGCTGGCCGTGTCTAAGGCATGCTGGGCCCTCTCCGAGGCCTCTCCCTGCCTCTTGAGGGCGCGGTAAGCCAGCAAGTCTCTGCTGGCGCGGTCCCCCTCCACCATCGTGCCCTGGTGCTCCAGGCTGAGCGGCACGAAGTGCTCGTCCTCTCCCTGGGAAGAGGCGAAGCTGCTGTCCGCCTGGAGACTCGAACCTCCCTCCTCTGGCCCGCTGTGGCCCAGGCAGGCGCTGGTGTCGCGCTGAGCCGCCAGAGGAGACGGTCCTTGCTGATGACGATGCTGGTGGTAGAGCTGGTGGTGGTGCTGGTGGTGGTGGTGGAGTCGTCTGGTGTGGCGGAAGGAGGAGGAGGAGGAGGCGGGCAGGGCAGAGTCGTGGTCACTGGAGGCGTAGCCGTCAAAGGAGGAGCCCAGGTCGCAGTCGCTGGACATCTCCAGCAGGCGCTGGTTCTCCGAGACCAGGTCACTGATGGCGTCGTCGCTGGCGTAGTTGAAGACACACTCCGAGAGGGCTGACCTGCCCGTACTCAGCAGGGGGCTGAAGGGGGTCGTCCTGGGGGCAGGCGGGGGCTGGGGTGGGGGTGGGGGTGGGGGTGGGGGTGGGGGCAGGGGGAGGGGGAGGGGGTGGGGAGCCTCCCGGGTCTGGCGGAGAGGCGGCGTGTGCTGGGGAGGGTGAGGAAGGTGGGGAGGGGGGCACGGCACTTGCCGCGCCGTCAGCCGCTGTGTGAGGAGGCCGCCACTGTGGGACGGGAGATGGGGAGACAGGCAAGGAAGACAGGGAGTCATGCACAGGTCATGCAGCAACATGCACGGACACTCGTCATGCCACATCAGCAGTTATGATGAACAGACACATCAACAGTGATAAACAGACACATCAACAATGATGATAAACAGAGACATCAACAATGATAAACACACATTAACAGTGATGATGAACAGACACATTAACAATGATAAACAGACACATCAACAATGATGATAAACAGAGACATCAACAATGATGATGAACAGACACATCAGCAATGATGATGAACAGACACATCAGCAATGATGATGAACAGACACATCAACAATGATAAACAGGCACAGTAACAATGATAAACAGACATCAACAATGATGAACAGACACATCAACAGTGATGATGAACAGACACATAAACAATGATAAACAGACATTAACAGTGATGATGAACAGACACATTAACAATGATGAACAGACACATCAACAATGATAAACAGGCACAGCAACAATGATAAACAGACATCAACAATGATAAACAGACATCAACAGTGATGATGAACAGACACATCAACAATGATAAACAGACATTAACAGTGATGATGAACAGACACATTAACAATGATGAACAGACACATCAACAATGATAAACAGGCACAGCAACAATGATAAACAGACATCAACAATGATAAACACATTAACAATGATAAACAGACACATCAACAATGATGATAAACAGACATAAAAAATGATGAACAGACACATCAACAATGATGAACAGACATCAACAGTGATGATGAACAGACACATCAACAATGATAAACAGACATCAACAATGATGAACAGACACATCAACAGTGATGATGAACAGACACATCAACAATGATAAACACACATTAACAATGATAAACAGACACATCAACAATGACAAACACATTAACAATGATAAACAGACACATCAACAATGATGATAAACAGACATAAAAAATGATGAACAGACACATCAACAATGATAAAGACACATCAACAATGATGATGAACAGACACATCAGCAATGATGATGAACAGACACATCAACAATGATGAACAGACACATCAACAATGATAAGCACACACATCAACAATGATAAACAGACACATCAACAATGATGATGAACAGACACATCAACAATGATGATGAACAGACACATCAACAATGATGAACAGACACATCAACAGTGATGATAAACAGACACATCAACAATGATGATGAACAGACACATCAGCAATGATGATGGACAGACACATCAACAATGATAAACAGACACATCAACAATGATAAACACACATTAACAGTGATGATGAACAGACACATCAACAGTGATGAACAGACACATCAACAGTGATGATGAACAGACACATTAACAATGATAAACAGACATTAACAGTGATGATGAACAGACACATCAACAATGATAAACACACATTAACAGTGATGATGAACAGACACATCAACAGTGATGAACAGACACATCAACAGTGATGATGAACAGACACATCAACAATGATAAACACACATCAACAATGACGAACAGACACATCAACAATGACGAACAGACACATCAACAATGATAAACAGACACATCAACAATGATAGACACACATTAAGTGATTAACAATGATAAACACACATTAACAATGATAAATAATAATAATAATAATAATGTATGGAATTTATATAGCGCTGAATCTTGTAAAGCAACAAATCAAAGCGCTCAGATTTTACTTTAAGTCACGGCAGATTTCTTTCCGTGAAATTCGGGCTGCTCTCCCCGGGGAGACATTAACAATGATAAACAGACACATCAACAATGATGAACAGACACATCAACAATGACAAACACACATTAACAATGATAAACAGACATCAACAATGATAAACAGACACATCAACAATGATGATGAACAGACACATCAACAATGATGATAAACAGACACATCAACAATGATGATAAACAGACACATCAACAATGATAAACAGACACATCAACAATGATGATGAACAGACACATCAACAATGATGATGAACAGACACATCAACAATGATGATGAACAGACACATCAGCAATGATGATGAACAGACACATCAACAATGATGATGAACAGACACATCAGCAATGATAATGAACAGACACATCAGCAATGATAATGAACAGACACATCAACAATGATCAGCATACACATCAACAATGATGAACATGCAGGTATTCATAAACGATCACAGAAAATAAAGAAAATGACAATCTAACCCCCCCCCCCCCTCCACACACACACACACACGCGCACACACACTATAAGGACCTGACTTCAAGTCAGTTTTTTCCCCAGCATTCACAGAACAATGACACAAATAAAAACATGCATGTAATTCAACCAGAAACACTTTGCACCTGCATGCATGTATGTATGCAAATGCGCACACACGTGTCTATGCGCGTACCTGTGTATGTGTACTAATCATGTACGTGTGTATACATGTATGTGTGTGTGTCTACGATTGTGTCAGGTCTGGTACTGAAGAAATGGCTCCAGAACACCCAACTTCATCATCTGACCATCCCCACCACCAACAAGGGTTTCAATCAAACAGCCAACCAACCAGCCAACCAGCCAGCCAGCTAGCCAACCAACCAAAACCAACCAAGTAACCAACCAACCAGCCAATGGAATGAACAGCAGTCCATTGGCAGTCAAGACAAGACACTCGTACACAAAAGCAAGACGTCCTTGGACGGTTCCTACCTAAAGCAGAACTTCGGGACTGCTAAGTGATAGGCCATAGCGCTAGCCTTTCGGTTCCTAGGTATTATGTAACACTGCACGTAAAAGAACTCGTGGCAATAGGAAAGTCATCCCTAGCAAAACTGTGTAAGGAAACCAGCGCCTGGGGTTTATCACAGTTCTTGATTAAACCATTGATGCTGGGGGCAACAGCAAAGTGAGAGGCTGTATGGCCAGTGGCTTTCCCACTCATGGAATTCCACTTTACAGCTTAGTCTTTAGTGATCGACTATGACTCTCTGACTAGGAGGCTTGACTCGCACAGTCCTTATGTGCTGCAGCCCTGGGGGCTAGTTGGCCTTTGGAAAACATCTCCAACGCTGACTGTCCTTATGCCCACTTGGCCGAGAGAGTGGGGATGTACTGTGGGCAAGGCATCTCCACTATAATCAAATTTCTGCCCAATTTCTAAAACAGCAGCTGCCTCCTCTGCTGTTTTGGAGGTGATCGTCGAACATGACGGACAAACATATATGTATAATCCGATCCAATATAATATAATACAACAAAGCACAACACAGCATAAGACAGTACAATACATTACACTGAACTACAACACTACACTACAAATCCATGCAATACGCAGCAATGCAATACACCACACTACACCACACCTCACCACAACACACCACACAAACACAAACAACTACACCACACAAACACAACCATACCACAAACACCACACACCACACAAACAACCACAATCACAACCACATCCCAACCACACAACACAACACATCCACAACAAATCACACCACAACCACACCACAAACACACCACACACCCACACCACACCACACCACACACCCACACCACACCACACACAACCACAACACAACCACAACACAACACAATCACAACCACAATCCCACACTCACCCTTTTTCGCCGCTCCTCCTCTCTACGCTGTTCTTCCTTGCGGCGTCTCTCCTCTTCCTGTTTTCGGCGAATCTCTTCCTCCTGTCGCCGCCTCTCCTCCTCCTCCTGCTCCTGGCGCCTCCTTTCCGCCTCATCATCCTGGGCGCTGCTGTCTACCTCATCCGCCGCAGGAGCAGGAGCAGAAGCCGGCGCCTCCTCCTGTCGCAACGAAGAAGCAAAAGCGCATGTTGAAGATCCCACGGCAACAACAAAAAAATTTTTCATGCCGAAACAGTATGAAGCGATTACTCCTTGGTCATGTAAACATCTCTAAGAAGAAGATAAGAAAGAAAATATTTCTGTGGCAGCGTAAGCAAGATGGTTAATGTGTTCTTCTTCTAAGGAAAACGCCTCGATGAATAATACTTGCTGTGATACAACGCAATATGATAGGAAACGGTACAATACAATTCCGACACAACACAGTCAACTTTATACCTGCCAACTTTCGTTTCGTTTTCTCCGTATGCGCCTTGCGTTGAGAGCAATCCCTTTGATTATGATGGTATGTGGAGTGTGGGTTGGGAGGTTTGGGGGGGAGGAAGGGAGGGGGTAATAGAGAGGGTAATAAGGGTAGGGTAGAGGAGAGGAAGTGTGTGTGTGTGTGTGTGGGGGGGGGTGTAACTTTCTAATGTTCATCATTAAGGCATTCAGGACAGCTAAAGTACTTGGATACACCCGATGGATTTACTAAGTTGTGAAGGAGGGAAAGTGTTTGCTGAGTTTTTCACCATTCTCAATCCTGCATTGGTGCTCTAGGTACTCACGCATGCATTGATACTTTGAAAAAGGAATTTTTGAGAAAAATACTCAAAAGGGCACTTGGGAACAAATTATCTAAAATAAAAGGGAAGAATGGAACTGAAATTGTACTGCAAATTCTGTACACTTGCTACGGTAAATAACACACTTCTGAACAAAACACAAGCACAAGAGAAAAATAATGCAAAAGAAGAATAATAACGGTTATGGAACTGAATAATTGACAATGTTATCACCAGTTTGCATTAATAAGCAAAAAAAGACATATTTCAAACCGATTGGAACTGAAAAACTGTCCACGTTATCACTGGTTGATATTAATAAGCAAATAAAGACATATTTCAAACTTTATTGAACTGAATAATTGATCAAGTTAATACTGGTTTACATTGAGAAGCAAATGAATATGTAATTATTTCAAACTATATGGAAATGAATAATTTACCATGTTGTCACCAGTTTGTATTAATAAGCAAATAAAGACATATTTCGAACCAATTGGAACTGAATAATTGACTGTGTTATTACTGATGTACATTAATAAACAAATAAAGACATATTTCAAACTTACTGGAACTAAACAATTGACTAAGTTATCACTGGTTGATACCGATAAGCAAATAAAGACAAAACCAGCAGAAAAAAACACAAAAAAACATGCACGTGCAATGAATCCCTGACACTCAAACATCCATCCAGCTGTAAATGGTACCTCTTTATGGTCAGGGAAGGTAAAGCAGCGAGGGAGAGAAGATGGGCGCCGCCCTCAATATGCTGGCCCCTAGAGAAGCTGAGGTCTCTGACACCTCACTCCCCTACGATCACATAGGTTATGGGACACCTTTACCTTTTTACATACTCCTGCCCTGCCCTTTTCCCCAAAGCCTAAAATTCTCCAAAGCAGAAGATGTGTACTAGCGTGTATGGAACGTTAACAAGTTGCAGCTTTTTAGAGGCTTTATACAGACAACTTGGAGCCACAGGTTTCGTTCTAGGTGAGGACTGATGGAGGAAGGTGTGGACAAAGAAAGGGGAAGGGGGAGAGGACAGGGCAGGAGGGCAGAGACATTCTAATGCATGGACACCCCTCTCTTCTACATCTTCAGCTATAGGCAAGACAAAGAGGTGTGTACACACAGTCATGTCCACATTCACTGAACAAGGTCACAAAGTCAGCGACAAGCAAGACAAAAAAGATCTGCAGATAAGACACATTCGTGGGTACAGGTTGTGAAAAGCACAAACACTACTATGTCACTTAGAAACATCTACATCACAAATGTTGCTGGACTAAGGCTAAGATGGCGAAGGAATCATGTGACAGCTACTACGTCACTAAGGTCACGTGACTAAGGCTAAGATGGCGGAGGAACCACGTGACAGCTACTACGTCACTAAGGTCACGTGACTGAGGCTAAGATGGCGGAGGAGTCACGTGATAGCTACGTCACTAGGATCACGTGACTGAGCTAAGATGGTGTTGGAGTCACAAAGGCTACATAGATAAATGCTAAGATGATGAAGGAGTCATGTGAAAGCTACATCACTAGGGCCTCATGATGAATGCTATGATGGGGGAGGGACAACAAACCTCTGTGTGTTCTACTGTGGATGATGGTGTTGCCTCTGCCGCATTGTCCTGATAACCAGCAAGTTATTCTGATACATCCTTTGCCACAACAAGAACATGAAGGAAGGAAGGAAGGATACAGGCATAAAAGGAAAGGTAGAGACAGAAAATTCATAGCGGAGAGACAGACAGACAGACAGACAGACAGAGAATTAATCACAAATACATAACAGAGATTTTTAATTCTAAAAAGTTCTCACACACTGTAAGGATAATGTAAAATAAGTCTTTGAACAAATACACTGCGCATGAAGAAATAGCACACAAGCACACAAGATACGATAAGGATAAAACATAATTATACACAAACACACACATTACACACAATCTAACTGTATATCTAAACACATAAAAGATCAGAGTTATGCCTTGTCAAAACATCTAGACATAACCCTCCATACCCATCACATAACCTACGATCCGTCATGAAATCAGTTGCAGCCTTGTGCCCTAGTAAGTCCCCCACCCCCACCTCTCTCTCCCTCCCTCTCTCTCTCTCTCCCTCCCCTCTCTCTCTCCCTCCCTCTCTCTCTCTCTTGAACTATTTCAGTTTCAGTTTCTCGCTCTCTCTTTTCTTCCCTAACCACTAAGCTGTGCAATAATTATTATAATCACACTGTGTATCAACTCATTGTTTGACGGAAGCTATAGCCGAGTGGTTAAAACCGTTCGACTTCAATCTCATGGTTCTATGAAGTCGTGGGTTCGAATCTTGGCGGCGGCTGGTGATTGAAGGGTGGGATGTTTTACAATCTCCCAGGTCAACTTCCAGCACAGACCTGCCAATGCCTCAATTCTTTTAGTGTATATACATATGTAGAAAATCAAATTTGCACGTCAGGGATCGCCGTAATTCATGTCAGCGTTCGGTGGGGGTACAGAAACACAAATATACCAGCATACATCCCCGAAGTCGGAATGCAGCTACCTTCATGGTGGGCAAAATTGCAAAATCTCACCATTGGTGAATCTTGGAGCAGTAGCCGAGGAACGAAAAAAAAGATAGTGTCATAATATTTCTAAAGACTCCAACAAAACACTGTATTGCAAAGAAAGACTAACACTATCACACACAGTGTCCGTAGACAAAGCGAGAAGATGGCAAGAGTGAATTACTTTTAAATGACATTCTCCCTAAAGCTGTGTCAAAGAAATAAATGGATTTAACTTTAAACCCACAGTCTATACAACATCAAGAAGCAAGATACATCTTATATTGCTTAAAAGAAAATTTAGAAATTTTTTTTTAGCGGAATTATTCTTAATAGATGTCAAATATACTGTTTCACCACAGCAACTAGCGACATGCACCTCATCTAGTAATCATCTTAGGATAATAAAGATATAAAGAAAACCATCTTAAGATAGCAGTTTCCACACAGGACATTTCCAATACAACGTGTGGACAAGGCAAACCATCAAGCCAACATATGAACTCTACACGTAAAGATGCACTTAGAAACAACATTACAGAGAATATGACACGAATAAATGCAAGAACTACAAATACACCAATATCAAGCCACAACATTCATATTACATTAACAATTACGATCTACACAAATAACCAAAACCACAACATTGTATAACGAATACATACTAATCACGACAATTTTCTAGACCAAAATACTAAACAACAACCAATTGTATACCAGACTGAAAATGTTCAAGTCTGGTCTATTTTCAAACTCTACACTATTTCGCATCAACTCTACCAACATATTCAAGGGCAATAATTACTTCTGATACACAAGAGTAGTCTGTTCATGTCTACCAAGCCAGCTCCCGCCACTAGCGCTAAGAGAAGCTGCAACCTAAAGAGGAGGAGCTGAAAGAGCATGAGGCATGCCAGGGGTCAGCCATCCCCTCCAGCACTAACCAAGCTGAGACAACCTTCTGCAGCCGGCACCTGACAATTATCTCCCCTGTGGTAGCAAGCAGAACAGAACACAATGACAGCGAATCATTGGACAAAGGTCATCAGACAACAACCAAAAAAAAAAAAAATCAGTTTACTGCAAATAATTCTTCAGCCAAGTACTACTGACAGAAAATAAATAACTAAAGGTTTTATTCTGTTTGCATAGGCATCTTTAAACTGAAGCATTTTGTTAATCAACATAGTCTTCATTCCCCAAAAAGCACAGGTAAAAAAATATTATCATAGAGGCGCATCATATTGTAAATGATTTCAAGCGCACCAAAAACATTCTGCAAACAAAGGCATTAATTCTAAACAAAGTCAAGTAAATGAATAGCTAGAGAACAAAGAGAAACCATACAAATTATCCAATAGATAAATAAACACCACTGTTCGGCTTGCATCTGGAGCACAGCCGAAGCAGGGTACGTCATTGCAGCAGACATAAAATACCATACACTGTCCACAACACGTATTTAACCAGATCACACACTTCACATGGAATGGCTCACACAACCACGACTCCAAATCCAATCGATACAGTAAGCCAGGAACGAATTCATTCATTAAAGAGAAGTGCCACATATGACTGATTCTGTTCTTAAACATCTACAGTTTGCGTGCTGGACAGGCTCGAAGAGGAGGGAAACCAATATTGACGACAAGACAGAAGGTCAATGGTTAGCATGGAGACAGTTTTCGTCATGACTGAAGGTAAAGGTTAACGTGTGGACAGGTATTCATCATGACTCTGGTCAGAGAATTCAAGGATTACGCCAAAAATGTCAGGTTGAATATGTTGCTCTTATTGTTAATGTCACCAACAGTAATGGTTAACATGTGGTCAGGTATTCGTAATAACCGATTTTCAGGGATGGCGAGGATTATGCCGAACTATCAGGTTGAATTCATTATCGTGACAACAGCCAGAGTGGTTTTAATGCATAGGGAGGACAACAACAGGTATGATACCATTAACAAACAGATAATGGTACATATTATTTTATTGATAGGACAGTGACGGGACATATAACTAGAAAAATGAAGGGTGACAAATATATGTTAAAAAGTAGAAGTAGTTTTATTCATAATTAGCGGCCGAGAAATGACAACACTTAATTAAACATAACCAAAGGTGATGGCACTGAATTATACATAACGGAAGACAACAACACCCATTTTATGCATAACGGGAAAAGACAACACTTAATTACGCGTAACCAAACATAACAACATTCATATATGCATAACCAAAGGTAATCAAACACTTAATCATACATATTCGAAAAGTCACAAAACTGATTATGCATAACAAAAAGGTAAGAACATCAATTATGCGTAACCAAAGGTCAGAGGTCATGACGACACCAGGCACGAGCATGAATACACAAAGCATGTACCTCATCACCGCCTCGTCGTCGTCGCGAACGTGCGCTGGAAGAGTCCTGGAAAAAAAAATAGAGCGTGCAGAGAGGGAGGGAGTGAGAGAGTGACACACAAAGCCAGTGGAGTGCAGCAGGATGTGCTGGTCAGTCAGTTCCAGAGCATTAGACAAGACATGGGGGCTTCAGCAGGGAATCTCAAAGAGGTACATCTTTCCTTACTCCAGATCATACAGAAGTAAACCTATAGTTACTCAAAAAAATACAGAAGTAAACCTATTGTCACTCCAAATCATACAGAAGTAAACCTATAGTCACTCCAAATCACATAGAAGTAAACCTATCACTCCAAATTATACAGAAGTAAACCTACTGTCACTTCAAATTATGCAGCAGTAAACCTATAGCCACTCATACAGAGGTAAACCTACAGTCACTCCAAATAATACAGATCTGAAGTAAACCTATTACTCCAAATCATACAGAAGTAAACCTACAATCACCCCAAATCATACAGAAGTAAACCTATAGTCACCCCAAATCATACAGAAGTAAACCTATAGTCACCCCAAATCATACAGAAGTAAGCCTACAGTCACCCCAAATCATACAGGGGTAAACCTATAGTCACCCCAAATCATACAGAAGTAAACCTATAGTCACCCCAAATCATACAGAAGTAAGCCTACAGTCACCCCAAATACAGGAGTAAACCTATAGTCACCCCAAATCATACAGAAGTAAACCTATAGTCACCCCAAATCATACAGAAGTAAACCTATAGTCACCCCAAATCATACAGAAGTAAACCTATTGTCACTCCAAATCATACAGAAGTAAACCTATTGTCACTCCAAGTCATACAGAAGTAAACCTATAGTCACTCCAAACCATACAGATGTAAACCTATTGTCATACAGAAGTAAACCTATAGTCACTCCAAACCATACTGATGTAAACCTATAGTCATACAGAAGTAAACCTATAGTCATACAGAAGTAAACCTATAGTCACTCCAAACCATACAGATGTTAACCTATAGTCACTCCAAACCATACAGATGTAAACCTATAGTCACTCCAAACCATACAGATGTAAACCTATAGTCACTCCAAACCATACAGATGTAAACCTATAGTCACTCCAAACCATACAGATGTAAACCTATAGTCATACAGAAGTAAACCTATAGTCACTCCAAACCATACTGATGTAAACCTATAGTCATACAGAAGTAAACCTATAGTCACTCCAAACCATACTGATGTAAACCTATAGTCACTCCAAACCATACAGATGTAAACCTATAGTCATACAGAAGTAAACCTATAGTCACTCCAAACCATACTGATGTAAACCTATAGTCATACAGAAGTAAACCTATATTCATACAGATGTAAACCTATAGTCACTCCAAACCATACAGATGTTAACCTATAGTCATACAGAAGTAAACCTATAGTCATACAGATGTAAACCTATAGTCACTCCAAACCATACAGATGTTAACCTATAGTCACTCCAAACCATACAGATGTAAACCTATAGTCACTCCAAACCATACAGATGTAAACCTATAGTCATACAGAAGTAAACCTATAGTCACTCCAAACCATACTGATGTAAACCTATAGTCATACAGAAGTAAACCTATAGTCACTCCAAACCATACTGATGTAAACCTATAGTCATACAGAAGTAAACCTATAGTCACTCCAAACCATACTGATGTAAACCTATAGTCACTCCAAACCATACAGATGTAAACCTATAGTCATACAGAAGTAAACCTATAGTCACTCCAAACCATACTGATGTAAACCTATAGTCATACAGAAGTAAACCTATAGTCATACAGATGTAAACCTATAGTCACTCCAAACCATACAGATGTAAACCTATAGTCATACAGAAGTAAACCTATAGTCACTCCAAACCATACTGATGTAAACCTATAGTCATACAGAAGTAAACCTATAGTCACTCCAAACCATACTGATGTAAACCTATAGTCACTCCAAACCATACGGAAGTAAACCTATAGTCACTCCAAATTATACAGAAGTAAACTTATAGTCACTTTATATCAGTTTCATCAAATCGTATTTTTCTGACAGAATTAAAGACTCATTATAATTATTTTCTGTGTGAAGCAAGCTTCCAATCTGGGAAAGTCAACCATGACTTCGAAATGCTTCAAGATGGAGAGGCCAGTATTAAAACATATCAAATACACAAGAATTCATTGATATTAGTTGTTATATCAGTAAATTATTGATACATAATTATTCTTTCGAAATATAATGATCATAATCCCTGTCAAAGTCATCTGTTGTTGATATTGTTGGATTGATTTATTGATTGATTAATTGATTGACTGATTGTTGATTGATGGATTGAGTAATTGAGTGTATGTGTATTTATTTACTTTGAGTGATTGAGTGTATGTGTATTTATTCACTTTCATCTTATATTTCTTTTGTAAATTTTGTCATCCGTACGCGCATATGTGTGACTGTGTGTGCGTTTGTGTGTGAGACCGTACATAAACACAAACAAAAAATTCGTATATTTTGTTTCTTCTCTTTCTTTCATGTATTCCTCTGCACTGGGTTCTTTTTTTCTTCATAAATGTCATTCTTATATCTGCATTAAGGTCCACTATACATCCACGTTCCAAACCTCAATTTCATAAACTTTTATGTAAAACAGTGAGCAGAAGAAAAAGAAAACAGAGGTGAAACCGCACCAACACCTACATCCATATAGATGTGGATGAGGGGGACAGAACTTGATCAGATAGGGAGGGGGAGGGGGAGGATGGAGAGAAGGGAGATGGTCCTGAAATGAAGCCAGACATTTTTTTTAATGACAGAGAGAAAAAGAGTCAGAAGCAAAACAGAGTCAGAAGCAAAACAGAAAAATGGAAGACTACAACAACAGAAAATGAAGACAAAAAGAGCATAAAGTGAAAATAAATGAAAGAGAGAAACAGACATGCAAAATAAAAGAAATAAAGAAAATGGAAATTAAAAGACACAAACACTGTAACTGTAAAATGAAAAGGGAAAATGGAAAATCGAAAGAAGAAAACGGAAGAAAAAGTGTGAACAAAAAACAAAAGAAAGTGAGAAATGGAATGTAACAAGTGAAAAGAGGAAAAAATGAAAAAGTGAAAAAAAGAAGAAAAAAGTGAAATGCAGAAACAATATGTAAATTAAAAACCCAACAAAAACAAGCCATGAAATGTAAAAGGAAAAACAAGCAAAATAGAACTGTAAGTAAAAAAAAAAGAGGAAAAATGGAAATGTAAAAAAAAAAAAAAAAAAAATAAAAACAAAAGGAAAAAATTAAAAGGTAAGAAAACCAGAAAATTACAGTGCAATAAAAAAACAAAAAAAAAAGTGTAAAACTAACTAGAAAATGTAACTTAAAAAAAAAAAAATAAAAAGGCATTTTTTTTAAAAGGCCAGACATGGCAAAAGGCTGACCAATCATCACACACACAAAAAAAAGAAAAAAAGAACAGAAAGCACTCAGAAAGAAAACACACGCCAAAAAACAACCTTTCACAAAAGGCTTATGATTCTCCAACAAACGTTTCATCCCAAACTCACAGCACCGCCATTAGTCACTCCAGAGAGTCACACTGGACGCAACCAACCCTCAATTGACTCTATGCAGTAACAGACTTCAAGAACAGCTGCAGCTGCACAACAGCCTCTGCAAACCATCCGTCCTTGCATCACCATCATCAGGGCTTAAAACAGCATCACACAATACCAGTGTTGAGGGCAAGGGTGGGGTGGGACATCAGTAGAAAGTGACATTGTGAACAGATTGGTGCAAGGGTGGAAACGGAAGGTAGGAGAAGGAGGTGTGGGGAGGCGGTACGTAGGGTGTGAGGGTGGTGGTGGGGGGTGGGGGTGGGTGGGGTGGGTGTGGGTGGGGTGGGTGGTGGGGGCTCACCTCAGCTGGTGCCTCATCCTCGTCGCCGCCTCTGTTGCGGCGACTTCTTCTGGAAGTGGTCTCCTCCTCCGCCTGTCCGCCTGACTCCCCCCTGCACACCGCCAGCATGTCCGTCATTATCATTATCATCATTATTGTCGTCATCATTATCATCATCATTATCGTTATCATTATTATTACATCATAATCATTATTATCATTATCATCGTAATAATCATTATATCATCATCATCAATTATCACACAATCATCATCGTCATCATAATCATCATTATCATCACCATCACCATGATGATCACCACCATCATCACTATCACCATTATCAGCACTATCACATAAGCAGCAGCAGTACCACTTCCAGAACCCCTATCTGCTTCCACCCTGCATAGCACTACATGGCCTTGGTTTCATACCACTGGTTCTCTCCCTTTATCATACCACAGGTTATCTCCCCCTCATCATACCACAGGTTATCTCCCCTCATGGTTCCATAGGTTATCTCCCCTCCTCATACCACTGGTTATATCCCCCAAATACCACTGGTTATCTCCCCCTTATACCACTACTTATCTCCCCCTTATACCACTGCTTATCTCCTCCTTATCATAGCACTGGTTCTTCTCTCTTATCATGCCACAGGTTCTCTCCCCTTTATCACACCACAGGTTCTCTACCTTTATCATACCACTGGTTCTCTCCCCTTTATCACACTAATGGTTCTCTCCCCTTGATCATACCACTGGTTCTCCCCTTTATCACACTTCTGGTTCTCTCCCTTGATCATACCACTGGTTCTCTCCCCTTTATCACACTAATGGTTCTCTCCCCTTGATCATACCACTGGTTCTCTCCCCTTTATCACACTACTGGTTCTCTCCCCTTTATCACACTACTGGTTCTCTCCCCTTGATCATACCACTGGTTCTCTCCCCTTGATCACACTACTGGTTCTCTCCCCTTGATCATACCACTGGTTCTCTCCCCTTGATCATACCACTGGTTCTCCCCTTTATCACACTTCTGGTTCTCTCCCCTTGATCATACCACTGGTTCTCCACTTTATCACACTACTGGTTCTCTCCCCTTGATCATACCACTGGTATCTCTCCCCTTTATCATACCACTGGTTTCTCCCCTTATACACACTGGTTCTCTCCCCTTATCATACCACTGGTTTCTCCCCCTTATCACACTGGTTCTCTCCCCTTGATCATAACCACTGGTTCTCTCCCCTCTTATCCCACGTTTATCTCCCTCATCATACCACTGTTTATTCCCCCTTATCATACCACAGGTTATCTCCCCCTCATCACACCACTGGTTCTCTCTCCCCTTATCAAACCACAGTTATCTCCCCTTATCACCACTGGTTCATCTCCCCTATCATACCACTGTTCTCCCCTTATCATACCACAGGTTATCTCCCCTCATCACACAGTTCCTCCCCATCACCACAGTTTCTCTCCCTTTATCATAACCACTGGTTCTCTCCCCTTTAATACCACTGGTTCTCTCCCCTTATCATACCACAGGTTCTCTCCCCCTTATCATACCAAGTTCTATCTCCCCCTTATCATACCACTGTTCTCTCCCCTTATCATACCACAGGTTCTCTCCCCTTATCATACCACAGGTTTCTCCCCCTTATCATACCAAGGTTCACTCCCCCTTATCATACCACATGGTTCTCTCCCCCTTTATCATACCACAGTCGTTTCCTCCCACCCCCCCCTTATCATACCACAGGTTCTCCCCCCCCCCCCCCTTATCATACCACAGGTTCTCCCCCCTCCCCCTTCCCCTTATCACACTACCACAGTTACCATTCTCCCCCCCCTTATCATACCACAGGTTCTCCCCCCCCCCCCCCCTTATTCATACCACAGGTTCTCCCCCACCTTATCATACCACAGGTTCTCCCCCCCCCCCCTTATCATACCACAGGTTCTTCCCCCCCCCCCCCCCCTTATCATACCACAGGTTCTCCCCCCCCCCCCCCTTATCATACCACAGGTTCTCCCCCCCCCCCCCTTATCATACCACAGGTTCTCCCCCCCCTTTCATACCACAGGTTCTCCCCCCCTTATCATACCACAGTTCCCCCCCCCCCCCCCCTTATCATACACAGGTTCTCCCCCCCCTTATCATACCATAGGTTCTCCCCCCCCCTTATCATACCACAGGTTCTCCCCCCCCCCCCCCTTATCATACCACAGGTTCTCCCCCCCCCCCCTTATCATACCACAGGTTCTCCCCCCCCCCCCTTATCATACCACAGGTTCTCCCCCCCCCCCCCCCCTTATCATACCACTGGTTCTCTTCCCCTTATACCACTGGTTCTCTCCCCTTTATCATGCCACAGGTTCTCTCCCCTCATCATACCATTAGTTCTCTGTCCCTTTGTCATACCATTGTTTCTCTCCCCTTTGTCATACCACAGGTTCTCTCCCCTTTATCATACCACTGGTTCTCTCCCCTTTATCATAGCGCTTTGAATTGTTTTTGCAAGATATAGCGCTATATAATTTCCATTTTCTAGTAGTAGTAGTAGTAGTAGTAGTATTGTATGATGACAGACATTTCCCAAGAAAGATTGACAGCAGAAGACCTTCAGATTGAGAAGAAGCCTCCTTCTAGTTGGTGTTTTAGTCTTTAACTTCTAACGTTCAGGAGTTGGGGGGGGGGGGGGGGGGGGAGGGTGTATATGGAGGGGCAGGCAGCATCCAACCATGAGCTGCAGATGTTTTTCTGTGGCTGTCTTTTTCTTTTCTTTTTCTTTGAGCCTTGCCTAAGCTTGGAACTGCCGTCTGTTTCTGTTAAAATATACAACAGCCCTCATGAGATTTCTGGAAACGTACACTTTAACTACTGCACCCCCACTGAAAATCATTCCTGTGTAAATAGAGCTTAGAAAATTGTTAAAACACTCGCTCAGATTTTTGTATTTTGTATTTATTTATTCCCCTGAAAAACAATGAGGCGTTAGACTAGCAATATTTCAAAGTTCAGCTGTTCATGTTGCCTTGCCACTGTCATTTTCGGATGAGACTATAAACCTTGGTCCCATGTGTGAACACACGCAGAACATCTTGCCCACACGTTTAAAACTTGCGCCACCTTCCGGAAGAGTAGGCAGTTGTGTGCTGGGGGGAACATATGACAACATTTACAAAACCACATGCACACAGGAACTGGATGTGAAAAAAACAACAAGATTTAAACAAGCTGTAGCTTGATGCCTGTCCCCTGCTGTATCGACGTTGACTTATGTTGTATGAATATTGAATGGACGGGACAGCTCAGTGGTCGGAGCACTCGCTTTCCCCCAGCCAAGGTCAAGCACCATCGAGCGTGGTTACCACTTGGATGGGTGACAGTTTTCGCGCCTTGGCTTCAGTACAGTCCCCCAGTTCACCCAGCTCTAAATGGGTACATGCCTCTTTAGGGTAAGGGAAGGTAAAACAGCGAGGGAGAGGAGATGGGCGCCGCCCTCAATATGCTGGCCCCTAGAGAAGTGAGGTCTCTGAGCCTCGCTCCCCTACGATAGGTTGTGGGACACTTTTACCTTTTCAACCAAAGAACCAGAGTGCTTATTCCACTATCCTCGAAATAAAAGAACAAATAAATGAATAAATACATTTTCTTCAAAGTGTAGCAATGTATGCGTCAGTAGGATAAGACCTACACGTCACCCTCCTCACGTTTCCCGACAGAAACAGAGATACCGGCACTTGGCCAACATGGCGTCATTGCACTACCTTAGTTTGGCCTCACGCCGCTCCCGACGTCTGCGTTCAAACTCGTCGTCGCCCCCGTTGAGGGCGAGGGCTCTATGCACACAGCACAGCACAGCACAGCAAGGGAGGGGAGGGCGGGCACACGCCAGGTTGAACACAAGCAGGAGGAAAATTATTCATGGAAATAAAACCAGGAAAAAGTCCACTGCACTCAAATCAGAACACGTAAACCAAAGAACAGACACACAGACAGATAAACAGACAAACAGACAGACAGATAGGGAAAAATACACTGCAAAACATCAGCATGAAACTCTGTCATCAAGTGAAAAATTCAAACCATGCACTAGCAAAAGAAAGAAGAAGAAAACAGTTATTCTGAGCTACCAATGTTGAAAACAAAATCAAACAGTGTGTGTGTGTGTGTGCGTGCGTTCGTGTGTGTGTGGTGTGTGTGTGTGTGTGTGTGTGTGTGTGTGTGTGTGTTTGTGTGTGTGTGTGTGTACTCTGTCTATACAAATAGCTTACGATACTTTTCTTTTTAACTAGCAAATAATTATATGTCACACAATTTAAATATATGAGCTTTTAAAATCAAGAATTCCGATTTCATATTATGTGTGTGCTTTGTTTCATCAAGAATAGCTAGCATACAGTATTATGCGTGCTTTTTAGAAAACAAACCCTGCATATTTTATATGCGGGCTTTTTACATCCGATATCTGGCTTATATGCATGCTTTTTAAATCATGAATATCTGGCATGCTTTTTAGATCAAGAAAATATCGGGCATGCAATGTATGCATGCTTTTTAAATTAAGAGTATCCAGCAAACAATATATGGGTGCTTTTTACATCAAGACTATTTGGCATACAATAAATGCCTGCGTTTTAAATCAAGAATATCCGGCACACAATATATGTGTGCTTTTTAAATCAAGAATATCCTCCATAGAATACATGCCTGCTTTTAAATTCAAGATTATCTGACATACAAGATATGAGTGCATTTTTTTTAGATAAAGGATATCTGGCATACAATATACGCCTACTTTAATTTTAAAATTACAAATATACATCTGACATACAACATATGCCAACTTTAAAACAAGAAATCTGGCAGGCATATTTCTGAAAGGGAGCCCAATAATTCGTAACTTTGATCAAATAAATGTTGAGAAATGATACCAGGTACAAAACACGCACAAAAAACAAGTTTTAAAAATCCCTCGAGGATTATTTCTCACAATTTGTAACAATTTAAAAAAAAAAAATCTGTGGAAAGGAGCTTCTCATTCTCAAATAATGAAGTGCTGATTGATTGTTTACTGACTGACTGATTCATTGATTCATTTATTGATGATCTGGCCTCTTGATGAGCTCATTCACTGAACAAGGTATCATTTATGAGTTACAATCCTGGTCACTTCTCCCAAAGGATCTCGTGTTCTCATGGAAGTGTTCTAATAACGGATCTGACCTTCAAAAGAAGGGCTATACTGTTGGGTATTTTTACACATGTTATGTGAAATTTAGAAAATGCAAATTTGTTAGCCAAACTACACCAGTAAGTTACACAAAAGATTCAGTTTAGAATCACCTATCAAACTTCATCATAGTGACAACGAACAGAAAACACTTCACTTGTATAATCTTTTAACATAAGGCGAAGTTAACGTTTAAGGTGTATAATTATTCTGAAAAAATTCTGAAGTTGTGGTTGCATACTGCAAATTTGGGGAGGGGATAGCCTGGTGGTTAGAGCAATGTATTCATGATCTGCTGACCCGGGTTCGAATATCGTTCAAGAAGATTTTTCCTCTGGAGTTAAATCAGTGCCGACTCCACTCTCCCAAAAAGTCCTTCGGATGAGACTATAAACCGAGGTCCCGCATGCGAACGCTCGCAAAACATCTTGCGCACACGTTAAAACCCGTTCCCCTTTTCGGAAGAGTAGGCCATTGTGTACCGGTGGGAACTGATGACAAAATTTATAAAACTGCATACACACGGGAACTTAATGAAAAAAAAAGCTCATGAGTGCTTATTCCATTATTCTTGAAATAAAAGAATAAAATAGATAAAGTAAATGTAAAATAGCATCAATTGTGTTTGCCCTGTGTTGATGATGTGATTATACTTGATTCAATGACGATGGCGAGAAAAACATGTTGAAAGAATGGTAGCTAGAAGAGAATTTACTGAATTCCCTGCCCCTCTCTTCCTAATGTTCAGGCTAAAGAGAGGGTGACACAACATACTCTCTTTCTCTTCTGCGCTGACGCTCCAGACGTTTCTCTTGTAATCTCGCGTCCACGAGACTGGAAATCTCTGCCCGTGACATCACGCCCACAGCACTGCGCATGCGTCGCCGGAAATACCGCGCATGGCATGCACCATGCAACAACAGGCAACATGCAATGATAGGCAACATGCAACAACATGCAACAAGTAATGACAGGCAACAATGCAACAACAGGCAACATGTAATGATAGACAACATGCAACAACAGGCAACATGGTATAACAGACCACATGCAACACCATGCAAACATGTAATGAAGCGCAACAAGCAACAACACGCAACATTGGTGTAACAGGCAACATGTAAGCAACAGCAGGCAACATGCAACATGGTATAACAGGTAACAGGCAAAATGTAATAACAGACTACAATATGTAACAACGAGCAACATAATTATGATAACAGGCGATTCTCTCTCTCTCTCTCTCTCTCTCTCTCTCTCTCTCTCTCTCTCTCTCTCTCTCTCTCTCTCCTCTCTCTCTCTCTCTCTCTCTCTCTCTCTCTCTCTCTGATGAAGATGACAACAACAGCAGATTCCTGCCTGCAGAAGAAGACTGAACCACTTTTCCCACAAACAACAGAAGGATTTTTTCGTTCTGCCTAAGATTGCAGGCTGAGCTATCAAAGACAGATCACTTTGCCGTTCTAGAAGACACTGTGCCAAGGGCAACTACCTCTCTCCCTAACCCCCCACCCCCCCCCCCTCCCTTGCCCCCCACCCCTTCACACACACAAACCCAAGTATCTAACATACACAAACACACACACACCCACCATCTCTCTCTCTACCCCCCCCCCCCCCCAAAAAAAAAAGTATCTCACTACCACACACAAACACACACACCATCTCTCTCTCTCTCTCTCTCTCTCTCTCTCTCTCTTCTCTCTCCTCTCTCTTCTCTCTCTCTCTCTCTCTCTCTCTCTCTCTCTGTGCCCGAACACGTACCCTAGTATCTAACACACACAAACACACACACGCCACACACGCGCGCACACACACACACACACACACACACGCGCATGCATGCACGCACACACACACATACACACACACTGTAATCTTTGGCAGAAATGGTAGGTGATGTGTATGTAGGACCTGCTTACAACATACATATTATTAGCATACCTCCTTATCTCAGCAAAGAAGCCATTGCCACGCCTTTGGCATTAGGAACCCAGGCATGTGTGTCTCTGCGTGCGTGTGTGTGTGTGTGTGCACGCGCGCGCTCGCGCGTGTGTGTATGTATAGGCGTGTTCAAAGACAACACATACTGTCTTATTCCACAGTGCGTTCTGCGACAACAGGGAATCTTGACGTCCATAAACCGAAGCAGAACTGTCTAGGAAACAGGACACATCGCTACAAGTTTTGGACAGTGCTATTATAGTGTTTGGTGATGAGGTTAGTAGATCCATTGGACACTTTGTAACATTTCCTAGTGTCTGTTGATGGGGTCAGCTAAATATGTTTGACACTTTGTAACGTGGACAGTTCTTTCCTATGTTTCTTGAGGCTATCAGAAAAATAATTATATTGGGGCAGTGTGCGATCTTATAAGCAAGGACTATGCAAAGTTTGTTGTGGCTTGGTGTGTGTGATTTGTGTCGGGTATATATATTATGCATACTTGAAGAGAAGTAAACAATCTCAAAAACCAAGACACCCTGCTGCCTTCATATTTCTAGACATCACTGAAGCAGTCACGAACGTCAGACGACAGAAAGACACTCATTAAAGATGGCTGTATTGCTGCTGTAACAACGCAAAACAACAAAGAAACTATCACACCAGAAACAGAGAGAAGGGCAACAACCCTGACGAGGTTGCGCTGTTGCAAGGTCAGGATGGTAATTCTGCCTGCTGCCAAACAAGCCATCAACCACCTTGATACAGACCATCAGCAGCTGAAGAAACAAACGCCACACAGAGAGCAGAGCGGAGCAGAGCACGGCACAGCAGCACCACGTCTTCAAGAGAAG